>CAJQUN010000005.1:18209481-19409481 GCA_907163345.1 Haberlea rhodopensis | reverse complement strand
TAGTCAGGGCGGACCTTTAACTTTTTCTTAGTCAGGGCGGACCTTAACTTTTATCGTAGTCAGGGCGGACCTTAACTTTCATAGTCAGTGCAGACCTTAACTTTTTATTAGTCTGGGCGGACCTTAACTTTTATCGTAGTCAGGGCGGACCTTAACTTTCATAGTCAGGGCGGACCTTAACTTTTATCGTAGTCAGGGCGGACCTTAACTTTCATAGTCAGGGGGGACCTTAACTTTTTCTTAGTCAGGGTGGACCTTAACTTTTATCGTAGTCAGGGCGGACCTTAACTTTCATAGTACCTTAACTTTCATAGTCAGGGCGGACCTTAACTTTTTCTTAGTCAGGGCGGACCTTAACTTTTATCGTAGTCAGGGCGGACCTTAACTTTTTCTTAGTCAGGACGGACCTTAACTTTTATCGTAGTCAGGGCGGACCTTAACTTTCATAGTCAGGGCGGACCTTAATTTTTTCTTAGTCAGGGTGGACCTTAACTTTTATCGTAGTCAGGGCGGACCTTAACTTTAATAGTCAGGACGGACCTTAACTTTTTCTTAGTCAGGGCGGACCTTAACTTTTATCGTAGTCAGGGCGGACCTTAACTTTCATCTTTAACTTATCCATTGGACTACATTTTCGAATAACATTTCATTTAATAATGGGTCGTTGTGGGCTCATACATCATAGAAATACACCGTGCTTAAGAATAATATTTCTTAAGATGAAACGCGTTCCACGGCCTCTTCAGCTTTTTTCCCCCCGCATCTTCTAAGTAGTATGCTCCAGAGCTCACTTTCTGAACTACTTTGTAGGGTCCTTCCCATTTGGGGTCAAGCTTCCTGATTTCTGCTGACTGGACCTTTTTGAGTACAAGGTCTCCGACCTGGAAACTCCGAGGTATCACTCACTTGTTATAAGCCTTGACTACTTTGTTTCGATAGGACTCCATCCTGATCACTGCCCTCTCCCTTCTTTTGCATATCATGTCTAGGTCTAGAGCTCGGCGTTCGTCATTGTCATCGTCATAAGCTTGTACCCTGGCCGAGGTTGCTCCTATTTCTGCTGGTAAAACTGATTCCGAACCATAAACCATACTGAAGGGCGTCTCCCCCGTTGGAGTTCGGGGCGTAGTTCGGTAAGCCCACAGTACACTAGGAAGCTCGTCAGCCCAATCTTTACCTACCCCGTATAGCCTTGCCTTCAATGCTTGCAATATAGATCGGTTGGTAACTTCCGACTGGCCATTGCTTTGAGGGTATGCCACTGAGGTAAAGGCTTGTTCGATCTTCATCTCCTGGCACCAGACTGCCAGCTTTCGCCCTTGAAACTGTCTCCCGTTGTCGGAGATCAGCTTCCTTGGAACCCCAAACCGACACACGACATTCTTCCATAAGAATCCCAGCATGACTTCCTCAGTACTCCTAGCTAGGGCCTCAGTCTCAGCCCATTTTGAAAAGTAATTAATAGCCACTATCAGGAATTTCTTCTGTCTTGGAGCAATAGGAAAAGGTCCCACAATGTCCATTCCCCACTGGTCGAATGGACATGCCGCTACCATAGATCTCTTGAACTGAGCCGGTCGGGGTTGGAAATTTCCATGCCTTTGGCAGCCCTCACAAGCGGCCACAACTTTTACTGCATCTCTTCTTAAAGTGGGCCAAAAATAATCGGCCAGGAGAGTTTTTTGAGACAGGGCCAGGCTGCCTAGGTGATCCCCGCAACAGCCTTCATGTATCTCATGAAGCACATAACTAGCCTCTTCCCCGGCCAGGCACCTGAGCAGAGGTCCTGCGAAAGATCTTTTGTACAAGGTACCCCCGATCAAAACGAATCGGAAAACCTGTCTTTTTACCCTCCTTGCCTCATTCTTATCTGAAGGGAGTTCAGAGCTCCCCAGATATTTTAGGAGAGGAGTCATCCAGCTTTCGACTCGGGGAGTTTCAGAGGGCTCTGATGGTGGGGTCAATGGTGATAGCTCGGTCTGGAATACGACCTCCCTCTGACATACAGGCCCTAACAGCGTGGCCCACTTTGCGAGTTGGTCTGCTTCGTGATTTTCGGTCCGCGGTACTTGCATTATGCTCCACTCAGAAAAGTTTTCGGACATCTCTTGGATTGCTTTCAAATAGTCCATCAATCTTTTGCTCTTGACTTCGAAATTTCCATTCACATGTTGGGTTGCTAACTGGGAGTCAGAGTGGAGAACTACTCTAGTAGCACCAACCTCCCGAGCTAGCTTAAGCCCAGTTAGGACTGCTTCATATTCTGCCTCGTTGTTGGAGGCTCTGAAACTCAACCTCACCACCACCTTCATCTTCTCACCGGTCGGGGAGATAAGCACTATTCCAACTCCACACCCCTCACTGTTCGAGGTTCTATCAACATATACTTTCCATGCTTCCTGCTCTGGCGTGGTCATTTCCGCAAAAAAAATCAGATAACGCCTGACCTTTAATAGATGTTCTGGCTTGATATGATATGTCGTACTCGCCGAGTTCGATCGTCCACTTGACCAGCCTTCCTGATACCTCGGGTTGTGTCATGATTCTCCCTATTGGGCTATTTGTCAATACCGAGATGGGGTGGGATAGGAAGTACGGTCTCAATATTCTCGCTGTTATGACCAGAGCAAAAGCAAGTTTCTCAATCTCCGGGTACCTGAGTTCTGCCCCTCGCAGGGCGTGGCTGACATAATAAATCGGCTTCTGATCCGCCCCCTCCTGTTTTATCAAGACAGAGCTGACGGCCTGTTCTGTGGCGGAGAGGTAAACCGACACCTTTTCTCCCGGATTAGGTTTGACCAACACAGGTAGTTCGCCCAAATGCTTCTTCAGGTCGGCGAATGCCTTCTCGCATCCTTCGTCCCACTCGAATTTCTTAGCTTTTCTTAGCATTTGAAAGAAAGGATAACTCCTATGTGCCGATCTGGAAATGAACCGCGCTAAAGAAGCAATCCGACCGGTCAGTTTCTGGACCTCCCTTATGCTTCTAGGGGAAGCCATATCCAGCACCGCTCTAACTTTATCCGGGTTCCTAAATTCCTCTGTCTGTTACCATGAAACCCAAAAATTTTCCACTCTTTACCCCGAATACACATTTGGCAGGGTTCAATTTCAGCCCGAACCTTTTCAGGGTAGCGAATGTTTCCTCCAAGTCAGGTATGAGATCTGACATGTTCCTTGATTTGACCAGTATATCATCAACGTAGACCTCGACGTTCCGCCCTGCTTGCCCCACGAATACCTTATCCATCAGTCTTTGATACGTGGCCCCAGCGTTTTTGAGGCCGAATGGCATGACCACATAGCAGTATGTCCCTTCTGAGGTGATGAAGCTGACTTTCTCCTGATCCTCCTGCGCTAAGGGGATCTGGTGGTAACCTTGGTAAGCATCCATAAAGCACAACAGCTCATATCCCGAAGTAGAATCCACGAGCTGATCTATGCGAGGCAGCGGATAACAATCTTTGGGGCAAGCCTTGTTCAAGTCTCTGAAGTCAATGCACATCCTCCACTTTCCGGCGGACTTTGGTACTAAGACCACATTGGACAGCCAGGTAGAAAACTGTACTTCGCGAATTTGCCCGGCCTTTAGCAGTGTCTGAACTTCCTTGCTTATAACCCTATCTTTCTCTGGTCCAAAATGTCTCTTCTTTTGTCTTGTTACTTTGATCCCTGGATCGACACTAAGTTTGTGCTGCGCCACCTCAGAATGAATCCCTGTCAACTCTGCTGAAGACCATGCGAACACGTCAACATGCCTGGATAGACAACTCAGCAGCTCCTGTCTCAGCTATGTGCTTAGATCCGAGGCTACCCTTGTTGTTTTTTCCGGGCGTCCAGGAACCAGGACAACCTCCTCTTCTTCTTCCGATACTGCCAGTACCTCTTGCGTCTTCTTGGTTCTCTGTATGAGGTTAACCCTCCGATCACCCTGGTCATCGCTGCCTTCCTCATGTCTTGACCTCTTTACTTCCACCCTCACTGTCTCCATGTAACATCTCTTCGACGACGGCTGGTCTCCCTTTACTTCTCCGACCCCCTTCCCTACCGAAAATTTGATTTTTTGATGGAACGTAGACGCTACAGCCCTGAACTCGTTCATGGCCGGCCTTCCCAAAATGACGTTATAGGAGGACGGGGCTTCCACTATGGTGAAGGAGGTTAGCCGAGTCTTTCTTCCTTCCCCCACACCCATGGATAAGGGTAGGATGATCTGCCCGAGGGGATAAACTGTATGGCCTGCAAAACCAAAAAGGGGAGTCAAGATTCGCTCAAGACGGTACTCCCCTAACTCCATTTGCTGGAAAGCCTCTTGGAATAGCACATTTACAGAACTCCCGGAGTCCACAAAAACTCTGCCGACCTCATAATTAGCGACTGTTGCCCTGATGACAAGGGCATCATTATGTGGCGTTTTCACCCCCTCCATATCCCTGGGGCCGAAGTTAATTACCACCTCCTCCTCGGCATTGATATCTCTTTCTACACTCAGCACCTCCCTCCTACTCATAGCCTTCCGGGCTCTGTTGGAATCCCCATCAGTGGCTCCTCCGAAAATCATGTTAATAAAGCCTCTGGACGGGGAGTTGCTCCTATGTGGCTCCTGCTCTTCTGGCCTCCTTACTGGCCCCCGTCCTCGTCCTCAGCCCTGAAAGGAGCCATGAAAATTAGTACGTGTTGCGCCTTAAAACGCTACAACTCTCATTCCTCTATTTTAAATAAAATTATCGTTTTTGTTTTGATGATTACAAAACCTATACATTTTGTACTAATGGTTTTTATTGAGTATGCAGCATAAATTATGATCAAAGTTGAAGATTATAATAGTATTGAAATGCCAAAGAAATTGTCTTTTGGAAGACACGGATCGCCCCAGGCGATGGGTGCCATCGCCCCAGACGATGGGTGCCAGGCGAGGATCGCCACGCCCATCGACAGAGGCGATGGCTAGGCGAGCATGCGGGGCAGATCGCCCCAGGCGATGGTGACCATCGCCTGAGGCGATGGCAGCCACAGGGACTTCGCCCCCGCACATCGACTGAAGCGACGCCGAGGCAATGCGCGGGCACGCGCGCGGGGAGTTCGCCCGAGGCGATGGCACGAACGCCTGAGGCGATGGTCTGGAACGCCTGAGGCGATGTGGACTTCGCCCGAGGCGATGCAAATTTTGGACATGCTGAAGCTACGGCCTTGATTTTAGCCACTGATCGCCTGAGGCGATCCAGAGATCGCCCGAGGCGATCTGTGCATTTTTGACCGTTGGAACGCGGCGATGGGTGATCGCCCGAGGCGATGTCCGAGGCGATCTTGGAGTGATTCAAGCCTTATGAGTAGCAACGGCTAGTAGGAGCCTTGGAGGCCTTCTACACTATAAATATGGGTGTTTTGGATCATTTTGAAGTTAAGAAACAAGAGTATAAACTACAAGAAAGTTGTGTGCAATCAAAATCATTCTAGCATTGCAAACTTCATACATTTATATTGTATTGGAGTTTGTAATTTACTTCTTGTGTGTGATCTTTTGATTCTTGTTGTTGGTACACCGTGAAGGTGTGATTTGATAATTGTAAAGGTCCTCCAACACCGACGCAAGTTGGAAAATTGTATAAGTCGCCAATAAGTGAAGTTGGTGCAAGATTGTGGCTATCCTTGGAGCCCTTAAGGCCAAGAAGAAGTTGTTCTAGTGGATCCTCGGTTGGACGTTTTCTAGCCGGGAAGAGGAGACGTAGGCGATTCATCGCCGAACTTCTATAACAAATTCTTGTCTCATTTTATTACTTTATTTCCATTAAGCATTTATTTATTTTGATCTTTCTATTTATCGATTGACTAAAGGCTTCCGCAAGCGCAAAATTATTTTATTTTTACAAACTCATTTTAAAAAGGCTAAAGTAGCCAAGGAACCTCATTCACCCCCCCTCTTAGGTTCCAACAAGTGGTATCAGAGCCATTTGATTTTTGTTTTTAAATCAAAATCTTTTTATGGCTAATCTAGCAAATGAGTTTGCTCAAGGTCAATCGACGAATCGCCCTCCGCTTTTCACGGGTGATAACTACGGTTATTGGAAGAATAGAATTTCTCTATACATCCAATCCGTAGATTATGATCTATGGAAAATCATAGTGAAAGGTCCACATATTCCTTTAAAGGAAGTTGGGGGAATTAGTGTTCCCAAAGAAATGGACGATTTCAATAGAGCGGATATGATATTAATTTCACAAAATGCTAAAGCGATTAATATTTTGCATTGTGCCTTAGATATGAAGGAGTACAACCGGATCTCGATGTGCTCAACCGCAAAGGAAAAATTTGGGACAAATTGCAAATTTGTCATGAGGGCACTAATCAAGTGAAGGAGACCAAGATTGATCTATTGCAACTCAAGTATGAAACTTTTGAGATGGAGTCCGGAGAAAACATTGATTCAATGTTTAGAAGGCTCACTCAAATCATCAATGAGCTTGCCCAACTTGGAGAGAAGTATCCTCCAAAACAAATATGGAGAAGAGCACTTAGAGCCCTACCACAAGAATGGGATGCCAAGAGGACGGCCATCATTGAATCTAACAAAGGAGATAGTGCATCATATGATATTGATGAACTTCATGGTACCTTGGTTACCCATGAGCTTGAGATGTCAACCCGGAAGGAAATGAAGAAGGATGAAGAAAAAGCAAAAGGCAAGGGGATTGCCTTGGTTGGAAAGAAAGCACAATCCGATGACGAAGATGATGAGGAAATGGCATTGTTCACAAGGAAGTTCAAGAAGTTCTACCGGAAATACAACAAGCCAAAGACCTCCGAATCCAACAAGAATTCTACTAAACGAGAGGTAACTTGTTATAATTGTCAACAAAATGGTCATTATGCTAATGAATGTCCAAGTAGAAAGAAGGCGGATAAGGGAAAGAAGAAAGCTTTAATGGCCACATGGAGTGATAGTGACTCCGATGAAGAAGTAGCAAACCTTTGTCTAATGGCTCTTGAAGATGAAGATGAAGATGATGAGGTACCATCTTATGATGAATTATTAGATGCTTATAATGAAATTATTGATGTTCTTGGTAAATCTAAAAAGAGTAATAAATTGTTAAAGTTGGACTTGGCTAAAAAGGAAGAAGAAAATGTTATTTTGAAAAATGAACTACTTGATTTAAAGAAATCTTTTGGTAAGTTTAATGATAGTGGTGTAATGCTTCATGAATTGCTTGGCTTGCAAAGATGTAGCTTTGATAAAGCCGGATTAGGCTTCTCAAGCAAGTCAAAAACATTTTCAAGCTTGTTAGCCAAAGCCAAGCATAATCCCCCTACTTGCACCTATTGTTGTAAGGTTGGTCATGTTAGAAATAAATGTAGATTTTTCAAAAATCAATACCAACCAAACAAGAGGTGGAAGTGGATTCCTAAATCCCCCATTGTTACTAACCAACATGGACCCAAAGAACAATTGGGTACCAAAGGTCCAAATATTAAAAATTTGTTTTGTAGGGAGGAACAAGTAAGAGGTCCAATTCTTGGTATCTCGATAGTGGATGCTCAAGACATATGACGGGTGACAAGAACTTGTTCTTGTCACTAAAAGCTAAAAGTGGAGGAAGTGTCACCTTTGGAGACAATAGCAAAGGAATCATTGAAGGCATTGGCTCAATTGGTAACTCTAACTCTACTATTATTGATGATGTACTTTTTGTCAAAGGACTTAAGCATAACCTTCTTAGCATAAGTCAATTATGTGATAAAGGTTATGAAGTCTCATTTGCATCACTTCATTGCACCGTATCATACACTCATGACAAATCCATTAAATTCATTGGTTATAGAAGTGAGAATGTGTACAAGGTTGATTTGGATAATCTTTCTTCTCAAAATGTAAAATGCCTTGTAACATTGAATGATAACAAAAATGTGTTATGGCATAGACGACTTGGTCATGTTGGATTGAGCACCATTGGTAAAATTCAAAAACTTGATCTTGTTGTTGGATTGCCTAACCTTGATTTACAAGTTGATTCTATTTGTGATGCTTGTCAACTAGGAAAGCATACTAGAGAATCTTTCAAAAACAAAAATGTTATCTCCACTTCTATGCCACTTGAATTGCTTCATTTAGACTTGTGTGGTCCTTCAAGAACAACTAGTCTAGGTGGAAAATCTTATGCATTTGTCATTGTGGATGATTTCTCTAGATTCACTTGGACATTGTTCTTAGCCCATAAAAGTGATGCCTTTGAGAATTTCAAAATATTTGCAAAAAGAGTTGAGAATGAGAAAACTCTTTCAATAAAAAGTATCCGTAGTGACCACGGAACCGAATTTGAGAATGAAAATTTTATAAACTTTTGTGATGACAAAGGCATTGGTCACAACTTTTCTTGTCCTAGGACACCTCAACAAAATGGTGTTGTTGAAAGGAAGAATAGGACATTAGTGGAAATTGCACGTACTATGCTATGTGAATATTCACTTCCAAAATATTTTTGGGCCGAGGCAATGAGCACCGCATGTTATATCATTAATCGTTCATCAATAAGGCCAATTCTCAAGAAAACTCCATATGAATTATGGAGGGGGAGAAAGCCTAACATTTCTTACTTCAAGGCTTTTGGTTCAAAGTGCTTCATTCACAACAATGGTAAGGATAACCTTGGTAAGTTTGATGCTAAATCGGATGAAGGTATATTTCTTGGTTATTCTAATACTAGTAAAGCATATAGAGTATTTAATAAACGTAATCTTATTGTTGAGGAATCTATTCATGTTATATTTGATGAGACTAACACTCGAATATCAAGAATTTCCATGGATGGTGATGATGAAGAATTACTTGAGCAAAGGAGAGAGTCAACCACCCTTGAGAACTTTAGTGGTGACAAAGAAGAACAAAGAGTGGAGTCAAGTAATTCCAAAGAGGATGGAGAACTTCCAAAGGATTGGAAAACCACCAAGGATCATCCCATGGATCTCATAATCGGTAGTCCATCAAAAGGGGTAAAAACTCGATCCTCATATATCAATATTTGTAATCATCTTGCTTTCATTTCTCACATAGAGCCTAAGGACATTAATGATGCATTGCTTGATGATTCTTGGATCTTGGCTATGCAAGAGGAACTAAATCAATTCACAAGAAATAAAGTTTGGAATCTTGTACCTAGGCCTTCGAACAACACCATAATTGGAACAAAATGGGTATTTAGAAATAAAATGGATGAACATGGGACGATTATTCGAAACAAGGCTAGGTTGGTAGCTAAAGGTTATTGCCAAGAAGAGGGCATAGATTTTGATGAAACATATGCACCCGTTGCTCGCTTAGAATCCATTCGCATGTTTCTTGCTTTTGCTTGCTTTAAAGATTTTAAGCTCTTTCAAATGGATGTCAAGAGTGCCTTCTTGAATGGTGATTTGAAAGAAGAGGTGTATGTTGATCAACCACCCGGCTTTGAGGATCCACATTTTCCCGACCATGTTTTTAAACTTGATAAAGCTTTGTATGGTTTGAAACAAGCTCCTCGAGCTTGGTATGAAAAACTATCTTCATTCTTAACCAAGAATGGCTTTACAAGAGGAAAAGTGGATATCACTTTGTTTACCTTAATTAAGGGAAATGATTTACTTATTGTTCAAATATATGTTGATGATATCATATTTGGTGCTACTAATGAATCTTTGTGCAAGGAGTTTTCTAAATTGATGCAAGATAATTTTGAAATGAGCATGATGGGAGAACTCAACTACTTTCTTGGATTGCAAATCAAACAATGCAAAGATGGAATCTTTATAAGCCAAGGAAAGTATGTCAAAGATATGCTAAAGAAATTTGGAATGGATAATACTAAAAGTGCATCAACACCAATTAGCTCATCAACCAAGCTTGACAAGGATGAACAAGGTAAACCAATTTGTCAAAAGCTTTATAGGAGTATGATTGGCTCTTTGCTTTATTTAACGGCTAGTAGGCCGGATATTATGTTTAGTGTTTGTTTATGTGCTAGATTTCAATCATCCCCAAAAGAATCACACTTGTTCGCCTTAAAACGCATTTTTAAATATCTTACAAAAACTCCAAATCTCGGCTTGTGGTATTCTAGAAACTCTTTCTTTGATTTGAAAGCTTACTCCGATGCCGATTTTGGAGGATATAAGGTGGATAGGAAAAGCACTAGTGGTACTTGTTTCTTTCTCGGTAATAGCTTGGTATCTTGGTTTTCCAAAAAGCAAAATTGTGTTGCACTCTCAACAACCGAAGCCGAATACATGGCCGCCGGTAATTGTTGTGCACAAATCTTGTGGATGAAAAGCCAATTACTTGACTATGGGCTAGATGTTTCAAAAGTTCCAATTTTTTGTGATAACACTAGCACCATATGTTTATCTAAAAATCCAATTCAACATTCTCGAACTAAGCATATCGATATAAGGCATCATTTCATTCGTGACCATATCGAGCAAAATGATGTTGAATTATTTTATGTTAATACCAAGGATCAAATTGCCGATATTTTCACAAAACCACTAGACGAAAACACTTTTATTTTTCTTCGTGGTGAATTGGGCATGATTGAACTTTGAGCATGTTTGCATACCTTAACAAATGATATCATATTTAGGGGGAGCTACTCTACTTCATCATTTGCATAGAGCAATTGTGAAATTCATTTACATAAATTAATTATGTTTAATGAATTTTATAGCTCAACATTTAATTTCAAAAGTGCATATTGACATCACCTTTAAAAATCACAAATTGTGAATTATTGTGTTTTTGAGATTATGTGATTAATTTTTGTTGTTAGATGGTTTAATGTTAGTTAGAATTATCAAAAATAATTTTTTGGTCCAAAAATTAGCTCAAAATGTTGCCAAACCACCGCCTCAGCATTCTGTGCGAAGTGCTCGTCCGTGGCTCGCATCGCCTCAAACGATCGCAAGCATCGCCTCGGGCGTGGCTCGCATCGCCTCAGGCGATCGCAAGCATCGCCTCAGGCGTTCTCGATCGCCTCAGGCGTTCTCTAGATCGCCTCAGGCGATCTCGTTTTTTAAAGTCTGAAGGCTACGGCTTTTGCTCATTTTTTCAGCAACTTTTCGTGTTTTTCACCCATAATTCGAGATTTCTTCATCATTGTTATAATCGATCATCCTAAGCCTTTCCAAACCATCAATTTCACTTTCCAAACAACAAATCTTCCAATTGGATTTTTGCAAACCCTAACCCCTTTTTCATAAAAATCGAAACTTTACCTCAATTCTCTCAAATTTCTTGCAATATGTCTCGAAGCAACCGTGAAGAAGGAGAATCAAGCCGGAGGAGACGCTCTAATCTCTCCAATAGGAATTATACGGGTCCTCCACTTGATGGTAAGCCTATTCCGGAAGACTATCTTACTCGCAAATTAATTCCGGGTTATATCTTTGATTTCGATTTCCTTAGGACTTCCCAGCTCCCAATTCTTGATTGGATTCAATTCCAACAATGGGAAAATTTTTTCAAACCCCCTAGAAAGAACGATTTTTTGTATCCATCCATGATTCATTCTTTCTATGCCAATCTTGAACTGTTTGAGGGTGATGGTGAGTTAACTATCAAAACCATCGTTTGTAATCGCCCAATTGAATTCAATAGCACTGAATTAGGAAATATTCTTCGCATTCCTTCGGAGGGTCCGGCTAAATTTGCTCTAGCTACTTGGCCCAATGATGGGGTATGTGATCCTGCCCAAGCCTTGTATCTCATATTTGGCGGAACCCCTCAATGTCCAAACCAATCCTTTCTTGTGAATTCCATCCCTACAAACTACCAAATCCTTCACAAGATTGTGATCACCTCGATGATCCCTCGGGATGGTGATCGTCTTAGGTTGAAATTCTCTGATGTATACTTGATGTATTACATCATTACAATGACCCCCTTCAACCTACCTAGATTCATTGTCCAAATCTTTAGGAACACCGCCCATAATCCTAAAAAGGTTATTCTCCCATTCGGCCGTGTCCTAACAAAGATTTTTCTTCATTTCAACCTTCCTTTTGATGACAATGAGAAACTCCCTATCAAGTCCAAGGACACCTTCAATCTAAGGTGTTTTTTGTTTAACAAAATATCTTGGAATCCTTTCACTTCCTGTTGGGTTAATGATCCGGGGAACCTACTTTCTGCCTTCAATCCTAAAGATCACCCCTCATTACCCATTGATAGGATGACTAGTGCCCAAAGGGTTCATTTTCCTTTCTTGATTGAACCAAATCTCGATGAGCCACCCATTCAGCATCAATCCCCATCTACCTTTGATGACATGATGAATATTGGGGCGGATATTCCAGCTCCTGATAGTCATCAACCTTCTTCGTCTTTTGAATTCAATCAAGACGCTTTTGCCTTCTTTACCTCTCAATTCCAAAGCCTTCGTGAGGATATGAACTCACAATTTCAATCCTTGAGAGTCGATATGAATTCTCAATTTCATTCCCTTCGAGATGATGTTGCGTCTCTTCGAGCTTACCAAGACTCCTCGAGAGAAGATTTGTCGTATCTACGACATGAAGTGGACGCTCTTCGTTCTCAGTTTTCCAGTACTCACATGGACGAGGATACTACTCACGGGAATGATGGTGATGGTGATGGTGATGGCGGCTTGGATTGAGTTGTCTTTGTTTTTGTGTTTTTTAGATTTTATCCTTTTGTAATTGTTTGTAAGGATTGTAATTGTTAAATGATGTTGGAATGGATTTTTTGTTTATGTTGATGGATTTTAAGATGTTGATTGGATTTTGAGTTGATTGTGTATTACTTGGATGAATTTATGGTTTATTCAATTTTTAAAGGGAACTATGTCCAATTTTCTTAAAAATCCTTTACCCTTTTTTATTCTCACAAAAAGGGGGAGAATGTATGTGTAAACTTGGTGTAATCTTAATTGATGAAATGCTATTTGCACCTAATTGTTTTTACAACTTGTGACACATTTTGTAAAGGTGATAAAAATGCACATTGAAACATTGTTTATCATTGCATTCATTAAGGGGGAGTTTAAACTCTCTATGCATTGCATTGTTATAAGTCTTATTTTCATTCAAGTTTACCGGGTTTGGTGTAATCTTAATTGATGAAATGCTATTTGCACCTAATTGTTTTTACAACTTGTGACACATTTTGTAAAGGTGATAAAAATGCACATTGAAACATTGTTTATCATTGCATTCATTAAGGGGGAGTTTAAACTCTCTATGCATTGCATTGTTATAAGTCTTATTTTCATTCAAGTTTACCGGGTTTTGTGATCATCAAAAAGGGGGAGATTGTTGCGCCTTAAAACGCTACAACTCTCATTCCTCTATTTTAAATAAAATTATCTTTTTTGTTTTGATGATTACAAAACCTATACATTTTGTACTAATGGTTTTTATTGAGTATGCAGCATAAATTATGATCAAAGTTGAAGATTATAATAGTATTGAAATGCCAAAGAAATTGTCTTTTGGAAGACACGGATCGCCCCAGGCGATGGGTGCCATCGCCCCAGGCGATGGGTGCCAGGCGAGGATCGCCACGCCCATCGACAGAGGCGATGGCTAGGCGAGCATGCGGGGCAGATCGCCCCAGGCGATGGTGACCATCGCCTGAGGCGATGGCAGCCACAGGGACTTCGCCCCTGCACATCGACTGAAGCGACGCCGAGGCAATGCGCGGGCACGCGCGCGGGGAGTTCGCCCGAGGCGATGGCACGAACGCCTGAGGCGATGGTCTGGAACGCCTGAGGCGATGTGGACTTCGCCCGAGGCGATGCAAATTTTGGACATGCTGAAGCTACGGCCTTGATTTTAGCCACTGATCGCCTGAGGCGATCCAGAGATCGCCCGAGGCGATCTGTGCATTTTTGACCGTTGGAACGCGGCGATGGGTGATCGCCCGAGGCGATGTCCGAGGCGATCTTGGAGTGATTCAAGCCTTATGAGTAGCAACGGCTAGTAGGAGCCTTGGAGGCCTTCTACACTATAAATATGGGTGTTTTGGATCATTTTGAAGTTAAGAAACAAGAGTATAAACTACAAGAAAGTTGTGTGCAATCAAAATCATTCTAGCATTGCAAACTTCATACATTTATATTGTATTGGAGTTTGTAATTTACTTCTTGTGTGTGATCTTTTGATTCTTGTTGTTGGTACACCGTGAAGGTGTGATTTGATTATTGTAAAGGTCCTCCAACACCGACGCAAGTTGGAAAATTGTATAAGTCACCAATAAGTGAAGTTGGTGCAAGATTGTGGCTATCCTTGGAGCCCTTAAGGCCAAGAAGAAGTTGTTCTAGTGGATCCTCGGTTGGACGTTTTCTAGCCGGGAAGAGGAGACGTAGGCGATTCATCGCCGAACTTCTATAACAAATTCTTGTCTCATTTTATTACTTTATTTCCATTAAGCATTTATTATTTTGATCTTTCTATTTATCGATTGACTAAAGGCTTCCGCAAGCGCAAAATTATTTTATTTTTACAAACTCATTTTAAAAAGGCTAAAGTAGCCAAGGAACCTCATTCACCCCCCCTCTTAGGTTCCAACAGTACGCCCAACTCTGCCCCTTCCTCGTGAATGGCTTTCATAGGGGGTGTTTGGTCGGGATACCCCCTGACTATACTGGGGATCATTCCGCATAGTCAGCTCCTGCCCATTATCCAGGTTACGACATTCTTGCGTGCTATGTCCAGGAGTCCGATGGAAATCATAATACTTCTTCGCCGACCCCTTGCTCGGTCCGTCTTCATGTGGTGATTTTCGAGGGATTTGTTCTTCACAAATCCGGACCGTTCCTTCTTTAGTAATCTTCAGGGGCGTGTAGTGGAAGACACGCCCGAGCCTTGCGTCCTCCGCTGGCCTTTTTTCTACAGGTCTGAGCTGCTTGTCACCAACTTTTACTTCCTTTCTTGTCATGACCTGGGCCTCCTCTACATTAATATACTTCTCAGCTCGTGTTAGGAGATCGTCATACGTGATGGGAGGTCTCTTGATCAAGGAACGAAAGAACTCCCCCGCCTTCAAGCCCTGGGTGAAAGCGCTAATCAAAATCTCTGCTGGGCAGGCAGGCTCCTCCAGGCTGACACCATTAAATCGCCGAATGTACTCTTGAAGGGGTTCGCCCTCAATCTGTCTCATCTCAAACAGGCATAGCAAGGTTTTCTTATACTGCTTACTACTGGTGAACTGGTGAAGAAAAGCCGAGCTGAACTCTGAGAAAGAGGATATTGAAGATGGTACGAGTTGATTGAACCATTGTTGGGCTGATTTTACCAGGGTCGTGAGGAAAACTTTACACTTTAGACTGTCCGAATAGCAATGCAACATGGCAGCGTTCTCAAATCTGCCCACGTGTTCCTCTGGATCTGTGCTCCCGTCATATTCCCCAGCATTCAGGGGTCGGAAGTTGTTTGGGAGCTCTTCATCCACTATCTCTGGGGAGAAAGGCATACCCTTCTTCGGGGCGCAATGTCCCCCGATCCCCTTCTTCATTACTCTGACCTCCTCTCTCAACTCTTCCACCTCAACCTCGAGGTTGAGGCCCTCGTTGGGCGGAGGGTGAGATGTGGCTACATGCTCGGGTTATTCATTTTGTCGATTGCTCTCCCCCCGGCCGCTTTCAGACCGATCTATAGCTCGCTTCATTGCTTTCTCAATTGTTATTGAGATGAGACGCGTGAGCTGTTCGAAAGTTAGTGCCCCCACTGTCATGCCCTCCACCGGCGGTGGCCCATCTCCATTTACCGATGGTGCCCGGCGTTCGTTATTCGTCTCCTGGTTCGTCCTCCGCGTGTTTACCATTTCTATCAACGCCTTATGCTCTTGTTCCCACAGACGGCGTCAATTGTTACCTCGGATTTTGGTAGGGTGTCCTCCTCGGTTAACAATAATCCCTTCAACGGAGGTAAGTTGTCCTGAAAAAGAAAGGTTAGAAAGGGAGCCGGAGAGGGTTCTCCGGAGGGGCCCCTCCGACGATCAAGTCAGGATAGATGATATATGAACAAGAGCTTTTAGTTATGCAAAAGTCGAGCAGAAGTAAAATAATCAATTACCTCTCAAACCTGATACCTTAGACGTATATATAGTGAGGGAGTGAGAAGGACAACCTGTTATGGCCGGCGGATGTTTAGGGGGACCACCGCAGACATTCCTCTGCGTCTTTTTGTTTCAGAGGATGGGGACCACCGACAAATACTGTACATATCGTACGACATCCTACCGGCGAGATCTTGATAGTACTACAAAATATTCCCTGGGTACTGGTCACTTTTTGATTGGCTTATTTATGCGTGGTCCCCTATTCTAGGACAAAATCAGTTACAGATAACTCGGACGAGGGACCACTCTAGTGCCCGCGATGGCACTGCCGACGCTGAGCAGAACAAGGGGCCAAGGGATCCGCCCTGAGTTGTCACTCCGCTCGGTTACAGCGTGCGACTCATGTGAGGCAGCCGGGGTCGGATCGGTTGGCTGGGGGTGGAAGTCCAGGGCTGAGCTAAGGTTTAGGTTACGCGCTGAGTTCATGAGGACAGGCTTGGATCTGGAGCACCAAGATATCCAACGGGGTGGTCCTACGCAGCAACGGACGGGGCAAGGTCGGGTCATAAAATTAGGGTTGAGGCCGTACTGACCTCTATTAGGGATATCACTATGGTATGCACAAGCCCGGATTTGGGTATGCAGTGAGTTTGGTTAGTATATACATGGGAAAACCCGGGAATCAGCATTGCAGTCAGTAAAGTGGATCCATAGATATTTGAAAGGAACCATTGTGAAAGGATTGCTGTATGAAAAGAATAAAGATCAAACAGATATGATTACTGGATATGTTGATGCGGATTATGCTGGATTCCTTGACACAAGGAGGTCCTTGATTGGTTATGTGTTTAAATATCATGGAAATGTATTCTACAACATGTAGTGTCATCATCTTCAACGGAAGCCGAGTACATGGCTGTAATAGAAGCTATGAAGGAAGCCATTTGGGTTAAAGGAATGGCTGAGCTACTAGAAGGGACAACCATGACAACAAGAGTTTACACCGATAATCAAAGCGGAATAAATTTAGCTAAGAATCACGTTTACCATGAAAGAATAAAGCATATTGATGTAAGGTTTTATTTTTGCAGGGACATCATCGCAAAGGGAGGGACATCATCGCAAAGGGAGGGGTAACCCTGCCCAAGATCTCCATAGATGATAACCCAGTGGATATGCTAACTAAAGCAACCAGGGACAACGTTTGGACACTGCTTGAAGCTACTCCGAGTGAGGGAACATGAGATACAAACCAAGGTGGAGAATTGTTAACTAAATGGTTTGACCTGGTGCGGCAGTAGATGTTCTAAGGGTTGAGAATGATGCACTTTAAGGAAATTCGGTCAATGAAGTAGCCGTTAGAATTAGCTGTTAGATAGTGTAAACAAGTGGTTGTACACTAGAGCAGTTAGTGGTTATTTTGATCATGTACAATTGTGTATAAATACACTCTCAATTGATGAAATGAATACCAATTCACATTGTTCCTTTCAGCTATGATTCTTTACACTTTAATATTGAAATCAATATTTCCTTCTATAAACTCTCTGTTCTGGATTTCTTATCGTTTGCTTGCTGTGATATTCATTGGTAAACTACTCAATTCATAACAGTTATAATAAAGTATACTGTTAGGGTGCCCTTAGTTCGATGATAGGATAAATGATGGATAGATTAAAAAATGGATAATGGGTTGATTAGTAAACTAATTGATAAGTTATATTACGTTTGATTCGAATGATTAATAAAGTATGATAAATAATATTGTATTCGGTGTACTGATAATTAGGTGGTATATATTAATTTTATACGTCAAATGACAAAAATACCCTCGAACAGGTTTTGCACTTATTTTATTATTTCATTTCAACTAAATTCAAATTAATCAAAATAATTTATTTATGTAATTTAGTTATTAATTAAATATTATAATTAATCATTATTAATCAAATACAATCGAATATGTTTTGCACCAAACTTTTACATGAACTAGGACCAAAAATTGATATTCACAGGCCGTGTCCGAAACATATACTTCAATTTTGATGTCAAATACATAAATCATGTACATGCAATTTCAAGTCAATACATACTTACAATTTCAAGTATTCCATGCATTTCCAGAACATAATTGCAATTAGCCAATCTTCCATCAAAGTAAAACACAATTAGGCTTTAATGTACTTACAAAGCTTGCTTCAATATATAACCATATTACAAAAGTTGATTCCATACACATATGTACTCTGGAGATACACATATACATGTACAAAATGATCCAGTATCCAGTGTTCGTTCACCACCTATACACCATCACATGTACAAAATGTAGTAACGGGAAACCAAGAAATTAAGTAAATATCAAAACTGCCCCTGAGCTATATGTTGGTAATGCCTCTCAGCATTCAATATTAACGTTCAGAATCAAAAGAATCACTCTTCTCTTCCATACCACCCTTCCATTCCTCGCCATTGCTCCTAAGCCCAACCTTTAGAACAAGTAACTATTGTCACATCGCTGATACAATATATATGAACAAAGTGAAGTCATACACCGATCCTCAAAACATTTAGACACTACCAAATCGCATGAACCCAATCAAAACAAAACGAAAGTAAATGAAACCACTGGGGTGTAACCAAATTGGGGGAAAATCAAGCTCCAAGCCTCAAATCTCAACAAATACAAGCTTGATTTCTAACAAGGACAAGAGCGGATCGAAATTAATAATTAAATCTAACAAATCTAAATCAAATTCTAACTCACAAAATGTCAAATAGAACCGCCAAAATGAAATATTAACAATAGAAAGCCGAGAATCCACGCAACAAACCGATGGCTTCGTGAAGCTTCATTGGCGTGAGGAGGAGGTTATAGAGGCAGGCGACGGCGTATAGAAAGGATTATAGATTGGGAAGGAATGAAATACATGGGTGAAAAAAATCTGACAGTGGGAAATACATCCGTCATTGTTCAATTCCCTTTACCTTCATTGTCGCAGCATCGCGAGAGGGAAGTTGACGGCGACGTCTGCACAAGAAATTTAATGTTGAAGGGTTTCGTCGATCATAAAAGGGTATTAACGTAAAGTGCACTCCCTATCCATACTACTGTGCATTAATATATTAGACATCACTACTCCCACAAGTGATGCTTCCTATCGAGGACTTCCAATTTTATCACGGGCCGAGCTGTTTTAATGGGCCGGCCAAAACTCGAGAAGAACAAAAGATGATGCTGGACAAATTATTAAACACGCCTTTATCAACCAACCGAACACATCCTTATGATTTAAAATTTATGTGTATCTCTTGTTATATTTCTTAATTTTCAATAAAAGTTTTATGTTTTTATGTGATAACTAGAATCTTTAGGCAATTATTATATTGTATAGGAATTAAAGCTGCAAGGCATAGTTGAAGATAGGGTCTCATAGTCATAGGTATGATACAAACTCAATCAATCCACCGATACGAATCTTTTAGAGATGCCTTCTATAGAACTAAAGAAAAACGTATCGATATGCCCTGTGTAGTAGCATTTGCTTCAAATATGTCCCTCCCTGTACACATTAATAATATGGTTTTTGGCACGGAACCCCGTGTGATTTTTAAATAGTCAGTTTACCCCATATGGTTTTGAAATATGTATTTTCCTCATATGGTTTGAAAATAGATGCAAAACACCACATCCGTTTATGATTTGTGTTACATGTGTCATATACATTTGGGCTTTGAAGTTGCATGTTAAAATGTCATTTGTACCATTGAAATGAGTTACCTTTGTCAGCCTATCCACGATCACCCAGATCGCATCAAATCCAGAGGCCGTTCTTGGCAAGTGGGTTACGAAGTCCATAGATATATGCTCCCACTTCCATTGGGGCACCTCCAAGCTCTTCAACTCGCCACCAGGCCTCTGTCTTTCTGCCTTTACCTGCTGGCAGATCAAACATCTTTTGACAAAGGCTATAACATCACGCTTCATACGTCTCCACCAGAATTGACCACTTAGGTCCTTATACATTTTTCTTCCTCCTGGGTGAATACTGAACCGGCTACCGTGAGCTCGCTCCAATACTCCTCCACGCAACTCCGGCGTATCTGGGACTACCCAACGGTTGCCCAGTCTCAATGAACCATCTTCAGCCACTCTGAACTTTGATGGCTGTCCTTGAAGTACTATCGATGACCATCTCTGAACCTCCTCATCCGACCTCTGGGCCTTCCTGATAGTCTCGAATATGTCTGGCTCAGCCAACAAGGTTGACACTCACACCGGCGACGTGTCCACATCAAAATCATAGCCCAGATGGCAATAAGAAGTCATCATCGCTGATAAACACATAGCGTCCTCAGCAGTACTCTTCACCTTCCGACTTAAGGCGTCTGCTATCAAATTTGCTTTACCAGGATGGTACTCAATTTCACAATCATAATCCTTGAGTAAATCCATCCACCTCCTTTGGCGCATATTCAATTCAGCCTGTGTGAATAGAAACTTCAGGCTCTTATGGTCCGTAAAGATGGTAAATGAAGTACCATATAGATAATGCCGCCAAATCTTCAAGGCGAAAATGATAGCCGCCAGTTCCAAGTCATGAACTGGGTATCTGGTCTCATGAGGCTTCAACTGCCTCGAAGCATAAGCCACCACGTGCTTATCTTGCATCAACACACAGCCCAAACCTTGCAGTGATGCATCTATGTACAAGGCAAATCTCTTATTCTCAGAAGGAATCACCAATATAGGTGCCGTAGTCAAACGACGCTTCAGTTCTTGGAAGCTTTCCTCACAAGCTTCGGACCAATAGAACGGCACTCCTTTCTGAGTCAGCTGTGTCAGGGGTTTGGAAATCTTTGAGAAACCCTCGACGAAACGTCGGTAATATCCTGCCAAACCGAGAAAGCTCCGTATCTCGGGTACAGAAGTGGGTGCAACCCACTCCATCACAGCTTCAATCTTCCTGGGATCCACAGATATCCCGCTGCTAGATATAAAATGACCCAAGAACACTACACTGCTCAACCAGAACTCGCACTTGCTAAGCTTTGCATATAACTGATGATCCCTAAGGATCTGGAGTACTGTTCTCAAGTGCTTCACGTGTTCCTCTTCAGTACGGGAGTAGATGAGTATATCGTCAATGAAAACTATGACGAACTGATCCAAATATGGCTGGAACACCCTGTTCATCAAACTCATGAAAATAGCTGGGGCATTCGTCACCCCAAAAGACATGACTAGGAATTCATACTGCCCATATCTAGTCCTGAAAGCTGTCTTCTGGACATCATCTTCCCTTACTCGAATCTGATGGTACCCCGACCTCAGATCGATCTTACTGTAGAGCCTCGTACCCTGCAACTCGTCAAACAAATCATCGATCCTCGGGAGTGGATACTTGTTCTTCACTGTAGCTTTGTTCAGTTGTCTGTAATCGATGCACAGCCGCATCGAACCATCTTTCTTCTTGACAAATAGGACTGGTGCACCCCAGGGCAATACGCTAGAGCGTATATAGCCCTTGTCAAGGAGCTCTTGCAACTGAATCTTTAACTCCCTTAGCTCCGCTGGTGCCATCCTATATGGGGCACGAGAAATGACAGACGTCCCCGGTAGTAACTCAATCCCAAACTCGACCTCTCTCGTCGGTGGGAATCCAGGAATCTCCTCCGGAAAGACATCAGGGAACTCCGCCACTACGGGTACATCTTCAACTTTTAATTCTTCTTTCTTTTCAGAAATATCAACAGCATAGATGAGATATCCTGTATGGCCTCGTTCCAACAACTGTGCCATCTTGACAGCAGATACCAACGGAATCTTTGAACGAGAACAATCCCCATAGAATGTCCATTGGACTCCCAAATCAGATCTGAATCCGACAGTCCTCTGCCTGCAGTTCACAACTGCCTGATACCTGTTCAGAACATCAATGCCCACTATGCAGTCGAAGTCTGACATTCCCAGAACAACCAAATCTGACCTTAGCTCGTTATCCTCAAAATAAATGAGGCCATCATAGACAACCCGATCAGCAATCAAACTTCTTCCAGCGGGTGTCGAGACTACTAGAGTCGTGGGCGACGGAGAAGTTCATATGTGGTGCTTTTCCACAAAACTTGTCGACACGAAAGAGTGTGACGCACCTGTGTCGATCAAAATAAAAGCAGGGTGCGTAAATAAAAGACACGTACCCGCTATAACCTCCTCCGGAGCCGCTGTAGCCTGCTCCATCGTCAAAGCATAAACCTGCCCCTGAGGTGGCCCCATGGGCTGACCTCCAAACTGCCTCGGTGCAAAAGGTGGTCTGTGCTGTACTGCTCTGTCTGCAGGCCTCCCCGCAGAGTTCTGTTGTCCCTCTCGGTTGGGACATTGCCGAGCAAAGTGGCCCTTGTTGCCACAAACATAGCATCCCACGCAATCTTTTGTCAGATGTGGTTGCCCACAAATAGAGCACAGGACCTTCCCAAATCTGCCTCCCTAAGGCTGTCCTCTTCCTGACGGGGCGTCATCCCTACGGTTTCCTTTCCAACGATTGTCGGGCCTCTTACCACTGAAACCTTGACGCCGATGTGTTTCCCCTTGGCTTGAACTGATCACCCGTTGGCTTCAAATTATCAGAAGTGGATTTCTGAGGGGGTGCTGGAGGTGGTACGGTATCAGGGTATGCACCAACTCCCAGTTCGGCTAGCTCAGCCCGTGAAAGTGCATCATCAAAGCAAGTAGGGCCATAAGTGATCACCCTATCATACAGTTCCGGCCTCAAGCCCTTCATGAAGTTCCTCATCTTTGCTTGAGTACTTGTGGCGATATGAGGCACATATCTGAGCAAGGAACAGTATTGAAGAGCATAATCTGACACCGACATGTTACCTTGCTTGAGGTTAGTAAATTCATCTTCCTTAGCCTGTCGTGCAGCAACCGAGAAATAGCGGGTCAGAAACCGAGTTCTGAGCAGCTTCCAATTAACTTCATGACCTTGAGCCTCTTGCTCTACTACTGTGGTCTTCCACCACATCAGCGCCTTCTTGGCCAATTGGAACTCCGCTAGTCTTATCCAGGCCGTCTTAGCACAAGGAGCTGCCACAAATATTTGCTCTATTCTTTCCAACCACTCTTCTGCCTGTTCCCCTGTCTCAGTTCCTTCAAATGTCAGAGGTCGGTATGCAAGAAATTGAGTCAAGCTCAGTTCCCCAGGCAACAACTGTTGTTCAGACGGTTCTTCGCCGAAAGCTGGCGGGGGTAGGGGATTCGTACGTCCAGCACTTGCATTAACACTCACTGCATCTCCTACTTCCACATTTGCTGCCATGCTGCAAGACAAGGGTTAACAACCATACCCAAAAGCAGTTCATATAATACATCGTTAGATAATCAAACATGTTAGTGTAACATCATATACTTCATATGCAACTTATGCACATAACATGTTTAAAAAGAATCACCTAGCCAGCTCATTGCTAAGGCTACCCTTCACTCATGCCCGGGTTATCTAACCTGGCTCTGATACCACTAATGTAGGGTCTTCCTACCTTAACATCATCTTAAACACATATAATGGACTAAACATGCATTAATAACGTCTTAGGGTTCCGGTTGTAGCTTTGATCTAATAAGATTACAGGCAAAAAAATGAAGTTTCAAAAACTTAATTAATTACATTCTCAAAATGAATGTTAAAGCGATAGAATTATACTACTCCTAGAGTAGAGACTATCCCAAAAATCCTGTATTCTAATTTCTTTCATGCTCCTCATAGCTCACTGTCTCAACCCGACCCTGAGCCTTCTGTCCAAAAGTGTACCTACAGGGACAACACATCATGAGCATACTCATCTTCACTTAACATCATAAAAGAAGCATAACAGTAAATGCATGAAATCTTGGTTAAGTAAACTTGCTGGTTATTCGTTAACTTCCTTTTTTTGTTGACCCTGATTCACATTCATGCATATGGGCGTCTTACCCCATTGTATGGCGTCTTACCATATCATAAACATCGTATGGCATCTCTACATATGGGCATCTTACCCTATCGTATGACATCTTACAATATCATAAATATCGCATGACATCTTGCCATATGGGCATCTTACCCTATCGTATGGTCTCTTACCATATCATAACATCGTATCATTATATAGACATCATATAAACATCATCATTACTTATCATAATCGTCCTCATAGACATCATATCCTCTTCACTCATCATAAACATCATCATCATAAACTTACTTATCATAATCATCATCATAAACATCATATGCACTTATATAATCATTGCATAATCATAGTATAGAAATATGGTTTACCGTCCGAGGCCCGTACGTTTCTTACGTACCTTAATTCCCAAAAGTGGAGAAATTGGAGAGCTTTATCTCCTTGAGGTTGTGGGTACCTGGGATGGTTCTACACAACCATACAAATCAATATTAGAAGCTAAACAATAGCCAAATACCAAAAATTCAACAAAAATCATCATTTTTCACTTTTTAAACAGCGGCGATCGATCGCTACTCGAGGCGATCGATCGCCTCACTTTTTGCCTTGCGGCAATCGATCGCTTAATATGTGGCGTCGATCGCCTGTAGAAATTTTTGCTACTGGCCTTCGGCGATCGATCGCCTGTTCAGGGCGATCGATCGCCACCTGTTGGTGCGCGATTTCTCACCATTTTTGTGCATTTCAAAGCTCCATCTCATACCATTCAAACCCAAACTTTCCTACAACATCAACATCATCATAACCCACTAAAACCCACATAAAACACTTCAAAAATTATACCCCAACAACATACAACACATACACAAAATAAACCCATATAAATCACTTCAAAATCATCCCATTTCAAATCCAAACTTCATAAAAACTTTAGGAAGGGTTCCATACCTCTTGAAGACTCCAAATCTTAACCAAGATCTCAAAAACAAAGGTTTTGTGGAGCTTCCTCCTTCCTCCTTTGAAGGACTTCGAAAATGGGGAAAAATGGTAGGGTTTGGGAGTGATATGGGGAGGTAAAGTGAATAAAGTGTGGTGGGTAAATGGGTGTAGTGGGGGTAAATGGGTTAACAAAAATTGTACCCCATCAATTAACATGGTGTATAAAATACCCCAACATGGTATTTTAAAAGCATTTACAAAAAAAATGCATTAAGCTTCCACTAAAATCATGCTTTCCTCATAATTGCCAATCAATACAATTAAATCCTGTTAATACTTCATTACCCATCACATAATTAATTACCATGATAAATAATCACATAACCATCATTAATGCCCAAATTGCATATAATTAATTTCGGGGCATCACATTACTCCCCTACTTACAAGATTTCGTCCTCGAAATCGCATGCACTTACCCAAAATGAAACTAAACATAAATCATACCAGAAAATAGTTCCGGGTAATGCTGCATCATATGCCGTTCCGTCTCCCACGTAGCCTCCTCGACACCCCGGCGATCCCACTGAACTTTGACCATCGGTATAACTTTGCTTCGTAATCTGCGATCTTCACGATCCAGAATTCTGACAGGTCGTTCTACGTAGGATACATCTGAGTCCAACTGCACTTCAGTAGGCTGTAATACATGAGACGGGTCTGGCTCATACTTCCGCAACATAGAAACGTGAAAAACATCATGAATCCCAGATAAAGACGGCGGTAGAGCCAAACGGTAAGCCAATGTACCAATACGCTGCAATACCTCATACGGCCCGACATACCTCGGAGATAACTTCCCCCGCATACCAAAACGAACTACACCCCTGAAGGGTGAGATTTTCAAGAAGACCTTATCCCCCACTTGGAATTCTAGCGGTCATCGTCGCTTATTGGCATAGGCTGCTTGCCTATCCTGGGCCGCTTTCATCTTTTGACGTATCAACTTAATCTTGTCTTCCATATCCTTAATCATATCCGGTCCTCCGACCGCCTTACTAGTCAAGTCCTCCCAATACAGCGGTGACCTACAGCATCGTCCATAAAGAGCTTCAAAAGGAGCCATTTGAATGCTCGCCTGATAGCTGTTATTATAGGAGAACTCTACCAGTGGTATAGAATCTTGCCACGGAGTATCAAACTCCAATACACATGCCCTCAACATGTCTTCGAGCGTCTGAATGGTACGCTCTGTCTGACCATCTGTCTGAGGGTGATACGATGTACTTAGTCTCACCTCTGTGCCCAAAGCTGTCTGGAGACCCTCCCAGAAATGTGAAATAAACCTTGGATCTCAATCAGACACAATCGAGACTGGAATTCCATGCAACCTCACCACATCCCGTACATATAATTGCGCCATCTTAAGATACGTGAAAGTCATACAGTAAGGGATGAAATGAGCTACCTTTGTCAGCCTATCAACGATCACCCAGATCGCATCAAATCCAGAGGCCGTTCTTGGCAAGTGGGTTACAAAGTCCATAGATATATGCTCCCACTTCCATTGGGGCACCTCCAAGCTCTTCAGCTCGCCACTAGGCCTCTGTCTTTCTGCCTTTACCTGCTGGCAGATCAAACATCTTTTGACAAAGGCTATAACATCACGCTTCATACGTCTCCACCATATTTGACCACTTAGGTCCTTATACATTTTTCTTCCTCATGGGTGAATACTGAACCGGCTACCGTGAGCTCGCTCCAATACTCTTCCACGCAACTCCGGCGTATCTGGGACTACCCAACGGTTGCCCAGTCTCAATGAACCATCTTCAGCCACTCTGAACTTTGATGGCTGTCCTTGAAGTACTATCGATGACCATCTCTGAACCTCCTCATCCGACCTATGGGCCTTCCTGATAGTCTCGAATATGTCTGGCTCAGCCACCAAGGTTGACACTCGCACCGGCGACGTGTCCACATCAAAATCATAGCCCAGATGGCAATAAGAAGTCATCATCGCTGATAAACACATAGCGTCCTCAGCAGTACTCTTCACCTTCCGACTTAAGGCGTCTGCTATCAAATTTGCTTTACCAGGATGGTACTCAATTTCACAATCATAATCCTTGAGTAAATCCATCCACCTCCTTTGGCGCATATTCAATTCAGCCTGTGTGAATAGAAACTTCAGGCTCTTATGGTACATAAAGATGGTAAATGAAGTACCATATAGATAATGCCGCCAAATCTTCAAGGCGAAAATGATAGCCTCCAGTTCCAAGTCATGAACTGGGTATCTGGTCTCATGAGGCTTCAACTGCCTCGAAGCATAAGCCACCACGTGCTTATCTTGCATCAACACACAGCCCAAACCTTGCAGTGATGCATCTGTGTACAAGGCAAATCTCTTATTCTTAGAAGGAATCACCAATATAGGTGCCGTAGTCAAACAACGCTTCAGTTCTTGGAAGCTTTCCTCACAAGCTTTGGACCAATAGAACGACACTCCTTTCTGAGTCAGCTGTGTCAGAGGTTTGGCAATCTTTGAGAAACCCTCGACGAAACGTCGGTAATATCCTGCCAAACCGAGAAAGCTCCGTATCTCGGGTACAGAAGTGGGTGCAACCCACTCCATCACAGCTTCAATCTTCCTGGGATCCACAGATATCCCACTGCTAGATATAAAATGACCCAAGAACACTACACTGCTCAACCAGAACTCGCACTTGCTAAGCTTTGCATATAACTGATGATCCCTAAGGATCTGGAGTACTGTTCTCAAGTGCTTCACGAGTTCCTCTTCAGTCCGGGAGTAGATGAGTATATCGTCAATGAAAACTATGACGAACTGATCCAAATATGGCTGGAACACCCTGTTCATCAAACTCATGAAGACAGCTGGGGCATTCGTCACCCCAAAAGGCATGACCAGGAATTCATAGTGCCCATACCTAGTCCTGAAAGCTGTCTTCTGTACATCATCCTCCCTTACCCAAATCTGATGACACCCCGACCTCAGATCGATCTTACTGTAGAGCCTCGTACCCTGCAACTCGTCAAACAAATCATCGATCCTCGGGAGTGGATACTTGTTCTTCACTGTAGCTTTGTTCAGTTGTCTGTAATCGATGCACAGCCGCATCGAACCATCTTTCTTCTTGACAAATAGGACTGGTGCACCCCAGGGCGATACGCTAGGGCGTATATAGCCCTTGTCAAGGAGCTCTTGCAGCTGAATCTTTAACTCCCTTAGCTCCGCTGGTGCCATCCTATATGGGGCACGAGAAATGACAGACGTCCCCGGTAGTAACTCAATCCCAAACTCGACCTCTCTCGTCGGTGGGAATCCAGGAATCTCCTCCGGAAAGACATCAGGGAACTCCGCCACTACGGGTACATCTTCAACTTTTAATTCTTCTTTCTTTTCAGAAATATCAACAGCATAGATGAGATATCCTGTATGGCCTCATTCCAACAACTGTGCCATCTTGACAGCAGATACCAACGGAATCTTTGAACGAGAACCATCCCCATAGAATGTCCACTGGACTCCCATATCATATCTGAATCGGACAGTCCTCTGTCTGCAGTTCACAACTGCCTGATACCTGTTCAGAACATCAATGCCCACTATGCAGTCGAAGTCTGACATTCCCTGAACAACCAAATCTGACCTTAGCTCGTTATCCTCAAAATAAATGAGGACATCATAGACAATCCGATCAGCAATCAAACTTCTTCCAGCGGGTGTCGAGACTACTAGAGGCGTGGGCGACGGAGAAGTGCATATGTGGTGCTTTTCCACAAAACTTGTCGACACGAAAGAGTGTGACACACCTGTGTCGATCAAAATAAAAGCAGGGTGCCTAAATAAAAGACACGTACCCGCTATAACCTCCTCCGAAGCCGCTGTAGCCTGATCCCTCGTCAAAGCATAAACCTGCCCCTGAGGTGGCCCCATGGGCTGACCTCCAAACTGCCTCGGTGCAAAAGGTGTGATGTGACTAGAAATAGACACATCTTTAGTGCTTAATTGTCTACGATTTGGTAGGTTTTGATAGATAATTTGATACGTATGCTACCTAATCGTATATTTGTGTAATTGTAGGTACATTCGAAGAAAACGAGCTAAAAACGATGTGTAAAGACCAAGGAGAGACATGGACATGACAAGGACTCAAAGTTGATCAAGAAAAGGGCAAAAATGTAATTTTGAAGAAGGAGATCGATTGCCACGAAGAGGAGATCGATCGCCTATGGACAGCAACTTAATCAACAAAATTCACGAACCAGCGATCGATCGCGAAGAAGTGGCGATCGATCTCAGCGATCGATCGCGATAAAGTGGCGATCGATCACCTCAAGATATTCGCTGGAAAAAAAAATATAACTAGCGATCGATCGCCACACATCAGGCGATCGATCGCCGAAGAGTCCGGAATTTAGGAAATTGAGTCTTTTACCATGTTTAAAAGATTGTATCCCATTTTTATCACTCCCATACCCTAAAACTTGAGACCAAGCCTCATGAGCAGCAGTTTTTGATAGTTTTTGATACTCTTAGAATAATTGGAGATTTTAGATTAATTTCTTTCAAGTTTTCTTCAAGAACAACGAAGAACGGAACCGGAATCGACAAGCCGGAATCGTGATTTATCTTAGTAACTTTCTTTCCTTTATTTATTTAATGTTTTCCATCGAATTTTTATTGTTTTTAGATTTAATTATGCTAGGCTAAAACCCTTTGATTCTTGGTTGAAGGGATACCTACTTTTGGATTTGAATCTTTTATGAGAATTTGGTTTGATTGTTGAATTAGATTTCGATTTCAATTTGTTTCTCAGATTTCGAATTCCATGATTGTTGTGTTTGTGTATTAGACCGATCACCTAATATTCAATTACATAATCGATAGTTTGTTAAGAAACAACTGAGATTAATAATTAACCGGCTGTAGGTGTTATTGAATTCTTAGGAGAAACGGTTGAGTAATCAATTTTAACGGCTGTAGTTTTCATTGATTAGATTTATCGAACTCATTAGTTTTAAAAACTATCATTGATTTAATCATTAACGGCTGTAGTGGTGATTAGAGATTTGGTAAGGGTTGAATTGAATGCTGTTTTCTCTTTGACTACGAATAAGATGAGTGGGAATTGAATTTCCAGTCGATAGATAATCGAAAGAATTCGAATGTTTTGATTTGATGACCAAAAGATAATTTTCCAAAAGTACGGTTACCTGAAAACCAAGAATCGCTTCGCTCTCATAAGTTTAAATCATCTTAGTTAATCTTGTTAATTAGTTTAATTATAGAATTTGCTTAGTAGTAATCATTCATCCTAAAATCCCCTTGTTGCTATTCGTTTTTGGCACGAAATAAATTTACCTTCCTTGTGGGATCGATCCCTACTTCCGCTACTACATATTTTTGCTATTAACTGGAGAAGGGTTAATTTGTGCGTACACGATAAGCGCTACCAAATTTTGGCACCGTTGCCGGGGAAGGCAACATTTATTAGTGTCGATTTTGTTTTTTTTTTTTTTTTTTTATCCCGCATTACTACTTTGGTTTGTTAATGAGTACAGGTGGATCGTTCAATCACGAAGATAACTTTCACTACGATCCTGAGATTGAGAGGACGCTACATCAGAGGAGACGAGAAGCACGAAGGATTATAGAACAAGAAGAAGAAGAGAGGTCCATGATGGCTGCAAATCAAAGCTTGAGGCAGCTGGCGAATCCTAACTTGGATCAACAATCGCTCTGCATCAGTTTCCCTGCTCTGGCCAATAACGTAAACTTCGAACTTAAGTCTGGTTTAATTCACTTATTGCCAGCTTTCCATGGTCTTGCAGGTGAAAACCCGCATAAGCATCTGATGGAGTTCCACGTGGTGTGCACTACCATGAAGCCGATCGGAATCACTGAGGATCAAATAAAGCTAAGAGCATTCCCGTTTTCTCTAAGACGCTGCAAAAGACTGGCTCTTCTACTTACCATCCGGATCGATCACCACATGGACTGACTTACAAAGAATATTCCTAGAAAAGTACTTCACAGCTTCAAGGGCAACGAACTTGAGGAAAGAGATATATGGTGTGAAGCAGCTCTACGAGGAATCACTACACGAGTACTGGGAGAGATAACAACTGATAGACCTCACTTTTCTTTTGCGTGGTATAGCAGGTGGAAATGTAGGAAAGACAAAACCATGTGGAATCTGTCTGGCTGCGAACCATCCTACGGACGCATGCCCCTCGCTACAGGAGACAGCCACTGAGAATGTAAGTGCTGCGGGAGGATTCCCAGGCCCCCCACAAAGGAGTTATGACCATCCACCAAACAACTACAATCAAGGGTGGAGAGATCATCCGAACCAAGGTTATGGAAACCCACAGATGAACCAACCTCCACCCTATAGACCGCCATACCATAGGCCTCCACCACCGCCAGTGCACCCTCCTTCTGACAGGTTAGAACATAGCATCAAAGTTATTGCTGAAAATAGCTTACAATTTCAACAAAAGACGAGGGCGAGCATCCAGAGCTTGACGACGCAGATGGGACAATTGGCGACTTCAATCAGCAAGATCGAAGCAAGGATTTCAAATGGACTGCCGTCACAACCAGAGATGAACCCCCGGGAAAATGTGAGTGCTATCACAGTGAATGTGAATGAAGATGCAGCTGAAGAGAAGGTGGTACTGACACCACCCCAGAAAGAAGAGATGACAGAGACTGAGACAGACGTTGAAGAGCCAATGCAAGGGGAGGAACCACGAGGTGAGTTCCCTAAACTTTCTGAATATAAAGTACCACCCCCCTTTCCCCCAAGCATTGAAGGACAATAGGAAGGGTGCTGGACTCAAAGGCCTCTACGAGATGAGCCCACGCTGCAAAGAGCAAGCCCCATTGCATGAGACCATGAAGAAGAAACCGCAACATGCTAACCCCTTAAAGGAGACCGTGAAAGAGGATCAAAGCAAGGAACACCAAGGGCAGCCCAAGGTCGAGCTCAATGACAATGTTTCGGCAGACAACCAAAGAAGCATCCCCATTAAATGCAAGGACCCAGGTATGTTCTTTATCCCATGTGAGATGAGTGCTATTAGGATTGAGAAGGCTATGCTTGATTTAGGATCGTCCATAAATGTCATGCCTTACTCAATGTACTCTCAACTGAAAATGGGACCTTTAAAAAGAAATAGCGCAGTTATTCACTTAGCTGATAAATCCACGGTCATACCTAAGGGGATAATAGAGGACGTAGTGGTGCATGTAAAGAACTTGGTCTTCACAGCCGATTTTTATGTCTTAGACATGAGAAATGGTGATCCTTCTAGTCTAATTATTTTAGGAAGACCATTCTTGAAAACATCAAAATCAGTAATCAATATGAATAGCGGTATGATAACATTGGAGTCTAATGGTAACATTGCAAAATTCAACATCTATGAACCCATTAAGACTCTTGAGCATTCGAGTTACGCTATTGGCATACATGATGATTATGATACAGATTTTGATAATGATGAGTTGTGGGAGATGGGAAAGGCTACTGAGGGCCTTGGTGATAACGGAGGTATGGATTCTCATCTTGTGCAGACTGTTCATACTATTGCTGCGTTATCTACTCACGATACTGCTGACCCTCTTATTTCTCACTTGCAGGATCGTACCAATGGAAAGAAGCACCCTCCGGATCGGCCATGTCAATCAAGTGACGAAGGAGCAAAAACTGAGGACGACCACTCAAAGAGCCACAAGCCGAAATACCGAGGAGTGAAGAAGATATTAAGGTGGTTAAGGAAGGATCGAGCGACATCACATTCACCACCTTGATAGAGGACTGGCGTCGGGCCACCGACGTTAAATAGAGGCGCTGCTTGGGAGGCAGCCCAAGGGGAGTTAGTTTCTTTTCTCCCTTTTATTTTTATTGCTTTCATAGTTAGACTTTTCTTTTCTCTTGTCTTTTTACCTTACATTGGGGACAATGTAAGATTTAAGTATGGGGGAGAGTTTAGTGGTGTGTTATTGCTTTTCTATTACAAAAATACAAAAAAATCAAAAAATTTGAAAATTTTGAGCTCATAGTTAGTAATGAACACATGCTTAGAATCACTAGCCCATGATGAAACCTAATTAATGGCATGCATGTTTTTGAACATAGGTGAATTGTTAACCTTGGAACACTTTGAACTCTAATGCAAAGTTTACTTTAACTTAGTAGTGAATATTTTGAGCACATTATTGTCATGGCTTGTGAAGTATGCATAACTTAGTGAAGATGGTGTCAACTTTGTAATAGTCTTAAGAAGTCTCTAATACATGCTAGAACTTAACTACATGCTCTTTGAGGTGTATGTCTAGACTACTTGCAAACATGAAAGTGATATAGGCGATCTTTGATGCGTTTGTGCCTTTCAAGCCTACCATGTAAACAAAATCATTCTCTAGTACCTATTTTGAGCCTTAAATGTAAAAGAATGGTAGCATGCTAAGCATACTAAAGACCCCCATTCAACATTTCTTGACTAGCTTATCATCCTACCCTTTAAGCCTAAATGTGATTAATCCATACCTTTTAAGGGAGTATGATGTATTTCATTCAAATGCACTTGGGAATCATTGAAGTATATTTGTGAGCTTAATTGTCAAAAGAATGGAATGCATGAAAGAAAAAGGGATGCCTTGAAAAAATAGATAAAAATATGACTCCAAGGGGAGCCAAGGCACAAAAGAAGAAAAGTGTTGAAATAAACCTTGTGAAAAAGAACAAAGTTGAAAAATTCATGCAAGAAGAGAAGCTTTTAGTGTGCATTTCATCATACTCTCTTGTTTGAATATCCTTACCCTTTCTTTCATAAGCCAATACCTAGGCCAAGCTACAAGCTAATAAAGACCTACTTGATTTATGTTTGCAAAGTAGCTAAGATAGTGGAGAAGAGTGTGCAAGTGAGCTTATACTTGTGTTAGTGTATGACTTGAACTATTATGGCTTTGCATATTTTGGATCTATAATTTGTACACAACACTTGTTTATGACCACACACACACGTTCACTACTTCGTTGGGTACGAAATGTTTAGGGATTGAACTTGTTCCACTGTTAAATTTTCACCGTCGTTCATTATTATGCGTGTTAAAATTGTTGAAGCATTAAAGTGAGGACAAGTTGCTTTGTTATGAACCTATGAGCCAACCAAAAATATTGTAGTTTTATTTATTTACTCGAGGTCGAGTAAAGAGTAAGTATGGGGGAGTTTGATGTGACTAGAAATAGACACATCTTTAGTGCTTAATTGTCTACGATTTGGTAGGTTTTGATAGATAATTTGATACGTATGCTACCTAATCGTATATTTGTGTAATTGTAGGTACAATCGAAGAAAACTAGCTAAAAGCGATGTGTAAAGACCAAGGAGAGACATGGACATGATAAGGACTCAAAGTTGATCAAGAAAAAGGCAAAAATGTAATTTTGAAGAAGGAGATCGATTGCCACGAAGAGGAGATCGATCGCCTATGGACAGAAACTTAATCAACAAAATTCACGAACCAGCGATCGATCGCGAAGAAGTGGCGATCGATCTCAGCGATCGATCGCGATAAAGTGGCGATCGATCGCCTCAAGAAATTCGCTGGAAAAAAAAATATAACTAGCGATCGATCGCCACACATCAGGCGATCGATCGCCGAAGAGTCCGGAAATTAGGAAATTGAGTCTTTTACCATGTTTAAAAGATTGTATTAAACTTGAGACCAAGCCTCATGAGCAGCAGTTTTTGATAGTTTTTAGCTCGGACCCGTTTAATAATTTACCACGTAATGGCAAACTGTAAACAGGTAGGACCAAGCACGCAATAGCTCAGACCCGTTTAATAATTTACCACGTAATGGCAAACTGTAAACAGGTAGGACCAAGCATGCAATAGCTCGGACCCGTTTAATAGTTTACCACGCAATGGCAAACTGTATACAGGTAGGACCGAGCACTCAATTAGATTGGACCCGTTTGGGTGAAAACCCTTGCTCTCTGGTTTAACTAGAGCTGAGTTGAGCTCGCCGTAAACGTGCTCCTGAGGTAGGGTGAAAACCCTTGCTCCTGGCGTAACCAGGGCTGAGCTCGTCGTAAACGTGCTCCTGAGGTAGGGTGAAAACCTTTGCTCCTGGCATAACTAGCGCTGAGCTCGTCGTAAACGTGATCCTGAGGTAGGGTGAAAAACCCTTGATCCTGGCGTAACCAGGGCTGAGCTCGTCGTAAACTTGCTCCTGAGGTAGGGTGAAAACCCTTGCTCCTGGCGTAACCAGGGCTGAGCTCGTCGTAAACGTGCTACTGAGGTAGGGTGAAAACACTTGCTCCTAGTGTACAGGGCTGAGCTCGTCCTAAACGTGCTCATGAGGTAGGGTGAAATCCCTTGCTCCTGGTGTAACCAAGGCTGAGCTCGTCGTAAACGTGCTCCTGAGGTAGGTGAAAACCCTTGCTCATGGCGTAACCAGGGCTGAGCTCTTCGTAAACGTGCTCCTGAGGTAGGGTGAAAACCCTTGCTCCTGGTGTAACTAGGGCTGAGCTCGTCGTAAACCTGCTCCTGAGGTAGGTGAAAACCCTTGCTCTTACTTACACCATAACTTGGAAAAAATTCTAAACTTGTATTGCAATAATGAAAGAGTATATCATCCCAAAAAACTAAAACAATCTTTGCAAAAACTAAAAGAGTTGAACTAGAAATAATATTTTCTAGAGCGTGTCCCCAAAACGATATCGGAAGATCTGCATGACTCATCATTGATCTAACCATGTCTAACAAGGTTCGATTTCTCCTCTCGGATACACCATTCCATTGTGGAGTATACGGAGGAGTGAGTTGTGGGACTATCCCACACTCCTTTAGATAGTCATGAAACTCTTGGCTTAAGTATTCACCTCCTCGATCTGATCGAAGGATTTTGATACTTTTGCCAAGTTGGTTTTGTACTTCATTTTTGAAATCTTTGAACTTTTCAAATGTTTCATGCTTATGTTTCATTAGGTACACATACCCATATCTACTGAGGTCATCAGTAAATGTAACGAAGTATTGAAAACCACCTCTAGCTTGTGTACTTATTGGTCCACATACATCACTATGTATTAGTCCCAATAAAACATTTGCCCTTTCAACATGTCCCTTGAAAGGGGCTTTAGTCATCTTGCCCATTAAACAAGATTCGCATGTTTCATATGATTCAAAATCAAATGAATCTAATACTCCATCCTTATGAAGTTTAGATATGCGGTTCTCGTTTATGTGGCCCAAGCGACAGTGCCAGAGATAAGTCGGATTACAATCCTTATTTTTAATCCTTTTAGTATTTATGTTATAGATAGGCATATCAAGATTTAATACATAAAGACCATTCACCATTTGTGCACTAGCATAAAACATGTCATTTAAATAAATAGAACAACAATTGTCCTTTATTATAAATGAAAAACCATACTTGTCTAAACAAGAAATAGATTTTATGTTTTTAGTAATAGAAGGCACAAAATAACAATCTTTCAAAATCAGTGATAAACCAGAAGGTAAAGCTAAATGATAATCTCCTATAGCTAATGCAGCAACTCTTGCTCCATTTCCAACTCGGAGATCAACTTCACCTTTCGCCAATGTCCTACTCCTTTTGAGATCCTGCACATTTACACAAATGTGAGATCCACATCCAGTATCTAATACCCATGATGAAGAAGTAGATAAATTGACTTCTATAACAAAAATACCTGAAGCGGAAGTCACACTTCCTTTCTTTAGATCCTCTAGATATACTTTGCAGTTTCTTTTCCAATGGCCGGTCTCACCGCAATGGAAACAGTTCCCTTCCTTTGCTATCCCTCCCTTTGGCTTCAGTGCAGAAGACTTTGGCTTAGATTTAGCAAAGACTTTCTTTGCTTTCTTGTTGCCTTTAGCTTTGGCCCTTCCTTTGCCCTTATTCACAATAAGGACATTTGTGGCCTTAGTCTTCTTAGTATTTGCTTCATATGTTCTCAACATACCAAGCAACTGTGGTAGAGTCTTTTCCATGTCAGTCATATTGTAATTTACTACAAATTGACTGAAGCTTTCAGGCAACGATTGCAAGATCACATCGGTGGCCAACTCATGGTCCAATGGAAAAACCTAGCTTGTCCAGATTCTCAATGTACCCAATCATCTTGAGCACATGAGTTCCAACTAAGCTTCCTTCTACCATCCTGCACTGGAATAACGCTTTAGAGACGTCATACCTCTCTTGTCTAGCTTGCTGTTGGTACAACTGCTTTAAGTGTTCGATCATATCGAACGCCTCCATTTCCTCATGTTGCTTCTGAAGCTCAGAGTTCATGGTGGCAAGCATGAGGCACCCAACATCAAGTGCGTCACTCTGATGCTTCTTGTAAGCATCCTTTTCGGTTCTTGTAGCCGTTAGGGGAGGTTCCTAAGCGGGTAAGGGTTCCTCTAGGACATATTGTTTCTTTTCTTGTTTGAGGACTATCCTCAAGTTCCTATGCCAGTCTAGGAAATTCGTCCCATTTAATTTGTCCTTCTCAAGGACCGATCGCAGTGATAAAGTGCTAGTAACGTTGTTAGTTGCCATGGATATCTACAATATAAATATGCAAAATAAGTTATGATTTAAATCATTTAACATGGTCTTATATTAAATGATACTCCCACTATTTTGTTTGAAAAATATCAACCCTCGAAACCTTTAGTGGGCCAAGATCCATATTTCACTTAATCTTGAGTTAGCTTTGGCTAATCGCCCAAGACTCGGTTATTTAGGTAGACAACACTTTGTCAATTACATCACATATAATTCTTGGATAGTTGGACGAACAACACTTTGTTCAATTCATCAAATGAATTATAATCCAACCCATGCCTCTAGGTTCCCAATCCTATTGAGATAACCTAGTTAAGTCGTACCCAATTAAAGTATAACAGATATCACTTTTATCCTTTCGCGCCTTACTTAGATTGCCACGGTGCTTTGCTTTGGCAAACCCACACATGTACAATCGAAGTTATTGACGAGTACTTTTATTTTGGAAGGCATCTAAAACTTAATATTTTAGAGGGATTTATTGATCTCATGATTAATTTGATAATTTAAAATATGTCCACTACATATAGTTGTATACATATCTACATATATGTGTAATATTATTATCAAACTAAAACATAAGATAAATCATGCATCAACATACATAATTAAACGTGATATGGTTATAGCCCCTACTAATGATTTTCTCAAGCCAATGAGAAAATCCTATGAGTCAACCTAAGGTAACTTCACAAGCACCTTCCTTGGCTCCAATTTGTGAATGGCCTCCTCATCCCGGAACGATGCTCCATCTTCATTGATCACCATCAATAAAATAAACTACACTATTTACAAGATATAGAATTCCTCGATTCACATTCGAGGGGAACATAGGGGAGGGATTACATATAGAATGAAATAGAGAAAGGCACGACACGCAGGTCGTATTATAAATTACAAACATCCACAAATCCTATCTAATAGGTCAAAGGGCTATAACCACGCACCATGCTCAAACAACACATAAAACATGCATTAACATTTAATTAATTAAATTCTAAACATTTTAAATTTAATTCTAATTAAAACTGTAAAATAATTTTTTTTGAAAAATTATCGTACGCTCGGGACATCACATGCCGCGAACTAAAGCGACTAAAACACGAACCACCATGGTTCGAACCATGAAGCACACGGCTGGACCAATAGTGGGCCTAGGGTTCGAAACCCTAGCCCATGGCCGAGCCATGGCTCGAGCGGCGGCGGCGCTAGGGTTCCAAACCCTAGCCGCCTCTCACCATCTTTATTTTTTATCTAGCCAACTTGCTTGAAACAACGAAATTCATGAGCCACAAGCTACGATCCAACCATGGACGGTTCATGACGGTGACGGCTTAACCATCTCGAGCCAAGGGTTCGAAAAACCCTAGCCCTCATGTGGTGTAGCCGTCGACCCTCATAATTCCGTGGACCATGATCGAACCAACTTGCACCTTCTCAATACTTTATCGAGCCAATAGAGTTCAAAACCCTAGATTGTGTGACGGCTTGACCCATGCACGAGCCAGGGTCCGAACCCTAGCCCTTATTCGGCGGCTGCATGGCCATGCACGAGCTTATGAGTTCGAAACCCTAGCTCATGCGGCGGCCGTGAGCCAAGGTGACTAGGGTTCGAAACCCTAGCCATCCTTTGGTGGCTGCCGTGAGCCATGCATGGGATAACACCTCGATTTTACGCTTTCGTGTATCGTATACAATTATTCGCCAATTATATCAAATACAATTATACGATGATTTTCATAAACTAAAATTAATTTCATATCATATATGAATTTAAACAGTTTTAATAGCATGCAATATCTCATATCGACTCATTCGAGCATGGCCATGCATTTTAGTTCTCACTTGATCAAGGGCCAAACACATCTCCTGTTATATAGGAGGGACAAATCCTATCTCGATCAGTCAACATCCCTCTACATAATTCGTAGTGTATCCAATAGTCGCCTTTATAGATTACCCTGTTACGGGTAACGTTTGACGATATCAAGATACATAACTCCTTATGTTGGGATCTCTGATGATACATTATTATCACTATGAGAATTGCATATGACGATCATATAACTATCCATGTTGCATTCTCATGGTGGGTCTGTCCAGTACATCGTTCTCTAACATGTACCCATATGTTGATTTGATATCTCATATCAATGAACAATTCATCGATCAACATATACTAGTCTCTACGTATTATCATTATCCCTATTCATGATAATACTTGACTAGGGACATCTTTAAGAATAATACAATATTATTCTAAGGACATTAACATATATATTAATTCACAATGCACAGTTAAAAGAACAATATATAATAATGAATTGCCATTCATAAATCCATAAACATTGTATGTCTTAAACAATCATCTAATGACTTGTCTTAGGGCATATCCCAACACAGAGCTCCCTGGAATTGCATTCCGTTATCCGAGATGATTTTCCTCGGGGCACTATATCGGCAGACGATGTTTTTCCAGATGAAGTTGAAGACCTCTTTCTCAGTGATTCTGGACCCACTTCGAGAAATAATCAATAGCCACGATTATAAATTTCTTCTGAGCTTTACCTGTTGGAAATGGTCCTACTATATTGTTGAGCCTTAAACACATGGTTGAGTTTAATGCTTAATTTATCTCCGAGTTATTTATGAGTTTTGATGATCAACAAAACTTGTGTTTGTTATACTAACGTGTCTACTTAGTGTACAGGTTTAATGGTTGAGAAGTGGAATGATTGAAGAAAATCAATTGTGCAAAGTCTGGGCAGGATCGCCCCAGGTGATGGTGATCATCGCCCCAGGCGATGGCAGCCAGGAAGGACTTCACCACGCACATCGACTGAAGTGACGCCGAGGCCCGCGCACAGGGCGAGTTCGCCTGAGGCGATGTCTTGAATGCAAGAAGTGATGGGTGCTTCGCCTGAGGCGATGATTGTTTCTGAGCAACCGAAGCTACGACATTGATTTTTGGTGGTGATCGCCTGAGGCGATGATTGTTTCTGAGCAACCGAAGATACGGCATTGATTTTTGGTGGTGATCGCCTGAGGCGATCCATACTTCGCCTGAAGCGATTTGTGACTATTGTCGACCGTTGGAGCGCGGCGATGGTGATCGCCCAAGGCGATTCCGAGGCAATCTTGGAGTGATTCAAGTCTTAAGTGTAGCAACGGCTAGTAGGAGCCTTGTGGGCCTCCTACATTATAAATATGGATGTTTTGGAGCATTTTGAAGACAAGGAACAAGACTATAAACTACAAGAAATCTTTGCTCTAATCAATTTATTCTAGCATTGCAAACTTCATACATTTGTGTTGTATTGGAGTTTGTAATTCATTTCTTGTGTGTGAGTTTTGATTCTTCGTGTTGGTACACCGTGAAGGTGTTTATTTGAGTTATTGTAAGGTCCTCCAACACCGACGCAAGTTGGAAAGTGTAAAAGTCATCAACAAGTAAAGTTGGTGCAAGTGTGTGGCTATCCTTGGAGCCCTTAAGGCAAAGAAGACTCGTGAAGAGTGTGGGTAACTCGGGAAGAGTTTTTGTGTGGCTATCCTTGGAGTCCTTAAGTCCAAGAAGACTCGTGAAGAGTGTGGTGCTCGTGAAGAGCTGTTTTACTCGGGAAGAGTGTGTTGTGACTAACTTGGAGCCCTTAAGGCCAATATCATTTTCGCTCTAGTGGAACCTCGATTAAACGTTTTTCTAACCGGGAAGAGGAGACGTAGGCGATTCATCGCCGAACATCTATAGCCAATTCTCATGTTCATTTATCACTTTATTTAATTTACGTATTTATTTATTACTTCATTTTATTTAGTGTTCGATTGACTTGAAGTCTTCCGCAGCGCAAACTTGACATTTTGCAAATTCATTTTAAAACGCTAAAGTAGCCAAGGAACCTCATTCACCCCCCCCCCCCCCCTCTCTTCGGTTCCAACAAGTGGTATCAGAGCCATTTGATTTTTGTTTTAAATCAAATTCTTTTACGGCTAATCTAGCAAATGAGTTTGCTCAAGGTCAATCGACAAATCGCCCTCCGCTCTTCACGGGTGATAACTACGGCTATTGGAAGAATAGAATTTCTCTATACATCCAATCCTTAGATTATGACCTATGAAAGATTATGTGAAAGGTCCACATAATCCTTTAAAGGAAGTTGGGAGAATAAGTATTCACAAAGAAATGGACGATTTTACAAGAGCGGATATGATTTCAATTTCACAAAATGCTAAAGCTATTAATGTTTTACATTGTGCTTTAGATATGAAGGAGTACAACCGGATCTTGATGTGCTCAACCGCAAAGGAAATTTGGGACAAATTACAAATTTGTCATGAGGGCACAAATCAAGTGAAGGAGATAAAGATAGATCTACTACAACTCAAGTATGAGACATTTGAGATGGAAGTCGGAGAAGACGTTGACTCGATGTTTAGAAGGCTCACCCAAATCATAAATGAGCTTGCACAACTTGGTGAGAAGTACCCTCCAAAGCAAATATGGAGAAGAGCACTAAGAGCCTTACCAAAGGAATGTGATACAAAGAGGACGGCCATCATCGAATCCAATAAAGGAGAAAGTGCATCATATGATCTTGATGAACTTCATGGTACTTTGGTAACACATGAGCTTGAAGTGTCAACAAGGAAGGGAATAAAGGAGGATGAGAGATCCATACGAAAGGGGATAGCCTTGGTCGGGAGGAAAGATCATTCCGATGATGAAGATGATGAAGAGATGATCTTGTTCACTAGAAAGTTCTAAAAATTCTTCAACAAACACAACAAGCCAAAGGCCTCCGGCGCTACCAAACATGATTCAAAACAAGAGGTAACTTGCTATAATTGTCAAGATAAAGGTCATTATGCTAATAAATGTCCTAGGAAGAAGAATGAGGACAAAGGGAAGAAAAAAGCTCTTATAGCCACATGGAGTGATATTGAATCCGATGAAGAAGCAACAAACCTTTGTCTCATCGCCAAAGATGACGCAAATGACAAAGAATATGAAAGCGACGATGAGGGACAACAAAGGATGGATGATGAAGGGACTAGCACCTCAAGGGAGGAAACCATCTCATGCACCACAATAGAAGAAGCGCGAGGTATAGGACCAATGACAAGAACGTAATCTTGTTATCAAAGGTAAATTTATTTTATGCATTTAAAAAGAGGAATTCAAAATTTCATTGGCACAAATTAATTGTGACCAATAAATAATGAAGCTAAATATTCATTGATAGTAAAATGCATTTCCCCTTAACATGTGCAGATATAAATTGTTTTGATGCATGATGTATGCCCATCTATTTATAGTAAGTATCTTGATATGCCTTGAGTTCAAATTTGAATATGCAATGTGAAAATGTGCAAATAAATGTGATTAAGCATGCTATATTTGTTTAAATGCTCTATCTTGAATCATAGAAATATGGTCTAAGAATTTCATGTATGGTTTCTATGGCCTCATGATTATATCTTATCAAATGCTTATAATGATACATTGAGAAACTTAATGTCTATTGGCCATGTGTGCATGAACATATGCACACCTTGCAATTTTAGAATTCATTGTTGATTGTCTTAAACACATGTTTGTTTTTCCTCTCAATGATTTAATCTTATGCTTGTTATGGCTATTACATGCTTGATGAGGAACATGTGTAAATTGTTAAAATATGGCTATGTGTCAACATATACTTGTGATATGATTATTTGAATTTTGGGCTTTTTGATTATCACAAAAAGGGGGAGAATTTTGTGATAAACTTGAAGTTTAATACATGCATAGTTTGAGGGGGAGAGTTATGAATGATTTAAGGGGGGTAGCTTTTTATGCTTTACTTGGTAATCTTGTATGTGCTATGCAATTGTTAAGGGGGAGTCTTGTTTACTCACATTTTATGCATATTACATATTCAAGTTTATCAAGTTTTGTGATCATCAAAAAGGGGGAGATTGTTGAGCCTTAAACGCATGGTTGAGTTTAATGCTTAATTTATCTCCGAATTATTTATGAGTTTTGATGATCAACAAACTTGTGACTAATGTGTCTACTTAGTATACAGGTTTAATGGTTGAAAAGTGGAATGATTGAAGAAAATCAATTGTGCAAAGTCTGGGCAGGATCGCCCCAGGCGATGGTGATCATAGCCCTAGGCAATGGCAGCCAGGAAGGACTTTGCCACGCACATCGACTGAAGCGACGCCGAGGTCCGCACGCAGGGCGAGTTCGCCTGAGGCGATGGCTTGATCGCCTGAGGCGATGTCTTGAACGCCTGAGGCATGGGTGCTTCGCCTGAGGCGATGAATGTTTCTGAGCAACCGAAGCTACGTCATTGATTTTTGGTGGTGATCGCCTGAGGCGATCCATACATCGCCTGAGGTGATCTGTGACTATTGTCGACCGTTGGAGCACGGCGATGGTGATCGCCCAAGGCGATTCCAAGGCAATCTTGGAGTGATTCAAGTCTTAAGTGTAGCAACGGCTAGTAGGAGCCTTAGGGGCCTCCTACATTATAAATATGGATGTTTTGGAGCATTTTGAAGACAAGAAACAAGACTATAAACTACAAGAAAGCTTTGCTCTATTCAATTTATTCTAGCATTGCAAACTTCATACATTTGTGTTGTATTGGAGTTTGTAATTCATTTCTTGTGTGTGAGTTTTGATTCTTCATGTTGGTACATTGTGAAGGTGTTTATTTGAGTTATTGTAAGGTCCTCCAACACCGACGCAAGTTGGAAATTGTAAAAGTCATCAACAAGTAAAGTTGTTGCAAGTGTGTGGCTATCCTTGGAGCCCTTAAGGCCAAGAAGACTCGTGAAGAGTGTGGGTAACTCGGGAAGAGTTTTTGTGTGGCTATACTTGGAGCCCTTAAGGCCAAGAAGACTCATGAAGCGTGTGGTGCTCGTGAAGAGCTGTTTTACTCGGGAAGAGTGTGTTGTGACTAACTTGGAGCCCTTAAGGCCAAGATCATTTTCGCTCTAGTGGAACCTCGGTTAAACGTTTTTCTAACCGGGAAGAGGAGACGTAGGCGATTCATCGCCGAACTTCTATAACAAATTCTCGCGTTCATTTATCGTTTTATTTAATTTACGCATTTATTTATTACTTCATTTTATTTAGTGTTCGATTGACATGAAGTCTTCCGCAGTGCAAACTCGGCATTTTGCAAATTCATTTTAAAACGTTAAAGTAGCCAAGGAACCTCATTCACCCCCCTCTTCGGTTCCAACATATATCAATGCCCCACTGGTCAAACGGGCATGCTGCCACAATTGCTTTCATCATCATAGCTGGATGATGCTGAAGTCTAGAGTGTCTTTGACAACTGTCACATGATATTACCATCGCAGTAGAGTCCTTCTGAATTGTAGGCTAGAAATATCCAGCAAGGAGCACCTTCTTTGCCAAGAAATATGATCCTAGATGATTTCCACAGCATCCCTCATGTATTTCCCTTAATACATAATCTGATTCTTTTGGACCCAAACAACGTAGAAGTGGTTGGGCAAAAGACCTATTGTACAAGATTCCTCAATGAGTACGAATCTCTGACCCCTCTTCTTGAGTCTATAGGCCGTTTTAGATTCAGTCGGGAGCTTTGCATTGGTAAGATAGTCTAAGAGATATTGTCTCCAATCATTTTCTTCCATAGATTCAGATGGAACATCCTGACTATGAGTTAATTCAACTTGAAACACCACGTGTCTATTTTGCAAAGTGCGGAGAGCACTAGCCATTCTTGCCAAGCTGTCAGTCTTTCTATTATCTCCTCTTGGGATCTGTTTGAATATTACTTCAAGAAATCCCTCCTTGATTTTTTTCTATGGTACTTGCATACTGGATTAACTTCACGTTTTTAACCTCATAGACCCCATTCATCTGCTGGGCTACTGGCTGAGAATCAGAGAAGACATGTATACGCTTAGCTCCAACATTTCGAGCAGCCCTTAATCCGGTTGATACTGCCTCATACTCTGCTTCATTGTTGGAAGCTCGAAAATCCAATCGTACTGCTAACCGTACCTCATCTCTGGTTGGAGAGATCAGTACAACCCCAATTCCGCTTCCCTCATTACAAGAAGAACCATCAACAAATGCTTTCCATAATTCTTCTTTCTCGGGATGCATAGTTTCCGCAATGAAATCTGCTAAGGCCTGAGCTTTGATAGCCGTGCGTGGCTCGTACTGTATATCATACTCTCCTAGCTCAGTTGTCACGAGTCTTCCAGAGACATCTGCGCGACTGAGTATTTTTCCCAGGGAGCTGTTTGTTAGCACCGTTATAGGATGCGATAAGAAATAAGGCCTGAGTCTCCTAGTTGTTATGATCAACATTAGAGCAAACTTTTCGATCTCTAAATACCTCAGCTCAGCATCTTTCAAGGCATGAGATAAGTAATATATAGGGTGCTGTTCTGATTCCATCTCTTTTATTAGAACCGAGATGATTGCTTCCTCAGTTGCTGATAAGTAGACAAATAACCTCTCTGCCAGTAGAGGCTTAGCTAGTATAGGGAGTTCAGCTAGGTATTTTTTCAATTCTTCAAATGCTTCCCCGCATTTTTCATTCCATTTGAATTTATCAGCTTTCCGGAGTATCTTAAAAAAAAGGGGAGACTTCTATGAGCGGATCTAGAGATAAATCGTGATAAAGCTACGATTTTTCCTGTGAGGCGTTGTACCTCTTGAAGGTTCTTTGGAGGAGACATCTCACATATAGCTCTCACCTTTTCTGGATTAGCTTCAATACCCTTTTCTGTCACCATGTAGCCTAGAAACTTCCCACTTTTTACCCCGAACACACATTTCTGGGGGTTTAACTTTAATCCATAAGACCTGAGAGTGGAGAAAGTCTCCGTCGGATCGACTATAGATCGGTGCCACTTTTTGATTTTACCAGAATGTCATCTACATATACTTCCACATTTCGGCCTAGCTGTTCTGAAAACACCTTGTCCATCAAACGCTGGTAAATAGCTCCTGCATTCTTGAGCCCGAAGGGTATAACAACATAGCAAAAAGTCCCATCCGAGGTGACAAAACTCACCTTATCTTGATCTTCCTTAGCCAAAGGGATTTGATGATATCCCTGGTAGGCATCCATTAAGCACAAGTACTGGTGTCCTGCTGTGGAGTCGACCATCTGATCAATCCTTGGTAATGGGTAACAATCCTTTGGGCATGCCTTATTAACTTCCCGGAAGTCTATGCAAATCCTCCACTTTCCCGAGCTCTTTGATACCAGAACCCGTTTGAGAGCCATGTTGGAAATTGTATTTCTCGAATATGACCTGCCCGAAGGAGTTCCTCCCCTTGTTCTCTTATGACTTTATCCTTTTCAGGTCCAAAGTGTATTTTCTTCTATTTACAGGTTGGACTCCTGAAAGCACATTCAAACGATGTTCTAGTACGTTTGGTCTAATTCCCCTTAGATCACAAGCACTCCAAGCAAAGATATCCTCATTTTTGATCAGACACGAGATGAGATCTGCTCTTATATTTATTTCCAAGTCCCTGGCTACTTTTACTTTCTGATCCGTGGTGACGAGCTCAACTATTTCTGGTTCTTCATCTAAGCTGTTTGGGACGCTTCTGTCAATTGGAATACTATACCCAGCTCTTTCAATACAACCGATCTCTCGACGAGCTCGATTTCTATCTTCTTTTACTTCGTCAACATAACATCGGCGGACTGTTTTCTGATCACCACAAAGAACCCCAACCTCTCTACCCAATGGGAATTTTAGTTTCTGATGATAGGTAGAAGCTACTGCCTTGAAGTCCTTCATAGCAGGTCGACCTAGGATTGCATTATATGATGAAGGTGCCTCAACCACAGTGAAATTAACCATTTTTGTTATGCGCGACATCCCATGACCAAGAGATAAGGGCAAGGTGATATGTCCAAGAGGTTGAATTGCATGCCCGTGAACCCGTACAAAGGAGTTGTAATATGTTCAAACTTTGACCCCTCTATCTGCATCTTTTCTAAGGTGTCTTTGAACAAAATATTAACTGAGCTCCTGGTATCAATGAAGATCCTTACTACGTCATAGTTAACTATGGTTACAGTGAGCACTATAGCATCGTTGTGCGGTGTTGCTACTCCTTTAAGATCATCAGGCCCAAAGCATATGACAGGCTCATCTCTTGAAATTAGATCTTTCAATACTTCTAAACTTTTCAATCTTCTACCATGACTTTTCCGAGCTCTGCCTGAATCTCCATCAGTAGGTCCCCCCGAGATCATATTGATAGTTCCTCGGGTGTGATTATTATCCATCTGTTCGACCCTTCTCATCTGATTATCTGTTTATTTAGGAGGAATATCCCATTCACAGGACCTGGTTCGGCCATTATGTGGTGTTTTTTCTCTTCTGTTACCTCGGTATCGGCTTCTACCATGACTTTTGTGATAAGGTTCTTGAGTCCTTGTTAGGAGAATTTTTATTTTAGAATCTCTTTTGATGATTCTCTCTACCTCATCTTCAAGCTTCTGACACTCATTAGTTATATGACCGTACTCTCCATGGAATCCACAGTACTTATTAGAGGGAGGCAGACGGGGTCCCTTATCCGACTCCCCTGGTCTTTCCAGTTTCTTTCTATCATCACAAATTTCCATAGCTCTTTCCAAGCTCATGGACAGAGGTATGCGTGAAGCAAATTGACTTCTAGTTCGACTACTGTCGTCGGTCCTATCAGCCGGTCTTTTCTTGCTTACCTCTAACCTATCTTTCTTTTCTGATGGCCGTAGATCAGCCCTTCTCTGTCTCTGAGCATCTTCTAGATTGATGTACTTTTCAGCTCTTCCTAGAAGTTCGTCATAACTATGAGGGGGTTTCTTTACGAATGATTTAAAGAACTCTCCTGCCTTAAGCCCTTGTGTGAAGGCGTTAATAAGGACCTCTACCGTTGAAGTGGGGACCTCTAAGGCTGCCCCATTAAAGCGTTGTACGAACTCTCTCAAGGATTCCTGTTCATTCTGCTTGGTAGTGAACAGACTTAAAGAAGTTTTTTGATACCTCTTGCTGCTGGCGAATTGGCTTAGAAAAGCCGAACTGAATTCCTCAAAACAACGTACAGTGTTTGATTTAATTAAATTAAACCATTGTTGTGCTGATCTAACCAGTGTGGTAAGGAAAACACGACATTTGATCCCATCAGAATACCTATGCAACAGAGCGGCATTCTCAAATCTTCCAAGGTGTTCTTACGGGTCTGTGCTGCCGTCATATTCTCCTACCGCAAGTTGTCTGAAATTTGGGGGGAGTTCCTCTCCTAAAATAGCTTGGGAGAAAGGACTTTCTCTCCTAGCCACTGGAGGTCGGCCACCTAGATGTTGACCCAATCTCCTTATCTCTCCCCATACAGCTTCCATTGGATCTATCAGTGGAGGCTCTACTTGCGTAACTGCATCAGTACTTGCTACCCTATTATTTTCAGGGACCTGCTCTGGTTGAACAGGCGGTGGTGCCTGATTTGTTTGTGGAGGGTGTGGAGCTTGGTTAGATTCCGGAGGTGGTGGAACTTGGCTTTGGAAAAAAATATTCTGCATGGTTTGATTGATGAATTGTGCCAGTTGTTCCATAGTCAGATCTCCCACGTTCATAACAGGATGAGGTGGTTGATCTTCTGGCATTGGAGGAATATCATGATTTTTCATACTAGGACTTTCTCTTCCTCCCAGGTTCCTCCTGATTCCACGCCCACGTCCACGTCGTCCAGCCATATCAACGTCTTCAACTCACTTCCCACAGACGGCGCCAATTGATATCACCAAAAAAGAGTGACTAACTTCTGATAACAATAGGAGGTGAGCAATACCTCCCGATGTCTTCAATGCAAATAATAATGTCAATATTGCTTAGGATCCTCACCTGAAATCATGTAATAAACGTTAGAAGGGGCCGGAAGTTTTCCGACGTGTCCCTTCCGACGCTTAAGTCAGGCGAGAGGATACAAGAAAATATATACTTGTAAAGTAATATGGTTGTCAATGAATGAGTGATACCTCAAACCTGGTATTTATAGGCAGAGACCCGAGAATTGCCATGCAAAAATGACTCTTTCCATGTTTATCCAAATCTTACCCGGATATGTTTAGATCTTGTGAATACAATCAAATCCCTGATATTGCTCCGCAGATCTAGGACTTACCTAGTTTAGGGGACTTAGTTTCCTTGTTGAGCACATGTATCAAGCAGGAAATGAGAAGAGCTCAGCCGATGAGCTTGGTTACCAAAAGAGGTCGACAAGACATTTGGCAGAGGGTCAACAGGTGGAGTGTAACACGTTGGCCCAACAGGTCGGTCCTAACAAAGAGCCCGGAAGAGCAGGCGAGGTCTTTTGAAGAAATTCTAGTACACAGCGGAGTCAGGTCGGCTCATCAGGTGATGTCTTCATATTTAGGGGGTATCACTTACATTACTCAATGATTGGTTTGAAGCCGAATGTAAGAATAGAAGAGACAGAGCAGTGGATGAATTCGAATTTCATCATTCCGAAGAAAAAAAATAATGCTGTAAAACAATACTAATCAATTATGAGAAGTAATATTATTTCTTTCAATTTTAATTGTTGTAACTTTTATTTGTAATAATATGTTGTAACTTTGATATAAACAAATATCAATGAAGAAGAAATGCACGGAATTTTTTATGAATCTTGTGTTTTGTACTTTAATTTAAAAAAAACCAAAAAAAAAAAGAAGAAGCATGCGATCGATCGCAAGCTATGGACGCCATCGATCGCGTGCCACATATAATTTTTAAAAACCTTCATTATGACGTGATCGATCACTGCCATAAGGCTGCGATCGATAGCTTCTGACAAATTTTTAATATATATATTATTTTATTTAAAGTTTCAGGGTTGAAATCGGTAGCTTCGAAATCGGATCCAAATGGGTTTCAAACCGGATTGGTCCGGTTCCGAAAATCCATAATGGAGACCGGTTGGAACCAGCCTGTAATCGATCCAATACGGCCAGGTAACTGTCATACCCACTAGGGTATTTTTGTTATTACAAGTCTTTTGTTAAAAAAAAAATTATGGATAGGGCAGAGATCTATGTTTTGCGAACCACGGTCGCAAATTCATGTTAGCGATACCATACTAGGTAAATTATCACTATTTCTTAACAATATTTAGAGTGTGTAATTAAGTTTTATTATGTAATCCATAAATATAACGAATAATGTAGGGTCTTCCTACCTTAACAGTGTTATAATGACATAAGAAGAACTAAACATGCATTAAATAACATCTTAGGGTTCCGGTTGTTACGTGAGCTAACAGGATTACAGGCCAAAAATAAAACTTCATAACTTATTAGTTACATTCCCAAAAATGAATGCTAGCATTTTAGATTTATACTACTCCTATAGTAGATACTAATCAAAATCCTGAATCCTATTCCTTTTTGTGCTCCTTTCAGCTCACTGCCTCAACCCGACCCTTAGTCCTTCAATCCAAAAGTGTACTGATGTGACTAGAAATAGACACATCTTTAGCGCTTAATTGTCTACGAATTGGTAGGTTTTGATCGATAATTTGATACGTATGCTACCTAATCGTATATTTGTGTAATTGTAGGTACAATCGAAGAAAACGAGCTAAAAATGATGTGTAAAAGCCAAGAAAAGACATGGACATGACAAGGACTCAAAGTTGATCAAGAAAAGGGCAAAAACATAATTTTGGAGGAGGCGATCGATCGCATGGAAGAGGCAATCGATCGCCTATAGACAGAAACTTTTGCAACAAAATCAACGAAGCAGCGATCGATCGCCACATTCTAGCGCTCGATCGCCTGAGGCTACTGGAGGGAAGCGATCGATCACCACTTTATAGCGATCGATCGCCTCAAGTTTTCTGCTGAAAAAAAATAACGAAGCGATCGATCGCCACATTTTAGGCGATCGATCGCCACATTTTAGGCGATCGATCGCCGAAGAGTCCGAGAATTTGGAAATTTAGTCTTTTACCATGTTTAAAAGATTGGAACCTAATTATTAGCCTCCATATACCTTGAACTCAATTTTTTATCATCTCTTAGATAGATTTTCAAGATTTAGAATAGAGTTAGGTTTTTAGAAGATTTTTCTTTCAAGTTTTATCAAGAACAACGCGAAGAACGGAACTGGAATCGAAAAGCCGGAATCGTGATTCATCTTAGTAATTTCTTCCCCTTTGTTTATCTAATGTTTTCGAACCAAATTTTATTATTCTTAGATTCAGTTATGCTAGGTTAAACTCCTAGATTCTTGGTTTAAGGAAGACTTTCTTTTGGATTTGAATCTCTTGTGAGAATTTTGGTTTATTTGTTGAATTCAATTTCGATTTCAATTCTGTTTCTTGGGTTCAATTTCCATGATTATTGTGTTTCTTTATTAGATTGATCACCTAGTATTCATATGCATAATCGATAGCTAATTAAGAAGCGACTAAGATTAATAATTACCGGCTGTAGGTGTTATTGAATTCTTAGGAGAAACGATTGGGTAATCAATAATTAACGGCTGTAGTTTCTATTGATTAGATTTATCGAACTCGCTAGTTTTGAAATCTATCATTGATTTAATAATTAACGGCTGTAGTTTTGATTAGAGATTTGATAAGGGTCAAATTGAATGTTGTTTTCTATTTGACTACGATTAAGGTGGGTAGGAATTAAATTTCCAATCGATAAATAATTGAAAGAATTCGAATGTTAGTAATTTGATGATCAAGAGAGAATTTTCCAAAAGTAAAGTTGATCGACAACCAAGAATCGCTTCACTCTCATAAGTTTTAATCGTTTTAGTTAATCTAGTTAATTAGTTTAATTCTTAAAATTTGCTTAGTAGTAATCATTCAACTCAAAAACCCCTTTCTGCTATTCGTTTTTTAATTGACACGAGAAAAATACTACCTTCCCTGTGGGATCGATCCCTACTCTCGCTACTACATACTTTTGCTATTAACTTGAGAAGGGTTAATTTGGGCGTACGCGATAAGCGCTACCAAATTTTGGCGCCGTTGCCGGGGAAGGCATTGGTATTATTTTGTGTCGATTTTTTATTATTATTATTTGTTATCCCGCATTACTACTTTGGTTTGTTGATGAGTACAGGTGGATCGTTTAATCACGAAGATAACTTTCACTACGATCCTGAGATAGAGAGGACACTACATCAACGAAGAATAGAAGCAAGGCTGCTTGAAGAAGAAGTAGAGAGGACCATGATGGCTGCAAATCAAAGCTTGAGGCAGTTGGCGAATCCTAACTTGGATCAACAACCTCTCTGCATCACTTTCCCTGCCTTCGCAAATAACGTAAATTTTGAACTCAAATCTGGTTTAATTCACTTATTGCCATCTTTTCATGGTCTTGCATGTGAGAACCCGCACAAGCACTTGATGGAGTTCCACGTGGTATGCGCTACTATGAAGCCTACCGGAATCACTGAGGATCAAATAAAGTTAAGAGCCTTTCCATTTTCTCTAAAGGACGCTGCAAAGGACTGGCTATTCTACTTACCATCCGGATCGATCACCACGTGGACAGACTTACAAAGAGTATTCCTGGAGAAGTATTTTCCTGCTTCAAGGGCGACTAACATAAGGAAGGAGATCTACGGCGTGAAGCAGTTCAACGAGGAGTCACTGCATGAGTACTGGGAACGATTAAAGAAGTTGTGTGCAAGTTGTCCACAACATCAGATAAGTGAACATCTGCTGATTCAATATTTCTATGAAGGTTTGCTTTCTGGTGACAAGAACTTGGTGGATATGGCAAGCGGAGGAGCATTTATCGACAAGACAACGGAGGAGGCGAGGAGCTTGATAGCTAACATGGCGGCCAACTCCCAATAGTTTGGACATGTTTGCCATGGACAACCGCAAAGAAAAGAGGTAAACGTATCAAACATGGAACAACAACTGATAGACCTAACTTTTCTTGTGTGTGGTCTTGCAGTTGGAAATGTAGGGAAGATAAAGCCGTGTGGAATCTGTCTGGCTGCGAACCATCCCACGGATGCATGCCCCTCACTACAAGAGACAACCACTGAGAACGTGAATGCCGCGGGAGGATTCCCAGGTCCCCCACAAAGAAGCTATGGTATTCCATCGAGCAATTACAATCAAGGTTGGCAAGATCATCCGAACCAAGGTTATGGAAACCCACAGATGAACCAACCCCTACAGGAACAACCCATCATGAGCACGTACATCATTACTTAACATCATAAGAAAATGGCATATGAATAAATGCATGAAATAACCGTTAACATGACTTCCTGGTTAATCGTTAACCCCTTTTTGTTGTCCCTGATTCACATTCATGCGTTTAATCATTAGTACTTGACATAAATGATTAACATCATACTTCACTTATATGCCCATAGTCAACAATGTTAATTAGAAATGGGGATGTTTCTGGCCTTGTTATGTCAGCGGAACAATTGGCCCCCTCGCTTCGACATATAGCGGTACTGTGATACCCCTCGCTACACCTTGATAGCGGATGTATCTCCTCGCTAGCTATGTCAGCGGTAAGTACATTCCTCGCTTTCCCATAACAACTACCAGAACACTCTACTATTCCTAATAACATTGTTAAACATACATCATCATCATCATATCATAAACATCATCATCTTATAATAAATACTTATGCAATCATTGCATAGTCATAGTATAGAAGTATGTTTTACCGTTCGATGCCCGTACGTCTCTTATGTACCTTTTTAAAAGGTGGAGGAGTCAATAGACTTTATCTCCTCGACTGTGCTGGTACCTGTGATGGTTCTACATAACCACAAAATATAATATTAGGCACCAATATACAATCCCATAACAAATGCCATCAATTTAAATCACAAACTTAAAATCATGTGAAAAGTGCATCACCGATCGATCGGTCCCCACCACCGATCGATCGGTAAAATCTTGAATTAAAAGAATAAAGCTACGGCTTTCACCGATCGATCGCTATAAATCAATCGATCGATCGCTAGCTTTCACCGATCGATCGTTACTTCTACCGATCGATCGGTAACAACCTGGAATTAAAATTTAATGCTACGGCATACGCACCGATCGATCGGTGTTCTTCAGCGATCGATCGGTAGCCCTGTTTCATGAGCGATTTTCCAGAATTACTGAGCACCTCATTTCATACCCTCCAAACTTCAACATAAAACATACAACATGTTTAAACAAACATTCTAAGGGCTACAAAATACTACCATGCATGTATTCAAGTCGAAGTCCCACCCAAACTTAAACCCACACGCATCAAAATCGCCCAACTTTATCATTACTCACCCAACTCTCCAAAAACAGAGTTATGCAATTCTTTATCCAGATTTTCGAGCACTTCCTTTCATACCAACAAATCTACCACATAACACATATAACATGCTCAAACAAACATGCTAGGAGCTTCATAAAACTTCTATGTAAGCACTTAAATCAAAGGTTTAACAAAACCTAAGCTAGCATGCATCATATCATCCCCACAAAGATCAAACCCAATCAATATTTAAGAAAATCAGAACAAGAACATCTTACCCCCTTTTTGCTCCTCTTTTGGTATGAATTTTTTAACCACTTTACAAGCAAAAATCCTCTCCTATCAGCAGCTCTTTTGGACGATTTTGGTGAGAGGAAAGGGAGGGAGTGGATTGATTGCAAGTGATGAGTGGAAGCATGGGTTGAAGGATATGATGGGGGGTATGGGTTGCCAAGTGGGGGGAAAGGTGGCTGAGTGATGGGGGTGGGGTGGTGTGGTTGGGGTGCCATGTGGTGTTTAATTGTGCCTCGGTATTTAGCACGATGTATTAAAATATCCTCACTCGATATTTCATAATATTACTTAATTAATACATCCCTTAAACACCTAACATGCCCCCTAAATCATATCATCATAACATAAATATAACCCCCAATTTAAATGCACCACAACCCTTAAACATATCATAACCCTGTATGTTAACACATAAACATATAAACATTTCGGGGTATTACATTACTCCCCTACTTATAAGATTTCGTCCTCGAAATCCACATGCATTCACTATATCGAAACTAAACATAAAAACATACCAGAGAATAGTTCCGGATAGTGCTGCACCATATGCCGTTCCGTCTCCCACGTAACCTCCTCGACACCCCTTCGATCCCACTGAACTTTGACCATCAATATAATCTTGCTTCGTAATCTGCGATCATCTCGATCCAGAATTCTGATTGGTCGTTCTACGTAGGATACATCTAAGTTCAACTGTACTTCAGTAGGCTGTAAGACATGAGACGGGTCTGGCTCATACTTCCGTAACATAGAGACGTGAAAAACATCATGTATGCCAGATAAGGATGGCGGTAGAGCCAAACGGTATGTCAATGTACCGATACGCTGCAAAACTTCATACGGCCCAACATACCTCGGAGATAACTTCCCCCGCATACCAAACCGAACCACACCCCTGAAGGGTGAGATCTTCAAGAAGACCTTGTCTCCTAACTGGAATTCCAGCGGTCGTCGTCGCTTATTGGCATAGGCTGCTTGCCTATCCTGGGCCGCTTTCATCTTCTGGCGTATCAACTTAATATTTTCTTCCATATCTCTAATCAAATCCGGTCCTCCGACCGCTTTACTAGTCAAGTCCTCCCAATACAGCGGTGACCTACAGCGTCGACCATAAAGAGCTTCAAAAGGGGCCATTTGAATGCTCGCCTGATAGCTGTTATTATACGAGAACTCCACTAGTGGTAATGATTCTTGCCACAGAGTATCAAACTCCAATACACATGCTCTCAACTTATCTTCGAGCGTCTGTATAGTACGCTCAGTCTGGCCGTCTGTCTGAGGGTGATAAGTTGTACTCAGTCACACCTCTGTGCCCAAAGCTGTCTGGAGACCCTCCCAGAAATGTGAAGTAAACCTTGGATCTCTGTCAGACACAATCGAGACTGGAACCCCATGCAACCTCACCACATCCCGTACATATAATTGGGCCATCTTTAGATACGTGAAAGTCATACAGTAAGGGATGAAATGAGCTACCTTCGTCAGCCTATCCACGATCACCCAGATCGTATCAAATCCAGAGGCCGTCCTTGGCAAGTGGGTCACGAAGTCCATAGATATATGCTCCCACTTCCACTTAGGTACTTCCTGTAAGTAATCCTCAGAGCATACAACGCATCGGAATTAACATTTTTTGGATTACTAACACCGGATCTATACATAGGTAATCATATCGGATTAAGGAATACATAAGAGTCTCACCCTTGTAGCGTGTTTGAAGCAGAATCCACGGAGCAGCACCACGTCCTACGCCTTCTCCGAGTCAATAGCAAAACTCAATGAGTTTTGCCTCAACGGTATCCACACGATCAAATCGGGTGAAGGGATGGTTTAATAACAAGTTGCTAGACAAGTTATTAAACCAATACACGAAGCTAACTCGATTCACAATCGAATAATCGCCACAAAACCAACAAGTCTCCTTCGGCTATTGATGAAGAAGCCGAGAGCTTATTTGATCAATGTAGGCGGCCGAATGCCTCTTGCTTGTGTAGGGTTTTGTGTTATGAAATTGTCTTGCAATTAAACACCTTGTAATCATCTTTTATATAATTAATTAAAGGCTTTCATAAAGCCTCATGGGCTTAAGCCCATGATTTAATTAATCATTATGATTATTAATTAAGACTCTTCTTAATTATTTAATTCATCCCATGAATTTAATTTCCCTTCTCGATTTAATCTTTTGTGCGACCCGATAGGATCTTGTAATGTTGGCAGTGACATAAAATCTCATTTTATGTCTCAAGCATTGAGCGATATCTAGCAACACATCAATGCTACCCAAATTACAAGAATGTCAATGACTCGACATAACCTTTAGAACTTGTGATAATATTAATCATGTAACTTAATCCCTTTGTCCTTTGTGTTTAGATTGAACACGAGTCATGGAATAGTCATACTCGTATATCCAATCTTTATTTCTTGATCCCCAAGTAGAACTATAATAAACGAATAAGCTCGATATCTCATATCGACTCATTCGAGCATGGCCATGCATTTTAGTTCTCACTTGATCAAGGGCCAAACACATCTCCTGTTATATAGGAGGGACAAATCCTATCTCGATCAGTCAACATCCCTCTACATAATTCGTAGTGTATCCAATAGTCGGCTTTATAGATTACCCTGTTACGGGTAACGTTTGACGATATCAAGATACATAACTCCTTATGTTGGGATCTCTGATGATCACAAGTCGTAAGGATTACATACATTATTATCACTATGAGAATTGCATATGACGATCATATAACTATCCATGTTGCATTCTCATGGTGGGTATGTCCAGTACATCGTTCTCTAACATGTACCCATATGTTGATTTGATATCTCATATCAATGAACAATCCATCGATCAACATATACTAGTCTCTACGTATTATCATTATCCCTATTCATGATAATACTTGACTAGGGACATCTTTAAGAATACAATATTATTCTAAGGACATTAACATATATATTAATTCACAATGCACAGTTAAAAGAATAATATATAATAATGAATTGCCATTCATAAATCCATAAACATTGTATGTCTTAAACAATCATCTAATGACTTGTCTTAGGGCATATCCCAACAAATCTCCCACTTGCACTAAGACCACTCAGACATATACCTAATGCCTAGAGATCTAGTATGACGATCATGCTTCTGCAGTGACAGCGGCTTCGTCAATGGGTCAGATACATTATCATCTGTTGGTACTTTGCATATTTTAACATCTCCCCTTTCAACGATTTCTCGAATGAAATGGAAACGCCTAAGTATGTGCTTAGATCTTTGGTGAGATCTTGGTTCCTTAGCCAATGCGATCGCTCCATTGTTGTCACAATAGAGTTCTATCGGATCTTTAATGCTAGGCACCACTCCAAGTTCAGAAATGAACTTCCTCATCCAAACAGCTTCCTTTGCTGCATCCGAGGCAGCAATATACTCAGCTTCCGTTGTAGAATTGGCTACTATTTCTTGCTTTGAACTCTTCCAGCTCACAGCACCTCCATTTAGGCAATACACATATCCAGATTGCGATCGAAAATCATCTTTGTCGGTTTGGAAGCTTGCATCAGTGTAACCCATTACATTGAGCTCTTCCTCACCTCCATAAATCAAGAATGTATCCTTAGTCCTTCTCAAGTACTTCAGGATGTTCTTGACAGCAATCCAGTGACCTTCACCTGGATCAACTTGATATCTGCTCGTCATGCTCAAAGCATACGATACATCGGGACGAGTACATATCATGGCATACATGATAGATCCAATAGCTGACGCGTATGGAATCTTACTCATGCGTTGTCTCTCATCTGGTGTTGAAGGACACTGTTCCTTCGAGAGATAAATACCATGTGTCATAGGCACGAATCCTTTCTTGGATTCTTGCATGCTAAACCTTTTAAGCACCTTGTCTATGTATGTACTTTGACTTAGACCAAGAAGCCTTCTCGATCTATCTCTATAGATCTTGATTCCTAATACATAGGTGGCTTCTCCTAAGTCTTTCATCGAAAAGCAATTCCCTAGCCAAATCTTTACAGATTGCAAGGCAGGGATATCATTTCCAATAAGAAGTATGTCATCTACATACAACACTAGGAAAATGATTACGCTCCCACTGACCTTCTTGTAGACACAAGGTTCATCTTCGTTTTTGATAAAACCAAACTCTTTGATTGCGTCATCAAAACGAAGATTCCAACTCCGAGAAGCTTGCTTCAATCCATAAATGGATCGTTGTAGCTTGCATATCTTTCCAGCATCCTTTGGATCGACAAAACCCTCGGGCTGTGTCATGTACACATCCTCGAGCAGATTTCCATTAAGGAAAGCTGTTTTGACATCCATCTGCCAGATTTCATAATCATGAAATGCAGCTATTGCAAGTAAGATCCTTATGGATTTAACCATGGCCACTGGTGAAAAGGTTTCATCATAGTCAATACCATGAATTTGTTTGAATCCTTTTGCAACCAGCCGACCTTTATAGGTTTGTACGTTACCATCCATATCGGTCTTTTTCTTGAAAATCCATTTGCACCCTATGGGTCGTACCCCTTCAGGTGGATCAACCAAAGTCCATACTTGGTTTGCATACATGGATTCCATCTCAGATTTCATGGCCTCTTGCCATTTCTCAGAATCATTGCCCATTATAACTTGTTGATAAGATGACGGCTCATCCTCATCAATAAGTAGTAAGTCACCTTGTTGAGTCACAAGAAATCCATATCTCTGTGGCTCCCGGTGTTCTCTTACAGACCTACGCTGGGCTTGTGTCTCTTGAGCAGGTACTTCTTCACAACAGTTTGTGGTGCCTGCTCTGTTTCCATCTCAATTTCAGGTTCAGTGTTTTCTTGTGGTTGAACTTCACTAAGTTCTATTTTTCTCCCACTGGTTTTTCTAGAAATAAATTCTCTTTCAAGAAATACACCAGTCCGAGCAACAACTACTTTGTTCTCGGTGGGATAATAGAAATAGTATCCTTTCGTTTCCTTAGGATACCCCACAAATAAACACTTATCAGATTTGGGTCCAAGTTTGTTAGTGGCGTGACGTCTAACGAAAGCCTCACAACCCCAAATCTTCATAAAAGACATACTAGGACGCTTCCCAGTCCATATCTCATATGGTGTCTTTTCCACTGATTTAGATGGAACACGGTTCAGTAAGAAAATCGTTGTTTCTAGAGCGTGTCCCCAAAACGATATCGGAAGATCTGCATGACTCATCATTGATCTAACCATGTCTAACAAGGTTCGATTTCTCCTCTCGGATACACCATTCCATTGTGGAGTATACGGAGGAGTGAGTTGTGGGACTATCCCACACTCCTTTAGATAGTCATGAAACTCTTGGCTTAAGTATTCACCTCCTCGATCTGATCGAAGGATTTTGATACTTTTGCCAAGTTGGTTTTGTACTTCATTCTTGAAATCTTTGAACTTTTCAAAGGTTTCATGTTTATGTTTCATTAGGTACACATACCCATATCTACTGAGGTCATCAGTAAATGTAACGAAGTATTGAAAACCACCTCTAGCTTGTGTGCTTATTGGTCCACATACATCACTATGTATTAGTCCCAATAAAACATTTGCCCTTTCAACATGTCCCTTGAAAGGGGGTTTAGTCATCTTGCCCATTAACAAGATTCGCATGTTTCATATGATTCAAAATCAAATGAATCTAATACTCCATCCTTATGAAGTTTAGATATGCGGTTCTCGTTTATGTGGCCCAAGCGACAGTGCCAGAGATAAGTCTGATTACAATCATTATTTTTAATCCTTTTAGTATTTATGTTATAGATAGGCATATCAAGATTTAATACATAAAGACCATTCACCATTTGTGCACTAGCATAAAACATATCATTTAAATAAATAGAACAACAATTGTCCTTTATTATAAATGAAAAACCATACTTGTCCAAACAAGAAATAGATATTATGTTTTTAGTAATAGAAGGCACAAAATAACAATCTTTCAAAATCAGTGATAAACCAGAAGGTAAACCTAAATGATAATCTCCTATAGCTAATGCAGCAACTCTTGCTCCATTTCCAACTCGGAGATCAACTTCACCTTTCGCCAATGTCCTACTCCTTTTGAGATCCTGCACATTTACACAAATGTGAGATCCACATCCAGTATCTAATACCCATGATGAAGAAGTAGATAAATTGACTTCTATAACAAAAATACCTGAAGCAGAAGTCACACTTCCTTTCTTTAGATCCTCCAGATATACTTTGCAGTTCCTTTTCCAATGGCCGGTCTCACCGCAATGGAAACAGTTCCCTTCCTTTGCTATCCCTCCCTTTGGCTTTAGTGCAGAAGACTTTGGCTTAGATTTAGCAAAGACTTTCTTTGCTTTCTTGTTGCCTTTAGCTTTGGCCCTTCCTTTGCCCTTATTCACAATAAGGACATTTGTGGCCTTAGTCTTCTTAGTATTTGCTTCATATGTTCTCAACATACCAAGCAATTGTGGTAGAGTCTTTTCCATGTCAGTCATATTGTAATTTACTACAAATTGACTGAAGCTCTCAGGCAACGATTGCAAGATCACATCGGTGGCCAACTCTTGGTCCAATGGAAAACCCAGCTTGTCCAGATTCTCAATGTACCCAATCATCTTGAGCACATGAGTTCCAACTAGGCTTCCCTCTACCATCCTGCACTGGAATAACGCTTTAGAGACGTCATACCTCTCTTGTCTAGCTTGTTGTTGGTACAACTGCTTTAAGTGTTCGATCATATCGAACGCCTCCATTTCCTCATGTTGCTTCTGAAGCTCAGAGTTCATGGTGGCAAGCATGAGGCACCCAACATCAAGTGCGTCACTCTGATGCTTCTTGTAAGCATCTTTTTCAGCTCTTGTAGCTGTTAGGGGAGGTTCCTCAACGGGCAAGGGTTCCTCTAGGACATATTGTTTCTTTTCTTGTTTGAGGACTATCCTCAAGTTCCTATGCCAGTCTAGGAAATTCGTCCCATTTAATTTGTCCTTCTCAAGGACCGATCGCAGTGATAAAGTGCTAGTAACGTTGTTAGTTGCCATGGATATCTACAATACAAATATGCAAAATAAGTTTATGATTTAAATCATTTAACATGGTCTTATATTAAATGATACTCCCACTATTTTGTTTAAAAAATATCAACCCTCAAAACCTTTAGTGGGCCAAGATCCATATTTCGCCTAATCTTGAGTTAGCTTTGGCTAATCGCCCAAGACTCGGTTATTTAGGTAGACAACACTTTGTCAATTATATCACATATAATTCTTGGATAGTTGGACGAACAACACTTTGTTCAATTCATCAAATGAATTATAATCCAACCCATGCCTCTAGGTTCCCAATCCTATTGAGATAACCTAGTTAAGTCGTACCCAATTAAAGTATAACGGATATCACTTTTATCCTTTCGCGCCTTACTAAGATTGCCACGGTGCTTTGCTTTGGCAAACCCACACATGTACAATCGAAGTTATTGACGAGTACTTTTATTTTGGAAGGCATCTAAAACTTAATATTTTAGAGGGATTTATTGATCTCATGATTAATTTGATAATTTAAAATATGCCCACTACATATAGTTGTATACATATCTACATATATGTGTAATACTATTATCAAACTAAAACATAAGATAAATCATGCATCAACATACATAATTAAACGTGACATGGTTATAGCCCCTACTAATGATTTTCTCAAGCCAATGAGAAAATCCTATGAGTCAACCTAAGGTAACTTCACAAGCACCTTCCTTGGCTCCAATTTGTGAATGGCCTCCTCATCCCGGCACGATGCTCCATCTTCATTGATCACCATCAATAAAATAAACTACACTATTTACAAGATATAGAATTCCTCGATTCACATTCGAGGGGAACATAGGGGAGGGATTACATTTAGAATGAAATAGAGAAAGGCACGACACGCAGGTCGTATTATAAATTACAAACATCCACAAATCCTATCTAATAGGTCAAAGGGCTGTAACCACGCACCATGCTCAAACAACACATAAAGCATGCATTAACATTTAATTAATTAAATTCTAAACATTTTAAATTTAATTCTAATTAAAACTGTAGAATAATTTTGAAAAATTATCGTACGCTCGGGACATCACATGCCACAAACTAAAGCGACTAAAACACGAACCACCATGGTTCGAACCAAAAAGCCCACGGCTGGACCAATAGTGGGCCTAGGGTTCGAAACCCTAGCCCATGGCCGAGCCATGGCTCATGTGGCGGCGGCACTAGGGTTCCAACCCTAGCCGCCTCGCACCCTTTTGATATTTTATCGAGCCATCTTGTTTTAAACGCCGGAATTTGTTAGCCACGAGTCACGGTCATGCCATGCACGGGGTTCGCTCAACCATCTCAAGCTAAGGGTTCGAAAAACCTTGCTCTCATGTGGTAAAGTTACTAATCCATGCGTGCGTAAACCATTATCGAGTCAAGGAGTTCAAAACTCATCCAAGCATCAAAACTTTAGAAAATAAGGCGATGATGGTCGAGCCATGCACGGCTATTAGGGTTCGAAACCCTAGCCGTCATGAGCTAGCCGTCACGTCCAATGGGTTCTAAACCCTAATTAATTTTCGACACTTCCATGCACAATTATTAGCCACAACGACTAAGCCATCTCGAGCCAAGGGTTCGAAAACCCTAGCCCTCATGTGGCTAGCCATGGTGACATTTGTGATGGTGGTGGCCGAAAATTTGATGCTCAATAAATAATTGTATTCGCCAATTATATCAAATACAATTACTACGATGATTTTCATAAACTAAAATTAATTTCATATCATATATGAATTTAAACAGTTTCAATTAGCATGCAATATTAATTCTCATATGATTAACACAATTTAATCACATAAATCCGATATGAGCCTTGTACACGGCTCTGATACCACTGAAAGTAATCCTCATAGCATACAACGCAGCGGAATTAACATTTTTTGGATTACTAACACCGGATCTATACATAGGTAATCATGTCGGATTAAGGAATACATAAGAGTCTCACCCTTGTAGCGTGTTTGAAGCAGAATCCACGGAGCAGCACCACGTCCTACGCCTTCTCCGAGTCAATAGCAAAACTCAATGAGTTTTGCCTCAACGGTATCCACACGATCAAATCGGGTGAAGGGATGGTTTAATAACAAGTTGCTAGACAAGTTATTAAACCAATACACGAACCTAACTCGATTCACAATCGAATAATCGCCACAAAACCAACAAGTCTCCTTCGGCTATTGATGAAGAAGCCGAGAGCTTATTTGATCAATGTAGGCGGCCGAATGCCTCTTGCTTGTGTAGGGTTTTGTGTTATGAAATTGTCTTGCAATTAAACACCTTGTAATCATCTTTTATATAATTAATTAAAGGCTTTCATAAAGCCTCATGGGCTTAAGCCCATGATTTAATTAATTATGATTATTAATTAAGACTCTTCTTAATTATTTAATTCATCCCATGAATTTAATTTCCCTTCTCGATTTAATCTTTTGTGAAACCCGATATGATCTTGTAATGTTGGCAGTGACATAAAATCTCATTTTATGTCTCAAGCATTGAGCGGTATCTAGCAACACATCAATGCTACCCAAATTACAAGAATGTCAATGACTCGACATAACCTTTAGAACTTGTGATAATAATAATCATGTAACTTAATCCCTTTGTCCTTTGTGTTTAGATTGAACACGAGTCATGGAATAGTCATACTCGTATATCCAATCTTTATTTCTTGATCCCCAAGTAGAACTATAATAAACGAATAAGCTCGATATCTCATATCGACTCATTCGAGCATGGCCATGCATTTTAGTTCTCACTTGATCAAGGGCCAAACACATCTCCTGTTATATAGGAGGGACAAATCCTATCTCGATCAGTCAACATCCCTCTACATAATTCGTAGTGTATCCAATAGTCGCCTTTATAGATTACCCTGTTACGGGTAACGTTTGACGATATCAAGATACATAACTCCTTATGTTGGGATCTCTGATGATCACAAGTCGTAAGGATTACATACATTATTATCACTATGAGAATTGCATATGACGATCATATAACTATCCATGTTGCATTCTCATGGTGGGTCTGTCCAGTACATCGTTCTCTAACATGTACCCATATGTTGATTTGATATCTCATATCAATGAACAATTCATCGATCAACATATACTAGTCTCTACGTATTATCATTATCCCTATTCATGATAATACTTGACTAGGGACATCTTTAAGAATAATACAATATTATTCTAAGGACATTAACATATATATTAATTCACAATGCACAGTTAAAAGAATAATATATAATAATGAATTGCCATTCATATATCCATAAACATTGTATGTCTTAAACAATCATCTAATGACTTGTCTTAGGGCATATCCCAACACTTCCAAGCTCTTTAGCTCGCCACCAGGCCTCTGCCTCTCCGCTTTTACTTGTTGACAAATCAAGCACTTCTTGACAAAGGTGATGACGTCTCTTTTCATCCGTCTCCACCAAAACTGGTCGCATAAGTCCTTGTACATCTTTCTTCCACCTGGATGTATGCTAAACCTACTGCTATGAGCACGGTGCAAGATCCCTTGACGCAACTCTGGTGCCCTCGGCACTACCCAACGGTTACCAAGTCTCAAGGAACCATCTTCTGCCACTCTGAACTTTGATGGCTGACCCTGAAGTACTATCGATGACCATCTCTGAACCTCATCATCCGACCTCTGGGCTTTCCTGATAGCCTCAAATATGTCTGGCTCAGCCAATAAGGTCGACACTTGCACCGGCGACGTGTCCACATCGAAATCATAGCCCAGATGGCAATAAGAAGTCATAAAAGCTGATAAACTCATGGCATCCTCAGCAGTACTCTTCACCTTCCGACTTAAGGCGTCTGCTATCAAGTTTGCTTTGCCAAGATGGTACTCAATCTCACAGTCACAATCTTTGAGTAAATCCATCCACCTCCTTTGCCGCATATTCAACTCAGCCTGTGTGAATAGAAACTTCAGGCTCTTATGGTCCGTATAGATGGTAAACGACGTACCATACAAGTAATACCTCCAAATCTACAAGGCAAATATAATGGTCGCCAGCTCCAAATCGTGGACTGGGTATCTGGTCCCATGAGGCTTCAACTTCCTCGAAGCATAATCCACCACATGCTTATCTTGCATCAACACACAGCCCAAACCCTGTAGTGATGCATCTGTGTACAAGGAAAACCTCTTATTCTCAGAAGGAATCACTAATACAGGTGCCGTAGTCAAACGACGCTTCAATTCTTGGAAGCTTTCCTCACAAGCTTCAGACCAATAGAATGGTACTCCTTTCTGAGTCAGTTGTGTCAGGGGTCTGGCAATCTTTGAGAAACCCTCGACGAAACGTCGGTAATAACCCGCTAAACCAAGGAAGCTCCGTATCTCGGGTATAGAAGTGGGTGCAGCCCACTCCATCACAGCTTCAACCTTCCTGGGATCCACAGATATCCCACTGCTAGATATAACGTGACCCAAGAACACCACACTGTTCAACCAGAACTCGCACTTGCTGAGCTTTGCATATAACTGATGATCCCTAAGGATCTGGAATACCGCTCTCAAGTGCTCCACGTGGTCTTCCTCAGCCCGGGAGTAGATGAGTATATCGTCAATGAAAACTATGACGAACTGATCCAAATATGGCTGGAACACCCTGTTCATCAAACTCATGAAGACAGCTGGGGCATTCGTCACCCCAAAAGGCATGACCAGGAATTCATAGTGCCCATACCTAGTCCTGAAAGCTGTCTTCTGTACATCATCCTCCCTTACCCGAATCTGATGATACCCCGACCTCAGATCGATCTTACTGTAGAGCCTCGTACCCTGCAACTGGTCAAATAAGTCATCGATCCTTGGAAGCGGATACTTATTCTTTACTGTGGCTTTGTTCAATTGTCTGTAATCGATGCACAGACGCATCGAACCATCCTTCTTTTTGACGAATAAAACTGGTGCACCCCAGGGCGATACGCTAGGGCGTATATAACCCTTGTCAAGGAGCTCTTGCAACTGAATCTTTAACTCACTTAGCTCCGCTGGTGCCATCCTATACGGGGTACGAGAAATGGCAGACGTCCCTGGTAGTAACTCAATCCCAAACTCGACCTCTCTCGTCGGTGGGAATCCGGGAATCTCTTCGGGACATCAGGAAACTCCGCCACTACGGGCACATCTTCGACCTTTAAGTCTTCCTTCTTTTCAGTAATATCAACAGCATAGATGAGATATCTTGTATGGCCTCGTTCCAATAACTGTGCCATCTTGACAGCAGCTATCAATGGAATCTTTGGACGGGAACCATCCCCATATAATGTCCACTGGACTCCCAAATCAGATCTGAACCGGACAGTCCTATGCCTGCAGTCTACAACTGCCTGATACCTGTTCAGCACATCGATGCCCACAATGCAATCGAAGTCTGACATTCCCAGAACAATCAAATCTGACGTTAGCTCGTTACACTCAAAATAAATGAGGCCATCATAAACAATCCGATCAGTAATCAGACTTCTTCCAGCGGGTGTCGAGACTACAAGAGGCATGGGTGACGGAGAAGTGCATACGTGGTGCCTTTCCACAAAACTCGTCGACACAAAAGAGTGTGACGCACCTGTGTCTATCAATATAAAAGCAGGGTGCGTAAATAAAAGACACGTACCCGCTATAACCTCCTCCGGAGCCGCTGTAGCCTGCTCCATTGTCAATGCATACACCTGCCCCTGAGGTGGCCCCATAGGCTGACCTCCATACTGCCTCGGTACAAACAATGGCATGTGATGTACTGCTCTGTCCGCAGGCCTCCCAGCAGAGTTCCGTTGTCCCTCCCTATTGGGACATTCTCGAGCAAAGTGGCCCTTATTGCCACAAACATAACAGCCTACGCAGTCTTTCATCGAATGTGGTTGCCCACAAATAGAGCAATGGACCTTTCCAAATCTGCCTCCCGGAGACTGTCCTCTTCCTGACGGGGCGTCATTCCTACGACTTCCTTTCCAACGATTCTCGAGCCTCTTACCACTGAACCTCGAAACTGATGTGTCCCCCCTTGGCTTGAACTGCTCACCCCTCGGCTTCAAATTATCAAAAGTAGATTTCTGAGGGGGTGCTGGAGGTGGCACGGCATCAGGATACGCACCAACTCCCAGTTCGGCTAGCTCAGCCCGTGAAAGGGCATCATCAAAGCAAGCAGGGCCATAAGTGATCACCCCGTCATACAGTTCCGGCCTCAAACCTTTCATGAAATTCCTCATCTTTGACTGGGTATTTGATGTGACTAGAAATAGACACATCTTTAGCGCTTAATTGTCTACGATTTGGTAGGTTTTGATGGATAGTTTGATACGTATGCTACCTAATTGTATATTTGTGTAATTGTAGGTACAATCGAAGAAAATGAGCTAAAATGATGTGTAAAGACCAAGAAAAGACATGAACATGACAAGGACTCAAAGTTGATCAAGAAAAGGGCAAAAACATAATTTTGGAGGAGGCGATCGACCGCATGGAAGAGGCAATCGATCGCCTATGGACAAAACTTGAGCAACAAAATTTACGAAGCAGCGATCGATCGCCACTTTATAGCGATCGATCTCCTGAGGCTACTGGAGGGAAGCGATCCATCGCCACTTTATAGCGATCGATCGCCTCAAGCATTTTGCTGAAAAAAAAATAACAAAGCAATCGATCGCCATAAAAGGGGCGATCGATCGCCGAAGAGTCCGAAATTTTGGAAATAAGTCTTTTACCATGTTTAAAAGATTGTAACCTAGTTTTAAGCCTCCATACCTCTTGAACTCAATTTTCACACCTCCTCTTAGACAGATTTTGGGGATTTTAGAATAGTTTTTAGGTTTTTAGAAGATTTTTCTTTCAAGTTTATCAAGAACAACGCGAAGAACGGAACCGGAAACAACAAGCCGGAATCGTGATTCGACTTAGTAATTTCTTTTCCCTTGTTTATCTAATGTTTTCAAATCATATCTTATTATTTTTAGATTCAATTATGCTAGGCTAAACTCTTAGATTCTTGGTTTAAGGGATACTTGCTTTTGGATTCAAATCTCTTGTGAGAATTTTGGTTTGTTTGTTGAATTTAATTTTGATTTCAATTCTGTTTCTTGGTATCGATTTCAATGATTATTGTGTTTGTTTATTAGATTGATCACCTAGTATTCACATGCATAATCGATAGCTAATTAAGAAGTAACTAAGATTAATAATTACCGGCTGTGGGTGTTATTGAATTCTTAGGAGAAACAATTGGGTAATCAATCATTAACGGCTGTAGTTTTGATTGATTAGATTTATCGAACTCACTAGATTTGAAATCTATCATTAATTTAATCATTAACGGCTGTAGTTTTGATTAGAGATTTGATAAGGGTCGGATTGAATGCTGTTTTCTCTTTGACTATGATTAAGGTGGGTAGGAATTCAATTTCCAATCGATGAATAATTGAAAGAATTCGAATGTTAGTGATTTGATGATCAAGAGAGAATTTTCCAAAAGTAAAGTTGACCGAAAACCAAGACTCGCTTCACTCTCATAAGTTTTAACCGTTCTAGTTAATCTCGTTAATTAGTTTAATTCTTAAAATTTGCTTAGTAGTAATCACTCAACTCGAAACCCCCCTTTTTAACTATTCGTTTTTAAATTGACACGAAAAAAATACTACATTCCCTGTGGGATCGATCCATACTCTCGCTACTACATACTTTTGCTATTAATTTGAGAAGGGGTTAATTTGGGCGTACGCGATAAGCGCTACCAAATTTTGGCGTCGTTGCCGGGGAAGGCATTGGTATTAATTTGTGTCGAATTTTTTTTTTTTAATTTTGTTATCCCGCACTACTGTTTTGGTTTGTTGATGAGTACAGGAGGATCGTTTAATTACGAGAATAACTGTCACTACGATCCTGAGATCGAGAGGACACTACATCGGAGAAAAAGAGAAGCAAGGTTACTTGAGGAAGAAGAGAGGAACATGATGGCTGCGAATCAAAGCTTGAGGTAGTTGGCGAATCCTAACTTGGATCAACAACCTCTCTGCATCACTTTCCCTGCCCTGACTAATAACGTAAATTTCGAACTCAAGTCTGGTTTAGTTCACTTATTGCCAGCTTTTCATGGTCTTGTCGGAGAAACCCGCACAAGCATTTAATGGAATTCCACGTGGTGTGCACTACTATGAAGCCGACCGGAATCACTGAGGATCAAATAAAGTTAAGAGCCTTTCCATTTTCTCTAAAGGACGCTGCAAAGGACTGGCTATTCTACTTACCATCCGGATCGATCACCACGTGGACGGACTTACAAAGAGTATTCCTGGAGAAGTATTTTCCTGCTTCAAGGGGTGACTAACATAAGGAAGGAGATCTACGGCGTGAAGCAGTTCAACGAGGAGTCACTGCACGAGTACTGGGAACGATTCAAGAAGTTGTGTGCAAGTTGTCCACAACATCAGATAAGTGAACATCTGCTGATTCAATATTTCTATGAAGGTTTGCTTTCTGGTGACAGGAACTTGGTGGATACGGCAAGCGGAGGAGCATTTATCGACAAGTCAACGGAGGAGGCGAGGAGCTTGATAGCTAACATGGCGGCCAACTCCCAACAGTTTGGACATGTTCGCCATGGACAACCGCAAAGAAAATAGGTAAACGTATCAAACCTGGAACAACAACTGATAGACCTAATTTTTCTTGTGCGTGGTCTTGCAGGTGGAAATGTAGGGAAGATAAAGCCGTGTGGAATCTGTCTGGCAACGAACCATCCCACGGACGTATGCCCCTCACTACAAGAGACAACCATTGAGAACGTGAATGCCGCGGGAGGATTCCCAGGTCCCCCACAAAGAAGCTATGGTATTCCATCGAGCAATTACAATCAAGGTTGGCAAGATCATCCGAACCAAGGTTATGGAAACCCACAGATGAACCAACCCCTACCTTATAGACAGCAATACCAGAGACCTCCACCACCTCCAGTGCACCCTCCTTCTTATAGGTTAGAAAATATTGTTAAAGTTATTGCTGAAAATAGCTTGCAATATCAACAGGAGATGAGGGCGAGCATCCAAAGCTTGACTACGCAAATGGGACAACTGGCAACTTCTCTCAACAAGATTGAAGCAAGAATCTCAAATGGACTACCTTCACAACCGGAGGTGAACCCCAGGGAGAATGTGAGCGCTATCACTGTGAATGTGAGTGGAGATACAGCTGAAGAAGAGGTTGTACTGACGCCACCCAATAACGAAGAGAAGACGGAGAAGGAGAAAGAAGTTGAAGAACCCATGCAAGAGGAGGAACCATGAGGTAAGTTCCCTAACTTTTCTGAATATAAAAGTGAACCCCCATTTCCCCTTGCATTGAAGATGAATTTGAAGGACAAGGGTCTCAAGAGGCTCTACGAGATGTCCCCACGCTGTAATGAAAAAGATCCACTCAAGGAAGCCAAGAAAGATGATAAGTGCAAGGAACGCGAAGGACAGCCCAAGGTCGAGCTTGGTGAGAATGTTTCGGCGGATATCCAAAGAAGCATCCCCGCTAAATGCAAGGACCCTGGTATGTTTTCCATCCCATGTATGATTAATGCTAATAGGATTGAGAAGGCTATGCTTGATTTATGATCTTCTATAAATGTCATGCCTTACTCAATCTATTCTCAACTAAAACCGGGACTTTTAAAAAGAAATGACAATGTGATTCATTTAGCTGATTAGTCCACGGTCATACCTAGGGGGATAATAGAGGACGTAATCGTGCATGTAGAGAACTTGGTTTTCCCAGCCGATTTCTATGTCTTAGACATGGAAAATGGTGATCCATCTAGTCTAATCCTTTTAGGGAGGCCATTCTTGAAAACATCAAAATCAGTAATCGATATGAATAGCGGTATGATAACATTGGAGTCTAATGGTAAAGTTACAAAATTCAACATCTATGAACCCATTAAGACTCTTGAGCATTCTAGTTACGCTATTGGCATACATGATGATTATGATTCAGATTTTGATAATGATGAGTTGTGGGAAATGGGAAAGGCTACTGATGGCCTTGACGACAAGAGAGGTATGGATTCTAACTTATTGCATACTGTTCATACTATTGATGCGTTATCTACTCACGATACTGCTGACCCTCTTATTTCTCACTTGCAGGATCGTACCGATGGAAAGAAGCACCCTCCGGATCGATCATGTCAATCAAGTGACGAAGGAGCAAAGACTAGGGACGACCACTCAAAGAGCAACAAGCCAAAATACTGAGGAGTGATGAGGATATTGAGGTGGTTAAGGAAGGATAGAGCAACACTGCATCAACCACCTGGATAGAGGACTGGCGTCGGGCCACCGACGTTAAACAGAGGCGCTGCTTGGGAGGCAACCCAAGGGGAGTTAGTTTCCTTTCTCCCTTTTATTTTCATTTTTATTGCTTTAATAGTTAGACTTCTCTCTTTTCTTGTATTTTTTGCCTTACATTGGGGACAATGTAAGATTTATGTATGGGGGAGGGATTAGTGGTGTGTTATTGTTTTTCTTATTTCAAAAATACAAAAAAATCAAAACAATTTAAAATTTTGAGCTCATAGTTAGTAATGAACACATGCTTAGAGTCACTCGCCCATGATGAAACCTAATTGATATCATGCATGCTTTTGAACATAGGTGAATTGTTAACCTTGGAACACTTTGAACTCTAATGCAAAATTTTACTTCAACTTAGTAAGTTGAATATTTTGAGCACATTATTGTCATGACTTGTGAAGTGTGCATAGCTTAGTGAAGATTATGTGAACTTTGTGATAGTCTTAAGAAGTCTCTAATACATGCTAGAACTTAACTACATGCTCTTTGAGGCGTATGTCTAGACTACTTGCGAACATGAAAGTGATATAGGCGATCTTTGATGCGTTTGTGCCTTTCAAGCCTACCATGTAAACAAAATCAATCTCTAGTACCCTTTTTGAGCTTTAATGTAAAAGAATGATAGTATGCTAAGCATACTAAAGACCCACATTCAACATTCCTTGACTAGCTTATCATCCTATCCTTTTAGCCTAAATATTATTTTAATCCATACCTTTTAAGGGATATGATGTATTTCATTCACATGCACTTGGGAATTCATCGAATTATATTTGTGAACTTTATTGTCAAAAGAATGATACATGAAAGAAAAGGAATGCCTTGAGAAATTTGATAAAAATATGACTCCAATGGGAGCCAAGGCACAGCAAAGAAGAAAAAAATGTTGAAATAAACCTTGAAAAATGAACAAGGTTTGAAAAATTCATGCAAGAAGAGAAGTTTTAGTGTGCATTTCATCATACTCTCGTGTTTGATATATCTTTATCCTTTCTTTCATAAGCCAATACCTAGGCCAAGCTACGAGCTAATAAAGACCTACTTGATTTATGTTTGTAAAGTAGCTAAGATAGTGGAGAAGAGTGTGCAAGTGAGCTTATACGTGTGTTAGGGTATGCTTGAACTATTATGGCTTTGCATATTTTGGATCTATAAATTGTACACAACACTTGTTTATGACCACACACACACGTTCACAACTTTGTTGAGTATGAAATGTATAGGGATTGAACTTGTTCCACTGTTAACTTTTCACCGCCTTTCATTACTGTGCATGTTAAAATTGTTGAGGCATTAAAGTGAGGACAAGTTGCTTTGTTATGAACCTATGAGCTAACCAAAAATATTGTAGTTTTATTTGTTTACTCGAGGTCGAGTAAAGAGTAAGTATGGGGGAGTTTGATGTGACTAGAAAATAGACACATCTTTAATTGTCTACGATTTTGTAGGTTTTGATGGATAATTTGATACGTATGCTACCTAATCGTATATTTGTGTAATTGTAGGTACAATCGAAGAAAACGAGCTAAAAATGATGTGTAAAGACCAAGAAAAGACATGAACATGACAAGGACTCAAAGTTGATCAAGAAAAGGGCAAAAACGTAATTTTGGAGGAGGCGATCGACCGCATGGAAGAGGCAATCGATCGACTATGGACAGAAACTTGAGCAACAAAATTTACGAAGCAGCGATCGATCGCCACTTTATAGCGATCGATCGCCTGAGGCTACTTGAGGGAAGCGATCGATCGCCACTTTATAGCGATCGATCGCCTGAGGCTACTTGAGGGAAGCGATCGATCGCCACTTTATAGCGATCGATCGCCTCAAGCATTTTACTGAAAAAAAAATAATGAAGCGATCGATCGCCATAAAAGGGGCGATCGATCGCCGAAGAGTCCGAAATTTTGGAAATAAGTCTTTTACCATGTTTAAAAGATTGTAACCTAGTTTTAAGCCTACATACCTCTTGAACTCGATTTTCACACCTCCTCTTAGACAGATTTTGGGGATTTTAGAATAGTTTTTAGGTTTTTAGAAGATTTTTCTTTCAAGTTTATCAAGAACAACGCGAAGAACGGAACCGGAATCGACAAGCCGGAATCGTGATTCGACTTAGTAATTTCTTTTCCCTTGTTTATCTAATGTTTTCGAATCATATCTTATTATTTTTATATTCAATTATGCTAGGCTAAACTCTTAGATTCTTGGTTTAAGAGATACTTGCTTTTGGATTCAAATCTCTTGTGAAAATTTTGGTTCGTTTGTTGAATTTAATTTTGATTTCAATTCTGTTTCTTGGTATCGATTTCAATGATTATTGTGTTTGTTTATTAGATTGATCACCTAGTATTCACATGCATAATCGATAGGTAATTAAGAAGCAACTAAGATTAATAATTACCGGCTGTAGGTGTTATTGAATTCTTAGGAGAAACAATTGGGTAATCAATCATTAACGGATGTAGTTTTGATTGATTAGATTTATCGAACTCACTAGTTTTGAAATCTATCATTGATTTAATCATTAACGGCTGTAGTTTTGATTAGAGATTTGATAAGGGTCGGATCGAATGCTGTTTTCTCTTTGACTATGATTAAGGTGGGTATGAATTCAATTTCCAATCGATGAATAATTGAAAGAATTTGAATGTTAGTGATTTGATGCTCAAGAGAGAATTTTCCAAAAGTAAAGTTGACCGAAAACCAAGAATCGCTTCACTCTCATAAGTTTTAACCGTTCTAGTTAATCACGTTAATTAGTTTAATTCTTAAAATTTGCTTAGTAGTAATCACTCAACTCGAAACCCCCCTTTTTTACTATTCGTTTTTAAATTGACACGAAAAAAATACTACCTTTCCTGTGGGATCGATCCCTACTCTCGCTACTACATACTTTTGCTATTAACTTGAGAATGGTTAATTTGGGCGTACGCGATAAGCGCTACCAGTATTCGCAGCAATATGGGGCACATATCGGAGTAAAGAACAATAATGAAGAACGTAGTCCGATACTGGCATGGTATCTTGCTTTAAGTTGGTAAACTCATCCTCCATAGCCTGTCGTGCAGCCGCTGAAAAGTAGCGGGTCAGAAACCGAGTTCTGAACAGCTTCCAATTTATTTCCTGTCCCTGAGCCCCTTGCTCTACTACTGTGGTCTTCCACCACATAAATGCCTTCTTGGCCAGTTGAAATTCTGCTAACCTTATCCAGGCTGACTTTGCACAAGGAGCCGCCACGAAGATTTGCTCCAACCTTTCTAACCACTCTTCGGCCTGTTCCCCTGTTTCAGTTCCATCAAACATCGGGGGTCGGTATGCCAGAAATTGGGCCAAACTTAGCTCCCCAGGTAGTAACTGCTGTTTAGAAGGTTCTTCGCCCAAAGCTGGAGGTGGTAGGAGATTTGTACGCCCAGCACTTGCATTGACGCTAATCACATCACCTACTTCAGCATTTGCTGCCATGCTGCAACACAAGGGTTAACAACAATACCCAAAAGCAGTTCATATAATACATCGTTAGAGAAACAAAACATGTTAGTATAACATCATATACTTCATATGCAACACATGCACAAAACATGTTTAAAAGTGAGCACCTAGCTAACTTATTGCTAAGGCTACCCTTCACTCATTCCCGGGTTCTCTAACCACTGCTCTGATACCACTAATGTAGGGTCTTCCTACCTTAACAGTGTTATAATGATATAAGAAGAACTAAACATGCATTAAATAACATCTTAGGGTTCCGGTTGTTACGTGAGCTAACAGGATTACAGGCCAAAAATAAAACTTCATAACTTATTAGTTACATTCCCAAAAATGAATGCTAGCATTTTAGATTTATACGACTCCTATAGTAGATACTAATCAAAATCCTGAATCCTATTCCTTTTTGTGCTCCTTTCAGCTCACTGCCTCAACCCGACCATTAGTCCTGCAATCCAAAAGTGCTTTTGGATTCAAATATCTTGTGAAAATTTTGGTTCGTTTGTTGAATTTAATTTCGATTTCAATTTTGTTTCTTCGTATCGATTTCAATGATTATTGTGTTTGTTTATTAGATTGATCACCTAGTATTCACATGCATAATCGATAGCTAATTAAGAAGCAACTAAGATTAATAATTACCGGCTGTAGGTGTTATTGAATTCTTATGAGAAACAATTGGGTAATCAATCATTAACGGATGTATTTTTGATTGATTAGATTTATCGAACTCACTGGTTTTGAAATCTATCATTGATTTAATCATTAACGGCTGTAGTTTTGATTAGAGATTTGATAAGGGTCGGATCGAATGTTGTTTTCTCTTTGACTATGATTAAGGTGGGTATGAATTCAATTTCCAATCGATGAATAATTGAAAGAATTCGAATGTTAGTGATTTGATGCTCAAGAGAGAATTTTCCAAAAGTAAAGTTGACCGAAAACCAAGAATCGCTTCACTCTCATAAGTTTAACCGTTCTAGTTAATCACGTTAATTAGTTTAATTCTTAAAATTTGCTTAGTAGTAATCACTCAACTCGAAACCCCCCTTTTTTACTATTCGTTTTTAAATTGACACGAAAAAAATACTACCTTTCCCGTGGGATCGATCCCTACTCTCACTACTACATACTTTTTCTATTAACTTGAGAATGGTTAATTTGGGCGTACGCGATAAGCGCTACCAGTATTCGCAGCAATATGGGGCACATATCGGAGTAAAGAACAATAATGAAGAGCGTAGTCCGATACTGGCATGGTACCTTGCTTTAAGTTGGTAAACTCATCCTCCATAGCCTGTCGTGCAGCCGCTGAAAAGTAGCGGGTCAGAAACCGAGTTCTGAACAGCTTCCAATTTATTTCCTGTCCCTGAGCCTCTTGCTCTACTACTGTGGTCTTCCACCACATAAATGCCTTCTTGGCCAGTTGAAATTCTGCTAACCTTATCCAGGCAGACTTTGCACAAGGAGCCGCCACGAAGATTTGCGCCAACCTTTCTAACCACTCTTCGGCATGTTCCCCTGTTTCAGTTCCTTCAAACATCGGGGGTCGGTATGCCAGAAATTGGGCCAAACTTAGCTCCCCAGGTAGTAACTGCTGTTCAGAAGGTTCTTCGCCCAAAGCTGGAGGTGGTAGGGGATTTGTACGCCCAGCACTTGCATTGACGCTAATCACATCACCTACTTCAGCATTTGCTGCCATGCTGCAACACAAGGGTTAACAACAATACCCAAAAGCAGTTCATATAATACATCGTTAGAGAAACAAAACATGTTAGTATAACATCATATACTTCATATGCAACACATGCACAAAACATGTTTAAAAGTGAGCACCTAGCTAACTTATTGCTAAGGCTACCCTTCACTCATTCCCGGGTTCTCTAACCACTACTCTGATACCACTAATGTAGGGTCTTCCTACCTTAACAGTGTTATAATGATATAAGAAGAACTAAACATGCATTAAATAACATCTTAGGGTTCCAGTTGTTACGTGAGCTAACCGGATTACAGGCCAAAAATAAAACTTCATAACTTATTAGTTACATTCCCAAAAATGAATGCTAGCATTTTAGATTTATACTACTCCTATACTTTAAATGATTAACATCATACTTCACTTATATGCCCATAGTCAACAATGTTAATTAGAAATGGGGATGTTTCTGACCTTGTTATGTCAGCGGAACAATTGGCCCCCTCGCTTCGACATATAGCGGTACTATGATACCCCTCGCTACACCTTGATAGCGGATGTATCTCCTCGCTAGCTATGTCAGCGGTAAGTACATTCCTCGCTTTCCCATAACAACTACCAGAACACTCTACCATTCCTAATAACATAGTTAAACATACATCATCATCATCATATCATAAACATCATCTTATAATTAATACTTATGCAATCATTGCATAGTCATAGTATAGAAGTGTGTCTTACCGTTCGATGCCCGTACGTCTCTTACGTACCTTTTTAAAAGGTGGAGGAGTCAATAGACTTTATCTCCTCGACTGTGCTGGTACCTGGGATGGTTCTACATAACCACAAAATATAATATTAGGCACCAATATACAATCCCTTAACAAATGCCATCAATTTAAATCACAAACTTAAAATCATGTGAAAAGTGCATCACCGATCGATCGGTCCCCACCACCGATCGATCGGTAAAATCTTGAATTAAAAGAATAAAGCTACGGCTTTCACTGATCGATCGGTATAAATCAACCGATCGATCGCTAGCTTTCACCGATCGATCGTTACTTCTACCGATCGATCGGTAACAACCTGGAATTAAAATTTAATGCTACGGCATACGCACCGATCGATCGGTGTTCTTCAGTGATCGATCGGTAGCCCTGTTTCATGAGCGATTTTCCAGAATTACTGAGCACCTCATTTCATACCCTCCAAACTTCAACATAAAACATACAACATGTTTAAACAAACATTCTAAGGGCTACAAAATACTACCATGCATGTATTCAAGTCGAAGTCCCACCCAAACTTAAACCCACACGCATCAAAATCGCCCAACTTTATCATTACTCACCCAACTCTCCAAAAACAGAGTTATGCAATTCTTTATCCAGATTTTCGAGCACTTCCTTTCATACCAACAAATCTACCACATAACACATATAACATGCTCAAACAAACATGCTAGGAGCTTCATAAAACTTCTATGTAAGCACTTAAATCAAAGGTTTAACAAAACCTAAGCTAGCATGCATCATATCATCCCCACAAAGATCAAACCCAATCAATATTTAAGAAAATCAGAACAAGAACATCTTACCCCCTTTTTTCTCCTCTTTTGGTATGAATTTTTTAACCATTTTACAAGCAAAAATCCTCTCCTATCAGCAGCTCTTTTGGACGATTTTGGTGAGAGGAAAGGGGAGGGAATGGATTGATTGCAAGTGATGAGTGGAAGCATGGGTTGAAGGATATGATGGGGGTATGGGTTGCCAAGTGGGGGGAAAGGTGGCTGAGTGATGGGGGTGGGGTGGTGTGGTTGGGGTGCCATGTGGTGTTTAATTGTGCCCCGGTATTTAGCACGATGTATTAAAATATCCTCACTCGATATTTCATAATAGTACTTAAATAATACATCCCTTAAACACCTAACATGCCCCCTAAATCATACCATCAATATAACCCCCAATTTAAATGCACCACAACCCTTAAACATATCATAACCATGTATGTTAACACATAAACATATAAACATTTCGGGGTATTACAAATAATATATTATTTGGTAATCATGTTATGATATAACTAATATATAGTAAATTGACTAAGAACTTATATATATTTTATTAATTTAATCACATGTTAGAATAATAAATATTTATGAACTATTCAAATCATATCATATGGGAAGGAAAAAAAATACTATTTTATGGAGTGAAATCATAACTCATATTTTATAATTTAATCAATTATTAATTCGTTTGTCTTTTATGAATTTAATCAATATTTAAACAAGAATTAATCGATTAGCATGTCTAAAAGTTATAGAATATAATTATGAACTAACCAACATAATATTGAAAGAGAAGAAGATGTGTAATCCTTTATATGATACAAATTATAAACATACAAAACAAGTAACAGTTTTAAAATCTATAAAGTTATGTAATAAAATAAATTAATTTCATAGCAAACTTATATAATTCTGATGAAATTTTCTTAATAGATTTATATTTTTCGTGGAAAGAATTATATAGAATCTTCATTTAATTAGGTGCAAATAGAAATCTATAAAACTAATCGGTCAAACTCCACCAAATCAGTTCCCCGCGTCGTTGTATCATTATCGAGCATTCTTCATATTTTCTCTTCCACTGCTTTTCCATTTTCTGCGACAATTTTGGAGAACAAAACAAAGGCATTTCCCTTCATTATTTGTTCATCAAAACCATCGCTTCTTGCCCTTATTGATCGAAACTAGATCAAGAAATCATCTTTTTCTCTTAATCTCTTAGACGCCAGCGATTGGTTTTTTCACATTTGTGGGTTTTTTTGGCAGACAAAGATTCGTTGGAATTCCTATGATCCAAGATAATAATTCCTATAAATTGGTTGTAAAGAATCATATACAAATCTTGATCAGGGATTGCTGTGTTCCCTGTAATTTTAAGGCCGCAACTATGAGTTGTTTTTCATGTTTTTCGACCCATGAGAAGAAAGCATCCAAGAATTGTGGTAATAATGGGACAAGATGTTCACTTCCTGCCGCCGTCCATCAACGTAGAGAGCCATCGTCTCCACAGCGGCGGCCCCAGCCTCAGACTCCGTTGCGGTCGCTGCCTCAGACACAGCTCAGTACGCCATGCAAACCGTGCTCCTTTACATATTTTTTTTATCCCAAAAAACCAAAAGAAAGATTACTTTATTTTGTTAATTATCAATAATTTCATGCTGGTGTTGATATTATTAAGGAACATGAAATGCTTCGAATTTCTTTGCAGAAAATCAGAGAAAGCCTAAATCAGAAGCTGCAAACAGTAGGCCCGGAGAAGACAGTAACAACAATAATATTGCAGCTCAAACTTTCACTTTTAGGGAGCTCGCGTCAGCAACAAATAATTTCAGGCAAGAAAATTTGCTCGGTGAGGGAGGATTCGGTCGTGTTTATAAAGGAAGCCTTGATAAAACTGGCCAGGTACTCTCAATTTTTTTTATATTCATCAGATCAATGAATTTAATGTCAACTTTCTGGTTCTTTATGTGATATTTGGGCCGTTTGGATTCAGATTGTAGCTGTTAAGCAACTAGACCGAAACGGGCTGCAAGGAAACCGTGAGTTTCTTGTGGAGGTTTTGATGTTAAGCCTTTTACACCATCAAAATCTCGTAAACCTAATCGGGTATTGTGCTGATGGAGAACAGAGACTTCTGGTGTATGAATACATGGCATTGGGATCTCTTGAAGACCATCTACTCGGTACCGATCTTCTTTTTTTCGGGATTTTCCGTAAAAGCCAAATAGTTAATATTCATGTTCATCGCTTCATGTAAACGTTGTTTCTGTCACATGATTTCTGCAGGCATTTCACCAACGCAGAGTCCATTACCTTGGCTAACGAGGATGAAAATAGCATTACATGCTGCAAAAGGGCTAGAGTATTTACACGATAAGGCGAACCCGCCGGTGATTTACCGTGACTTGAAATCATCCAACATATTGCTCGACAAAGAGTTCAACGCAAAGCTTTCTGATTTTGGTCTAGCTAAGCTTGGCCCCGTGGGCGATAAGACTCATGTATCTTCGAGAGTTATGGGCACGTATGGATATTGTGCCCCTGAGTATCAAAGAACCGGTCATCTCACTGCGAAATCGGATGTGTATAGCTTTGGAGTCGTTCTGTTAGAGTTGATCACCGGGAAACGAGCTATCGATACCAGGAGGCGAGGCGAGCGACAGAATTTAGTAACATGGGTAAAATTTCAACAACCCTTTTTTTCCCGAGCAAGTGGCATTTACCCATTGTGATATCGATAATACATAATTTAACCCACATAGTTTGTAAATATACATTTTACCCCGTATTTGTAATGGGTGCAAAACAATTCCACAACACTGAAAATTATCTATTTACAAATCCCTGCAGGTAAAACTGTCTATTATCGATACCACATGGGATAAAATACATATTTACAAACCAAATATGGTAAAATGCATATTACTGATACCAGAGATAAATTGCCACTAGATCCATTTTTTCCTTTTGATGCATCAAAATCTTTCCTTGGCCAAATTCTTCTAACATAATAATCAAAACGTAATTTGAGTAGCACAACTTTCTTCTGAAAAAAAGCAACGTTGATACGTTCGATCCTACACTCATGGTTGTTTTGAGAGGCCATTAATACAGTCTTATGATTCTATAGTCAAGTCAGTCGATGTAAGCATATCATGTATTTTTCTATTTAAATAAATGAACATAGTTTTCCTTAACTTTGGTGTTTAGGCTGAACCAATATTCAAAGAACCACACAGATTCTCAGAACTTGCTGATCCTCTACTTCAAGGTGAGTTTCCAAAGAAAAGTTTCAACCAAGCAATTGCTATTGCAGCTATGTGCCTTCAAGAAGACACATCGGTTCGACCTTTTATGAGCGATGTGGTGACTGCCCTTAGTTACCTCTGGGAGGAACCGGAAACAGATCCGTCTCTGCATGATTCCATTCCCTCTTCTAGAATGACAAAAATTTCCGATATCCATCAAAGTGAGATCATGGCTAAGCAAAGGGAAAAAGAAGTTGCGGAAGCTATGGCATGGGGATCGAAATCAAGGGACAACAATACATTATAAACCGATGTTCTTGGATTATAAGTTTTTCTCAGAAATATTTTGTATGCCAAGGTTTTTTTTGTTGTTGTGGCGGTGTACTATACTCTAGGGGCCTGTTTTTGTGTATGTTGCACTGAGAAAAGGATGATCAAATAGCTTGTAGGTTTAAGTTTTTTGAGGGTTAAAGTAATGCAAGCATGTGTGAGACCAACACTTGCAATCATATATATGTGTGTACTTGCACACCAAAATAATCAAAAAAACAAATTTTTAATATTCCCAATATAAACCCACCACAACAATTATTATAAGTCATGATAAGTTAAAAAATAATTAAACAACCCTTCTCAAAACATGATTATAACTAACTATAAACAATCTTATAAAAAAACAAATCTAAACAAAGAGTCACTAACAACTTAATCCACTTATATGGAGGGGGTGTTTTGCACCTGTAAGGTGTACGTTCCGCTTTCAATCCCGATTGGTAACCTGCAATCAAGAAACAAAGCACTCACGGTATACAATTTCAATATAAATCAATAAACTGAAATGCAAACAAGAGTTTAGGAATTAGGGCTCAGGTCGAGCAGGGATTCCTTTCAACGTCGTCACCGGGGAACCAAGGTATCGAATCCAACAGATGGAGACAAACACTGCCCGAGAGCACTGCCCGAAGACACTGCCCAGGACATTGCCCGAAGCACACAGCCCGAACGCTGCCCGAAGACACTGCCGGAAGCACACAGCCACAAAAGCACCAAGATTTTCACACGGCAGCGTCGGAAACCACTCACAACCGGAGCACAAAACTCACGGCCAACCACCACTGAAACAGGGACACGAAAGGAAGGGGGGAGGCCGAAAAATACACAAAGGATTTTCGGGTTTTCAGAGTGTTACCTCATCATGAACCAAGCCAACATTAATAGCACCGAGGGAGACGAAGTGAATGAGAGCAAGTCCCAAGATTCAGTCAAAAACCAGATGAAGAGGCGCACGCATAGAGCCAGGAAGCTTCTGGAGTGGGGGGGAGTTGGAAAGGTGATGAGGGGATGAAAAAGGGGGTCGGTTATAGGCAATAGGAAGGAGGGCCAAAAGCCCAACAAGGAATAGAGTAGTAATGGGCCAAAACCCAACAAATCTCCACCTTGGCACAATACCGGCTCCACCTCGACGTAAGGAAAACCCTATAGATGACTCATCATCGCCCAAAAGGTCCCCACAACACACAAAGCATTGTGTGGACCAAGTTCTTGTCATAGCACACATCACAGACAAAGAACACAGACAATAACCAACACAAAGGAGGTTAAAGTCAATAACCGGGGTAACAATACTATAACACGCACAGCAGTTATATACTATCAAAATAGTTAACACCAGTAATTAATCACCTGTATCAAAATTCAAAATTTTAAGACATGATTGTAGTTTAGAAATAGGTAAACACTTAGTTCCCATATCGGCAGGATTATATTCAGAAGGAATCTTTTCAAGATTAACTAATCCTTTAGCCACTACATCCCTAATGTAATGAAATCTAACATCAATATGCTTAGTGCGGTCATGAAAAACAGGATTTTTACACAATTGAATACCAGACTGAGAATCAGAAAATACCTCTACCTTACCTTCAAGCAAGCTAAGTTCAGAGATCAAACCTTTCAGCCAGACAGCTTCCTTCAAAGCTTCTGTTACAGCAACATATTCAGACTCCGTTGTCGACAAGGCAACGATATGTTGTAGCTGCGATTTCCAACTTATACATGCTCCACACAAAGTAAAAACATAAGAAGTAGTAGATTTTCTATTGTCCTTATCATTTGCATAATTAGAATCCACATAACCATTCAACTTAACACCATCAGCATATTTAGAAAAACATAAGCCATAATGCATAGAGTTTTTCAAATATCGCAACAACCACTTAACAGCATTCCAATGTACCACACCAGGATTAGACATATATCTACTTAAGCAGCTAACAGCATAAGCAATGTCAGGTCTAGTGCTAACCATCAAATACATTATAGACCCAATTGCATTTGAGTATGGTACATTTTTCATGACATCAAAGTCAGCATCAGTTTTGGGACTTTGATCTTTACTTAGCACAAAATGAGCAGCTAAGGGCACGTTAACAGGTTTTGCATCAAACATGGAAAATTTCTTTAAAATTTTCTCTACATAAGAAGTTTGCTTTAACCAGAGAGTAGATCCCTTCCTATCTCTAACAATGTCCATGCCTAGGATTCTACTAGCATCTCCTAAGAACTTCATATCAAATTTATCACTTAGACAGTTCTTAATATGCTCAATGGATTTCAGACAAGGACTAGCAATCAACATGTCATCCACATAAATCAACAAGAAAACAGGCACTGGCATTTTATCCTTAAAATACAAGCAATGATCAAAAGAACTTCTTTTAAATTTTAAGGTAAGCATGCATTCATCAAACTTCTTATTCCATTGCCTAGGTGACTGCTTTAGGCCATACAAAGATTTATTAAGCAAACAAACGTGGTTAGGGTTCTTTGAGTCAACAAAACCATCAGGTTGTTTCATGAAAATCTTTTCATCTAAGTCACCATGCAAAAAAGCGGTTTTAACATCCATCTGTTTAAGTTCCCAATTAAAGTGAGCAACAAGTGATAATAAAATTCTCACAGTGGTAAACTTAACAACAGGAGCAAAGATTTCAGTATAGTCAATACCCTCTCTTTGAGTAAAACCTTTTGCAACTAGCCTAGCTTTATATCTAACAGAATCAACTTCATTCTTTACCTTAAATAACCATTTGCAATCTACCAAAGAGCAATTAACAGGTTTAGGTACAAGAGTCCATGTATGATTCACAACTAAAGAATGCATTTCATCTTTCATGGCACTAAGCCAATGCACAGCATTTTTAGATTTCAAAGCTTCATTATAGGTCTTAGGCTCACAATTATCAATAGACTCAAACATATTGAAAACATGCGATGTGAGGTGAAAATCATTAAACCTAGCAGGTTGTTTCACATTTCTTTTAACTCTATCCCTAGTCAACATATAATCATGCAGATCTTCATGTTCATTAGCAACCAATTCATTATGCACATGTTCGTCAACATTTTCATGCAAATCAGGTTCATTAACAGGCAAGTTCTCATGATTCATATTAGGGAGCACATCGTTTTCAATAACAGGGGTAACAATAGGCAAAGACTCCACCTTGCTCGGTGTAGCCTCAGACACACAGTCAGATTCAGGCAAAGATGGAAGCAAGCAAGGCATTTCAGATTCATTAAAAATGACATCCCTACTTATAATAGTTTTAAAACCAGGTTCACATCTTAACCAAAGCCTATATCCTTTTACACCCTCAGGATAACCAAGAAAGACGCACTTAACTGACCTAGGTTCAAGTTTGTCTCCTTTCCTATGCACAAATGCAGAACAACCAAACACTTTAAGATTTGAAAAATCTAATTGCTTACCAGAAAAAACACTTTCGGGACACTTACCATTCAAAGGCACGGAAGGGGATCTATTTATCAAATAAGAAGCTGTCACGACAGCTTCGCCCCAGAACTTCTTTGAGAGTCCAGAAGATGCAAGCATACTTCTAACTCTCTCGAGTAAAGTTCTGTTCATCCTCTCAGCAACACCATTTTGCTGGGGAGTATAGGGCACAGTCTTGTGTCTCAGAATCCCAGATTCACAGCACAAGTCATCAAACAAGATATTACAGAATTCCATTCATTATCTGTCCTAAGCCGTTTAATCCTTTTTCCAGTTTGGTTTTCAATTAAAATCTTCAAGTTTTTAAACTTATCAAAAACATCAGATTTATTCTTCATTAGAAAAATCCACACTTTTCTAGAGTAATCATCAATGATAGACAAAAAATACCTATTACCACCTTGAGTTGGGACAGGTGAAGGTCCCCAAACATCAGCATGCAGGTATTCAAGTATATCAGAACACTTAGTCACATTGGGGGAAGGGGAGATAGGGAATTTAACTCTTTGCTGTTTGCCTAATACACAGGAATCACAAAAAGTCATGCAAGACAATTTATCCTTACCAAAACAACCATCTTTGTGTAAAATCTCTAATCCTTTAGAACTCATATGACCTAACCTTTTATGCCATAAATCAGTTAAATCATCTGACACAGAATTAGCACAGATTTTATCACAGACTGTTTTGCAAACATACAAATTCCTCCTATTCTCAGCTTTAAAAGCTACCAAAGACCCCCGCATAATTTTTATGCAACCATTTCCCCATTTACCCTCATAACCATCAGACTCTAAAGCAGCACAAGACATCAAGTTATTGCACAAAGCAGGAACATGTCTAACATCTTTCAAAGTCACAGAATAACCAGATTCAAATTTCAGACAAATATCACCAATACCAGAAACTTTACACAATTTCTCATTGGCCATAGAAACAGAAGCATGCTCAATTTCTCTGTAGCTAGAAAACAAATTTTTAAGTGGTGTCATGTGATAAGTGCAACCTGAATCAACAAGCCATTCATTTTCACACACATGTAATGAAAGCACAGAGTTCACAGAATCACATAATTCAATCACCATAAAAATATCCCCCATGTTTTCCCCAGAGGTAGAAGCAATGTTCGCTTGTTCACTTGTCTGATTTCCATTTTTATTCTGGTTTTTCTTTTTAGGGCAATCTTTTATGAAATGATTAGGGTCCCCACAATTGTAACATTTTCTTTTACTAGACCTAGATTTCGATCTAGCCTTACTCTTTCCTCTTTTATCACCTTTTTGATATTGTTTATTGTTATTATGCCTATGTTGTGATCTACCACGAACGTGCATAACTTCACCAGAGGATTGCCTATTACCTTTGTTAACTTTTAAATCTAATTCCTTGCTTTTCAAGCCGTTCATTACAGTATCCAATGTAATAGAATCTCTACCGTACTTAATGGCGGATTTTACATCACTATAATTTTCAGGAATAGCATTTAGAAGAACAATAGGTGAATAGTCGTCAATGTTCTTATCTCCTGTCAATTTAATATCTTGAATTAACTTAGTAAACACATCTAAATTCTCATCTACGTCTTTGTTCAAGTCTAGCTTGAATCTGAAAAATTTTTCCAACAAGAAAAGTTTACTAGGCAAAGATTTTTCAGTAAACATTTCTTCTAATTTTTCCCAAAGTTCTCTAGCAGATGATAGTTTACCACACTTCCTGAGCACAGAGTCAGACAAGTTCAAGATAATAGAAGAATAAGCATATTCGTCATCTTCAAGTTTCTTAGCAGTAGTAATGTTCTCAGCCCAATTACCGTCAATAGCTTTAAATACTTTTTGCTGTATTAAAATTCCTTTCATCTTTTGTTGCCAAATAGAAAAATCAGATTTTCCATTAAAAGGTTCAAGGGTTATATCCAGAAATTGAAGCCATCACAAATAAGCAGAGAGGCACACACAATTTCAACAACCAAACAGCAGAAGCAAAGACCACAAGGCACAAAAACAATGAAAGAATTAATCAAGCTAAGGGAAGGAAAAATCGCTATCACCCACAAGATCACAATACACTCAACGGTGTACGAGTATGGGGCTTCAGATAGAGATTTTCCTACGGGTAAGGGACACAATTACACCTAGAAATAAGATAGTAAAATGATTAAAGGTTAGAATAATCACTTACTACCCAGAGACAAAGCTCTGGGGTGATGAAACCACACTGCCCGAAGCACCGAAGCGCCTGCCCGGAATCTGCCCGAGATTCCAGTAGCTGCCCGAGCTCTCCAGCCGCTGCCCGAAGCCTACTGCTGCTGCCCGAAGCCCTACTGCTGCTGCCCGAAGCCCTACCAAGCACTGCCCGAGACCACCGAGCACACCAGTCGCTGCCCGAGGTCTGCCCAAGCACTCCTGCCGCTGCCCGAAGCCTACTGCTGCTGCCCAAAGTCCACCGAGCACTGCCCGAGTCCAAAAAAAGCACTGCCCGAGGTCAACCGAGCACTCCACCAGGCACGGAACGCTCTGATACCACTGTAAGGTGTACGTTCCGCTTTCAATCCCGATTGGTAACCTGCAATCAAGAAACAAAGCACTCACAGTATACAATTTCAATATAAATCAATAAACTGAAATGCAAACAAGAGTTTAGGAATTAGGGCTCAGGTCGAGCAGGGATTCCTTTCAACGTCGTCACCGGGGAACCAAGGTATCGAATCCAACAGATGGAGATAAACACTGCCCGAGAGCACTGCCCGAAGACACTGCCCAGGACACTGCCCGAAGCACACAGCCCGAACGCTGCCCGAAGACACTGCCGGAAGCACACAGCCACAAAAGCACCAAGCTTTTCACATGGCCAGCGTCGGAAACCACTCACAACCGGAGCACAAAACTCACGGCCAACCACCACTGAAACAGGGACACGAAAGGAAGGGGGGAGGCCGAAAAATACACAAAGGATTTTTGGGTTTTCAGAGTGTTACCTCATCATGAACCAAGCCAACATTAATAGCACCGAGGGAGACGAAGTGAATGAGAGCAAGTCCCAAGATTCAGTCAAAAACCAGATGAAGAGGCGCACGCATAGAGCCAGGAAGCTTCTGGAGTGGGGGGGGGGGGGGGGGGGGGGGTTGGAAAGGTGATGAGGGGATGAAAAAGGGGGTCGGTTATAGGCAATAGGAAGGAGGGCCAAAAGCCCAACAAGGAATAAAGTGGTAATGGGCCAAAACCCAACAGCACCTATTCACAAACCACAGAAATTAAACTGTTTATTTGCAAAACACAAGCGGTAAACTGTATATTTTAAAAATCAACTTAGTGCAATCCAAAAACCTCCTAAAAAAGTCACTATATTTAATAGAAGTTCACTACAATTATGAATTAATTGATTTGACTGGAAAATTTTATTTATTATAAATAAAACAAAACGATTCTGTACACACAGAATGTTGTGGATAGGATCGGCAAATTTAAATAATTATTATAAAAAAAACATTTTTTACAAAAATACCATAGAATGAATTTTTTTTACATTTCTATGATAATTCGCATACACGGATCGCGAATTTACAAAAAAAGTCAAAAAGTTGAAATCACATACCCGGATCGCTAATTTAGAAAAAAATTTAAAAAATAAAAAAGTAGAATTCGCATCCCCGGATCGCGAATTTAGAAATAAATTAAAATAAATAAAAAAATAGAATTCGCATACCTGGATCGCGAATTTAGAGAAAAATAAAGTAGAATTCGCATACCCAGATTGCAAATACACTTTAATGCTGCGTTTTTTCGTGTGTATGTCAGTGTGTGTGAGAGAGTGAGCTGATTTGTGTATTTTTTGTGTGTCAGTGTGTGTGAGAGAGTGAGAGTGAGAGTTACGTGTTTGTGTGTTAGTGTGTGTGATGGTTAATATTATTGCTTTAGTATTTAATACTATATATAATTATTTAAATTATATATAATAATATAATTAATTATTGTTAATAATTCATAATTATTTTTAAAATAATATAATTATTTAATTATGTATAATAATATAATTTTTCCCTAATATTTTTAGAACTCGGTTCAATCCTAATGTTTTAAATACAACTATATTCGATATATTTTAATTAAAAATTGTATATTGAATTGCAACTTTACAATTTTTTTTTAATCCCTAATATTTCAGGATGGGGTTCAGTCTCTAATATTTTATATACAAATATATTTGATACATTCTAATTACAAATTGTATATTGAATTGTAATTTTATAAAAAAATTATTAATATTTATTCCATAATATTCTCAAGACCCGGTTCAGTCTCTAATATTTTAAATACAAATATATTTAACACATTTTTATTAAAAATTGTATATTGAATTTCAACTCTATAAAAATTTATATTTGTAAAATCTAAAATAGTTAAACTCGCATACCGAGATCATAACTTTAAAATAGTTAAATTCGCATATCGAAATCGCAACTTTAAAAGTAATAGGTGCACGAATATACAAATGTTTTATAGAGTTGAAATTCAATATACAATTTTTAATAAAAATGTATTAAATATATCTGTATTTAAAATATTAGGGAAATAAAAAAATTATTTTTTTTATAAAATTGCAATTCAATATACAATTTGTAATTAGAATGTATCAAATATATTTGTATATAAAACATTAGGGACTGAACCCCATCCTGAAATATTAGGGTTTAAAAAAAATTGTAAAGTTGCAATTTAATATACAATTTTTAATTAAAATATATCAACTATATTTGTATTTAAAACATTAGGGATTGAACCGGGTTCTAAAAATATTAGGGAAAAATTATATTATTATATATAATTAAATAATTATATATTATTTTAAAAATAATTATGAATTATTAGTAATAATTAATTATATTATTATATATAATTTAAATATTTATATATAGTATTAAATACTAAAATAATAATATTAACCATCACACACACTAACACACTAACACATAATTCTCACTCTCTCACACACACTGACACACAAAAAATGCACACACCAGCTCACTCTCTCACACACTGACACACACACGAAAAAACATAGCATTAACGAGAATTTGCAATCTGGGTATGCGAATTCTACTTTATTTTTCTCTAAATTCGCGATCCGCGTATGCGAATTCTATTTTTTTATTTATTTTTATTTTTTTATAAATTCGCGATCCAGGTATGCGAATTCTACTTTTTAATTTTTTAACTTTTTTTCTAAATTCGCGATCCGGGTATGCGATTTCAACTTTTTGACTTTTTTTGTAAATTCGCGATCCGTGTATGCGAATTACCATAGAAATGTAAAAAATTTCATTCTATGGTATTTTTGTAAAAAAAAATTTATAATAATTATTTAAATTAGCCGGATAGGATCATTGACAGAAAACAATCTAGTTTCTAAGGGCAATAATGTCCACCATCACTAGCTGTCCAATTATCATAACACGGGCAACAATCCCTGTTCCCAGAATTCGCCGGCGACACACACCAGCATTTCTTGAAGCATGTGATGCAAGCTTTCAAGCATACGTCCACGTGGCTCGCTTCATAGCATGGACGCTGGCATTGTGCAAACCATTGGAAGATTGAGTTTCTACTAGGGGTGTAAACGAACCAGATCGAGTCAAATATGAAGGAAATTTTAATGCTCTAATTCGGCTCGAAATAAGTCTATTCGAGTTCGAGCTCGATTCGAAGTTCGAATAATTAAAAAATTTGGCTCGAATTAAAGCTCGAGCTCTAATAGCTCGAAAAATTCAAACATGCTCGCGAGCTATTCGAACTATTACTCGAAAATAAATACTCGAAAGGCTCGAAATATATTTATTTAATATAAAATTATATATATTAATAAAATATTAAAGCTAGCGAGCTATCGAACAAAATAATTTGGGCTGGAGTTTGGCTCGAAAAAAGTTCGAACATATTCGAGTTCTTTCGATAATTTCGAATACGAATCGAATATTTTTCGAGCCGGCTCGAAAAGCTCACGAACAGGATCGGTTCGTTTACACCCCTAGTTTCAACGGGAGAATACTTAAGTCAAAATTACATAAGCGAATAAATTACCAAAGATATATTGAGGTGAACGAATTTTGAATTTACAAAAAAATTTATAATTTTTTGAATAAATTTCAAAAATGGTACTATAGAAAATGAACTTAGTCCAAAACTTTTAGAACTAATTAAATATAGTCTTACAACATTTGTTTTAAATCAAAAAAAGTCTCACGTAAATATTTTTACACATTTAATCCCACATGAATTGTTTTTTAGCAAAAAATGATCTTATATGAGGCTTTGAGACCACTTTTGATTAAAAACAAAAGATAACGACCAATGTTGATTAAAAAATAAAAGTTTGAGACTATGTTTCACTAACATATATTTTATGGGATTATATTTGATTAGACTAAAAGTTTGAGACTACATTGCAAAAACTCTATTCTATGAGATCATTTTGAAATTTACCCTATTTTTTCCTCCTAATTTACTAGGGACGAGTAGTCAATTCCAAAAAAAATAATTACCTAATAAATAACAGAAAATTTAAATGTTTAAGATATTGCAATATACCTTTTCTACAACAATTATTGTAATAATCCATGGCATTCTATAAATTATTACATAGTAAAATAACTATGCTTTAAAAGAATTGTAACTAATTATAAACATTGTTATACAAATCACCACTAGAAAATATTAATCTCAGTATAATTTCTCAATAATTTATATATTAATGATTTAACTCTAAAACAATATTTGTAACCACACAAGAAAAAACACGAATTACGTAAATATACAGTATGTGCACGAGCAGGGGCGAATGCATGTGTACAAGTTTGGGGGGCAGTTGGCCCGTGAAAAAAAATAAAAAATTTGTTGGGGTTCAACAATTGTCTCTGCTTTGTAATCGATCGAACACGTGACACTTGTACCAGTGTATGGTTGAAAAGATTGATGTTGCATCATTACCTTTAACTATGGTTGTTGGTAAAGCGGTAAGCGTTCGATCCTACAATTGGTATCAGAATCAATATCGCGTGTTCGATTTCATGAGTTGCAGAGAGTGCAATTATTGGGGGAGGAATTGTTCTATCTCTGTTTTGTGATCGGTCGAACCGTGGCGCTTGTGACAGTGTATGGTTGAAAAGATTGATGTTACGCTATTACCCTTAACTATAATTATTGTTAAAGCGGTAAACGCTCGATCCTACAAAATTACCTTAGAAAAAAAATATTGTTAAAAATGTATTTAACCCCATGAAAATTACGTTTTGCGCCTCTGGAATTATATTTTGACTATTAATTTTTTTTTACCCTCTATTGTTTATGTTATTATTTTTTGCCCCTCCTAAAAAAAGTTATAGATTCGCCCCTTTGCATGAGACTATTTGTGTACATATATTATAGAATAACCTAAGTCGCCATGTCAGATGGCGACTTCAATTGAAGTCGCCATCTGACATGGCGACTTCTTTAAAAAAAAAAATAATTTGATGTCGCCATGTGAAATGGCGACATCATTAAAAAAATATTTTAATATTTGTTGTCGTCATCTCACATGACGACAACATTTAAAAAAAATTTTAAACCGATGTCGGCACATGAAGACATAAAATAATTTTTTTTTGTAAATCTTTGTCGCCATCTCAGATGGTGACATCGATTAAAAAATATTTTTTATTTGATGTAGTCATCTGAGATGGCGACATCAATAAAATTATTCTCCAATATATAACAATGCGTAATGTTCGTAGAATTTGTAAACCAAAATAATCTTCGTTGTTCCCTCCTGTCGTTTCGTATGTCGAAAACCAAAATAATTTTCGTTGTTTCCTCCGATCGCTTCCTCTTTCGGCACATTGTAGATACGTTGTTATATTGAGGGTCAATATATTACAAGATTCAGAACTGTTAGATATGATCGTGGTCCGTCAAAAGGCATGACAATATCTCGCATTATTAATTATCTGCAGTTATTGAACGACGTATATGATATTACTGGCATCAATCGTAACCAATTCATTCTAAAAATATATTGTAAATATATATTCAGTGATTTTTCGGGGATGAAACAAATATTTTTTCTCGTTGAGAGTGATTACAATTTTGCATGGCTATTGAATTCTAAACAAAATCATAGTTGTTTGGAGATGTATATACAAACAGAACGAATGGCTTATGATTTTATTACAGCAATGCCAACAAGTGGTCGTGGTCCATTTGTAGTAGTTACAAAAAGACCAACAACCTCTAGGATTCAAGATGATGCTTCCACAGTTGCTGAAAATATTGTTTCCGAGCCACTAGCAGACAATTTTGCAGATTTTGGAGATGATATTCAGTCTGAACCGGAGGAGATTCCATCTAAGGATGAGTCTGATGACGATGATGTTGATATTGAAGAAGTGCCAGTTAATGTAGCAGACACAACCACGACAAATGACCATGACCTTTATCCAACAATTCCATTTCTCTCCACAACACATCCAGATGTATATGGAGATTCGATCAACCTTCCAACTGGTAAGTGGGGGAGTTAGTACTACTATCCAAAGGAAATATCCATCTGAATATGGTATTTAAAGACAAATGCCATCTTCAGACAGCTGTGAATGATTACTCTGTACAGATTGCAAAACGTGAGTATCTTGTTATCAAAAGTACAAAAATATTATGGAAAATGGTGTGCAAACATAGTACACAAGATATGTCTTGCAGATGGTTTATGCGCGCCTCATTGAGTAAAAAAATGGACTATTCAAAATAACGAAGTATGGGGGTTCTCACACTTGTCTTTTGAGTGATTTATTGATTGATCATGCATATCTGGACAAAAATATGATTGCTAGTTTGTTAGTGGGAATCGTTCGGCGTGATCCATCCTATGAGATAAAGTATGTTATTCAGACTGTTAAAAATATGTATGGATTTGAGATCTCATATGCAAAAGGCTAGTATATTTTGAGACATGCGGTTGAAAATGTGTATGGAACATGGGAGAGCTCTGTGAATAAGTTACTGTATTACATGGGAGCTTTGCAAAAATGGAACCCAGGCACAGTCGTCGATTGGGATCACCTACCGAATGCTAGACCAACAGAGATGACTTTGAATTATGTGTTTTGGGCCTTCCAACCATGTGCAGATGGATTCTGACACTGCCAACAAGTTATAAGTGTAGATAGAATACATCTGTATACAAAATATCAACATAAGATGTTGATTGCCGTGGCCATGGATGCTAACAATCAAGTCTTACATTTGGCCTTTGTAATCGTTGACGAGGAAAGTTTTTTGTCGTGGAATGGTTTTTGGAGTTGATTAGCAAGCACATTGTTAATGGATTTGCTGGTGTGTGCTTGATATCTAATAGGCATCCGAGCCTTATTGCAGCAGCTGAATGTATTACCGGCTTCAATTCCTCGCGTGGAGTACATCGATTTTGTTTGAGACATGCGTGCTCAAACTTTAATAGTCGCTTCAAAAGTGTTCATTTGAAAGACTTGTGCTGGAAGGATGGATCAGAAAATCAGCTCAGAAAGTTTGATTCTACAATGGAAGAAATAAAAAGTATTGAACCAAGAGCATTTGATTATTTGAATCGGATTGACAAGTTAAAATGGACTCTTGCTCATGATGGTGGATGACGTTGTGGTATTCTTACGACAAATATGTCCAAGTGCATTAGCATAGTTATGAAGGGTGCTCGTCGCCTTCCAATCACCGCCATTGTTGGAATAGAAATAAAGTTGATCCCCTTCCCAAATCTCTACGTTTTAACTCATGCAACTCATCTTTCCCAAATTTCTCCCGCTTATGTTCCTCTTTTCATATCCTTCATAGCCATGTCTTCATAATTTCACGCCTTAGCTCAATTTTCCCACAGAAGGCGTCAATGTTATCTCAAAAAATTACCGGGTAGCATAAATTAAATGAGACACAAGATTTTTACTTGAAAATCCCTCAAATCGAAAGGAAAAACCACGGGACCTAGTCCATGGACTAATTCCACTATAATATCAAAGAGTTACAATATTTTTTGTGCAATAAAATGGTAAATAAAGTGAAGGAAAAATGGTGTAAAAATGGTGTTTGGTGTAGTATTATTGATGAAGCCCCCTTGAAACCATCGGTCATTCTCTTTATATAATTGAAGGAATTGAAAGTCAATGTAATCATTTCATCTGGCATGCATTTACCATACTTTTGTCCATCATGACACTTTATTGGAACTTGAAATGTGAGGTGTCATCATGCATGCGTGTACATGTGTCAATTCTGTTGGAATCGAAGAGGGGGGGTGAATGAGATTCCTTGGCTACTTTAGCTTTTTAAAATGAGTTTGTAAAATAAAAATATTTTGCGCTTGCGGAAGCCTTTAGTCAATCGATAAATAAACAATAAAATAAATAAATGCGTAAAGGAAATAATGCGGTAAATAACAAAAAGATTTGTTATAGAAGTTCGGCGATGAATCGCCTACGTCTCCTCTTCCCGGTTAGATAACCTCCAACCGAGGTTCCACTAGAATAATTGATCTTGGCCTTGAGGGCTCCAAGTAAGCCACAACACAACTCTTCCCGAGTTACAACGCTCTTCCCGAGCATACTACTCTTCCCGACTACACAAGCTCTTCCCGAGCAACCAACACTCTTCACGAGTCTTCTTGGCCTTAAGGGCTCCAAGGATAGCCACACAATTGCACCACCTTCACTTGATGGCGACTTTACAATTTTCCAACTTGCTTTGGTGTTGGAGGACCTTTACAATGAATTAAACCAACAAACACCTTCACGGTGTACTCACACGAAGAAACACAAGACTCAACAAAATAAGAAAATCACAAGCTCCAATACAACAACAATGTATGGAGATTATGATATTATTTGAACCAACAATTGATCAACACTTTGTATGAGTTGTAGACTTGTTTCTTAGCTTCAAAATGCTCCAAAGCAACCATATTTATAGTGTAGAAGGCCTCCAAGGCTCCTACTAGCCGTTTCAAAAGGCTGAAATCACTCCTGGATCGCCTCAGCCATCGCCTCAGGCGATCACCCATCGTCGTGTTCCAACGGTCAAAAATGCACAGATCGCCTCAGGCGATCGCTGGATCGCCTCAGGCGAGCAGCAGCAAAAATCAAGGCCGTAGCTTCAGCATGTCCAAAATTTGCATCGCCTCAAACGATCTCCACATCGCCTCAGGCGTTCCAGCCCATCGCCTCGGGCGTTCGTGCCATCGCCTCGGGCGATCTCCCTGCGCGCATGCCCGCGCCAAGCCTCGGCGTCGCTTCAGTCGATGTGCTGGGGCGAAGTCCAAATGGTTGCCATCGCCTCAGGCGTTGATCACCATCGCCTGGGGCGATCTCCCTCGCATGCTCGCCTAGCCATTGCCTCTGTCGATGTGCGTGGCGATGCCCCTCATGGCACCCATCGCCTGGGGCGATGATCACCATCGCCTGGGGCGATTTTCCCCAGAATGTGCACACTTGAAATTCTTCATTCCAATCTACTTTTCATCACTTAATCTGCACACTAAGTAGATGCATTAGTATAACAAACACAAGTTTTGTTGATCATCAAAACTCAAAGATTGACCGGGGATAATTTAATGCATTAAACGCAACCATGCGTTTAAGGCTCAACAATCTCCCCCTTTTTGATGATCACAAAACTTGATAAACTTGAATAAGTAATATGCATGAAATGTGAGTAAAAATAACTCCCCCTTAACAATTGCATAACACAAACAAGTTATCAAGTAAATCACTAAACAATTAACTCTCCCCCTCAAACCATGCATACATAAGCTCTCCCCCTTAAACTATGCATCTTTTAAGGTTCAAGTTTATCACAAAATTCTCCCCCTTTTTGTGATAATCAAAAAGCATAAAATTCAAATAAACATGGCATAATTTAACAATTTTCACATGTCCTTCATGAAGCATATAATAGGCATAACAAGCCTAAGATTAAGTCATAGAGATGAAACATAACCATGTGTTTAAGGCACTTAACAATTAATTCTAAAAAATGCAAAGTGTGAATTTGTCCATGCATTAATGCCCAATACAAAATAATAAAGATATCAATGCATTAAAACAAATCATATAATTGCACATAGCATATTTCAAATTTGAATACAAAGCATATCATGCTACTTACTATAAAAAGATAAGCATACATCATGCACTTAACAAATATGCTAAGGGGTTATGCATTTTACTCAAATCAATATTGAGCTTCATAATTTATTGAACACAATTAATTTGTGCCAATGAATTTTGAAATTGCTCTTTTAACATTTAAAAATAAATAAATTTTACCCTTTATGACAAGAGTTAGTTCTTGTCATTGGACCAATGCCTCTTGCTTCTTCTATGGTTGTGAACAAAACAAACTCCTCCTTTGAGTTGCTTGGCACTTCATCCTCCAATTCATGGTTGTCCCTACAAAATAAATTAACAATAGGGGGTCTTTGGTACCCATTTGATTTTTGGGTCCATGATGGTTAGCTACCTTAGGCACCTTTGGGATCCATTTCCACCTTTTGTTAGGTTGGTATTGGATTCTAGCATACCTACATTTGTTCTTGGTATGACCATTTTTGCAACAATAGTGACAAGTAGTAGATTCATGCTTTGCTTTGGCCAACAAGCTAGAAAAGGATTTTGATTTGCTTGAATAGCCTAACCCGGCTTTGTCAAAGCTACAACGTTGTAAGCCAAGCAATTCATTCATCTTTAAACTACTATCACTAAACTTGGCAAGAGAAGTCTTTAAATCAAGCACTTGATTTTTCAAAATAGTATTTTCTTCTTCTTTCTTAGCCAAGTCTAGCTTAAGTACTTTGTTGCTCTTTTTGGTTTTACCAAGGCAATCAATGATATCATTATAAGCATCTAATAAATCATCATAAGAAGGTACCTCATCATCCTCCTCTTCATCTTCATCTCCAAGAGCCATTAGACATATATTTTTGGCTTCTTCTTCATCGGAGTCGCTGTCACTCCATGTTGCTATGAACGCCTTCTTATTGCCTTTGTCCTCATTCTTCTTCCTAGGACACTTGTTAGCATAATGGCCTAATTCTTGACAATTATAACAAGTTACCTCATTTTTGGAATCTTGTTTGGTAGCATTTGATGTCTTTGACTTGCTATGCTTGGTGAAGAGCTTCTTGAACTTCTTTGTGAATAGCCTCATCTCTTCATCATCATCATCTTCTTCATCATCGGATTGGTCTTTCCTACCAACCAAGGCGATCCCATTCCTTTTGGATCTATCCTCCTCCTTTACTTCTCTTCTTGTTGCAACTTCTAGCTCATGAGTCACCAAGGTGCCATGGAGCTCATCAAGATCATAGGAAGCACTCTCCCCTTTGTTGGACTCTATGATGGCCGTCCTCTTGGCATCCCATTCCTTTGGTAAGGCCCTTAGAGCTCTCCTCCATATTTGCTTTGGAGGGTACTTCTCTCCAAGTTGAGCAAGCTCATTTATAATTTGAGTGAGCCTCCTAAACATTGAATCCACATCTTCTCCGGAATCCATCTCAAAGGTTTCATACTTGAGTTGTAGGAGATCTATCTTGGTCTCCTTCACTTGATTAGTGCCCTCATGACAAATTTGTAATTTGTCCCAAATTTCCTTTGCCGTTGAGCACATCGAGATCCGGTTGTACTCCTTCATATCTAAAGCACAATGTAAAATATTAATCGCTTTAGCATTTTGAGAAATTAATATCATATCCGCTCTAGTGAAATCGTCCATCTCTTTGGGAACACTAATTCCCCCAATTTCCTTTAAAGGAATGTGTGGACCTTTCACTATGATCTTCCATAGGTCATAATCTACGGATTGGATATATAGAGATATTCTATTTTTCCAATAACCGTAATTATCACCCGTGAAGAGCGGAGGGCGATTCGTCGATTGACCTTGTGCAAACTCATTTGCTAGATTAGCCATAAAAAGATTTTGATTTAAAAACAAAAATCAAATGGCTCTGATACCACTTGTTGGAATCGAAGAGGGGGGTGAATGAGATTCCTTGGCTACTTTAGCTTTTTAAAATGAGTTTGTAAAATAAAAATATTTTGCGCTTGCGGAAGCCTTTAGTCAATCGATAAATAAACAATAAAATAAATAAATGCGTAAAGGAAATAATGCGGTAAATAACAAAAAGATTTGTTATAGAAGTTCGGCGATGAATCGCCTACGTCTCCTCTTCCCGGTTAGATAACCTCCAACCGAGGTTCCACTAGAATAATTGATCTTGGCCTTGAGGGCTCCAAGTAAGCCACAACACAACTCTTCCCGAGTTACAACGCTCTTCCCGAGCACACTACTCTTCCCGAGTACACAAGCTCTTCCCGAGCAACCAACACTCTTCACGAGTCTTCTTGGCCTTAAGGGCTCCAAGGATAGCCACACAATTGCACCACCTTCACTTGATGGCGACTTTACAATTTTCCAACTTGCTTTGGTGTTGGAGGACCTTTACAATGAATTAAACCAACAAACACCTTCACGGTGTACTCACACGAAGAAACACAAGACTCAACAAAATAAGAAAATCACAAGCTCCAATACAACAACAATGTATGGAGATTATGATATTATTTGAACCAGCAATTGATCAACACTTTGTATGAGTTGTAGACTTGTTTCTTAGCTTCAAAATGCTCCAAAGCAACCATATTTATAGTGTAGAAGGCCTCCAAGGCTCCTACTAGCCGTTGCACTTCAAAAGGCTGAAATCACTCCTGGATCGCCTCAGCCATCGCCTCAGGCGATCACCCATCGCCGTGTTCCAACGGTCAAAAATGCACAGATCGCCTCAGGCGATCGCTGGATCGCCTCAGGCGATCAGCAGCAAAAATCAAGGCCGTAGCTTCAGCATGTCCAAAATTTGCATCGCCTCAAACGATCTCCACATCGCCTCAGGCGTTCCAGCCCATCGCCTCGGGCGTTCGTGCCATCGCCTCGGGCGATCTCCCTGCGCGCATGCCCGCGCCAAGCCTCGGCGTCGCTTCAGTCGATGTGCTGGGGCGAAGTCCAAATGGTTGCCATCGCCTCAGGCGTTGATCACCATCGCCTGGGGCGATCTCCCTCGCATGCTCGCCTAGCCATCGCCTCTGTCGATGTGCGTGGCGATGCCCCTCATGGCACCCATCGCCTGGGGCGATGATCACCATCGCCTGGGGCGATCTTCCCCAGAATGTGCACACTTGAAATTCTTCATTCCAATCTACTTTTCATCACTTAATCTGCACACTAAGTAGATGCATTAGTATAACAAACACAAGTTTTGTTGATCATCAAAACTCAAAGATTGACCGGGGATAATTTAATGCATTAAACGCAACCATGCGTTTAAGGCTCAACAAATTCCATATCAAATTTCGTGCCCTGGTTATTCTATTCCCGGGTCTCTTCTCGGGTGGTTTTCTTCTCTTCCCGGGTAGTGGCTCTTCTCTGCCCGGGTGGTTTTCTTCTCTTCCCGGGTAGTGTCTCTTCTCTTCCCGGGTAGTCTCTCTTCTCTTCCCCAGTGGTTTTCTTCTCTTCCCTGGTGGTGTCCCTTCTCTTCCCGAGTGGTTTCCTTCTCTTCCCGGGTGGTGTCTCTTCTCTTCCCGGATGGTTTCTCTTCTCTTCCCGAGTGGTTTCCTTCTCTTCCCGGGTGGTGTCCCTTCTCTTCCCGGGTGGTGTCCCTTCTCTTCCCGGAAGGTTTTCTTCTCTTCCCGGGCAGTGTCTCTTCTCTTCCCGGGTATTTTATTTATATATCCCGATGTCTTACAAGTGTATTTCAGCCCAATTATTATGCCTTAATTTATTCAAGGTATAAAAATATACTATGTGAAATAGGTTGGTGTATATTCCATATATTAACCTCTTGATTTTTAGATGCTAATAATTTATGTAACATATATAGTGGCAATTAGGAGCTAGTGCTAATTTAACTCTTATAGTATCACTAATATGCATTTTTTTCACTGTGATTTATAAAATATAGGTCATCACTACCTCCACAATTAAAAAAAATGGCTTGTAATGATGAAAATACCTTCGTTTAGGAAATGTGTTTTGTATCTACTCACAAACTATAGAGGACATGCTATCTATTTTAAAATTACAGAGGTAAGTTATACCTAATCGAAACTATATGGATGTAAGTTGCACCTATTGTGAATTTTGTTTCTTGACCCCAGTGTTATTTTTAGTACATATTACTCCCATAATCAGAATTCATTAATAGAATTTCGTCTTCCTTTCAAAGTTATGTTCTCCATATTTTCTCATTTCGGGAGCTTGGCTTGCTCGAAATAAATTGTCACAATCTAAAATTGGCGTTCTTGTTGACGTTCTAATTCTCCGTTCTTTGTTCGATTACATTGAGCTCAGATTGTTTTGAAGGTTCTGTAATGATATCGTAACCTGCTTTGCATTCAATTCTGCAGAAATTTGGTGCGAATAGATTACAAAATTCAAGGCAGAAGTTTTGAGTGAAGATTAATCTGCTGAAATTTTTCTCAAAGGTATTGTGTTCATTACTGGATTACTGAAGAGTGTTTAGAAGTCCGATTGTCTGCTTTGTGAATTGGATTCCTATTAGTAAATTCGTTCTTCTTACGAAATCTTCACGGCGTGAATTCGATCCACAATTGTGCAATTTTGAATCGTTTTTGGAGAATGTGTCCGATTCTTGTTGATGCAATTGTATCATTCTTTGGGCAGAAGTTGTGCGTGACGATTGATTGGGTGAAACTCACAGTTACGGCATTAGGCATTTCAGAAAATTCATTAATCGCTTGCAGAATTGGAATAAGAGGATCATTCAATTCCTTTAGTTGCGGTGGTGAACGACGGAAGTGAGTGATTCATCAGTGTACGGGTCTGAAATTTTATTTTCTACTGAATTTCTGCAATTCTTGCCATTATTGTTCATGTCGACACTTCAAGGAAGATGTTTTTAGTAGGTTGACATTTTCTCACTTTCGGAATCGGTTGATCATTTTGATCGAAGTTTGGGGTTCATGTGAAATTCAATTCTTCTTCATCAGTTCTAGTTGACTTGAATTTAGGAGGTTTTATGCGCAGATTTTGCTTCCAGAGTGTACAAACATTAGAGTTGATTGGAGATCGATTTTTGGAATTGTGAATTGTAGTACATTCTAACATTCTTCCAGAATTTCAAACCACACAGATCAATGGCAACAGATCCACAACACATCACTTTTGACGCGATTTTTTTTAATCTCACATTGAATCAACAAAATAACGCAATCATCAAAGAGGAGTAGAAATCGATCCGGCAATCCTTGTTGGAGATTAAAGCAATGCGGGACGATTACTTCACCGCTACAGATGAAACTCTAGACCAGGAGACACAGCTCATCATCGCTGCTGCAGCAGTCAAGGACATGGAAATAGAAAAAGCCATTAATTTGACAGAAGTTCAGATTGAAGAGGAATGTGAAAGACAGGTTTCTGCAACCGAGAAGGCTGGAAATTTGGAGGAACAAAGAGTTGCTTTAGTGGAAGACAAGCAAGATATATTGATCACAACAGCAGATGTCATAGAACACTATCAGCAATCTACTGGGAAGAATGGGGGTGAGAAGGACCCGTCAAATTTTTTTTCCTGAAGCATTGATGGATGAAGTTTTTCTGCCTGTGACCGAAACCGTGGTTATTCGGATGTGTTTACGTCGCGGCCAAGGATCAGGAATTAAAGGGTCACCCGATGATCACCCTTCTAGCAATTCTTAACTGCCAGATAATAAATGAGAAAGCCAGATTTATATCACTCAAATATTGGTCCATTGGGTCGGGTTGTCTTTGGAAGACACTTCTTGCAAGATCTTGCCGGCGGCTTTGGAACAAGTACATTGCCTTACGCCTTGAGGACAATGTGTTTTTCGACGAGTTGGGTAATTATACGATATTTGGGAGCTAGGATGATTTCACTCCATAATAGATGTGCAAAATGAGGTGACATCTAATAGGGGGAAGCCATGCTCAACCCAGTTCAAATCTTCTACTGCGTTCTAGGCATAGAAAGGGAATATTAATGCATGCATATGATTAATAATGATTAATTACCAAATAATAATATTGCATTCTAGGAATAGAAAAGGGAATATTAATGCCTGCACATGATTTATTATGATTAGTTACCAAACAAAATTATTGCATTCTAGGCATGGAAAGGGAATATTAATGCATGCATATGATTTATAATGATTAATTCTCATGTCAAATTAACAAGGGGAGATTGCAAAATTTTTCAAATATATTATTATTCTTTGCAATTTTGGTCATCTACGTTTTGTTAGAATTGAGTTATAGTCATTTTCCTAACGTGGTGCTGATGTAACGTCGACTATCACTGACGTATCCGATGGCCGACGCCACATTAGAAAATGATCAAAATTGCAAAAAAGACAAGATAATGTATTAAGAGTGGAATTTGATATATTAGAGGATCAGATCGTAATAAGACCGATCAATATAACCAAAAATTGTAATTTTCCCAATTATAACAATTTATTGAATAATTCTTGAAATTTCAAGGGCAAAAATGAGCCCCGTCACCAGCTTTCTTATTGTCGTAACAAGGCCAACATAAAAAAAAAATTAGACATATTCGTGTCTGCTCATTCTTCGCTCTCTTATATTTTAATCATATTCTTTAAACTATAATTGTTATGTTTTATTTAAATTTAACTAATACCATATGTAATTAACTAATTGTATAGGAGAAAAATTAACACAAAGTAGAGTAAATGATTTCATTTCATCGTACATGAGCAAAATGAGGTTACATCTTACAGGGGAAGCCATTCTTAACTCAATTCAATTAGACAATTCTTTTACCACAAAACTATACTACATTTGGTGCATATAGTCCACTCCATCTATAAAATTGTAGATAAACTGAAATATATGCAACATAAAGTGGAGTGCAAATAATATTAATCGAATTTAAGTAATGAGAATATGCATTGATACGTTCTGTATTTTGTGCAAAGACCACCTTTTTGTTGAAAGGAAAATTCTTGTATGTACTGGATATGGGCTCATGTGCGCACAAACACACACATATATATACACACAACATATGTATACAAGAATATACCTTTTTCGAGTCATGGTCACCGACGTCTTCCCATCAGTTGTCTCTTCTAAACCAATGTGGTTCAAGTCCTTCTTCCAATCAAGGATTTATTTGGTTAGGTTGATGATGGGATGATAATATTCTCATTCAAGGGTGTTATACCGGGATAGATCTAGAATCCAAGATGAGGGGATCAAAAAAATTAGTAACATAAAAATTTGGGAGAAAAAATTTTAGGGGGGAAAATACAATTTTAAGGGTACTAAAAATGGTAAATTTAAAAAATGATCTCATAGAATATAGATTGTTTCAGTCTGATCCCAAACAATTAGGACTAATCAAATACAATCTCACATAAATTGTTTTTAATTAAAAAACAGTCAAACATAGATGTTTTTAACAAATTTATTCAACAGAAACTATTTTTAAAAAAGTGGTTCCATAATTGAATAAGGGACTTGAGACCACTTTTGATTAAGATAAAAGTTTGGAAGTGGTACTGTTAAAAACAAAAGTCTGAGACTATATTTGATCGGTTTTAAAAGTTTGGGAACAAAATTAAATCAATCCCCGACAACGACGCCAAAAACTTGAATAAAACATACCGCAAATGTACAATGCCAAGTTTTAGTATAGAAATTTAAAGTACGGATGTCGAACCTAAGTTATATTAAGTACTGTAATTATAATAACCTCAACTTTATCAAGACGGTCAATCAAGTTAATTAACTACATGATTAAAATAAACTTAACAAAATGAAGATTTAAATGGAGAAAATCAATGAGAACGGATTCTAGATGTTCGACTTCACTAAACTATCCACTATGTCTTATTCTTTGTTGGGGTTCAACATTTGCCTCTGCTTTGTGATCGGTCGAACACGTGGCGCTTGTGTCAGTGTATGGTTGAAAAGATTGATGTTGCGCTATTACCCTTAACTATAGTTATTGGTAAAGCGATAAGCGCTCGATCCTACAATTGGTATCAGAGCCAAGGTCGTGTGTTTGATTCCCATGAGTTGCAGAGAGTGCAATTATTGGGGGAGGGATTGTTGGGGTTCAACAATTGCCTCTGCTTTATGATCGGTCGAACACGTGGCGTTTGTGCCAGTGTATGATTGAAAATATTGATGTTGCGCCATTACTCTTAACTATAGTTATTGGTAAAGTTGTAAGCGCTCGATCCTACACTCTTATAGTTTATTAGCCAAGAATAATATATTATTCTATTACCTATCCTGAGTATTAAATAGAAATTATCATTCACCAACTATCTTGATATGTCTATCTAGGATTAGTTATCAAACAATTTAAATAGCATAATTATTCTTTGCAATGCTTCAATGGAGTTACATTTGTCGTCTATATAAACATCCTCAATATTCATATGGTCCTATTCAAAACACCATCTCCAAATGATAGATTCTAAACAAATATGACAATTCAATTAGTGATCAATTAACTGAAATACATTCAATCAGGAATCCCAAATAAACTATCAAAAACCAAAATATTTTATTCAATCAAATATCGACATAGTTTCAAGTCAAGCTATATCTACCTCTAGAAAAAAAAGTTAGTTCATGAATAAATTAAAGAAACACATAGACATTTTCTTAATCATCTTAAACATAAGTTAAAAGTAAATCACGATTTAGAAAATGGTCCTCCGTCCCGGTAGTTACCGTCGTCTTCTCCTCCAATGTAAGCACCTCGCCTCTATTGATATTCTCCTCTCGAAAGTAGGTCTAAGATATGATAGATCATGAATAATGAGGTCTAAGACTCGAGTTATAAGGGTTGGAGGCTAAAGAATTAGGGTATGAATCAAATTGTGGAAGGAAAACTCGAGTTTCCTTTTTTTCAGGACTCTACAGGCGCCGCTTATGATGAAGAGCCCTAGCGCGTATCTTTTTGTCCGAAGTTTCATTCTTTCTCAGCATAGACATCTAGGGCGCCTCATGTATCAAGCGCCTAGGGCGCCTCTTTAGGATCTTGGAGTCCTCATTTTTTCATCTTTGCTTTCCTTCATTTGGCTCTTTTGCACTTATTCATCGTCATTTAGCTCCATTTCTTCATATTTTCTTAAAAAATTGAACCCTTCCACTTTTATACACTTTACATCATCTTTTAGTGATAAAACATCCAATTTCTTGAATTCCTACAAACAACAAACAAAACGCATAACTCCGCTCAATACTAACATAAAAGTAGATAAAATATAACAAAATAAGTGCAAATATGCACTTATCATTAGTATTTATTATAAACAAAAGTTTGGGACTATATTTGATTAGTCTTAAACGTTTGAGACTGGTATTGCATATACACCTATTATATGGGATCATTTTTTAAAAAATTTACCCTAAAAAATATTGAGGAATGGAAGTTGCCCTCCCTTGCATATTTGTATTTCCGCCTTGGTGTTACACACTCAGGACACTACTACTGGGATAGCAAGAATTCAAACGGTTTATTTGATGATATCTCAACCCTTTAAATGTCATATTTCATTTTATATATGTCATTTCAATGATTGAAGCACCATCAATATACTCACTCTAGTATATACCATCAAATTTTCCCAATTCAAGAATAAGGGATGGGGGAGAATTTTTTAGTTTTTGGATACCACTAAGGGTCTGTTTACTTTGAAGGATAAGCTATGGATTGATAAAACAAGATAGTAATCCGGTGTTTGAATCATTTTTTTACATAAAAATTATATCAGCAAGTTCAATACGAAACAATCCCAAAAGAGTGAAACAGTGCAAAAGCGGGAAAAAACAGTAATTTTTTTTACCTTTTTACCCCTCTTTCCCGCCCAATCTTTCTTGTTGCTGACAGAAATTTAAATAATAATGTTTTGAAAATGAAGGGTAATTTGGACATTGCAAATGACAAGACATAATAATCAAATATTTAATACTCAAACCAAACATTGAATTAATTATCACATAATATATTTAGTACTATGAAACCATTTAAATTATCATTCAAAATAATCATTCACTTATCACATCTCACAAACCAGACGGTGCTTAAAAGTATCGGCAGAGTTAACATGTATAATTTTTTTTAGCTGACATTACTTATTGTATATAGGGTTCTCATATGAAAAAGTTTTCTCGTTATTTGGTATTATTTTGGGGAGTTTTGGGAGCATCGAAAAAACCATCTTGGATGAATGTTTTGGGAAAATAAATTGTACGTCTGATTTTGTTTCAGGTTCACGTAAATTTCAAATCATTTATTTTTTTTAAAAAAAGATTTAAAAACCCACACTGTTTCTATTGGAATATAATATAATACTAGATAAAAAAAAGAATATAATATAATACTCGAGTATTTTATAAAATTAAGAAAATTTGTAAGTAGTAGTAGTAGTTCTCTTGGGAGCGCAAAATACCTGAAAATTTTAATTCCGCCGACACAAATGAATAATAAATTTAATGTTTTAAGTGTAATATTTAAACATATTCTGTGAGTGATATGCATAACTTGTGATATGTATCGTTTTCTGTCACAAGTCAGGGTAAAGAAGAATGTAGCGATAGACTGCTGAAAAAATAAGTCACATCTCATGTTATGAACCGTCAATAAATTTCGTTGGGGCATTCCGTACTCAATGAGAGCTGCACCAGAGCACGAATGTAGTGGTAAGTAGGCAATGGTTGCTAGGTCATCACCTCGAAGCGACAAGCCACATCGATGTCTGGGTGTGATGTCAAATGAGCAAGGGTTCCCTTACCTCGATCGAGTGTGGGTAAGAAGTTAGCTCGAAACCAGGATCACATGATTGCTTAGCCTCCTGGAATGTAGGTTCCCTTACCGATGAATTACAGAAGACACGACTCGAAATTATATACAAAAATTTGGAGTACAAAGGGATAATCAGGATATTTTGATGAGAAGACTGATGTATGTATGCGATCCGATTTGATTCCTTCTATAGTTTATGTAGTTTATCCATATCAATTGAGATTAAAGACTCGATAGTTATTGTTTTGAAGTGGAATTTTTAAAATAAATAATTTTAAAAACATACTATATACTAAATGATGGTGTGGGTTCCTAATGTTTCTAGTAAGGGCCCAAGATGGGTTAGTTAGAACGTGTCCACAGAGATCAAATTGCAGGAATTTTGGAATGGCCTACGCCTAGTACGATTTACAAAGGTTTAATCATCTCATATTAAATACGTTAATTATTCCTTTTGCTTGTTGAGTTTGATTTCATTAATTAATTGAACCTGAATATATTTAGTAGAAGAACTTTCAACAAATCTGTCATATTTATAACAATTTTATTTTAATCCGTCGGTGTCATGGCATTGGGTTAGACTAACCCCTACCAGTTTATTGAGTAAAGTAAAAGCCGAATACTTGAGAGGGAGAAGAAGCCAAGCCTCTCACAAAATCTATTACAATGTAATTATTTATTTATCCTAAGATACGTCAATCTCATTTTATCCATATTACAAATATGTTTAAATTTGATGTCCAAATTAAAAAATATTTTGAAAGATATGTTAGAACAGCTAACATGGATGAGGAAGTTGAATTGTAAGCTTAAAACGTAAAACAATTTCTCTTTGAATCTCGAACTTATATAAGTTGGTATTGGCTAGCTTTTATTGTATGTGTATTATTTGAAAGAAATTGGTGAAATAATTCATTGCTATATTTTTCTTACAAATTTTATGTCCACTTTCGTAAGTATAATAACGTCCGTAAACTTGGAGCTAGTGGCATATAAACCCCTGTGGTTTGTCAAATAGACAAATTACTCCCATGTGGTTTGAAAATATGTAGTTTACACACATATGGTTTATTAAATAGATGGTTACCTCATATGGTTTGAAAATAGACATTTTACACCCTTGTTGTTTGTGAAAATATGCATTTTACCCCTTATAGTTTGTGAATAGGTGTGAAATACACCCTGCACATAGGGGGTAAACTGCCTATTTTGTAAACCACTGGAATGTAAAATGCCTATTTTTACGAATCACATGGAGGTAAAATGCTTATTTTCAAACCATAGTTGGTAAACTGCCTATTTTGTAAATCACATGTGGTAAAATGTCTATTTTCAAATCACATGGGATAATCCGCCTATTTGGGAAACCATGGGGGGCAATCTGCCAAAAATTCGCAAACTTGCATGCAAAAGTTTTAATTTGGGGTAAAAAGACAACCGTCGCTGGCTTAAAGATAGAGTTGTATATCTTGAAGTTCTATTGATGATATAAATTGCAAATAAAATTTATTTATAACTCGTTTTTAGATGTATAATTCAACCATGTGAATATTTTAACATGTATTCTCATGATTAGCCAAGAGGACAATATACAAATTTCATGAAGGAACTCAACCTTTCACGCTTTCTATTAAATTGCGGTTTTTAGACTTTGAAATGAGCACATGGGTACACTTTGATTGGTACATGTCACCATGGGTTGTTCGATTCTACCCTTACCCATAACGGAAGATTTAACGGACCCATGTCATTTGACTCAATTTTTAAAATATTTAAAAAAACAAAATTAAGATATTACCGGAATAAGAATTCAAATTATACTTCTATGGTAATTCGCAAGTCAAAAAGACGAATTCTAAATCTTATTTATCTTAAGTAAAATCATCTTTCAAGAAGAGGAATTCACATTTTTTTATAAAAAGGTTAATTAGTCTTCTTGAAAGATGAATTTAAAAAAAAATTATTTTTATTTTTTAGTGAAATCGTCTTAGAGGAAGATGAATTCACCTCGTCTTCTTGAAAGACAAGACCAGCTTTTTTAAATAATTGACATGACCGATAGCACCAGTCTTGTGACCGGTTCTACCAATCACCTGTAAATAAAAAAAAAATTAAAAGAAAAACTTTTGACCAGTGAATTTTGTTTTAAAATCTAGATTTTGAATATATTTTTTCATATATTTTACACACACTTCCAATCCTTCATAAACTGTAGCGGCAAGGGCGGAGACGATGAAGGCGGCGACGACGGCGACAACGGAGATGATGAAGGCGGAGGCGGTGGCAACGGCGGCGACGTCTGCGGCGGTGTAGGCATCAATTTGAAGGTATAATATATTTCTTAAATTTTATGTATTGTGTATTACGCATTATGATTTTACGTAATTACATAGCATAATGCATAGATTTTGATCAATTATTGTTATCTTACTCACTACATATATTATATTATACTATTATAATATATATATATATATATATATATATCTATAATCTAATAATATTATTATATTATATGTATTATATATTATATATATGTATGTATATGTATAATATTTATTTATAATGTAAAAAATTATAATATATATGAATTATAATAATAAATATTGTGTTTTACTTTTTGTGAAATTATGACACCTAAGAAAAATGTAATATTGTCTGTATATGCTGGAGGTACTTTATCGCATGGTTATTGGTTTGTTGCATATGATAATCTGTCTATCAAATTGTCCATGATACCACGTACAACAACATTTTTGAAATTGGTATCGAGCTTGTATGAGTGGACCCGGATTGATTGTGATGAGTTTTCAAATTTTCTGGAATCCATTGTCCAGATCACAGATGATAGTATATTAAAAATATTTTTGAATTCTGATGTAGAATTTAATGAACTGGATATTTATGTTGAGAAATAGAAAATAAATCATGCAATTATGTCTCCTCCACATATGCCGATTAGTCAGGAATGGTGCACATATATATCACTTTTATCTCAATCGGATTTCTCTTATATGTCTATGATTACACAATGATTGTCGAATGCTGGGATTGAAAATGCACATATCGGTCCATCTTCTTCTGTTCATATGTACGGAGAGCATGCCCCTTCTTCCTATGATCAGGCGTATATGTTTGATCATGCGTATATGTTGGGATGTGCCCCAAGACAACTCATTAGATGATTGTTTATGACATACAATGTATTATGATTTTGTTAATGACAATTCATTATTATATATTATTCGTGTATCTGTGTAATATGAATTAATATATAAGTTAATGTCCTTAGAATAATATTGTATTGTTCTTAGAGATTGTCCCTAGTCAAGTATTATCATGAATCGGGATAATGATAATGCATTGAGACTAGTATGTTTTGATTGATGAATTGTTCATAGATATGAGATATCAAATCAACACATGGGTGCATGGACCCACCATGAGAATGCTACATGGATAGTTATATGAACGTCATAAGCAATTCTCATAGTGATAATAATGTATGTAATCCTTACGACTTGAGATCACCAGAGATCCCAACATAAGGAGTCATGTATCTTGATATTATCAAACGTTACCTGTAACAGGGTAAACTATAAAGACAATCATTGGATACACCACGAATTATATAGAGGGATGTTGAGTGATCAAGAAAGGATTTGTCCCTCCTATATAACAGGAGAAGTGTTTGGGCCCTTGATCAAGTAATACTAAAATGCATGGCCGTGCTCGAATGAGTCGATATGTGATATCGAGCTTATTCGTTTATTCTAGTTCTACTTAGGGATCAAGAAATAAAAGATTGAATATATGAGTATAACTATTCCATGACTCATGTTCAATCTAAACACATTGGACAAAGGGATTAAGTTACATGGTTAATATTATCACAGTCCGTAGGTTATGTCGAGTCAATGACATTCTTGTAATTTTGGTAGCCTTGATGTGTTGCTAGATACGGCTCATTGCTTGTGACATAAAATTAGATTTTATGTCGCTGCCAACATTGCAAGATCCTATCGGGTCACACAAAAGATTAAATCGATAAAGGGAGATATAATTCATTGGATGAATTAATTAATTAAGAAGAGTCTTAATTATAAGTATTAGATGTATGGATTTAATTAATAGATTGGGTATGGGCCAATGAGGCTTTGAGAAAGCCTTTAATTAAATCTAACATATATATATAATTTGATAACAAGGTTAATTAAGAATTAATCTAATCTTCATCAAACCTAATAGCCTAAAAGGAACTCTCGGCCGTCGCCTCACTTGCACCATACTCGTCGCCGCCGCCGTGAGATTGTGGTGGTTTTTGATCAGCCGTCGTTGATCGGTTTTGAACCGTGAGTTCATTTTTGGTTTAATAACGAGTCTAGCAACTTGTTCTTGAACACCCTTTCGATTTGATCGTGTGGATACCGTAGAGACGAAGGTGCAAATCTTTGTTCGTGACTCGTGAACTTGCAACGAGGATTCTGCTACAAACACGCTACAAGGGTACGATTCTAAATCAATCTCGGTATGATTACTTTGTATAGGTCCTTTGGTAGGAATCCAATTTTATTTTCCGCTGCATATTGTATGATGGATTCCTAACAATATATGCATGATGTGCCTGCCGAAGAAAATCATTAATGCACCTTCCGATTCTAAACCTGATGAGGCTCTGCACGGCTGCACCCAATACCGGAAGATGACAAATATGGCATTAATGCAGAGATCATGTTGGAAACACTTTCAGCACATGGTGAGGGGGCTTTATCACCATATGTGGATAATACACCAATTGATGTGACGAGACATACCTCAAATGAACACACTGTTCATCCAAGCGAGTAATGTCTAAGGAATAAGCGTTTGGGACAATACATGAGAGCACACCCAATCGCAGATAATCGTGCAGAACATGAAGTTGAGCAGTACACTCGTGCATGTGCATTCATGCTTCTTGGGGTGTGATGTGTCCAAACTCTACTTGAAACGCTATCACACTACTATATCTGACATGTCAAAATCCACCATTGGCGGTCCATTGCAGTTATTACAGGTAAAACATATATCTCTTTTCATACATACTTATTGTTTAAAGTTATTTATCTGCATAACAATATTATTCAAATATTGCAGATTTGGGCATGGTCTCGGATAACAACCGTGAGACCTCATGTTGGTTCCATCATTGTAGACATGAATGAGTGGTAGTATGATGTGTATGAGGTGATACTTCCGATGCCTCCATATGGTGCATGGTAAAATAATTAATTTATATATTTAATAGTTAATTCATGTTTTATATCTTTCATTACATTAAAAAATGGCAGTTGAAATGCCGTCATGAGATATTATCAGATGACCCAACGTTCAATGCGGCTATTCCATGAGATACTTGATCTTATGGTGCCACATCGGGTTTGTCATATTTATAATACATTATTTAATCTGAGTTATCGAATAAATTTTTATTTACGATAATTTTATCATCATAGTTTATATGGCAGACATATGACACGACAACATCGTATTTTACGGAGTTACCACATGATTGTGCACCATTTTTTATGGACAGCTATATGTCCACTTATATTTTAGGCATATGTTGAGTGGCACTATCCTGATAGAATATTACGACAGTTTGGGATTATATATCATATACCTACCACTCCATGAGGACATTTACATCTACATAGATATGATCGTTCGGACGATCTGGACTTGACTGGACGCATTTCCATTCAGGATATATTACAGCGTGGCTGAATCATAGTGGGGGTTATGCTTGTGGACCAGTGATCACTTCTTCTATCACCACTCAGGATGGATATATGGAGTGGTATGATAGAATTACACGTCAGTTGATATTTCCTTTTGACAGCTTTCAAAGTACAAGATATCAAACTGAGGAAGGTTCCATTATGACTTTTGTGGTATATAATTTGATGTTATTATTGACCTAACATATATATCATGTTAATCAAATGATTATTCTTTCTATTTCAGGCCGACCAGTTGGCATCCATGAGCATAAGTGCTCGATCTAGGCAACGAGATGACTTACAGGCTTGCAATTCATTACTAGATTCTTACACTTATGTTGGTGATAATGCCATGAAATTTCTCAACAGTAGAGTACAACAAAATGCTCAGCCAATATCCCCTGAACATCCAGTCTCAGAGCCTCAGAGGTTTAGTGGGTCAATCGATGGTACCTATTGGAGGATTTGACACTGGCGCTCCTTCTACATCTCGTTGGCCAGTCTCCCATGGTATGACTGCGGAGAAGGAGGACTACCGGTCGATCATGACATCAGATGATTTTTCACCATTTAGATCATGACATGTATACCAGCTCGTACTCTAGACACGTTGAGCTTGACTTAGTAGCTTAAATGCCACCACGTACACATTTTATATCGTTTATTTCATGCGATGATATGATGTCGGCATACAGAGATGTTCCACAATCCACTTCATCATCGAGTCAGGATGAAGAAAGTGTGTAGATATACACAAACAAACATCAGGGCTCAACCTATCGATCAGAGAGTTATAGAGGGTAGAATTACACAAGTGCCTACATGTGGTACTGGAAGACATTTAGTTTATCGTCCATATAATTAGTTTGATGCTACTTTCATTCCAATATTACTTTTTTATCGATTTTTTTTACATGTATAGGAATATTCCATTCAAATATATAGGAATATTCCATATTTTAATTAATTTATACATATTAATTTAAAATAACAAATATTTATTTATTTATAATAAAATAATTGGAAAATAAAAATAAAAAAAATTTAGAAATCGTCTTTTCGAACGGTGATTTCTTAAAAAATAGTTTTTTCTTTTGAAATCAACTTTTCGAAAGTCGAATTCGACAAACAAATTTTTTTGAATTCGTCGTTCGAAAAGACGAATTCAAGTTTAAAGAAAATTCACCTTAATTGTTTTTGGCAATGGCGAGTTACGGTTCACACGGTAAACTCGAAGTTTTTTTACAATGTTTATATTTTTAGTCCAAATCATTTGAGATTGTGGTTTCCACATTTAATGTGTGGACCCACAACTCCAAATAATTTCGAGATGTTGGGTTATAGTTAGGGTAAAACCTTAACTAGGTAAAACTTTGATTGTAAGGTCGAACAACCTGTGATCATCTTTCCGGTAGTATAGTAGTACTTGAGAAGACGAATGTTGACCCCTATTGTTCGGCTTTTTTTTTTTTCAAAATATAATATAAAAAATGTTATGAAATATCATAAAACGAAAATGGTATACCAAAACATAGTAACCCAGTAAAATGTAAGGGCCGGAGGTAGAACTTATTCTCGAAGTACCGAGTTAAGGGTAAATTTTAGCTCAATCAACTTGCTGAGCAGACCTACAGCACAACCATGACTTGTTGGCACTTTTATAGAAGAATATTCTTCAAGTAATTTGGAAAAGATCTGCATATGATATAAAAAAAGTCATGTCTTATATTTGTGGGAATGTACTTGTTAGAGTGCAAACTGTAATTTTAGGGGGTTATAATTTTAGTGAAAAAATATAATTTTAGGGATAATAAAAAAAATTGAGGAAGAACATTTACGCTCCCTTGTTTGGTTGTACGTCCGCTGCCCTTGGTTTCCTCCATGCTACTGTTACCGGATGATTGTCACTTTCAGCAAAGAGAGAATTTGGTAGCATCAATGGTGATTGTGAAGGTCATACAATGACAAATCAAACGTAATAAAGAGAATGATTGCTACCCTCAAATATAATCTTGTCTACCAATATATTTCTAACAATATAGATGCTAAGATTCTGATATTGTCACAATATAATCTTATAACGACACATGCAAAAATAATAATAATAATAACAATAAAATTACGTAACATTTTCCAGGGTTTTAATTCTATACAACTGATGTTTACAATATCGACACACATACATATATATATATAAATACAAATATATACATGTTGGCGATAGTACACATACGGGTTCATAGAATAAAACTCATAGTGCTACTTTTCTCCCGATTGAAATAATTTATGCGTTGAAAGAAACTCTTGGATCCACTTGTTGCTTTCAATGCTATTATTATTATTGCTTGACAATAAAATTCTTCATGAGATCTCACTGCTTGGCTTCAGGTTCTGACTGGAGTCTGGGTAAATTTCCAGAAAAACCCCCTCAATATATATATATATATATATATATATATATATATATATATATATATATATATATATATATATATATATATATATATATATAAAAGTGATTATTTTATTATTTGTTTATAAAGCTATGAATAGTTTATTAGACCATCTCAAGATTCTGTCAAATCTCCCTCAATATCCTCTCCTAATTAACATTATCTTTCTAGATTTAGAATATATATTTATTCCTTATTCTTGTGATTTGTATCCATATTTTGAGATCTTGTAATCTGTATATATAGGCTATTGCCTTGTGTTAATGAAAATCAATCATTCCACAAATTCTCTTATATGGTATCAGATTGCTCCTAACTCTCACGAGTACTAAAGATCCTATGGCTTCTTCCTCTGAATCCAGCGCCACCACCGCCCGAGTTCATGCCACCGCTCCTCCTCTCGGACCGGTTGGTGAACCCCTTGTGCCTATCAACGCCCATCAGCAGCTCCCGCTTCAATTAACATCGTCCAACTTTCCATCTTGGCGTGCACAAGTCCGACATCTTTTCTTTGGCTATGGGCTTCTCGGTTATCTTGATGGTACCACCTCCTGCCCACAGCTTGGTACCACTCCAGACTCCATGGCAGCATGTGTTCATTGGCAACGACAGGATGCCTTGCTCCTCTCCGCGTTGTTTGGCTCCGTCTCGCCCGACATTGTTCCCCTTATCTCCTCAGCCACCTCCGCTGCTGATGCTTGGGGAATTCTCCAGCGGCTCTATGCTAACCGCTCTCGCACGCGTGTTATGCAATTAAAGGATGATCTATCCTCCATGGCTCTTGGATCTCAAGCTGTTTCGGTGTTTCTCCAATCGGTTAAAGCCAAAACCGATGAATTGGCAATTATTGATCGGCCTCTTTCGGATGACGACATCACACTTTATATTCTCAAAGGCTTGGGCGCTGCTTATCGCGAAATCGCCGCCCCTATTCGTGCACGTGAAACTTCCCTTCGTTTTGAGGAATTACATGACATGCTTGTGGCACACGAAACTTACTTACGGCGTCTTGAGGCTGCCACCTCCTCGCTTGTCGCTACCGCGAATACGGCTGCTTCTTCTCCTCGTCTACAACCTCGCTCTCATCAAGCACCTCAGGGTCGTGGCTCTCACAACCGCAACCGTGGGTCCTCTTCGCTTTCGTAACAATCAAAATCGCAACAACAACAATCGTGCACCGGTTAATAATTTTGGCACATCACGTCCACAAATTATTTGTCAATATTGTGGTTATCCGGGCCATGGTGCACGTACCTGTCGCCAAATTCAGCCGGTGGCCCACATTGCTGCCTCTCCTCCAACTGCTCCTCATGATCGCACGGCGTGGCTTGTTGATTCTGGCGCCTCCCATAATCTGACGTCTGATTTACAGAACTTATCTATTCATTCTGAGTATGAAGGCACTGATGAAGTAGTTATTGCTGATGGCTCAGGTTTGCGTATTTCTCATATTGGCGCTTCTACAATTCCCCACTCTACTCGCTCTTTTACCCTTGCTGATGTCTTATGTGTGCCCTCCTCTAAGCGTAACCTCTTATCCGTTCATCAATTCACTAAAGCTAATAATGTTTCCCTTGAGTTTTATCCCTCTCATTTTGTTGTTAAGGACCAAACTACGGGGGCGAAACTGATACAAGGGGCATGCACTAATGGAGTCTACCATATCCATCTCCCGAAGGCTATTTCACCATCCTCTCATATCACAGCTTTCCTTGGTGAGCGAGCTAGTACCCACTGTTGGCATCGACGACTTGGACATCCATCTCCACGGCTTAGTTCTTCTCTTATTCAGCAATTTCATTTACCTTGTTTACCTACTTCATGCAAGACTTTACAACATTGTAACTCTTGTTTATTAAATAAAAGCCAACAATTACCTTTTACTTCCACATCTCTTCATTCTACGCATTTGTTGCATTATGTGTATGGTGATGTTTGGGGCCCTGCCCCTGTTACTTCGGTTAATGGAAATCGTTATTACTTGTTACTGGTTGATCATTTCTCTAAATACTGCTGGTTCTACCCGCTACAGTTAAAGTCCCAAGTTTCTGATGTGTTTAAGCAATTTAAATCTCTTGTTGAGAATCAGTTTCAGTGCTCTATTCAGAATTTTTACTCAGACAATGGTGGTGACTTTCTTGCTTTACGTCGTTATTTTTCTGATAATGGCATCAGTTGGCTCACTACTGCACCCCACACTCCTCAACAAAATGGCACCTCTGAACGTCGTCATCGGACAGTGGTCACCATGGGTCGCATATTGCTGCATCATGCCTCGCTTCCGGCCACATTTTGGGATTTCGCTTTTGCTACGGCTGTCTATCTCTCTAATCGACTGCCCACATCATCTCTGCATGGTACTTCACCTTTTACTACCTTATTTCGTTGTTTACCGAATTACTTAAAGCTCCGTACTTTCGGGTGTCTCTGCTATCCTTGGCTCCGACCCTATATCACTGGCAAGCTTGCGCCTCCATCTCGACAGTGCATCTTTGTGGGCTATTCATCATCTCAACATGCTTATCAATGCTATGATCTTGCAACTGGTCACTTATACTTATCTCGCCATGTTCGCTTTGTGGAAGATGCATTTCCGTTTCCTGCATTATCTCAGCTGGACCAATCTCCTACAAAACCCTCCACTGTGCACCACTTTCCCATAGCACTGCTTTCTGTTCCAAAACCAGTGTCTGTCGCTCCAAGCGTTGAGCCTCCTGATAAGGTTGTACCGCCACCTGAAGTGGCTGTTCCTCACTCGGTAACTCGCGGGAACGTGCCTCTCACTACGGATCCGCTCACTACCTCTCGTACTCATCTCATGACTACTCGCTCGATGAATCACATCTTCAAGCCTAAGCAGATTTCCCTCGCCACTAAGCATCCAGTTACGGGCCTTCTTGAACCAAGTTGTGTAACTCAAGCTCTTAAAGATCCAGCCTGGCGTAATGCCATGGCCGAAGAATTCACGGCTCTCATCAAGCATGGCACTTGGCATTTAGTGCCTCCTCCTGCATCTCGGAACATTATTGGTTCGAAATGGGTCTTCCGCATTAAACGCAAACCCGATGATCTCTTGATAAATACAAAGCTCGTCTTGTAGCCAAGGGCTTTCATCAACGTCCTGGCATTGATTATAAGGAGACCTTTAGTCCGGTTGTCAAACCTGTTACCATTCGCACTATTCTCTCATTGGCCATTATGCATAATTGGCCTCTTCGTCAGCTTGATATTAGTAACGCCTTCTTACACAAGGATCTCTCGGAGAATGTTTATATGGTTCAACCGGCTGGTTTTGTTGACAAGTCTCACCCTCATCATGTTTGTCTTCTTCGGAAGTCTATATATGGTCTCAAACAGGCCCCTCGGGTGTGGTATAAGGCCTTAAGTTCGGCCCTTATTTCACTTGGTTTTACTCAAACAAAATCTGACACCTCGCTGTTTGTTTATCGGCATAACTCCGTTGTTATCTACATCTTGGTCTACGTTGATGATATCATCCTTACTGGCAATGATTCTCCGTCACTTACTACCATCATCTCTCACCTTAGTGCCAAATTTGCAGTAAAGGACCTTGGCTTGCTCACCTATTTCCTTGGAGTCGAAGTTTTTCGGTGTCGTGAAGGCTTATTCTTATCTCAGCATAAGTACATATTAGATATTCTGTCTCGTCATCATATGGACGGTGCTAAACCTCTCACTACTCCGATGAGCACGAGCCTCACTACTCCCCCCTCTCACTCTCAAGTTGATGCCACTGTCTATCGGCAAGTCATTGGGGCCCTACAGTACCTTGGTCTTACTCGACCCGACATCGCCTTTGCCGTCAATCGTCTAGCTCAACGCATGATCGCCCCTGAACCATCTCATTGGATTGCACTTAAGCGTATTCTCCGTTATCTCAAAGGCACGCTTACTCATGGCCTACTTCTTCGTCGGATGTATCTTTCCGTATTAATGCATTCTCCGATTCCGATTGGGCTGGTGATGTTGTGGACGGCACCTCCACCTCTGCTTTCATTGTCTTTCTTGGCTCCAATCCCATTGCTTGGAGCTCACGCAAACAAAAGGCTGTTTCCCGTTCTTCCACTGAGGCCGAGTATCGTGCTCTTGCATGTGTTTCTGCAGAGGTTCGATGGATTCAACATCTCTTTGGTGAAATTGGTTTTCCCCTACAGGGTATACCGCGGATTCACTGTGATAATATTGGTGCCACTCGCCTCTCGCTTCATCCGGTTCTCCACTCCCGCATGAAGCACATCTCTGTTGATCTACACTTTGTCCGAGACCTTGTTAACAAAGGTTTTCTGACTGTTTCTTATGTCAATACATTGGACCAGTTGGCGGACATTTTCACCAAACCTTTGGCTCGTACAAGGTTTCAGTTACTACGTTCCAAAATTTCTGTTGCTGATGGAACGTCAATTTTGCGGGGGCGTATTAGACCATCTCAAGATTCTGTCAAATCTCCCTCAATATCCTCTCCTAATTAACATTATCTTTCTAGATTTAGAATATATATTTATTCCTTATTCTTGTGATTTGTATCCATATTTTGAGATCTTGTAATCTGTATATATAGGCTATTGCCTTGTGTTAATGAAAATCAATCATTCCACAAATTCTCTTATATAGTTATGTAGTGGTCATTTGAATTAATGCATGAAGACCCCCCACCCCACACCCCACCCCACCCCCCGAAGCTCGTTTCATGGCTTCTTGCAAGTAAATTTTTGTCATATTGCACATGGGACATTGTACCGATTTTAATTATTTATTTACATTACTTCTATATTTTGTCACGAATTTTGGAAAGGAGTATACTATTTAATAATTTGTAGATATGATGACATGCATTAACTAATCACTGAGTACAAATTTGAATCGTTTTTTATACGTTGGACGTAAAATAAATAATAAATTATCTAATTTTTTAAAATATTTGGACTTTTGATGAGATAATAATTCAATGTTGTATCAGAGTCTCTGATTAATGCTCATGTCATTAGTTCAAAACTCATAAACAATTTTACCAACATCGATTATCAATTTGATGAGCCTTACAAAAAAAGAAACAAATCGGTATATAAAGGGTAAACTACCAACAAATCCCCAAACAGCCAAACCCAAATAACTCTCATTATCTATTATTTTATATTCTAACTCCTCAATCATACGTTCATCTTCATCATAAATCCCTACCCAAAACACATTACCAAATTACACTTACAAGTGGTAAGGGATTAATTGCATTATACCCCCTGGAGTTTTAATCACTTTTAAAAACTACCCCAAAGTTTTACCATGTTTCTAATAAACTTGTCATTTACGACCAGATTTGCAAAAATTGGTATCAGAGCATATGTTTATTCTGGAAATAATATAATAATATCTTGTATTAATTTGTAACCTGTACGGAGGATACGATTCAAGAAATTATGGACCCGAACAAATGTTCGAAGTGTCATTCTTACAGGTGGTACTTCCAAAAATTGGAAGCACTAAATCAAGAGCATGTGGCAGAAGCTCAACGCTTCAACCATATATGAAAACTATTACGAGGAACAGGATTATGCACACCCGGCATAGCCTACTACAAAAAACTCGAAAGGATGGCTAAGAGCTCCATCAAGTGAACCTCAAACTACAGTTCGAGTTAGCCGAACTTCAGGAAGATCATCCTGAACATGATGATGTGGTTCCAGCCACCAATGATCCAACAGGTCTGGACCAGATGATTAGGATGGGAGAACTAACCTTTCGAGAAATCGAGCCATATTCTTCTAAGATATCCCAAGATCTTAGAGAGATTCAGAAGACAGTGCAGCGTCATGGCTACCTTCAATACCATGTCCCTACACAGATCCATCAGATTCAGAGTCAGATTGAGATTATGATTAAACATCAAGATGAGATTCTTGAAAACCTTCGAGATGTTCAAACCCGAGTTAAGGAGTTGGAGTCAAGACAAAGTCCAACGGGAGAAGAAACGGAGGATGGCTACCACCGTCCTACGGAACAGAACCCATTTTACACCAAAAAGGAAAATCAGAGGAGGTTTGATGACCTTTGACGGAGACTGAAAATGATTACAGTCCTACGAGGAGAGCCCATACTTCCCACAAAGTAATGTAAAGATTCAATCTGGAAGATCTGCGAGATCTTACTGATTCGTTTGCGGGATTAAATATCGTAGAATTAAAGACGGGAGAGCTTATACCAAGACCTCCACCACAAGAGAGTTTCGGGTCACACAATCCACCGGAATGTGATCAAAGTATGCCACACATGAAAGATTTCACCTCAGCAACTTTGGATCCCCCCGTGGGAACAAGGAACTGTTCCCGCATGACAGATATACATCAAACGCCTTACGGGAAATCTCAGCTAGATCCAATCCATCCATATGGACTTATGCTCAACATGGATATCTTGGATTTCAAAAAAAGAGAAATACTTATTGATGAATGGGCTTCAGCAATGAGAATAGCCATAGGAATGTGAGGACCCGTTCCTAATCAAGTGTTTAATGATCACACAATGATTATTTATTTGTAAACATCGGAAGATTTTTAAAAAGTTCTGCCAACAAGTGGCTCTAAAAATTTCGGCATGACCTCCGCGCACGAGGGACATACCAGAAAAAATGAAGCATAAATATCATATCCAGTGCAGCAAGTAAATACATAATACAATAGCATGCATTATAGGCACCCATCACACAAGTCGTACTAAACATATTTACATCATACCATAGCATGTGCAATATATCTCCAGCACACATTTATACTCAAAATATTTACATAATACCATCAGCAGTAAAGAAACAGCAAATATTCACCAATAATCAAGACTCGACGGAAATAAACTTAATTTACATAGTTATACTATCCATGACACACCCTGGTATACTTAACTATCCTAAGACTGGGAAAAGACAAAAGAAAACAACATCAGGTAAGACTTTCAGCGAGCATTCCCTCTTTGGGATCCTGGTCACCTGTAATACCTGTCATTGCCCACACACAAAGACAACAACAGCTCCCTACGGGGTGAACCAAAGCCAATACGAAACTATCAAGTAAATGCAACATGCATCTATAAAATGCGATATATGATGTCATGCAATGCAATGCGATGCATGAAGGGTACAAATCATCTCGGGATAGCAAAAGTCCGGAATCCAAGGAATAGCTATCAAATATCTCAAGATACCAGAACATCGGAGTCCAAAGACGGGTATCATCAATCAAATATCATGCTCGAGCAGGGCGTCGACACGCTCGTCGCTACATCTCTCTCAGTCGATCCATCAGCGATCCATCATCCCTCGAGTCTGGGCGACGTCGGCACACTCGTCGCTACGGCATCTCTCAGCTCACTCTCTCCGCTGAGCCATCGGCGTGCCCATCATCCACAGACACGCATCACAGATACGAACGAAAGGATAATGGTATCAACGAAAGAATCGGTAGAATCAACATGACATGCTCAATGTCAATGCGTGTCAATGCATCATGCCAATATCATAATCTCATATGATGTAACTTAATATGTCCAACATGAAAGTCATATATCGATGTACATTTATTGAAAAAGATGTGTGTTAACATAACATTTATTTTCATATATCGATATATCAACTCTGAATGCTCATAAGTCAAGTATAATCATATAGCCAAGTAATTTCACGTAAGTCACGTAAGTTCAGCAAATCATGTATCAAATAATACAGATACCTGTTGTATGTTACCGATCACAACATACCTATTTCTTTCTTTTCTAAAGTATGAATATCGTCCTTGTAGCTCGTGGAGCTCCAGTGTCATATGTGAATCTAAAAATCCATACAATATCATCATTTATAATCATCTATTATTTCCTTGATTTACAATATAAGAAAATGGTAAATATTTAGCTTTCTTTTATATATTGCAAGTAATCCTTATTACTTTCATTTCACCGTCCTGATGTTTACTTTTCATTAGTTAACCTTAACAATCAATTTAATTGTTTAACTAATTTGAATGTTTTAAACTCCAATCATAATCATCATCGAGAGTGATGCATAAGGACTTATACCTCATCTTTCAAGTTGATTACATATTAACTAAGAGTCTTTAGGATAATTCAGTACATGTTCCACTACTACATGAGTTTAATTCTCCTCTTATCCAGTTATAAGCACTAAGCCCATGAAACTCGATTGCTTTCCTTCATTCAACAACTAAAATCGAACCAAACTCAAAATGTCATTGAGATTACATGAAATTCTCTCCTACATGATTCTTGAAGCTAAAACACATACCAGAACAAGAATTCCCAAGCTCTATGGACAATAATCACAACAATGGCAGTAGCTTAAGGTCCAAAACAGCATTGGAATTTATCATTGGATCGAACCAGAAGCTTTAGTGATCGAACTACAACGATAACCTTGGAATTTACATGCATTCCTCTCACAAGATTAATCCAACTAAAACAAGGATTTAAGTGAATCCAAATCGACGAAGGCAGGGAATTTAGAACTTTCACCCTAAAACCAAGAAAACTGCTCGAGCATACTAACATGCATAATCAGTACCAATCGATCCAAACAACACATGTAATTCAAAGTTTCTACAATTTTTCATACTTGATTGATGAAGCTAGAACATGGTTTAAATGAGTTAAAATCAACCAAAAGCAATATTTAAACACCTTCATTCCCAAAATTTTGACCGAACGCAACAACCCAACATCATTCATCGGTAACCATCGACTCAAACAAAAAATGACAAGGAAATTTCATGCAAGCCTCTCATACATGATTCAGCAGCTTATACATGACTAAAATGGGTTAAATGTCAATTAGGAACACAATTTAAGCATTTTCACTTCCAACTCTGAAATCAATCGGCTTCCCTAAACATGCAACGGAAAAATCGGACCAAAATCAACAAAAATTGCAGGGGATTTCAGGAGAAGAACAGGTATGGAGCAAAGGAGGATTACCTACGCCATCTGAAGAAATCGCCCAAAAATTTCAAGAACCCAAGTCGATCCCGGTGAATGGTGGTTGGACGTCGGCAGGCGCACAGATTTTGTAGGTAGAGGTCGACGGAGCGCGAGGCACAGGGTGATCGCTTTTATTTTAAACAATTATTTCCAATCTAGCTATTTTAGACCGCAAGTGCACAGTGTCAAGTTTTAGTATAGATAGGAAGATACGGATTGTCGAACCCACAGAGACTAACAAGTAATTACCAAATAAGATTTCTTTTAACTATATTTAACCTACGATAATTAATCAATAATTAAACTAATCTAATCCAACCAAAACAATCGACGATCACGAGAAAAATCCACAAGAAAGAATTATCAAGACAATTATTCTCCTTATCCAACTCTTACAATTCTTTTCTTCATACATCTCTAAGGTGACGGGTTTTTCGAATTTATTCAATATACTCTCTCGAGCTATATTAAGTCTAACATCAAATTGCAACTAGTAACTCTCGTTCACGTAATTAACAATTTAATGTTGAATGCGCTTTATGAAAACCACCAACTTTAGATTAAACAACCCAAAGCTATCACTCGTGTGTGATTTTATCTCTCGATCTCAATCTTTAACACACGGCATGAATTATTATATCGTATTATAATTTCATCTCTCGATCTCAATTATAATAAAATATCATTTAAAGGTGATCAATCCTTCAAAAGCATTAAGAACAATAACACATGCACTTAGAAGATATATGAATTCAATCTCAAAATCAATAGGAAAAACTATGTTATTGATATCTCTCAATCATAAAAAACACAACAATCCAATTATTCATGTAAAACAATAATAGAAAAGTAAAAGAAAACTCTCAAGTCGACTCTTTCGTTGATTCTCGATCCTTCCTCGCTTCTTTCTCGATCGTGCTCTTCGATTATCTTGTTGGCTTGTTCCAAATCATAGGGTGTAGGGTTGATGAGTGATGATGGATGGTGAAGAGGGGCTGGACGTCTCTGGATGGAGGCTGAAGAAGGCGTGAGGTTTGGATGGTGAATGGGTGTGTGGAGACTATTCCCTAGGTTAAAGTCTTATTTTGGATTGTTATTTTCGTCCATAATATATAGGGGAAAGAATTATGGACTTCCCTTTTGCACACAAACTCTACAAGGAAGTTATTTTTTTGAAAATTCCTTCCACCGATCGATCCGGACAAAGCGGCCGACCGATCGAGCCTCACAGTAAGAATTTCGTGGCTTTTTCAGCCTTTCTCGATCAATCGGAAATCCTTGCTCGATCGATCGGCAAGATCAGAAAGTTTTCTTCGCCTTTTTTAGCTTCTGGCGAGTTTCGTATTTTGGCCGTAACTTTCTTATACGAACTCCAAATTTGATGAATCAGCTTTCCACGCGAAGATAAGAGAAAGTTCTACAACTTTTATATGGACCACATTTCCAAAACCTGGCTCGAACATATAGTAATTTGAGGAGAAAGGAGCAACATGTCTCTTGGATTCTGGTTTTTTCTTCTTTTCTTCAACTTTATTCATTTATTCATCATTTTAGCTTGATTTCTTCACCTTTCCCTACCATTCAACATTGATTCCTGAAATAGAGAAATATATACCATAAACCGTAAAATAATCCAAGAATCAACACGAAAACATATACATATCATAGCATAAAAACACGTAATATTCAACCCTATCAACTCCCCCAAACTTATCAATTAATCGTCCTCGATTAAGCATTAAAATCACAAGGTAGAGTTCATTCGTGATACTTGAAACAATTATTTCATGACTTATTTTATTCTCAGAAATCTCATGCACATATACAAAAGTTGAAAAGACATGTTTTCTCCTAAATCAAGTAACACATCTCAAAATCGGAACGTGTGTGTATGCTAATTTCAATCTCAAGTTTCATGCACATATTCAAGATCAAATCATGCTAATCAACTCAAAGTCGAGATTATCATGAAGCATTACATAGGCCTATTTTCAAACAACTTCTCCACTAATGATAGTTACTCCCTAGACTTGGATCAAAATGACTTTTTAAGCTTGTAATGTTAGGCCTTTGGTGTTGGCTTCAAAGAAAAGATACGATAAGCGTAAAAAGAGAGTATAATCATTTACAGTTCAAATTTTTCGCATACATCGAGCTCCTCTTCTTTTTCTTTTATAGCCTTGGCCACTTTGGGTCTTATATGTTTATTTTTTTTTCTTTTCAAGGCTCTTTGTCTATCTCTTTCTTTTCTCATTCATCAATATTTTTCAATAAGCTCATCAGGATATAACAATTTACGTGCATCGAATGAAATTCATTATACTCCCTTAGGGTAAGGATAACTTTTTTCATTTAGGCTCAAATATAATGAGTTTGCCAAGAATGTCGAATGGGATCTAATTATATGCAATGCATATACCATTCTTTTTTCAATAAAGCTCAAATGGGACACTAGGGATTGATATGAATCATGGTAAGCTTGAAAGGCTCAAACGTTTCAAAGATCGCCTAGATCATTTCCAAGTCAAGTTTGTAACTATAAAATTTCGCCTCAAAGTGTCATCATCAAATAAGTTCTAGGATAACTCTAAGATGCTCAAGACAAATCATCAAGTTCACAACAATTATCACTATTCAAAACATGCAATCCACAAGATCATGACTCATTGTGCTCAATATATTCCTCGTTCTTGACATGCTAACTCAAATTAGGATATTCATGTACAAGTCCAATAATCATCACAAATCAAGTTCATATGCATACTGAGACCAAAATCCTCATTGAATAGTCACTACTATAATTCATTCTTTTCTCAAGTTTGAACTCATAAATTTTTTTTTTAGCTCATAATAATCAGACGATTCAAGTGTCATTTAAGCAACACACAACATGTGGTTAAAACAAGTAAAACATGCAAGCTACTACTCCCCCAAACTTAAATCAAACATTGCCCTCAATGTTTAAAAGAATCAAAAGGGAAAAAGTGAACTCCCCTGATCAAGACGCTTGCATGAGGGTTGAGGAAGATTTGCTTTTGAAAGCTCCACTGTTGTAGGGGTTCATTGCTCCAACCAAGTACCTAGCAAGAGAAGAATGCATATGAAAAAATATTCGACTTGAGAGATAAACAAAACTAAAATGAAAACTGAAAAATAAAACAAAACTAAATAACAAAAGGATACGCTTGGGTTGCCTCCCAAGAAGCGCTGATTTTTGGTCTTCGGCTTGACCATCAAAAGCAACCATCAAAGAGCGGCTGCCGCCCATATTAAGTATCATATGATACCACTAATGGGTCTTCATTCAGTATGCCCTCAAGATTGGCAAGATTGTAACGGTGTAAGCTCGCCGCTCCAACAACTTTCTTCATGAAATAGTAGGCATGAGAGAATGATTCTTGACTTGGCTTCATATCTTGGAGGATGTTGTGCGGTGAAGCTGGCATCGATGGGAAATATGGATCCACATATGGCATAGAACATGTCTCCATCGATGGGCTCAAATCAGAATCTTCGAAAGTCTCTTCCTTCTCCAACATCACACTTGACTCATCTTCACATGGGAACTCCTCGGATGACATCTCTGAAGTAGTCTCAATCTCTTGAAGAGGCTCAAGTTCCCTCGGCTCTTCCACACTAGTAGGATCACTCCCCCAAACTTGGTTGGTTGAGTGATCGTCATCATATAACCAACTCGATTCGTCGCCTCGTGATTTGTAGCCCTCATCTCTTCCTCTTGGCAACTAGTTGAAATTGTTTCCATGAGGACCGCCATTTGATGCTCCAGGTGACGCATAGAGTTGGTTTGGCACTCCAAACTGTTCTCGGTTGATGCCAAGATTCTTACTAAGGTATCCTCTAACTGAGTCGTGACATCTGCAGAACTATCTCTCCTCTCTTCGTGATGTTCAAATGGTTGTGGCGTATCAATAGGGTAGTGAAGCTCCGGTGGGTATTGGTGACTCCAACCTTGTAGTGAAGGATCACAATGCCAGTGAAGATCAAAGTCCGCCATATCATTGAACAGGTGCACCACACTGTTCTCATCTCTATCACCAGGGGACTCCCAGTCACCAGTGCTCCGCTCAATACCCATTCTCGTGTCTGTGCATCCAGCCCGTTGAAGAAATATTGCAAGAGAGTATAGTTCGAAAAGTTGTGATACCGGAATGTGTTGGCCAATTCATTGAATCTCTCCCAAACAGCGTAGAACGGCTCGGAACGTTGTTGGGCAAAGCTTGTGAAGGCTTGTTGATGTAGCATCTCCAAGTACCTCACAAGACAAACAAAACAAAATAAATATATATAATTTTTTTTTCGAAATAAATAAACAAAAATGGTTAAATTACAGTCAAAGTTTTAGTATAGATAGGAAGATACGGATTGTCGAACCCACAGGGACTAACAAGTAATTACCAAATAAGATTTCTTTTAACTATATTTAACCTACAATAATTAATCAATAATTAAACTAATCTAATCCAACCAAAACAATCGACGTTCACGAGAAAAATTGTAAGGACCCCCGTGCCCTTATTCAGTAATTAGTGCATTAATCCATACCATTCGTGCATATATTCATAAATCATGGGGAAAGGCCGTATATAAAAACCATACCGTATGTCATCCTGAAATTTTCTTACATTTTATCTACATACTATTCGAATTCCCCAACCATAATTACATATATAACATGCACCCTCATAATACACTAACATATTCTCAGTTCATTTAGAATTCCACATTTAATTGCATGCTAACCGTAAATGAATAGAGAAAAGCCGTAGCCCATTTATACATTCCATATACACGTAATATGTACTCACATAAGAGCACCCAATGAATAAGCGTGTATCTAATGTATAAAACACTCTACGGGATACCGTTACCGATGCTTCGATCCTGGAAGCACCTCTCAAGCGCAACTCGATCTCGACTCTGGATCTGAGCGCCTATCCATCCAGCTCTGGTACCTCGATCCTGGAAGTACCTCTAATCAACAGCCCGAGTTCAACTCCAAAGCCGCTGTGCACCTGTATCACCTGCCCCAACAGAGATAGCCCCCCACACGGGGTGAGCATACCAATATCCAAAATCCAATAACCACAACAATACAATTCATAATTTATTGTAATGTAAATGCTATGAAATACAAAATATACTCCCTGGATGGTATCATCCTCATCCGGGGTTTCCTGTACTGTCCATGTTCTCAAAACACTGAAACCATCAAATTTCCAAATGCCAGTTAATCATTACATTGATTAACAATTCCATGAGTCATATGCCAATATCATAATCAATAACATCAAATCATTAAACAATGATTATAGACGACCCATGTTTCTCACTTATGGTTTCATAGCTCTACTTCATTGCTCGCTCTACAATAGCGGCATTCCATTTCCACGCATGCTCAATGGCAGTGGCGTCGTAATCGATGTTCGCTCAAAAGCGACAACATCCAATCCTTGCTCGCTCAAAGGCGGCACCATATGATTCACAATGCATGTATGTCCGTTTTTAAAAATTCCCATAAACCATGTAATTCCAATGTCCATTCATTGCTAACGTCATCTATCATGCATTTCCACACATATTCATTTCAATACAGTGTACCAAGCATTCAACGATTGCAATTATATAAAAGGGCTATGCTCGTACGTCATACGTACCTTATAATTCCGTAGCTCGAGTCCAAACTTTGCTTGAGTTCCATACCTCGAGAAATATGTGCTAAAACACATAAACAACTCACAATCAAGTATAAGCATGCAACCACGTGTCCAAGCACGTTCAAGACTCCCAATTATATCGTCAATCCATGACGATTACCAAAATAAAAGCCCCCCGGCTAAGCATGCATAATACCCAAAATATCTCATTTTATATGTTTAATAGATAGCCAAAAACCCAACCAAAAATTCCGTTTAATTAAACTTTGGCCTCAACCAATCCATTTTAAAAGTATAGCATTCCCATTGGAATGTAGACATTGCCCTGGAAACGGCCCCTTTAAACCTCGGTTCCGAAATCCCGACATTTTTCCAAAAATTCAAAAAAACAAAATCCTTCGGGAGGCGATCGATCGCCACCTTTATCGCGATCGATCGCCACACTCAAGTGGCCAACCAGTACCCTCTCGCGATCGATCGCCAATCCTCGTGATCGATCGCCAACCCGCTCGCGATCGATCGCCGAGACCCTCGCGATCGATCGCCAGCACTGTTCATCGCCTTCAAAAATTGGACTGCTCGTCGCGATCGATCGCTACCCCTCGGCGATCGATCGCCACCTGCGATTTTCTGAAAAATTCGAGCTTCCATGGTGTTTTTAACACCCAAACTCAAAACCAACACCCCACACACCACCAACACCTCAAATAAAACACTTAAACTCCATAAAAACACTAAAATCAACATTTTAGATTTTAACCCAAAACCCCCAAACACAAATCCAACCCAAAAGCTCAACCATAACACACCATACCACTATCAAATCGAAGACAATGGTGAGGGGAATGTTAATACCCGATTATTTTCGAGAAATCCGGCTCCCGAGCCAAGCTACCAACGATTTCCTTCCCAAGAGCCAAAGAGGGGAAAGGGGGAGGAGGGTTTGAGCGATGAGAGAGGGAAGAGAGAGAGGGATTCCGTGCCAAATGACGGAAATCTCGTGTCCAACTGGCATATATAGCAAAAATGTTCCAAGATACCAATACCTCCACAAATACATCATGATTCATTAAAAATCATCTGTTTCAAAAACTCTCTCTCCAACATCAAATACCCATACTGGCCCCAACATAAAGCGCCCCGGACACCAAGTCCCACTAAAAACCCAACTCATAGGTTTTCCACCAAAATGAGAATACAATCTCAACATTTGGATCCAACGATCCCAAATGCCCGATTTAACAACCTCGGGAGACGCAAAACCGCAATTAATTCCTAATTGCCACAATTAAAAATTCATCAAGGATTATTACATAATCCACACCGGGATTAACGCCATTAATCTCCGGACATCACAATTATCCCCCACTAATAAAATTTTGTCCTCGAAATTTGCACCGGTGTACTCTACGTAACACCAGGACTACACAAGCAAAACAAAGTCACAACCCCGGTTCTGGACCGCATTAGAATCGAATTATCAACTGCGAGAACACCAATCTCGCACCAAGCTCTAAAATAGAGCAAACGCTAAAACTAATATAAACCCGAAAGATAACAACATACCTCGATGTGAATCGTCCCGGAAGTCAGTCCACCACGACTGCAAATCAATCAAAACCCCATTGGTTCTAACATAGATATCTTTCCATGATATCCACCACTCGCCCACGACGCTTAACACACATCGTTAAGATGGGAACCACTAGTATACAACAGTATACTCACAGAAAATTCGACTTTCGCTTTCCCGTTCATCTCCTCCAAAGGAGTACGGGTCGGGTAAACCACGGTCACTAAACCACACAAAACACATCACTACAGATGACTACAACCATGTGTTCCAAGAAGTCCCATCTTGGTCCAAAACACACTATCGAGACTCTACAAGGTCTCAAGTTCCACAGAGGTCATGCAAGACAAACAATTGCATTCCTGCCATACGTGTCAATCCACGACACTAAACAAATCCGAATCTTGGCCATCCCTCGTTCATCCTTGGATCCAACAATCCTAAAACAGGAAGGCTATCGAATTATCCAACAAGAATTACCATGGTTCCAAAACACGACGATTCCTCCCCAGGGGAAGTCAAACAACCCTCACGATCATTCATCAGAATGCATCGTGCCATCGAGATTGCCGATCTCGAGGTTCCACAATCTCACACCGGAGATTTACCAAACCTAGCCTACAAACTCGACGTTCAACAAGGAACGAAATAGAGTTGGCATTCGTATACACACACGGCATACATGCCCATACACCAACACAACCTGCATACACAATGCAATGGACTCGGGTATCTCCAAGCATACCCAAAGTCCCAAAACCTACTGCCAAACCTCGATTATTCTCACTCCACAGAGAATAGTGGTTGACAGACCAAAACCAAAGGGTGTGATTCAACATCAGCACCATACAACCAAAGTAACGAATCTCCCACAAGATTCAACCGGCAGGTATATCAATACTGCATTTCCCACAAGGATAGTGTCATGAATCCATGACCCTCCAACCTCGAACCACCGTCCAGAAAACTGGATATACACATACCAACATATATCTCGGAACCAAAATATGCAACCGGTTCAGAATAGTGCATCAAAGCCACTATTACCAAATTAAAGCCCGTATACGCCATGTATACTCATCCTAAAGAGGCTCTGTACTAATACCATAGTACTACACAAACTCGAGTATTTCTCCGGAGACGTCTCCTCGAACGTCTCACCAGAAGTACGAAGCCATCGCCTAGTCCAACACTAGTAGGGCTTACCCCGGTTGATTCACAATCAACCCTCAACCAATACTAGTTGTCTCCACGACAGTACAATCCAGATCTCTTCAAGAGATAAAGTCAATATAGTGGTGTTACCCCACTGACTATACCACACAATTCCAATTGTGACTTTCGTCGCATACCATATGCGAAGATGCTCAACCAGAGCTAATACGACTTGTCGACGCTCACGTTGGTATTTCCAACAAAAATTGAGTTGTCCCAAAACAAGTCTCTTAAAACATTTGACGTATAAACGTCTCCGTGAGGTATTCTCTGCCTCAATTATCATGCCACAAAGAGACTACAAGAGTCTACCAAAAGTCCTCATCGTATCATCATACAATTCACTGAACTCGAATCACACGAGCAGTATAATGGCTAACACAAGCACACCAAAGGACTGCAACAATACCTGGCTAACGGTTCGTTGGCCCCATAGGCTCATACCAACCTATCAACGTGACACACGTTCCATCCCGATATACCATACCGTACAAACCATTAGAGTTGTGGGTCATCGCCCAACATACCTCTAAAACACCAAGCACAATGGACAACCCGGTGTCCTTGCTCAACTATGATGCAATCATAATCCGTTAAGACTTATCCCACACCCTCAGGGTGGGTGTAATCATGTTTACACCATATCATAACAACAAACGAGTAGTTTCCTCAATGACTACTCTTACCACCAATCACTTCGCCTTAGCCAAACCAGCGAGTATACCCGGAGGGTATCATTACTCGAAAATATTTACCTGTATCACGTGATGCGGTACCCTCACTTGTACAGTGCATCCAATAATCCATCGAGCAATCTGCTCGGCGTAATGGTCTCGTCAACTAGTGACCCAGACACTACCATGTGCTCACCATCGGCATCCAAACCATACAACCAAATACATAAACATGAATGTATTAATCATCAAAACGACGCTACACGTCTACATAGAACATCCACTATGTCATCGTCATCCCGTGACGGTACCTGTCAACATATGACTTTGAAATAACATCGTCGACTCGTGAAGGTATATGTCGATACACGACGTCCATAATCTCATCGTTAAGTACATGACAACATAAGTAAATCAACGCATGATATCCACAATAGTGCTAAATAAACAGTAATATGTCATACCTCATTGCTAACAATATAGCGGCATACCTGTCTCTGTCATCCAACAGTGGTACGCAATTAGCACCCATCGCTCGTAGGTGGCGTAATCCAGTGTCATGTACATAGCGGTATAACCCGTCGCTATAGAATCATCGGCATAATCTCTCGTCATAGAGTCAGCAGCATAAAACATCACTATAGATATCCGGCGGCATGAACCATCGCCATAGATGTAGCGGAATGACCCGTCGCTATATAGTACTCGGTGGCACGAACCATCGCCACTAGAATAGCGGAATGAACCATCGCTATGAATACCCGGTGGCGTAAACCATCGCCAATAGAATAGCGGAATGAACCATCGCTATGAATACCCGGCGGTATAAACCATCGCCAATAGAATAGCAGAATGAACCATCGCTATGAATACCCGGCGGCATAAACCATCGCCAATAGAATAGCGGAATGAACCATCGCTATGAATACCCGGCGGCATAAACCATCTCCAATAGAATAGCGGAATGAACCATCGCTATGAATACCCGGCGGCATAAACCATCGCCAATAGAATAGCGGAATGAACCATCGCTATGAATACCCGGCGGCATAAACCATCGCCAATAGAATAGCGGAATGAACCATTGCTATGAATACCCGGTGGCATAAACCATCGCCAATAGAATAGCGGAATGAATCATCGCTATGAATACCTGGCGACATAAACCATCGCCAATAGAATAGCGGAATGAACCATCGCTATGAATACCCGACGGCATAAACCACAGCCAATAGAATAGCCGGTCCCTAGTCATTGTTTCGGTAGTGTATTTTAATGCCCCTCGCTTAAATAAAACATGCGGTACTCCCACCCTCGCTTCACATATAGGCGGCATAGAATAATCTCGCTTAAATGGACATGCGGCGCTCCCACCCCTCGCTTCACATTTTAGCGGCAAATATTCTTTCCTCGCCTCATATGATAACCACGCTTCAATGTGACATGCGGCGCTCCCACCCCTCGCTTCACATTTTAGCGGCACAAAACAATAAATAGCGGCAAGCATTTAAAATCATCACTCATCCATAACAATGACTCATGGGATATTCACCAAGCATTCCGTCTATACCTGCAACACAAAGCATATTACATATTCCAACATACATCATCATGAGTGTATTTTAATGCACCTCGCTCAAATGCGACATGCGGCACTCCCACCCCTCGCTTCAACATTTGGCGGCAGAGCATTAAAATCATCACTCCATTGTACACATGAAACCACAATGCATAATCCATGATGTATATAAAACACAGGTTACCGTTTCGTGTCTTTCAACCCTAGCCTTAGCCTTTCGTGTCATAGTGTTCCTACATGAACAATCTCAAACCATGAGCATACGATAATCCATATTCACCACAATATGATTATAATGAGTAAATACATAAACTACGAGTACAAAGTACTTCCCGTATCCCATTGCATTTCAAATGCTCCATTTGGTTGTCCCTGTGTCATAACTCACAATCATAATCAACAGGTTATATTATGATTCTATAGATGTCATGGCATATAATCGTTTCACTATGATCACATATCACAAATACACATAAGCAAAATAGTTGTGTCACACAACACTAACTACTATCATGCATAAATATGTGCTACCCATCCCTATCAGCATGTTCCAGGCCTTCAACAGCCCCAAAGAGATAACCACTGCTCTGATACCACTAATGTAAGGACCCCCGTGCCCTTATTCAGTAATTAGTGCATTAATCCATACCATTCGTGCATATATTCATAAATCATGGGGAAAGACCGTATATAAAAACCATACCATATGTCATCCTGAAATTTTCTTACATTTTATCTACATACTATTCGAATTCCCCAACCATGATTACATATATAACATGCACCCTCATAATACACTAACATATTCTCAGTTCATTTAGAATTCCACATTTAATTGCATGCTAACCGTAAATGAATATAGAAAAGCCGTAGCCCATTTATACATTCCATATACACGTAATATGTACTCACATAAGAGCACCCAATGAATAAGCGTGTATCTAATGTATAAAACACTCTACGGGATACCGTTACCGATGCTTCGATCCTAGAAGCACCTCTCAAGCGCAACTCGATCTCGACTCTGGATCTGAGCGCCTATCCATCCAGCTATGGTACCTCGATCCTGGAAGTACCTCTAATCAACAGCCCGAGTTCAACTCCAAAGCCGCTGCTGCACCTGTATCACCTGCCCCAACAGAGACAGCCCCCACACGGGGTGAGCATACCAATATCCAAAATCCAATAACCACAAATTTGATGAATCAGCTGTCCACGCGAAGATAAGAGAAATTTCTACAACTTTTATATGGACCACATTTCCAAAACTTGGCTCAAACATATAGTAATATGAGGAGAAAGGAGCAACATGTGTCTTGGATTCTGGTTTTTTTCCTCTTTTCTTCAACTTTATTCATTTATTCATCATTTTAGCTTGATTTCTTCACATTTCCCTACATTTCAACATTGATTCCTGAAATAGAGAAATATATACCATAAACCGTAAAATAATCCAAGAATCAACACGAAAACATATACATATCATAGCATAAAAACGCGTAATATTCAACCCTATCACAGGGGAAGAAGAAAGCTTCGTCTTTTTTCTCTAATACCCGATGTGTGTGCATTTTTTATGTTTAGTGGGTGTAGCGTTACTTTTAAATACAACATATCAAAATTCATTCCAGTCCAGTTATGTACATCGAAGTGTCATCGATGCACTGATAAATTCAATTTACAGACATCATTTGGGATTTATACCCACTACTAAAACACAAAATTAAATTCTTCATTTTAATAACTTCTCTAAAATATTATCTGAGTATATTTTACAATTTCATAAATATGTCATGTTCCGATTAAATTGTCAGCTGACCTTCATCTGGTCAATTTCACTTCTAATTAATTAATTCTAAAATAAATTAAAAATAACAAATTAATTATAAATAATTTCTCAAATTATAATTAAATAACATTAATCAAACTCGGGATCTTACAAGGAACGCTCGATCTAAGCAAAAAATGATTCATTTTACTTCTCAAAATGAGTCTGGAAGGATCAGTCAAGTTTGCCAGGGATATGGAAAACCCAGATACCAAGGAAGAAGTTTTAGCCGGAGAGTCCCTAAAAGAAATCGTGGACAAGATGGTAAAATTCTTTAAAATATGTTTCATTGGAGTAAGTTACTTCGAAGGAATGGAGTAAGAGAAGGCTAAAAAATATAGACACACTCTAATTAGTCTGGAACTACAATATATATGTTATGTAGACGAGTACATCAAACTCTTTACAGAGTATCGATGGAAGGCAAAGATAGAAGAAAAAGATGCAGCAGAACTGGTCTTTGCCAAAATTCCGAGCACATGGAGAGAAATGCATATACAGAAATATACACCTCTTGCAATCGAGACGTTGTCCAGAAGAATGTCATTTCTTAATGTAAAACTTGCGGAGTTGTGCTACCAAGCAAAACTCCAAAAGAATTTCAAGAAGCTCAGAGGAATCAACAAAATATCTTATCTTTGCTGTACAGGGAATGATATCCCTACAATCATTGAAAACTACCCCCAGAGGCGAAAGATGAAAAAGCATAGCTCATCCATATGCCTGAGGAAGTAGTTCAAGAAGAAGTAGGTCTTCATGGAGACCTAGAAAGTTCTGGTCAAAGAGAAAGCCCGAAGTTACAGATCTGGGAAAAAATCAGGACCAACAAGGAGTAGAACCTTGTCAACAGGTTCTAATCAAGCTATTACTAGCAGAACACCTACGAAGAGAACTTTCAGACGCACACATACTCGTGCAAATGAGAATTTCAAAGATTGTAACTGCTGGACATGCGGAGCAATATGACATATCTCTACAGATTGTCCAGAAAACCAAAGCCGTGGAGTAAGACAGTTTGTGCATACCAAAGAATTTGAAGATACAGGTGCATCAATTTGAGGATATTTCCTCAGATGAAAGCATCTACGAAGAAGAGATATATTCTAATGATGAAGGTGAATCCACTCAGAATCAGAGTGGAGGAGAGTTCCTTCAACACGTGATCAGAGAAGAGCCGTCGGGATTTTTCTCTCGTACCGCTGTTTCTCATAAAACTCTTATGAGGATCATGAAGGAAGAGCCAAAGCTTCAGATGTATGATGGATTTATAATTTGAGCAATGGAGAAAGCCATGGATATGATTGGTCATCGAAGCAGGAGGCATCGTATTATCCATAGGGTAACAACAGGTGAATTTGCAATCCCGATGGAATTCACGGGAAACCAAATCGAGATGCAATTAATCCCCTATACAGAAATTCAGAAGAGTAAAAACACGGTCAAAAGAGAAGTTGCTAATACACTCTCATGGATTCATATCGGAGCCATTAGAGTCATCATCAAGGCAACATTCAAGGAAGGAATTGATTCGCCTCTCAACCTGGAGATCTTTGATAAGAGAATCCCGAACCTCAAGGACTCTTGTTTGGGAGCAGTTGCAGGAAATTTGTATGTGGGAAAGATAGCTTTCAACATCTATCCTAGAATTGCAACAAATTTGGGGGATCGAGATTTCAACAAGGTTCTAACTCTTCATCAAGATTTTAAAAGAAATGAGTTGATGAAAGAAGGAACATGCCTTACTCGATCACCTACAAAGTGTCATACGCACTCTCGAATACTCATCATTCAGAAGTATTCTTGAGAAAGGAATTCATTGAATTCCCCAGAATCTTTGAGGATTTTGCCAAAGCAGTATTGCCGGACATCATTGATACTCCGACAATAGGAGAGATCGACATGAGGATACAAGATCAACCTGTTCTGAACAGAAGCAGGAGCCTTATGATCGAGCCAAGAAGGATGTCTTTCTAACATGATAGGTTAATCAACAAATATCCGAGGGAAAACATAAGGCAGTTTCGAGCAGAATTCAGAAAATCCCTGATGTATTCAAAACAACAGGAAAACAGAATTGCCCAGAAGGCTGGAGAGAAGTGCAGATAATTTTTGACATTACGGAGAAAGATAATATCTTCCCTTGTGATATCCTCTACTATTTACAACAACCTACAGTTGGCAGGTATCAAAGAAATCTTCAAATTGGTGAAATTGATCTAACAATTGCAGGAACTGGAGGAAGAATCCCAGACAGAATGGGCTTCACAGTGGAAGGAAAGCGATATCGTATCAGATGGCCACCAATCCATTCTCAATATACATCTCCGTCGGGATGTTATATGTGAAGTATCGGGCATAATATTTTGCAGCCTACATTGATTCAGAAATCTGTTGCTACTAAAAAAGTCATTACAAGATAAAATTCCACAACCTGAGCTACCCTCGAAGAGCAAATTACTCTAGAGGATGTGAAAAGGAAAATTCAGAGGAACTATAACGAGGATCTACTGGCATGGTGGAATAAGAATGAGTTCAAAGCTACTTTGAAGGTGAAAGATGGAAAAGAAAATGAGTTCGTAAGATTCAAACCAATCCCCATGAACATGGAAGATCGGATGGATATGCAGATAATACTTAAGGAACATCTGGATCTTAAATTAATCTCAGCAGGTGTTTCTCCATATAGCAGTCCAGGATTCCTTGTTTGAAATCATGGAGAAATCAAAAGAGGAAAGCCAAGATTAGTAATCAACTACAAAGGAATCAACAACATCTTGGATTTCGACGGATATTTTATCCCAAGCAGAGAACACTTGGTTAATAGCATCAAAAATGCCAAAGTGTTTTCTAAGTTCGATTGTAAGTCTAGATTTTACCAGATTAAGATGGAGGAAGCTAGCAGAAAGTTCACACCATTCCCCACACCACAAGGACATTATATCTGTAATGTCATGCCAATGGGATTAGCAAACGCTCCCTAGATATTCCAAAGGAATATGGATAATCTTTTCAAAGATTACTTGAACTTTATGTTCATGTATATTGACAATATCCTCATAGCTACAAGAAACATGAAAGAGCATCTTAAACATTTGGAAATATTTTCAGATGTTTGTTACAAGGAAGAACTAGTGCTCTCCGAAAGGAAGGCAGTTATTGCTACTAGACAGATCAAATTCCTTGGAATTGAGATCGACGAATATGGAATCATCTTGCAGAATCATATTGTGGAAAAAGTGCAAGGATATCCGGACGACCTCAAGGATCTAAAACAACTTCAGAGTTTTCTGGGAGTTGTTAATTTTGCTAGGATGTTCATCAATAACCTAGCAAATCACAGGAAGGTGTTCATTCCACTACTCAAAAAAGATGTCAAGTTCGAGTGGAATGAAGATCACAGACAAGCTGTCAAACAGCTTAAAGAAGTTTGCAGGCAGCTACCAAAGCTTGCAAATCCAAACGATGAGGATGAACTGGTATTATACACAGATGCCATTGATCATTGGTAGGCTGCAGTACTTATGAAAGCCACACCAGACGGAGAAATGTCATGCAGATACTGTAGCGGTGTCTTCATAGATAGTGAATCAATCCGATGACATATCAATGAGGATGAGTTCTTTGCACTTCGAAAGGCTATTAAAAAATGGCCATTATTTTTACTCGCAAAGAAATTTATATTGAAAATTGATAATACTAGTGCTAAGTCTTTACTGAAATATAAAATTGAATCAAAACCAGAAAATGCTAGACTTTTAAGATGGAAAACTGAATGCCAATATTATGATTATGATATTGACATTGTGAAATCTGATAAAAATATTCTTGTAGATTTCTTAACATGAGATGGAGGGACACATTGCTAGCGATACCCTCAAACGAGTTAGGAATCTCAAGGAAAACCTGGAGATCCTGGAACAAGACTTTGGGACTCTTTGTCTCAATGCGGAGGTCGCATGACGACTTCAACGAGCAGATCAGGTGTAATGACCCCCGTGCCCTTGACCCGCTAATTAGTGTATGATCGCAATAATGGTGCATGCTTATATAATATTAGGGGATTCATACATACCATCTGTAAAATTTCTCGACATTAATCCACATAATGTTCCATTCCCCTAAATACCATTCCACTAACATGAGCACACACCTCACAATATACTAACACATTCTCAATTCATCATACAAGACACTATAATTAATTGCATGCAACCATAAATGAAAAGAGAAAGCAATCACCCTTTATACAATCCATATACACATATAATAATGCTCACAGGCGAGCATTGAATGCGTGAATCTCTATCTAATGTATAAAACGCTCTACTCAATACCGATACTGGTACCTCAGCCCTGGAAGCATTTCCAATCAACAACTCGAGCTCAACTCCAAGGCCATTAATGTACCTGTTCCCCTGCCCCAACAGAGACATCCCCACACGGCATAATTCATAAATTATGGAATGTAAAAACTGTAAATGTAAAGATACTCCCTGTATAGTATCATTTATATCTGATTCCCTGTACTGCCCCTGTTCCACAATAATCAAAACCATAAAATCTCCAAAATCAGTTAATCATTACTTTGATTAACTATGCCCATGCTCAAATCCATTAATTCCATAACCAAATATAGTTAAATCATTATACTCATGATTTATAGATATCACATATATCTTAACAAGAATGTTACAATTCTATCACATCATATCACATCGCTCGCTCAACAGCGGCGGCATTCTATCCTCTCGCACGCTCAACAACGGCGTCATTATAACCGATGTTCACTCAACAACGACAACATCCAATCATTGATCGCTTAACAGCGGCACCAAATAATTCTCAATGCATACCTTAATGATTACCACAATCATATATTATTCATGCATATGACAATAATATATCTACCATGCTCGTACACTACACGTACCTTATGATTCAATAGCTAGAGCCAATCATACCTTTGCCCCGAGATCCCGTGAATTAAATGATAAATACAGTTAATAACTCACAATTAATTACGTGCCCACAAACACTTACCCTAGCACGTATTCAACCTCCAAATACATCATCAAGTCATGATGATTAACCATTTAAAAGACCCGGGCGAAGTATGCATCGATTCCACAATCGATGCCCCACCTTCTCGATCGATCGGCAGCTTTGCTCGATCGATCGAGCACACTGTGCATCGTCGTCAAATTTTCCAATATCGGGAGATCGATCGGCGCCCCCTTGCCGTTCGATCGACAAGCTCTGAAATAGCCTGAAATTGCGTTTTATGGGTTAAAACCCTCCTCAACAAGGAACCATGAATCTTCCTTAAACATAACAACCCAAAAATCTTTAAAATCCAAAACTTAAACCCATCCCAAAACTTAACCAAACTACAAAAAATTCATATCAAAACCAAGACAAAAGGGATGGGAAGAAGATTACCAAGATATCTTCGAGAAACCTCGTTCCGCTATAGAGCCTTGCTCGATTCTTCCGTGGGAGGAGAAAAGGGGAGAAAGGGGGAGAAGAATCGCAGGACAGAGGGGAGAGAGAGAGGGAGAGAAACAATGCAATCACTGAACACCAAGTCCACTTAGTATATATACTACCAGGGCTCCAAAACGCGAGTCTCAAATACTCCCACCCTGATTCATTAAAAATTATATGTGTTCAATAATTATCTCTCACTCACTATTTACATTACCAACCTCAACCCAAAGCTCCCCAGACTCCAGATCTCACTACCAACACAATTCCAAGGTTTACACCTTAATGAGAACAAAATCTCAACCCTTGGATCCAACAACCCCGATATCTGATTAAAAATCCTCGAGAATCTCCACATCGTAATCATCTCGTAATTATTCCAATTAAATCCATTAAGGATTATAACCACTCAGGGATTAACGCGATTAATTTCTGGATATCACATTTATCCCCCACTAATAAAATTTCTTCTTCGAAATTTGCACATGCGTACTCCACGTATCGCCGAGATCACACAACCCGATTCAGGTCCCCATCATCGATTCATGAACACATCATGATCGGAATACCAACCGCGAGGATATCGACCTCGCTCCAAATCTGGAATGGAGTTATCCTCCCAAAGCATCACAACCTTAAAAGATGTTAAACTACATCAATGTTAACCACCCAAAAGCAGTCAGCCAACCATAGCTGCTATATACTCGAATCATCCCTTATTCCAACATAGATATCGCCTCAATGATATCTCTACGACTTAGCTTGCAATGTTAAACATACATTGTTACCAAGTAAACCACTAGTACACAACAATTGTACTCACACTAAACTCGGTTTCCGTTCTCCAATTCCATCTCCGGCCAAGGAGTAGTCGCAAGATGTCAACATCAGTGTGTCCCAAAGAATCACGCCTTGATTCCAACACACTACGAAACTCCACCGAGTCTCCAAATCCCATAGAGAACATGCAAGAAAATCAAATGGATTCTCATCACTTGTGTCGACAACAAGCGCAAATCCTGGTCATTCCTTGTTTACACTTAGAATCATAAATTCTAATACAAGGATACCATCGAATTTACCAACAAAGAGCCGCCTTGACCCATAGCACGACAATCTCTTCCTAAAAGAGAGTCCACCAAAACCTCACAATTTATTCCTCAGAATAAATTGTCCCACCAAGGTTACCAACCTCAAGGATATCACAATCTCATACCAGAGATTTGTCAATTCAAGCATTAGCAATGATGTCCCATAAATATACATGCCAATATGTATACCTCAATTCCAATTTAACCACAATCGATTTGAGTATCTCTAATCATACCCCAAACCTCAATCCATCTGTCAATCATCCAGTCATTCGCACTCATAAGAGAATAAATGATCGACGAACTAGCAACTAATGGTGTGAGTTCAACATCAACACCATGCGCATCAAACCATTGAATCTTGCCAAGATTCCCAACAAGTATATTAGTACCTCTTCCCTCTCAGGGAGGGTATCATGCCTGTTGACTTTCCAATCTCGAACCACCGTCCGGATAATTTGGATACACTTATACTGAAATGTATCCCGAAACCATTAAATACGCAACTGGTTCAGGATAGTGCATCCTTGCCACTACCACCAATCCGTCTCAACTCGTATACACGATAAATACAAGTTCCAACGATGCTCTGTACTACATCATAGTACTCAACACTTTTGTGCATCTCTACACAGACGTGTCCTCGTACGTCTCACTAATAACGCAAAGTCATTACTCGGTCCACCACCAGTAATGCTCACCATGGTTGGTTCATAATCAACTCTCAACCAATATCAACTGTTTCCACCACAGTATTGTTCCAAATCTCTCTAAGAGATACAATCGATATAGTAGCGCCACACTAACTATACACAACTCTGGTCACGTCTCACCATTACATCCGCAATGCAAGAATTCTCAAATAGAGGTAACAAAATCTTGTTAACCCTCTCATTGGTGCACCCGACCAAGCTGAGCTGAAAGTTCCCTTGAGGTATCTCTCACCTCAATTCAAAGGCATCATAGTTACTATACGAGTGCACTATAACCTTTCATCGCATCATCATACGAGTCCGTCACACTCCGTTCCAACAACGGTATAGTGGCTACAATAAGCTCACTATATTATCGCAACCATAATTCGACTTACCTGGCTAGCCACTCGTAGCCTCCTGAGGTTTAAACAAAACCTACCAACGTAACCGCACAATCAATTAGAGTAGTGGATCATCATCAAACATTCCTCTAATACCAATACCCAAGGTATCGCTACCCATAACACGTTTACCGCTATACGTGCTGCAGTACACTTACCTATACGTCACAATCATCTATCCATCGAGCAACCTGCTCGGCATAATGGTCTCGTCAACCTGTGACGATACATGTCAACACATGGCATCCATAATATCCTCGTCAACTCGTGACGTTACATGTCAACACATGACATCCAAATATCGTTGTCAACTCGTGAAGGCACATGTCAACACATGACATCCAAATATCCTCGTCAACTCGTGACGATACATATCCACACGTGACATCCAAATATCCTCGCCAACCGTGACGGTACATGTCAACACATGACATCCAAACATCCTCGTGAACTCGTGATGGTACATGCCAACACGTGACATCCAAATATCCTCGTCAACTCATGACGGTACATGTCAACATGTGAAATCCAAATATCATTGTCGACTCGTGACGGTACATGTCAACACATGACATTCATAATATTATTGCTAACACAATGCCAATTCATTGCTAGTACAATAGCGGAACATTTCTATGCATCGCCCAACGGCGGTATACAATCCACACCATTGTTCAATAGTGGTATAATCTCTCTCTATGCATACAACGATATATTTCCTCGCTATGTATACTGCAGTATCACATCATCGCCACGTACACAATGGTAACACATCATTGCTACATATACAGCGGTATAATATGGACTCGAGAGGTGACTCACATGTATGTAGCACTTTGTTCCATTCGGACTCAAGAGGTGCCTTACATCACCATGTAGCACTTTGTTCCCAAACTCATCGCTCGACGACGGTACACAATCAATACTACTCGCTTTCGCGCAACAGCGGCAAGTATTCCATAGCGCGATACGCCTCGCTTTCGTGTAACAACGGCAAGTATCCCATGCGCAATACCCCTCGCTTGTGGAACAGTGGCAAGTATCCCATATCACAATACCCATCACTTGTGGAACAACGGCAAGTATTCCATAACACAATACCCCTCGCTTGTGGAACATCGGCAAGTATTCCATATCACAATACCCCTTGCTTGTGGAACAACGACAAGTATTCCATATCACAATACCCCTCGCTTGTGGAACAGCGGCAAGTATTCCATAACACAATACCCCTCGCTTGTGGAATAGCGGCAAGTATTCAATATCATAATACCCCTTGCTTGTAGAACAACGGCAAGTATTCCCTATCACAATACCCATCGCTTGTGGAACAGCGGCAAGTATTCCATATCACAATACCCCTCGCTTATGGACGGCAGGTATTCATACCACAATAGCCCTCGCTTGTGGACGGCAAGTATTCCATACCACATACCCTCGCTTGTGGAACAGCGGCAAGTATTCCACAACACAATACCCATCGCTTGTGGAACAACGACAAGTATTCCTTAACACAATATCCTTGCATCAAGACAATGATATCAATATGTGCAGTTAATACAACAGTTCACAAGTCCTACTACAGTATATCAGCGGCTCAATAATATCCCTCACTTCAATTATCAGTGGCTCAATGATATCCCTCGCTTCGACATACTAGCAACTCAAGCTATAATACGACAGCGGCAAATACCCTGATCCATCGCTTGATAAAACCGCGGCAAATATTATGATCCATCGCTAGTCGATACACCTGTAGTGGCACAACAATAATATCCAGCAGCCATGTATCCCCATAATAAATCAATTTCAATGCATGCATATACCTGCATCCTCACGTAAGGCAACCATACCTAGCCATCATCCGCCGTCACCTATTGCAACACCGAATTGTTTGCCATTCTCTATCCTCAGACAGTGCATCACGTTTCTCATTCCCTGATTTTCCTACAAAATCAATTTCCTTAGCACTTATCACATTTGCTACAAATCATTCCATCAATACCATTTTCTTCGTATACCAACGATCCTGCAACCACAATTGTTAATAATAACACATTTCATTTATGCTCTCATATCATAATATGCACATGAGCATAATAGTTGTGTCACACAACACTATCTACAATCATGCATAAACTATGTGCTTCCTTTTCCAACAATTCATCCTCTGGCCATCAACAACCACAAAGAGCAAACCACTGCTCTGATACCACTAATGTATGGACCCGTGCCCTTAACCCACTAATTAGTGTAAGGACACGTGCCCTTACCGCTAATTAGTGTATCATCGCAATAATGGCGCATGCTTTTATAATTTTAGGGGATTCATACATCTGTAAAATTCTCGACATTAATCCACATAATGTTCCATTCCCCCAGATACCATTCCACTAACATGAGCATACACCTCACAATATACTACCACGTTCTCAATTCATCATACAAGACACTATAATTAATTGCATGCAACCATAAATGAAAAGATAAAGCAATCACCCTTTATACAATCCATATACACATATAATAAGGTTCACAGGCGAGCATTGAATGCGTGAATGTGTATCTAATGTATAAAGCGCTCTACTCAATACCGATACTGGTACCTCAGCTCTGGAAGCATTTCCAATCAACAGCTCGAGCTCAAATCCAAAGCCATTAATGTACCTGTTCTCCTGCCCCAACATAGACAGCCCCCACACGGAGTGATCATACCAATACTACCATCTCAATAACCGTAATACCATAATTCATAAATTATGGAATGTAAAAACTGTAAATGTAAAGATACTCCCTGTATAGTATCATTTATATCTGATTCCCTGTGCTGCCCCCTGTTCCACAATAATCAAAACCATCAAATCTCCAAAATCAGTTAATCATTACGTTGATTAACTACGCCCATGCTCAAATCCATTAATTCCATAACCAAATATAGTTAAATCATTATACTCATGATTTATAGATATCACATATATCTTAACGTGAATTTTACAATTCTATCACATCATATCCCATCGCTCGCTCAACAGCGGCGACATTCTATCCTCTCGCACACTCAATAGCGGCGTCATTAAACCGATGTTCGCTCAACAGCGACAGCATCCCAATCATTGCTCGCTTAATAGCGGCACCACATAATTCTCAATGCATACCTTAACGCTTACCACAATCATATATTATTCATGCATATGACAATAATATATCTACCATGCTCGTACGCTACACGTACCTTATGATTCAATAGCTAGAGCCAATCATACCTTTGCCCCGAGATCCCGTGAATTAAATGCTAGATACAGTTAATAACTCACAATTAATTACGTGCCCACAAACACGTACCCTAGCACGTATTCAACCTCCAAATACATCATCAAGTCATGATGATTAACCATTTAAAAGACCCGGGCGAAGTATGCATCGATTCCACAACAACCAACAATTTTTCCACAAAACAGGGCATCTCGATCAATCTGCCAAAAGTGCTCGATCAATCGAGAGCTCCAGATTTTTATGCCAAAAATCAGCTCCGCTCGATTGATCGAGAAGCTTGCTCGATCGATCGCCCCACTTTCTCGATCGATCGACAGCTTTGCTCGATCGATCGAGCACACTGTGCATCGTCGTCAAATTTTCCAATATCGCGCGATCGATCTGCGACCCCTTGCCGTTCGATTGACAAGCTCTGAAATAGCCTGAAAAAGGCGTTTTTTGGGTTAAAACCCTCCTCAACAAGGAACCATGAATCTTCCTTAAACATACCAACCCAAAAATCTTTAAAATCCAAAAACTTAAACCCATCCCAAAACTTAACCAAACTACACAAAATTCATATCAAAACCAAGACAAAAGGGAGGGGAAGAAGATTACCAAGATATCTTCGAGAAACCTCGAGCCGAGATCGAGCCTTGCTCGACTCTTCCATGGGAGGAGAAAATGGGAGAAAGGGGGAGAAGAATCGTAGGAGAGAGGGGAGAGAGAGAGGGAGAGAGACAATGCAATCATTGAACACCAAGTCCACTTGGTATATACTACCAAGGCTCCAAAAACCCGAGTCTCAAATACTCCCATCCTGACACATTAAAAATCAAATGTGTTGAATAATTATCTCCCACTCACTATTTACATTACCAACCTCAACCCAAAGCTCCCTAGACTCCAGATCCCACTACCAACACAATTCCAAGGTTTACACCTTAATGAGAATAAAATCTCAACCCTTGGATCCAACAACCCCGATATCGGATTAAATCCTCGAGAATCTCCACACCGTAATTATCTCGTAATTACTCCAATTAAATCCATTAAAGATTATAGTCACTCAGGGATTAACGCAATTAATTTTAGGATATCACGTCAAGAACTTGTTACTGATCATATACGAGCTTGCTTTCGGGACCATGAACTTCTGTTTGAAGTCTTGAAAAGGCACATCCTCCAGGCTGCACCTCCAACAGTGCAAAAGGAGTATTTAGAGAACTTGGCTCATCTAACCTAGAGGCAAGGGATTCAAGTACCCCTGTCACGAGTGATGCAGATGATGCATTCCTTGAGGATGTACAAGCTGTAGCGAATGTTGAGGGTCAGGGGTTATCACAATCTGAACTGTCAAATTAACTCAGCACCTCTTGGGTAAAAGAGGGAGAGTTGTACCTTAGGCCAATAACTGGTACCTCTTGGGTTCAAACTAATTTTGATTTAGTTTCTTCTCCTATGCAGGATTACCAACGCACTTGGGAGAAACTAATAACCAGATGGGGTATCAACCCAGACAAAACAATTGTTGATATCTCCGAAAAATACCCAAGGGTTTGGATGAAACCAGGAAGCCATCCAAACGAAGTTCAAGAATGGTATAATTTCAGAGCTCTTGCTTCGGTTTATACTGTGGCACCAGCCTTCTCTGAAATTTCAAAATTAGCAAAGTGAATCAAAGTGAATCAGAGAAGCTGTACACGAGACATGGGCCAATAATCCACATTTGACCAGAGGAGATATCTTGGAGTTGTATTTTTTCATTGCGGCTCCAGAACCAGCGAATAAGGGCTTCATTGAAGCTTTTCATTTATCAAGCTCAGACGACCAGATGGAAACACTTAAAAAATATAAGAATGGCGTACCAGACGGCATACCAGTTTTGGCTGGAACTATCACAGAAGATGAAGTTTCAACCAGACTAGCATGGGGTTTTTGGGTTGTCTAACGGAAATGAACAAAGTCGAATACTCATTCAAGTTCTTTCAGAATTCAGCCAACGGAACTTTATTGCTGAATTCCATGACAAGAACCTCAACAAGATTTGCCGAAGAACTCTATGAAATGAAAAGAAGAATTGTTTGGAAAACAAGATTCCGGCGGGAAAAGAAACTTACCGGAAATTCTGCAACATGGCACACGTTGGCCGATGGATAAACCATATTTTCCAAGCATGCCCGGAGCAGAAAGAACCAGAGTTTGGGAAAGGATTCCGATCCAAACCCGACAGATCAGAGGCAGGAAGAGACAAAAGACCTGCTGACAAGAGAGCCCGTTTTCCTAAAGCTCGAGGACCACAAAAACCAATAATGTAAAGATTCCCCGACAAAGGAAAATGTGTGGACCATTAAAAATTAGTGTGGTAATTGTTCAACGCACTCACACAAAATAATGGACCACACACTAGAAAACGTTGGCATAACCAGACAAAGATGCCAAACCACTGAAAGTTAAGGCGCACTCACGGGAGCACCTAACAATTATCAAGATTTGGAATCCAAAGTTGAAGCCCGAATTCATGCCTATATAAGGGCACTCATTCAGGAAGCTAAGGACATCGAAAATTCTCTATAGTTTTCTGAAATAAAAATTGTAGTCTCCAAGCTTTGTAATACTTCAACTTTCATAGCTTGGTAATTTTTTATTTCTTTCTTTTGTAATCATTTGAAATACTGTTATGTTTAGCTTTAGTTTATGTGTTCTTAAGTCAAGCCTCATCTATATGAGATGCTAAACAAGTTCGTCTCCTCCCAAAAGGAAACGTTTTAATGTAATAGATATTATAAGTATTTCCAGAATAAAATAAAGGTGGTTGCCCATCTATCTCCCAGATTTCTTTAAATCTTTCTTATATCATGATTATACCTTACGCCCTAAGGTAGGAAACAAATTAGGGCTGTGCTGTGCGGTTTCTGAAGGAGTCGGATAACTGGCAGACTAACCTTGCCTGAGAGCTGAGGTTGGATGGTGATAAGCCATTCGTAAAAAAGTCTGGAGGCGGTAAGTTTTTTGACTGGTGGCTTTGCAACACACCTCACCCGGTGCCGTTATGGTCAAAATAGTATATTTCAATTTGTTAAAATTTTATTGTAATACGTACATGTTCTTTAATTTACATGGTAAGGGAATATTAGGGCTTAAATTTATCATTAACTGTGAGTCATTTGCAAAAGTATGCTCTTGGGTTCTCTTAAGATGACAGAAATTGAAGGATCTCATGTTCATTAGGCCCCTGCATTTTACGTATCCCTTATTTGGAAGTAGAAATTTTAAGTGAGCTTACCCGTATATAAATGAGATGGAGTGTTAGGGAATTCAACCGTGGTCCAGAATGACAGGGGTGATCTTGTAGTTCTTGGTCTGTGAAGATGCGTTGTTAGGTGCTCCATTTTCTTTTCCCATTGAGGCCGAACCTGTGCTCGAGAGATAGCTGTTCATACACTGATAAGGGATGTATGGATTCTCGAGAAGAGGGGAGCCGTTCATTTTACGGCTTCTCCACTGCATGGTTCACTCAATATTGATTTAATCTTTAAAAACATATGATGTTTTGACCTTTTTTGGGTCAAAAATATATTTATTTTGAGAATAAAGGCTTTTCCACGCATTTCTTTCAAATTAGTAATAACGTATGTATTGAAATAAACTATTTAAATTTTGAATTAATGTGCTTGTTAACTATGTATTTGTCAAGGAATTACACAAACAACGACCTAACAAAATCAATTTTTATAAAATATATTGTAAAGTTAAATAACATGAAACACTTGAATTTAATTTAAATATAAAATCCCATTATATTTCAAATCCAAGAAAATTAAATTTAAATAACAGATTAAATGATAGAATATAATTATTTGTCCCCAGCCTATCCTAAGTTCTTAATGCACTTTCCTTCTATATATACAAGGTACGGTAATACGATTAAAATATTCATACTCAAATAATGAATCTTGAATATCGTATCATTGTGATCAAAATAGTTCTACAACGTGTCTAGTTTATTTTATAAAGTTTATTAAAATGTAAAATAAAACTTAATATTTATAATTCAATTTGTAATGAATTATTTTAAAATGAATAAATGAAATTTTGTTGTTACCGGCAGTATGTTGTATGCGTTCTTCTTTGTTACAAAACAACAAGCATTGGAAATTATGACAGACACAATATAAAGTCGAAGCAAGTGATAAACACTTTGTCTTTAAGAAATTTTTGCCTCACTCACGGTGCTTACAAAATATAGCAATCTTCTCCCAAGATACAACGACTTCCAACGACTTCTTTTTGTGATAGTTGTGTTGGAAAAATGGTGTGTATTGAATTACAATTAAGCATTGGAGATCAAACGAAACAAATTCGTACGTCAGAGTTTACTGGAAGCCGCGATCGATTGTCGTATGTTGGCCGATCGATCGTGACTCGAAGGGAAAAACACGTTGAAAGTTTCTGCATGGCTCGATCGATCGCGGCCAAAGGCACGATCGATCGCGTCCTATGTTGGTTCAGCAGATTAATGCGCTTCCTCATGTTTCAATGCGTTTTTTCATGATTTGATGCATCCAAATGGTGTTCTTTGGATGCACAACTTGGTCTTGTATAAATAGAACAACCCTTAGTTGGATTATACACACAATTTTCGAGTTTAACAAGAATTAGGGAGATCAAATCTGAAACATTTTGTTCATCTTTTCCATTCTTCATTTCCATTTCAAGAGCTTTCAAACATTTGTGTTTGAGGATTTGTGAATTGAAGTGCTTCTTTCACAAATCATAAATCGTTGTATCTTGGTAGACAATTGCAATTGAAACCGTTTGCATCAAGGCAGGGCAATATTGTCTTAAGAATTGAGATTACAAATCTCGCATCGACGTTCTTCGTGTTAATCCATTTGACTCACTTGCCTTTCATACAAATGCTAGAATATTTTGTACTACAATCTTAAGACAATATCAAGCATCAAATGGCTTCATCGAGTACAACGACGACTCCCATTCATCATGGTGAAAGGCCGGAGAAATTCAATGGCAACGACTTCAAGCGGTGGCAACAAAAAATGATGTTTTACTTGACAACCCTTTGGTTGGCAAGGTTCCTCAATGAGGATGTTCCTACCATTGCGGAGGAAGAAACCGACAACCAAAAGAGGGATGAGGTTGACGCATGTAATCAAAGTGATTTCTTATGTAAGAACTACATACTCAATGGACTGGACAACACATTATACAATGTGTATTGTCTAGTGAAGACGGCCAAAGAACTGTGGAATTCTTTGGAGAAGAAGTATCGATCCGAGGATGCCGACATGAAGTAATTCATCATTGGACGATTACTAGACTTCAAGATGGTCAATACTAAGCCCGTGACAATGCAAGTATAAGAACTGCAAGTGATTATGCACGACATCCATACAGAAGAAATGAGTCTAAGTGATTCATTCCAAGCTGGTGTAATGATTGAAAAATTGCCTCCAAGTTGGAAGGATTTCAAGAATTATTTAAAGCACAAGCGAAAAGATTTACTATTGAAGACCTTGTGGTTCGTTTAAAAATTGAGGAGGACAATAGAAATTCCAAGAGGAATGTGAGTAGGTTCCAAATGGAACCAAGGGCTAACCTTGTTGAACCAAGGACCAAATCAAATTGTAAGTTTGACGGTATGACCTCCAACAATGACAAGGCGAAAAATTTCAAAGGAAAATGCTATAAGTGTGGAAAGCCCAATCACATGGCAAAGGATTGTCCTAGTAAGGACAATCGTGGGAAAGCAAAAGATCAAGTAAATGTGAACGAAGATCAGATAACAAACAACATGAATGATCTAATGATAACTACGATAATCTTTGAAGCGAATTTGGTTGACAATCCTATGGAATGGTTCGTCGACTCCGGTGCAACCCCACATGTGTGTGAGGACAAAGCCATGTTCTCTACATACACTCCAATAAGTGGGCACCAACTCTACATGGGAAACTCCACTATATCTCCGATAGTCGGATTAAGGAAGTTGGTTCTGAAGATGACTTCTGGAAAAAGAGTTGACTCTGATCGATGTCCTACATGTTCCTGACATCCGAAAGAACCTGATATCTGGATCGGCACAAGTCAAGGCGAACTTTAGACTAGTTTTAGAATCTGGTAAATTGTACTCTCCAAACAATAGGGTTGTTGTAGGAAAATGTTATATGGAGAAAAGCCTGTTCAAAATGAATGACGGTTATACGTCAATTTGAAAGCAATAAAATGAATAATTCTACATATTCGATTGAGTCTTGTAATTATGGCATGATCGTTTGGGTCATGTAAATTATGGTTCACTTAACAAATTATTGAAGTTAAACTTATTGCCTCAACTAAATGTTAACTTGAAACATAAATGTGAGATTTCTGTTGAGGCCAAGTTAACGAAACCACCATTCCATTCAATTGAAAGAACTACGACACCTCTTGAATTAGTTCATACGGATCAATGTGATCTAAAGTTTGTGGAAACTAAAGGTATTAAAAAATACTCCATTACCTTCATTGATGATTGTACGAGATATTGTTACGTCTATTTGCTAAGGCATTGGTAGTGTTTAAACACCACAAGAATGAAGTTGAAAACCAACTTAAAAAAAAGAAAAAGAATGTTCCAAGCGATAGAGGTGGAGAATATGGAGCACCGTTTGAAGAATTTTGCACTGAGTATGTCATTATTCACCAAACCACTGCCTCTTATTCACCAAAATCAAAATTGTATTGCTGAACATAAAAATCATACTCTAAAAGAGATGATGAATGCTATGTTGATAAGTTCTGGATTACCCAAAAACTTGTGGGGGAAGCAATCCTGTCGGCCAACTTCATCTTGAACAAAATACCACATAAAAGTAAGGATGAAACTCCAAGGTCACAATCATTCCTACAAATACTTGAAAGTGTGGGGGTGATTGGCTAAGATAGAAATACCAAAATCAAAGCAAGTAAAAATAGGGCCATAAACAATAGACTGTATTTTCATTGGATATGCACATAATAGTAGTGCATATCGATTCCTGGTTCAAAAATCGAAAATAAGTGATGTGCATAAAGGTACAATCATTGAGTCAAGGAATTTGTTATTCTTTGAAGATATGATTCCTTGTAAAGAAAATAAGGAAACAAGCCCTAAGAAAAGGGTGTATGAAGACGTTAACCGTGACTCTATTGAGGAAGTATAGCCACGACGTAGCAAGAGAACCAAAGTGGCTAAGACTTATGGTCCTGACTTCATAACATATGTGTTGGAAAATGAACCAAGATTGCTTAGCGATGCCTCATCTGGCCCCGAGGCTCCTAAGTGGAAAGAATAGAATCCATGCAAAACCACATGTGGGAATTGGTAGACCTTCCAACCGAAAGTAAACCATTGAAATGTAAATGGATTCTTAAAAGGAAATATAAGTCCAATGGTTCAATTGATGAGTAAGGTGCGAGACGCGTGGCGAAAGGATATAGACAAAATGAAGGCCTTGATTACTTTGATACATATTCGCCACTCACGAGAATTACATCCATTAGAGTGATCATCACTGTCGCTGCTCTAAACAATTTAGAGATACATCAAATGGATGTAAAAACGACATTCCTCGATGGGGAACTTGAGGAAGAAATTTATATGAAACAACCCAAGGGGTTTGTAGTTCCCGGACAAGAGCACAAAGTGTGTAGAATCGTTAAGTCATTGTATGGGCTTAAGCAAGCCCCTAAACAATGGCATGAAAAATTTGACAAAACAATATTGTCAAATGGTTTCAAAATTATCGAGTGTGAAAAATGTGTGTATATATGAAAAACAAGTCTAAAGCATAAGTAATAGTATGCTTGTACGTTGATGATGCTCATAGTGGGAAGTAACTTAGAAATCATCAACGCGATGAACGCGATGAAGAAAATATTAATAAAACATTTTGAAATGAATGATATGTGTGAAACTGATGTGATACTTGGAATTATGATCTCCAATATATCCCAAGGACGAACGTTGTCGCAGTCTCATTATGTTGAGAAAATACTCGAGAAATTTCTCGTGAATGACACGTCATCTGTAAAGACACCCTATGACCCGAATCTACAATGCTTTTAGAATACTCAAGGATAATTGGCAGTCTTATGTATTTCATGAACTGTACACGTCCTGATATTGCATATGCGGTTGGAAAACTAAGTAGATTCACTAGCAATCCAAACAATGACCATTGTAAGGCATTGACGAGGGTACTTAAATATTTAAGATACACCCTGGATTATGGATTGCATTATACAAAATTATCCTGTTGTATTGGAAGGATACAGTGATGGAAATTGGATATTGGGCACGCAATACTCCAAGTCGATAAGTGGTTATGTGTTTACCATTAGAGGGGTTGCAGTGTCGTGGAATTGTGATGCCTGTGAATTAATGGTGTAAATCCCGGTGTGGTAATGATCCTTAATGATTTTAATTGTGGCAATTATGAATTAATTACGGTATTGGGACTCCCAATGATTTAAATCCGGTATTAGGGGTCGTTGGATCCAAGGGTTGAGATTGTAATCTCATCGTAGTGAAAAACCTTGGAATTGGGTTTTTGGTGGGATCTGGGTTCTGGGGTGCTTTGAGTTGGGGCTGGTAATGAAAATTAAGATTGAGAATAATTATTGAACACATATGATTTTTAATGAGTCATGATGTATTTGTGGAGGACTTGGAATTTTTGAGCCTTGGTACTATACATACCAAGTTGACTCGGTGTTCAGTCATTGCACGAACTCTTCTCTTCTCTCACGCCAAACCATTTCCCCAACCCTTCCCCTTTTTCTCCATGGAAGCAAAACCGATGGAGGCTCGTCTTGGGAGCCGGATTTCTCGAAGATAAGTTGGTAATCTTCTTTTCCTCACTTTTATCTTCTATTTGATAGAAATATTGTGGATTTTGGTTAGGATTTGGGTTGGATTTGGAATTTGGGAATTTTTGGTTAAAATTCAAAGTTGTGTTTTTGGTATTTTTATTGGCTTTAAATGGAGTATTTGAGGTGTTGATGGTGTAAGGGGTGTTGGTTTTGAGTTTGGGTGTGAAAAACACCATTGAAGCTCGAGTTTTTTTCAAAAAATCACAGGTCGCGATTGATCGCGGCTTGGAGCCGATCGATCGCAACATTATGCTGGAAATTGGAGAAGATGTACAGTATTGGCGATCGATCGCTAAGTCTCGGCGATCGATCGCGGAGACTCGCGATCGATTGCGAGAAGGTTCTGTTTGGCAGCATGTGCGTGCGATTGATCGCGACAAAAGCGGCGATTGATCGTGCGATTGAGTTTTTTTTCAAAACTTTGTTAAAAATTGGGATTTTGGAAACGGGGTTTAATTAGCCGATTTTCGGGGCAATGTCTACATTTCAATTGGAGTGCTACACTTTTAAAATGGACTACTCACTTGTATTTTTTTGGCTATCATTAAACTTATAAAATAGAATATTTTGGGTAGTATGCATGCCCCGCCATAGGACTTTTAAAATGGTTAATCGTCATGGATTGACGATATAATTGGAGGTTATGAACGTGCTTGGGCACGTGGTTGCATGCTTGTAATTAATTGGTAGTTATTAATTGTATTTAGCACGTAATTCATCAGATCACGGGAATAAGGCAAGGTTGGACTCGAACTAAGGAATTATAAGGTACGTATAACGTACGAGCATAGCCTTTTATATTATTGCAACTGTGAAATGCATGATATACTGTTATTGCCATAAATGGGTATGTATGGTGAACTATATGGTGCCGCTATGGAGCAAGTAACAGTTGAGATGTTGTTGCTATGGAGCGAACATTGGTTATGATGCCGCCACTATTGGGCGTGTGAGGTAATGAGACTATGGAAATAGTCGTTAGATATATGTGATATCTGTAATCATTGTCTAATGATTTAGTTTATTAATTTTGGTGTTGTTTTTGAGGAAATGATGAGTTAATCAATGTAATGATTAACTGGCCTTTGAGGAATTGATGGTTTTGGTTATTTTGTGAACAAGAACAGCACAAGGGATCCCGTAGGATGACACTATTCAGGGAGTGTCTTTTAAATTCACCGGTTTACATTCTGTAAATTATGTAATGTAGTATTGTGATTATTGGATCGGTGATATTGGTACGCTCACCCGTGTGGGGGCTGTCTCTGTTGGGGCAGGTGGTACAGGTACATCGGTAGCTCCGGAGTTGAGATCGAGCTATGGATTGGAGGCGCTTCCAGGACTGAAGTGCCAGTGCAAGTATTGTGTTGGGTACTTTATACATTAGATACACATTCACTCTTTTGATGCTTGCATGTGAGCACTATTATTTGTGTATATGGGTTGTATAAAGGGCATCGACATTTCTCTTTTCATTTGTTGGTTGCATGCAATTAAATAAGGAATTGCCAAATGAATTGAGATCATGTTAGTGTATTATAAGGGTGCATGATATGTATGTGGACTTGGTTGGGGAAAATTGGACATTATATGGAATAATGTAAGAAATTTTATTATTGGTATATTAGGCTATGGTAGCATGTGGTTTTTCCCCTGATTACATGCGTGTATGCACTAAATACATGGGTTAATACACTAATAGAGGGATTAGGGCACGGGGGTCCTTACAGAAATCTACTTAGCAAACATGTATTGCTAGATCCACTATGGAATCTGAATTCTTAGCCTTGGATAAAGCGGGAGAAGAAGCCGAATGGCTTAGAAGTTTTTTGGAGGAAATACCTTGTTGGGAAAAAATGTGTCTGCAATTAAAATACATTGTGATAGCCAATCGTTTATAGGAAGGGCATAAAGTAGCATGTATAATGGCAAGTCTAGACATGTACATCGTAGCATAATACCATTAAACAATTGATCTCTAATGACGTTATTTCCATTGACTACGTGAAATCAAAGGAAAATATTACGGATCCGCTTACAAAAGGCTTGCCTAGAGATCAAGTATATAGTTTATAGAGGGGAATGGGGTTAAAACCCTTTAATCAAAAATCTCATAGTGCATACCCAACCTTATTGACTGGATATCCCAAGATCTAGGTTCAAAAGTGACAACTAAATTATGAGATTGTATAAACACCTTGGAGATCAGTCTCCAACCCATTCCTATGATAAGGGGTGTAGCATGCAAAAAGGGTACGAGGATAGGCAAAAGGCCTTTAATGATTCCTAAGACATATTAGGATACATTGGAGTATAGCCGGATAATCTTTTAGGATATCACCTAAGTATGAAGTGTAGCTGCTTCAAAGAATGGAAAAGCACGTATGAAACCAAGCGTGATCCATGGCCAAAACGGACACAACCGTAAGAAACCAATACGAAGGTTATAGTTGTTATGGTGTGGGTTCAATTGTCTTGGTTTACATCAACGACTAAATAGTTCAAGACTATAAGTTCACTATTAAGTCAGTTAAGTCAAATTGAATACTACTACGGAAGGTTCAAAGCCGCAAGCTACCTCTCCAGATATCGTAACAATTCGTTGAAGGCACTTAATTGCATCATGCATTAATTTAATTCATGTGGGGCTTTGTTGGATGGTGCGTATTGAATTACAATTAAGCATCTGAGATCAAACGAAAAAAATCCGTACGTCGGAGTCTACTGGAAGCCACGATCGATTGTCGTATATTGCTCGATCGATCGCGACTCGAAGATAAAAACACGTTGAAAGTTCCTACATGGCTCGATCGATCGCGGCCAAAGGCGCGATCGATCGCACCATGCAGGATGTTGAAATATAAAACCGCGCCCTGTGTTGGTTCAGCAGATTGATGCGTCTCCTCATGTTTCAATGCATTTTTTTTATGAGAAACATTTAGTTAAGAAACATGATTTTGATGAGGTTACTCTACAACCTATAGCTAGGGAACCAACACAACTTCAAATTGATCTTCAAACTGGCACTAATTTTATTTTTAACACCTGCAATAAACCGTAATTCACTAAGTCGTTTTATTATTAGATGTGAACTTGCTTATTTGTTTTCTGAACAAGACGGCTTTGTTGAATTTGCTTATACTATTCAATCATTTTAGACATATTTATAGACATGGTTTGGGAATAAATTGTATGGATGTTTTTTTGTTGAATATCGTAAATCTTTAATTGATAATCTTTCGTCTATAAACTGCAGAGTTTGTTTAACTACTGATATTTGGACGAACATAAACAATTTTCATTTCCTGTTGTTATTTGTCATTGGATTGATGATAATTGGTGCTTGTAGAAACGAATCTTGGCACTTGATGAAATACATTTGTCACATACTGGAGGTTTAATTGCTAGATATATTGTTAACGTTTGTAGGTTCTATGCAATTGCGGATTTTTCGATCACACTTGACAATGCATCACATAATACGACAACAAAACGTAATCTAAAAGTACTATTAAAACCAATAGTTGTGCAAGGACCCCCATGCCCATGACCCGTTATTAGTGTATTAACACATGCATTTAGTGCATACAATCATACATGTAGGGGAAAAACCACTTGCTACCATAGCAAACATGCCAATAAAATTCTTTACATTATTCCATATAATGTCCAATTTCCCCAACCAAGTCCACATACAATTCATTAAATAATTGCATGCAACCCATAAAAGAAGAGAGAAAGGAGCATGCCCTTTTATACAAACCATATACACATATAGAAGTGCTCACATACGAGCATCAAATGAGTGTATGTGTATCTAATGTATAAAATACCCTACACGATACCGGTACTGGTACTTCAGTCCTGGAAGCACCTCCAATCCATAGCTCGATCTCTACGCCGGAGCTACCGTTGTACCTGTTCCACCTGCCCCAACAGAGACAGCCCCCACACGGGGTGAGCATACCAATACCACTGATCCATAATCACAATCTCACAATTCATAATTTATAGAATGTAAATGCCATAAATTTTAAGAGATACTCACTGGAGGTATCATCCTCATCGGGTCCCCTATGCTGTTCATGTTCTCAAAATAACCGAAACCATCAAATCCCAAAAGCCAGTTAATCATCTCATTGATTAACTAAATCCATTCTTGTCATGCCAGTTTCACAATCAAATATGATTATATAATTAAATAAATGACTATAGATATCACATATATCTAACCAATGATTTCATATTTCTATTTCATCGCTCGCTCCACAATAGCGGCATTTTAACCCCACGCACGCTCAACAACAGCTGTGTCATAACCGATGTTCGCTAAATAGCGACAACACCCCAATCATTGCTCGCTCAAAAAGCGGCACCACATAATTCCCAATATATATCCATTTATTGCAAATACAATAAACCATGCATTTCATAGTTGCAATAATATAAAAGGCGCTCGTACGTTATACGTACATTTGATTCCATAGTTCGAACCCAACCTTCCCTTAGTCTGGTGATTTGATGAATTATGTGCTAACACGAAAAATAACTCACAATCAAATATAAGCATGCAACCACGTGCCCAAGAACGTTCACAACCTCCAATTATATCGTCAATCCATGACGATTTACCATTTTAAAAGACACCTGGCGAAGCATGCATACTACCCAAAATACTCCCTTTTATAAGTTTAGTGATAGCCAAAAATACAATTAAGTAGTCCATTGACCGCTTTATTTTTAAACAAAAGATATTTCAAAGAATAGTGTGAAGCGATTCTACCGCAAGTGCACGGTTGTCAAGTTTTAGTATAGTGAAAATTAAGTACGGGATGTCGAATCCACAGGGACTAACGTATAAGTACTAAATAAGATTAATAAAATTATATTTAGCCTACGATTAACAAAGGTGATTAACTAATGCTAATTTAAACTAAAGACTGAAAAAAATAAACAAGAAACAATAAGATGAATGGTTCCGGATATGCGAAGGCAAGTCACTCGAGAAAATTACCAAGCTCGTCGTTCAACTATGTTATCTTTAATGATTCAACTGAATTATCAAATTATCAACCAATTGATTCTAAAGGTGAAAGGTTTTCACTATTATTCAATACACTCTCTCGAGCTGTAAAGAAACTAACATTAAATTAGAATAAATCACTCTCGTGCATCTATTTACTAATTCAATATTGCATAAATCGTCAAAACCTTATAACTCTAAATCTCTCGATTCCAAGTTCTCACGTATGCAATATCATCTCTCGATCTCAATCGTAACATACATCATAAATTAATGGAGTGTGTTACAACATTATCTCTCGATCTCGGTTATAACTCTCAAATTCAATCAAAGCTAGCTAGACTTTGATCTACACAAACAATTAATTTATGAACAATAACAATCAATACGCTCAAACACAATTGAATCAAAAATCAAACACAATGAAACTAAAACTCGATAAAATAAACTAGATTTAATTCAAATCAAATACATAAGAGTTTAATTGTCTCTCGACCTCAAAAACAATCAAATGGAATTGAAAATCACAGAAATCAAAGTTTAGAAATACGATAAACGGTGGATGAATCCGTGCGTTGCACCGTGATTTCTTCTCTTGCTCCTTCCTTGCACTCCGGAATGGATTGGCTCGACTTTGGACGAAGAACGGAGATTGATTCTCCTTCGGCGGCTTTAGGCGGCGGCTGGGGCTGCTAATTTTCGACCTAAATCACGTATGGTATGGTATATCTTTGATATGGAAGTGATTTATCCTTTTATACCTCAAAAATCATTTCAAAAATGGAAGATAAGATTTTCCCGGATTTGCGTCTCGATCGATCGAGATTTTCGTCCGATCGATCGGTGCACTGTTCATGCTAGCCTTTGAAACTCACTGCCTCGCTCGATCGATCGAGATTTCCTTCCGATCGATCGAGACTTTGATAAATTTAGCTCTGAAGTTACTGCCTCGCTCGATCGATCGGAAAATTGTTCCGATCGATCGAGACTTGAAATTCATTTCTTCTCAGCATACTGTCTGGCTCGATCGATCGAGATAAAATCTCGATCGATCGAGATTCCGAAAATCTCACTTCCTTCATTTCAACTCTTTCTCGCCTCGATTTCGCCCGTTATCTTCATATTAGCTCATTTCTTCCATTTCCAATCTAATTTCCTGAAACAAACGAATAAACACCAAAAAGCATAATATCATCCAGGAAAAAGTACGGAAAATGGGAAGAAATTACAGTTAAAAACACTTAAAATCTAAGCCTATCAACTCCCCCAAACTTAGACTTGATCGTCCTCGAGCAAGCAATAAGCTCAAAAAGAAAAGTTAAACTCGATACTAAGCAAGAATCATCTTTACAACATACGTAAAAACTCAGAAATCCTACTTACACATCAATAAAAGTCATTCAACATTTAACAAGAAGCAATTCCTCCTAAGTTAAACAATACATCGCAACATCGGAACGTGCGTGTGTGCTCTTGTCAAACATGAGTATTGTACATATCTTTAAGATCAAAAAGTGCCATAACAACTCCGAGTTAAGATTACTATGACCTACTCTACAAATTTACTATCCAGCACTTCTCCACTAATGTAATTATTCCCTAGACTTGGATCAACAGGACTTTAAAAGATTATAACGTTAGGCCTTTTGGTGTCGGTTCCAAAGAAAAGGTAGGATAGAAGCAAAGAAGAGAGTATAATAGAATCAGTTCAAAATCTTCTCACATAATCATTGAGCTTCTCTTCACATTTTCTAGCATTGGCCACTTTGGGTCTTATTTAAATTTTCTTTTCAAGGCTTTTTCTCTACATCTTTTCTTTTTCTTTGCTCATTCTTTTGTTCATTTCATTTCTTTCACAATGAACTTATCAACATATAACAATTTAATGCAATGAATGATATTCATTATACTCTCTTAGGGGTGGGTCAAAATTTTCTTTTCGGCTCAATCCAAGGTAGGTATAATGAGGTTGTCAAGAATGTTGAATGGGGGTCTAATCATATGCAATGCATATACCATTCTTTTTCAATCAGGCACAAAAGGGGACACTAAGGAATAATGTATAACAGGTAGGCTTGAAAGGCTCAAACGGTCCAAAGATCGCCTAAATCATCTCCAAGTCTAGTTCCTAATTATAAATTTCGCCTCAAAGTGCTTTCAACTAAACTGTAGAGTTATCTAAGATACTCAAGACTCATCATAGTTAACACAAATTTTCAATTTAATCAATACATACTTCACTCAATCATGACTCAATAAGTGCTCAAATTATTCCTCAGCTTTGACATATGGTTAACAAAGGATATATACAAACAAGTTAAATATTTTCATGACTCCTATCTAGATGATGATTAATTTCATCATGTATTACCGTTGCAAATCTAATTCTTCATTTCTCAAGACTAACTCACAAAAAAAAAATTTGTTGGCAATGCTCAAGGATGAATCAGTCTCAAAATCATGCAGTCATGCAAGAAAAGAAGCAAGACAAGTAGCAATATGTGCAAAAGCAAGATATATACAAATACTCAAAAACCCCCCCAAACTTAGCATGTGAATTGCCCTCAATGAACAAGAAAAATGAATGCACAGGCAAAGACACATACCATGACGACGATCGTCACTGATCGTCGTCCTCATCATGCTCCGGAGGGGGGACTGGGTAGTGGTGCTCCTCGCCCTGATATGGTGAAAATGGTGGGTACTCAGAAGGTGGAGGTGCATGCGGATGATAAGGTGCAAAGTGTGGCTCCGGCGGGAACTGGAAATTTGGAAAGCCCTGGGCCATGGCAGTGTTCCATGCACTCTGATAGTGCATGAACTCCATCTGACGCTGAGCTACCTGCTCATGGTCCATCTGCAATGCTCTCTGCATGCTATGAATGTCCCGCTGCATGCTGTGAATGCTCTGCTGCTCCAGGCGAATATCTTGGAGATCCCTATGAAGAGAGTCCAAAGTAACACGTGTATGTTCTGCAGCAGAGGATGATGCTCCAGCTTGTGTAGTGTCCGAAGGTCTTGGCTCGGCCCTTCGTCGGCCCGTAGGAGGTGGTGGACCGTCCACAATGATCGGTGTCTTCGGCGGAAGTAGCTCCTCGTCTTCCCCCCATGTCACTCCGTACCGCTGACATAAAGCAGTGATCGTGGATGGAAACGGTAGTGCGGAGGTCGGTGGGCTGCTCCCAATCTCTTGAATGTGATCACTGATGATCTCGCCGAAGTCCACTTCCTTCCCTGAGAGGATGGCATATACCAGGACCGCTCTGTCTTTTGTCACCTCAGAAGTGTGGGTCGATGGCATGACCCGCGAGGCGACAAATGAAAACCATGCTTGGGCCTCTGGCTTCAAATGCTTCTTTAGAACCAACTGTGGCTCTGCTTTATCATTCCTTTGCCAATCCACTCCCGGCTTGCCAATAACTGTCAATACCTCATCGTAGTCAATCTTGCTATTCTTGAAAGATTGGTATGCACAGTTGTGAATGACAGGCATCTGGTGAATATTATTGATTGCAGCTCGATCCACCAACACATCCTTCCCTCGAACATAAACACTTACTTGGTGCCCTGGTTTAACAGCTCGAAGATTTGTGTAAAACTCCCTTACCAGTGGCACCACAGCATCAATCGGTGTCTGAACAAATTGAAACCACCCTTTTCGGCGTACTGTCCTAATGACAGGACACTCCAATTTATCCATGCCCATTCCCCTTTCACGGCTCAGGGGTTTCTTATGATAGGTGGGATATAACTCAGCAATTGTGGCATTGATAAACTTCTGTTCGTCATACCCTGGCTCAGAAACAGTGGCCTCCGCCTGCTTTTACTTTTGGGAAGCCTCCGCCTACTTTGACCTCTTTCTAGACGACATTTTCTTGCTAAATTATTCCCAACTAACTCAATTAACTTCAACTAACACCACACAACACTGTAAATCCAACACCCTTCAACACCACAAAACTTCCTCCAAATTTAAATCCTTCCAAACCCAATTCTACTACAATTCAAGAAATTTCACCAAAAGATAAAATCTTTGAGAATTGGAAACCAATTACTGCTTAAAAATCCGATCTTGGAAAAGTTTGGCACTTGGCTTGGAATTCCCTTTTTGATGCACTTCTACCCAATTTGCCTTGCAATTCTTCAAATCTGCAATGAAAATCTCATTAGAATAAATATTACTTCCAAGAGTTGAAGTAAATTGGAAATTTGATGGAAATAGGATGAGATTTGGTGCAAAATTTGGAAGAGGCGACTATGGTTCTGCTGTGGAGTAGGAGAGAAGGTGTTTTGTAAAGTGCAGCTTTGTCTTCGGTGCCCTATATTTTTTTCAAAATTTTCTCTCGCTCGATCGATCGAAAAAAAATTTCGATCGATCGAGCGAGGCAGTGTTCAAACCCCAATTTAATAGCTTTAGGCGATCGATCGAGATTTTGTCTCGATCGATCGCCAACACCAGAAGATGAAATTTGATAATTTTCTCTCAACACTTTCTCTCGGGTTGCCTCGCCTACATCCTTGTTGCTCTTACTTTCACACCTGCAATAAAAACACACGGACTTATTCACGGATAAAATAGAAACACAACTAACAACAAAACAAACTAACACAAGGAATTAACACAAAATACGAGAAAGGAAGAGAAAGTTCTTAAAATATAGTCTCAAGCTGGACTGTCACCTCCTTGTCTTGTCAATTCGATGGCTCCTTTGGATTCTTTACAGAATCACTCGGGAGCGTACCTTGCGTCCTCCCAGATATCAACGTGGCCAACTGCCCTATCTGCACTTCCAAATTTTTAATAGATGCATCCTGATTCTGCATCCTTACCTCCGTCGATGAAATCAACTTTGCCATAAGTTCCTCCATACTCGGCTTTTGTGTGAACCCTGCCTGCGGTTGTGGGTTCAACACATTCTCTTGATTTGACCATCTCAAATTCGGGTGATTCCTCCATGGTTGGTTATAATTCGATTATGAATTGTTGGGTGGCCTGTTAACTACAAAATTCACAGCCTCAACAGATTGGTTAAACTGGTTACCTGCCTGACACTCGATTCTAGGATGACCGCCTCCACACAGCTCACAGAAGATAGCTTGAGCTTGCATTGCTGCCGCTCCCATGCTGTCTATCTTCCGGTTCATGGCTTCTAATTGAGCCGAAAGAGCAGTGATCTCGTCCACTTGATGGACTCCCATTGGCTTCTGTGGCGTGCTCCTCTCTGACTGCCACTGGTAACTGTTGCACGCCATTTCCTCCAACAAGCTATATGCCTCTTCCGGCGTCTTCCTCATTATTGATCCCCCAGATGCTGCATCAATCATTGAACGGTTAGAAGAAAATAAACCGTTATAGAAAGTTTGTACCTGCAACCAAATGGGTAGACCATGGTGTGGGCATCTCCTCAACAATTCCTTAAAACGATCCCACGCTTCATATAACGTCTCGGGGTCAAACTGCCCAAAAGTTGTGATATCGTTCCGCATCTTCGCCGTCTTGGAAGGGGGAAAGTACTTTGATAAAAATGCCTTCGTCATCCCCTCCCATGTTGTGATAGAACCTGCAGGTAGTGAATTCAACCATGACTTAGCTTTGTCTCGTAATGAAAAGGGGAAAAGTCTTAACCTGATGGCGTCGTCGGAGACGCCATTATGTTTGAACGTGTCACAAATCTCCAAAAAGTTGGAGATGTGATTATTCGGGTCGTCCGTAGCCGCTCCCCCAAACATAACCGAGTGCTGAATCATTTGTATAATTGCCGGCTTGATCTCAAAGTTGTTCGCTTGAATCGTCGGCCTCGTAATACTGGACAACGATCCATGAAATGCTGGTTGCGCAAAGTCCATCATTGACCTTGGGTTCTGTGCTTCATTATTATCTGCCATCTCTCGAGCTTCTCGTAATCGCCTAAGTAGGGTTCTTTCTATTTCCGGATCGAAAGGCTCGAGAATGGGCTCCTCTCTTCTGAGCATGCACTAGAGAAACGATTCCTGTACAAAATAGACAAAAGGAGGCAACAAAATACACAAATCAAAAATCAAAACAATCAACTAACAAAAACAAAGAATTACAACAAATCGAAATAAAGAATTGGCTAAATTACAATTAACTAATCTCGTATGATATTATACAGATACGGCTAACTTTCCGATGTGTTAGTGTCGTTCCGAACTCTTAATTGACTACCGGCTTCCGGTGAGAAAAAAGGTCAAATTCCAAAAACCCTCCACCTCAGGACATGAGGTCCATATATAATATATATCGGCCAGGCCAGCAACAGGAATCCCTATTCCGACCAACCCGGGAGAAGCTAAATCAACTGCTCCTCCAGAATGGCTGGTAATACCACTTAAGGGTGGATAGACCGTCCACCCAGTTCCGCTACCCACTTCTACTAAGGCTGAGCTTAATAGGAGCAAGAGACTTGGTGGCAACAACCAGAATGAAATATTATTTAATCGTGGAAATGCCATGTCAGGCGCCGTTGCTCGATCAAACACAACCGCACTGCATCCCCAGCAACGGCGCCAAAAACTTGACCGCTTTATTTTTAAACAAAAGATATTTCAAAGAATAGTGTGAAGCGATTCTACCGCAAGTGCACGGTTGTCAAGTTTTAGTATAGTGAAAATTAAGTACGGGATGTCGAATCCACAGGGACTAACGTATAAGTACCAAATAAGATTAATAAATTATATTTAGCCTACGATTAACAAAGGTGATTAACTAATGCTAATTAACTAAAGACTGAAAAAATAAACAAGAAACAATAAGATGAATGGTTCCGGATATGCGAAGGCAAGTCACTTGAGAAAATTACCAAGCTCGTCGTTCAACTATGTTATCTTTAATGATTCAACTGAATTATCAAATTATCAACCAATTGATTCTAAAGGTGAAAGGTTTTCACTATTATTCAATACACTCTCTCGAGCTGTAAAGAAACTAACATTAAATTAGAATAAATCACTCGTGCATCTATTTACTAATTCAATATTGCATAAATCGTCAAAACCTTATAACTCTAAATCTCTCGATTCCAAGTTCTCACGTATGCGATATCATCTCTCGATCTCAATCGTAACATACATCATAAATTAATGGAGCGTGTTACAACATTATCTCTCGATCTCGGTTATAACTCTCAAATTCAATCAAAGCTAGCTAGACTTTGATCTACACAAACAATTAATTTATGAACAATAACAATCAATACGCTCAAACACAATTGAATCAAAAATCAAACACAATGAAACTAAAACTCGATAAAATAAACTAGATTTAATTCAAATCAAATACATAAGAGTTTAATTGTCTCTCGACCTCAAAAACAATCAAATGGAATTGAAAATCACAGAAATCAAAGTTTAGAAATACGATAAACGGTGGATGAATCCGTGCGTTGCACCGTGATTTCTTCTCTTGCTCCTTCCTTGCACTCCGGAATGGATTGGCTCGACTTTGGACGAAGAACGGAGATTGAATCTCCTTCGGCGGCTTTAGGCGGCGGCTAGGGCTGCTAATTTTCGACCTAAATCACGTCTGGTATGGTATATCTTTGATATGGAAGTGATTTATCCTTTTATACCTCAAAAATCATTTCAAAAATGGAAGATAAGATTTTCCCGGATTTGCGTCTCGATCGATCGAGATTTTCGTCCGATCGATCGGTGCACTATTCATGCCAGCCTTTGAAACTCACTGTCTCGCTCGATCGATCGAGATTTCCTTCCGATCGATCGAGACTTTGATAAATTTAGCTCTGAAGTTACTGCCTCGCTCGATCGATCGGAAAATTATTCCGATCGATTGAAATTCATTTCTTCTCAGCATACTGTCTGGCTCGATCGATCGAGATTCCGAAAATCTCACTTCCTTCATTTCAACTCTTTCTCGCCTCGATTTCGCCTGTTATCTTCATATTAGCTCATTTCTTCCATTTCCGATCTAATTTCCTGAAACAAACGAATAAACAACAAAAAGCATAATATCATCCATGAAAAAGTACGGAAAATTGGAAGAAATTACAGTTAAAAACACTTAAAATCTAAGCATATCATCCATTTTAAAAGTGTAGCATTCCCATTGGAATGTGACATTGCCCCGAAAATCGGCTAATTGAACCCGGTTACCAAAATCCCAACTTTTAATGAAGTTTTGAAAAAAACTCATTTCTTTGAGCCGCGATCGATCGCCGATTTTATCGCGATCGATCGCGCGAACCAGTGGCCAACAGAACCCTCTCGCGATCGATCGCCAAACCCCTCGCGATCGATCGCCGAGACTTAGCGAGCGATCGCCAGCACTATGCATCTCCTCCAAATTTCAGAATCTCATCGCGATCGATCGGCGCCAAGCCGCGATCGATCGCGGCCTGCGATTTTCCGTAAACTTGAGTTTCAATGGTGTTTTTCACACCCAAACTCAAAACCAGCACCCCCTACACCCTCAACACCTCAAATTCTCCACTTAAAACCAATAAAAACATCAAAGACACAACTTTGGATTTTAACCAAAAATCCCCAAATTCCAAACCCAACACAAATCTTGATCAAAATCCACAATACCATTATCAAAACGAAGGTAAAGACGAGGGGAAGAAGATTACCAGCTTTTCTTCGAGAAATCCAGAAAAGAGGGGAAATGGGGGAAAGGGTTTAGACGATAGAGAGGCTTTTCTTCAAGAAATCCAGAAAAGATGGGAAATGGGGGGGGCGAGAGAGAGAGAGAGAGAGAGAGAGAGAGAGAGAGAGAGAGAGAGAGACAACAATGATTGAACACCGAGTCCACTTGGTATATATAGTACCAAGGCTCCAAATTACCAAGTCATCCACAAATGCATCATGAGTCATTAAAAATCATATGTTTTCAATAATTATCTCTCAAGCCTCAAGTTCCAATACCAGCCCCAATACAAAGCACCACGAACCTCAGATCCCACCAAAAACCAAATTCCAAGGTTTAACACCACGATGAGAACACAATCTCAACCCTTGGATCCAACAACCCCAAATACCGGGTTTAAAATCCTCGGGAGTCCCAATACCGCAATTCATAATTGCCACAATTAAAATCCATTAAGGATCATTACCACACCGGGATTTACACCAATAATTCACGGGCATCACAAGTTGATAGCGTTTTTTCCATGTTAGATGTGCATGTCATATAATTAACTTAGCTATAAAAGTTGGTTATAAAGATTCCGAACGTAGTAGCATTTCAAAACTTAAAAACCTATGTCATTGGATACGATAATCACGAATCAAGCATGATTGTAAACATACTTGTGCAAGTCAAGATCTTAGTTATACTATTTTCCCACCGCCAATAGAAACTCAATGGAATTCTTTGCGTCACATGTTAGAATCTATGTTACCTTATCAGGATGCTTTAATTGTCTTTTATAATAATTATGCTAATTATTTATTGTGTCCTTATGATTGGTCTTTTGTTACTCAATGTATTGCTTTGTTATCGACTCTTAAATAAGCAAGTGCTCATTTTTCGGTGTTTCTTATCCTACTTCTCATTTATTTTCTTCCCCTTGTATTTAATATGTTTTATAAATTTATTGAATTTAGAGATAATGATGATTTGTCACAATTTGTTCATCTTATGGATGCTAAATTTAAAAATATTGGGAAAATATACCACATGTGCACTACACATCTACACTTTTAGATCCTAGTCAAGACATCGACTCCTTTGATTTTTTTTGAATATAACTCTAAATTATGTTGACGATCAGAAGCCGTAATAAGATATTCTCTCTAAAATGTATCTACTTTGTTCATTCTGAACAGGTACAAGGATCATCATCACATAGAGAAGAGGAGGAAGAAGAAAATACCCAGTCAAGAAGTGGAAGGATTAATTTGCTGAGTAGTCTTGGCAGAAAGAAGTTGAGAGGAAGCGGAGTGGCATCTACCACGTCCAACGAGTTACAATTCTTCTTGGTCATTTGTTCATAACATATGAAAATTTTATTGGAAAAAATGAAAACATATTTAGATTGCTCCTGGCAGTTTGTGACAATTAAAGGGCATGATCGATCGCGATTTTTGGGCAATCGTCGCGATCGATCGTGCCATGAACAGATTTTTGTGGGGGTGTCCCTTCACGTTTTGATCCGATTTTTCATGAATTGGTGCCTCCAGTTAGTGTCCCTATGTGGCATTATTTGGTCTAATATATAAAAGACTTCCCTTGGTTGAATTAAGATCTGAGTTTCAAAAATCATATTACATTCAAGAACAAAATCTTGTGCATTTTGTTCATCATATTCCTTGTCCAAGTTTGAGTGCTTTTCAAACCTTTGTGGTTTGTGGATTTGTGATTTTGAGTGCTTCTGTCACAAATCACAGTCGTTGTATCTTGGGAGACAAATTACCAATTGAACCGTTAGCACCGTAGAGGGGTAATATTGTCTTAATGACGGAGATTCCAAATTTCGCATCGACATTCCTACTACAAAGCCAATTGTTGTTTTTGCTTACTACCATCATAATTATACACACACATAAAATGTTGTACTACAATTTTTTGCGTACTGGAGTGGTGGAAGGTAAACACTAGACAATATCATACTTTAGCCAAAATGGCGAGAGACGTTTGTGCGGTTCAAAATATCAAGTGTCACATCGGAGTCGGCGTTCTCAACTTATGGCCGAATCATTGGAAACCATAGAACTCCACTTAAAGCAGAATTTTTGTGCATACTTATATAGCTCAAAGATTGGTTCAATGCTGAGCGAAGGAATAAAAGAGAAGGAGGAGTCGACGAGCTCGGCAACCAAAATTCCGAAGATGAAGACGAATTTGCGAAAATTATATTAATCAATTATGATGAATAATCTGTTGGGATATGCCCTAAGACAAGTCATTAGATGATTGTTTAAGACATACAATGTTTGTGGATTTATGAATGGCAATTCATTATTATATATTATTCTTTTAACTGTGCATTGTGAATTAATATATATGTTAATGTCCTTAGAATAATATTGTATTATTTTAAAGATGTCCCTAGTCAAGTATTATCATGAATAGGGATAATGATAATACGTAGAGACTAGTATATGTTGATCGATGAATTATTCATTGATATGAGATATCAAATCAACATATGGGTACATGTTAGAGAACGATGTACTGGACAGACCCACCATGAGAATGCAACATGGATAGTTATATGATCGTCATATGCAATTCTCATAGTGATAATAATGTATGTAATCCTTACGACTTGTGATCATCAGAGATCCCAACATAAGGAGTTATGTATCTTGATATCGTCAAACGTTACCCGTAATAGGGTAATCTATAAAGGCGACTATTGGATACACTACGAATTATGTAGAGGGATGTTGACTGATCGAGATAGGATTTGTCCCTCCTATATAACAGGAGATGTGTTTGGCCCTTGATCAAGTGAGAACTAAAATGCATGGCCATGCTCGAATGAGTCGATATGAGATATCGAGCTTATTCGTTTACTCTAGTTCTACTTGGGGATCAAGAAATAAAGATTGGATATACGAGTATGACTATTCCATGACTCGTGTTCAATCTAAACACAAAGGACAAAGGGATTAAGTTACATGATTAATATTATCACAAGTTCTGAAGGTTATGTCGAGTCATTGACATTCTCGTAATTTGGGTAGCATCGATGTGTTGCTTAGATACCGCTCAATGCTTGCGACATAAAATGAGATTTTATGTCACTGCCAACATTACGAGATCCTATCGGGTCGCACAAAAGATTAAATCGAGAAGGGAAATTAAATTCATGGGATGAATTAAATAATTAAGAGGAGTCTTAATTAATAATCACAATGATTAATTAAATCATGGGCTTAAGCCCATGAGGCTTTATGAAAGCCTTTAATTAATCATATTTAATGTGTTAACAAGGTTTTAATTAGATTAAGACTTAAGATACAACTTGATATATTAAACCCTACACGTGAAGAAGCTCACGGCCGCTCTCTCAAGTTTGCTCTCGGCTACATCATTGTCGAAGGGCATCCTTGATTGTTTTCGTGCCAATCTTTCGATTGTGAATCGAGTTTGCTTCGTGTATTGGTTCAAGAATAAGTCTAGCAACTTGTTCTTGAATATCCCTTCCGATTTGATCGTGTGGATACCGTTGAGGCAAAACTCATTGAGTTTTGCTATTGACTCGGAGAAGGCGTAGGACGTGGTGCTGCTCCGTGGATTCTGCTTCAAACACGCTACAAGGGTGAGACACTTGTAATTCCTTAATCCGATATGAATCCCTATGTATAGATCCGGTGTTAGTAATCCTAAAAATTTTATTCGCTGCGTTATATGCTCTAAGGATTACTTACAGTGGTATCAGAGCCGTGTACAAGGCTCATATCGGATTTATGTGATTAAATTGTGTTAATCATATTAGAATTTGTATTGCATGCTTATTAAAACTGTTTAATTCATATATGATATGAAATAAAATATTTAGTTTTTGAAAATCATCGTAAAAATTGTATTTGATATAATAGGCGAATAATTGTATACGATACACAAAAGCGTAAAATCGAGGTGTTGGCTCAAGGTGGTTCGACCACCTCATGACTTAACCCTCGGGCCGCCGCAAGTGAGCTAGGGTTCGGACCCTTGGCTCATGCATGGGGCCGCGCCACTTCCAAGAGGCTAGGGTTTTGAACCCTAGTCACATAAGCTACTCGGCCGCCGCTTGGGCTAGGGTTTATCGAACCCTTGGCTCGAGATGGTTAAGCCGTCACCGTCATGGACCGTCCATGGTTGGACCGTGGCTTGTGGCTCATGGATTTTGGTGTTTCGAGCAAGTTGGCTCGATGAAAAACCAACATGGTGCAAGGCGGCTAGGGTTTGGAACCCTAGCGGCGCCGCACCCATGCCATCGGCTCGGACCAAGTCGTGGGCTAGGGTTTCGAACCCTAGGCCCATAATTGGTCCAGCCGTGGTGCATGGTTGGTTCGAACCATGGTGGTTCGTAGCTAAGTCACATTAAGTTCGTAGGCATGTGATGTCCCGAGCATACGATAATTTTTCAAAAATTATTTTACAGTTTTAATTAGAATTAAATTTAAAATGTTTAGAATTTAATTAATTAAATGTTAATGCATGCTTTATGTGTTGTTTGAGCATGGTGCGTGGTTATAGCCCTTTGACCTATTAGATAGGATTTGTGGATGTTTGTAATTTATAATACGACCTGCGTGTCGTGCCTTTCTCTATTTCATTCTAAATGTAATCCCTCCCCTGTGTTCCCCTCGAATGTGAATCGAGGAATTCTATTATCTTGTAAATAGTGTAGTTTATGTTATTGATGGTGATCAATGAAGATGGAGCATCGTGCCGGGAAGAGGAGGCCATTCACAAATTGGAGCCAAAGGAAGGTGCTTGTGAAGTTACCTTAGGTTGACTCATAGGATTTTCTCATTGGCTTGAGAAAATCATTAGTAGGGGCTATAACCATGTCACGTTTAATTATGTATGTTGATGCATGATTTATCTTATGTTTTAGTTTGATAATAGTATTACACATATATGTAGATATGTATACAACTATATGTAGTGGACATATTTTAAATTATCAAATTAATCATGAGATCAATAAATCCCTCTAAAATATTAAGTTTTAGATGCCTTCCAAAATAAAAGTACTCGTCAATAACTTCGATTGTACATATGTGGGTTTGCCAAAGCAAAGCACCGTGGCAATCTTAGTAAGGCGCGAAAGGATAAAAGTGATATCCGTTATACTTTAATTGGGTACGACTTAACTAGGTTATCTCAATAGGATTGGGAACCTAGAGGCATGGGTTGGATTATAATTCATTTGATGAATTGAACAAAGTGTTGTTCGTCCAACTATCCAAGAATTATATGTGATGTAATTGACAAAGTGTTGTCTACCTAAATAACCGAGTCTTGGGCGATTAGCCAAAGCTAACTCAAGATTAAGTGAAATATGGATCTTGGCCCACTAAAGGTTTTGAGGGTTGATATTTTTTAAAACAAACTAGTGGGAGTATCATTTAATATAAGACCATGTTAAATGATTTAAATCATAAACTTATTTTGCATATTTATATTGTAGATATCCATGGCAACTAACAACGTTACTAGCACTTTATCACTGCGATCGGTCCTTGAGAAGGACAAATTAAATGGGACGAATTTCCTAGACTGGCATAGGAACTTGAGGATAGTCCTCAAACAAGAAAAGAAACAATATGTCCTAGAGGAACCCTTACTCGCTGAGGAACCTCCCCTAACAGCTACAAGAGCTGAAAAAGATGCTTACAAGAAGCATCAGAGTGACGCACTTGATGTTGGGTGCCTCATGCTTGCCACCATGAACTCTGAGCTTCAGAAGCAACATGAGGAAATGGAGGCGTTCGATATGATCGAACACTTAAAGCAGTTGTACCAACAGCAAGCAAGACAAGAGAGGTATGACGTCTCTAAGGCGTTATTTCAGTGCAGGATGGTAGAAGGAAGCTTAGTTGGAACTCATGTGCTCAAGATGATTGGGTACATTGAGAATCTGGACAAGCTAGGTTTTCCATTGGACCAAGAGTTGGCCACCGATGTAATCTTGCAATCGTTGCCTGAGAGCTTCAGTCAATTTGTAGTAAATTACAATATGACTGACATGGAAAAGACTCTACCCCAGTTGCTTGGTATGTTGAGAACATATGAAGCAAATACTAAGAAGACTAAGGCCACAAATGTCCTTATTGTGAATAAGGGCAAAGGAAGGGCCAAAGCTAAAGGCAACAAGAAAGCAAAGAAGGTCTTTGCTAAATCTAAGCCAAAGTCTTATGCACTGAAGCCAAAGGGAGGGATAGCAAAGGAAGGGAACTGTTTCCATTGCGGTGAGACCGGCCATTGGAAAAGAAACTGCAAAGTATATCTGGAGGATCTAAAGAAAGGAAGTGTGACTTCCGCTTCAGGTATTTTTGTTATAGAAGTCAATTTATCTACTTCTTCATCATGGGTATTAGATACTGGATGTGGATCTCACATTTGTGTAAATGTGCAGGATCTCAAAAGGAGTAGGACATTGGCGAAAGGTGAAGTTGATCTCCGAGTTGGAAATGGAGCAAGAGTTGCTGCATTAGCTATAGGAGATTATCATTTAGCTTTACCTTCTGGTTTATCATTGATTTTGAAAGATTGTTATTTTGTGCCTTCTATTACTAAAAACATAATATCTATTTCTTGTTTGGACAAGTATGGTTTTTCATTTATAATAAAGGACAATTGTTGTTCTATTTATTTAAATGATATGTTTTATGCTAGTGCACAAATGGTGAATGGTCTTTATGTATTAAATCTTGATATGCCTATCTATAACATAAATACTAAAAGGATTAAAAATAATGATTGTAATCCGACTTATCTCTGACACTGTCGCTTGGGCCACATAAACGAGAACCGCATATCTAAACTTCATAAGGATGGAGTATTAGATTCATTTGATTTTGAATCATATGAAACATGCGAATCTTGTTTAATGGGCAAGATGACTAAAGCCCCTTTCAAGGGACATGTTGAAAGGGCAAATGTTTTATTGGGACTAATACATAGTGATGTATGTGGACCAATAAGTACACAAGCTAGAGGTGGTTTTCAATACTTCGTTACATTTACTGATGACCTCAGTAGATATGGGTATGTGTACCTAATGAAACATAAGCATGAAACCTTTGAAAAGTTCAAAGATTTCAAGAATAAAGTACAAAACCAACTTGGCAAAAGTATCAAAATCCTTCGATCAGATCGAGGAGGAGAATACTTAAGCCAAGAGTTTCATGACTATCTAAAGGAGTGTGGGATAGTCCCACAACTCACTCCTCCGTATACTCCACAATGGAATGGTGTATCCGAGAGGAGAAATCGAACCTTGTTAGACATGGTTAGATCAATGATGAGTCATGCAGATCTTCCGATATCGTTTTGGGGACACGCTCTAGAAACAGCGATTTTCTTACTGAACCGTGTTCCATCTAAATCAGTGGAAAAGACACCATATGAGATATGGACTGGGAAGCGTCCTAGTATGTCTTTTATGAAGATTTGGGGTTGTGAGGCTTTCGTTAAACGTCATGCCACTAACAAACTTGGACCCAAATCTGATAAGTGTTTATTTGTGGGGTATCCTAAGGAAACGAAAGGATAATATTTCTATTATCCCACCGAGAACAAAGTAGTTGTTGCTCGGACTGGTGTATTTCTTGAAAGAGAATTTATTTCTAGAAAAACCAGTGGGAGAAAAATAGAACTTAGTGAAGTTCAACCACAAGAAAACACTGAACCTGAGATTGAGATGGAAACAGAGCAGGCACCACAAACTGTTGTGGAAGAAGTACCTGCTCAAGAGACACAAGCCCAGCGTAGGTCTGTAAGAGAACACCGGGAGCCACAGAGATATGGATTTCTTGTGACTCAACAAGGTGACTTACTACTTATTGATGAGGATGAGCCGTCATCTTATCAACAAGCTATAATGGGCAATGATTCTGAGAAATGGCAAGAGGCCATGAAATCTGAGATGGAATCCATGTATGCAAACCAAGTGTGGACTTTGGTTGATCCACCTGAAGGGGTACGACCCATAGGGTGCAAATGGATTTTCAAGAAAAAGACCGATATGGATGGTAATGTACAAACCTATAAAGGTCGACTGGTTGCAAAAGGATTCAAACAAATTCATGGTATTGACTATGATGAAACCTTTTCACCAGTGGCCATGGTTAAATCCATAAGGATCTTACTTGCAATAGCTGCATTTCATGATTATGAAATCTGGCAGATGGATGTCAAAACAGCTTTCCTTAATGGAAATCTGCTCGAGGATGTGTACATGACACAGCCCGAGGGTTTTGTCGATCCAAAGGATGCTGGAAAGATATGCAAGCTACAACGATCCATTTATGGATTGAAGCAAGCTTCTCGGAGTTGGAATCTTCGTTTTGATGATGCAATCAAAGAGTTTGGTTTTATCAAAAATGAAGATGAACCTTGTGTCTACAAGAAGGTCAGTGGGAGCGTAATCATTTTCCTAGTGTTGTATGTGGATGACATACTTCTTATTGGAAATGATATCCCTGCCTTGCAATCTGTAAAGATTTGGCTAGGGAATTGCTTTTCGATGAAAGACTTGGGAGAAGCCACCTATGTATTAGGAATCAAGATCTATAGAGATAGATCGAGAAGGCTTCTTGGTCTAAGTCAAAGTACATACATAGACAAGGTGCTTAAAAGGTTTAGCATGCAAGAATCAAAGAAAGGATCCGTGCCTATGACGCATGGCATTTATCTCTCGAAGGAACAGTGTCCTTCAACACCAGATGAGAGACAACGCATGAGTAAGATTCCATACGCGTCAGCTATTGGATCTATCATGTATGCCATGATATGTACTCGTCCCGATGTATCGTATGCTTTGAGCATGACGAGCAGATATCAAGTTGATCCAGGTGAAGGTCACTGGATTGCTATCAAGAATATCCTAAAGTACTTGAGAAGGAGTAAGGATACATTCTTGATTTATGGAGGTGAGGAAGAGCTCAATGTAATGGGTTACACTGATGCAAGCTTCCAAACCGACAAAGATGATTTTCGATCGCAATCTGGATATGTGTATTGCCTGAATGGAGGTGCTGTGAGCTGGAAGAGTTCAAAGCAAGAAACAGTAGCCGATTCTACAACGGAAGCTGAGTATATTGCTGCCTCGGATGCAGCAAAGGAAGCTGTTTGGATGAGGAAGTTCATTTCTGAACTTGGAGTGGTGCCTAGCATTAAAGATCCGATAGAACTCTATTGTGACAACAATGGAGCGATCGCATTGGCTAAGGAACCAAGACCTCACCAAAGATCCAAGCACATACTTAGGCGTTTCCATTTCATTCGAGAAATCGTTGAAAGGGGAGATGTTAAAATATGCAAAGTACCAACAGATGATAATGTATCTGACCCATTGACGAAGCCGCTGTCACAGCAGAAGCATGATCGTCATACTAGATCTCTAGGCATAGGTATATGTCTGAGTGGTCTTAGTGTAAGTGGGAGATTTGTTGGGATATGCCCTAAGACAAGTCATTAGATGATTGTTTAAGACATACAATGTTTGTGGATTTATGAATGGCAATTCATTATTATATATTATTCTTTTAACTGTGCATTGTGAATTAATATATATGTTAATGTCCTTAGAATAATATTGTATTATTCTTAAAGATGTCCCTAGTCAAGTATTATCATGAATAGGGATAATGATAATACGTAGAGACTAGTATATGTTGATCGATGAATTGTTCATTGAGATATCAAATCAACATATGGGTACATGTTAGAGAACGATGTACTGGACAGACCCACCATGAGAATGCAACATGGATAGTTATATGATCGTCATATGCAATTCTCATAGTGATAATAATGTATGTAATCCTTACGACTTGTGATCATCAGAGATCCCAACATAAGGAGTTATGTATCTTGATATCGTCAAACGTTACCCGTAATAGGGTAATCTATAAAGGCGACTATTGGATACACTACGAATTATGTAGAGGGATGTTGACTGATCGAGATAGGATTTGTCCCTCCTATATAACAGGAGATGTGTTTGGCCCTTGATCAAGTGAGAACTAAAATGCATGGCCATGCTCGAATGAGTCGATATGAGATATCGAGCTTATTCGTTTACTCTAGTTCTACTTGGGGATCAAGAAATAAAGATTGGATATACGAGTATGACTATTCCATGACTCGTGTTCAATCTAAACACAAAGGACAAAGGGATTAAGTTACATGATTAATATTATCACAAGTTCTGAAGGTTATGTCGAGTCATTGACATTCTCGTAATTTGGGTAGCATCGATGTGTTGCTTAGATACCGCTCAATGCTTGCGACATAAAATGAGATTTTATGTCACTGCCAACATTACGAGATCCTATCGGGTCGCACAAAAGATTAAATCGAGAAGGGAAATTAAATTCATGGGATGAATTAAATAATTAAGAGGAGTCTTAATTAATAATCACAATGATTAATTAAATCATGGGCTTAAGCCCATGAGGCTTTATGAAAGCCTTTAATTAATCATATTTAATGTGTTAACAAGGTTTTAATTAGATTAAGACTTAAGATACAACTTGATATATTAAACCCTACACGTGAAGAAGCTCACGGCCGCTCTCTCAAGTTTGCTCTCGGCTACATCATTGTCGAAGGGCATCCTTGATTGTTTTCGTGCCAATCTTTCGATTGTGAATCGAGTTTGCTTCGTGTATTGGTTCAAGAATAAGTCTAGCAACTTGTTCTTGAATATCCCTTCCGATTTGATCGTGTGGATACCGTTGAGGCAAAACTCATTGAGTTTTGCTATTGACTCGGAGAAGGCGTAGGACGTGGTGCTGCTCCGTGGATTCTGCTTCAAACACGCTACAAGGGTGAGACACTTGTAATTCCTTAATCCGATATGAATCCCTATGTATAGATCCGGTGTTAGTAATCCTAAAAATGTTATTCCGCTGCGTTGTATGCTCTAAGGATTACTTACATAATCTAATTTTTTTTATTAATTTCAAATGCTGTAAATGTTACCTCAAGTTTTTCATATTCAAAAATATGATTTTTTCATCACAATTCTTGTATTATTTGAATAATTTTACAAATTTGTAAAAACACTGTTAGGATTGAAATCTGTACAATCCTGGTATCCGATCCGGATCAAAGGATCGAATTAGTTCCATGGCTTGGGCCATGGAACCGGAACCGGATCAATTCAATTCTAGTTCCAAACCACTCTGCCCCGGGACCGGTTGGATCTGGTCCGGAATCGGTCTAATCTGATCCATGAGCACCATGATCCTAACATGACAACTTCAACCTATATAAAAAACTTATATGATTATATAAGGTTTTAGCATTTTGTTTATTTGATATGTCTTCTTGGAAACAATAGCTTATATGAGAGTTCCATATAAGTTGTTTCTCATTGGTTTCTACTTGTTTCGTGTAATAAGAAAACACCATAAATTTTGAAAATGATAAAACCCTACTTTAGTATTTGGTTTGATCGATTAGCAATAATTTTATATGTTTTTTTATTTTAATCTTTTTTTTATCCTTTTAAAATAAGTGAACATAAAAAATTAATTAATTGGTTGATCATAAATGTATAAAGGATGGATTAAAATAATCGGGTGAGGAAACCCACGGGATACCGCACTATTTTCAAGTTTTATATATATATATATATATATATATATATATATATATATATATAATATTACAAAAAAGTCTTCGTTATTCTCAGAAACCCACACACACAGAGGCCACAGTAGAAAACAATGGGTAAATACATGAGGAAAGCTGAAACCACAAGTGACGTGGCCGTTATGGATGTGTCGCAGTCCTCACTCGGTGTACGTACACGCGCCAAAACCCTAGCCCTACGCCGCCTCCAGTCTGCCGTAGCTCCGTCTTTGGAAATTCCTGACTCGTATTGTTACCTTGAGCTGCGCTCGCGGCGCCTTGAGAAGCCGCGGCAACTGCAGACTTCACGGAAAGCACGTCGGAGCTGTTGCTGTGGAGGAGGTTTGGTTTCGGCCTCGATTGAAGTTGACGGTTTGGAAATTGAGGTCTCTTTGGGGGAAAACGATCTGAATACGGAAGTCAGGAAAAGGTATATTCACGCATGTACCTTTTAATTACTTCATGTTTCATCCTTTTCTTTAATTTTTCTTTTGTTATAATTATTTTTTCGTGTCAGAACCAACGTGCAGACTTTTTGTGATTTTTTTATCGGCTTAGTTTGCAAAATTTGGTGTAATTATCGCTTGAAAATTTAATTATTGATCCAATTTTTTTTTTCTTTGAGATTTTTAAAGTCCATCCAGTTTTTTCTTAATTTTTTCAATATTATGTCCCCTCTTGTTGCTGATGTTTAACTCCGCTGACCGTAGCTCGATCCTTCACTTCCTTTGATCTGATCGCATTTAGTTACTTTTACATTCTGCATGGAATTACAGTAAGTATTCTTCATATTTTTTGGTGGCAAAAAACCAGTTTTGGGCCTTTGGAATTTGAGAAGGCATTTTGCCTTCGTTTGATAGAACTCTTTTCTGGGATTTTTTTTATCTGCAGAAAAAATTTATGGATTCTTTTGCTTTGCCTTATTAAATTGCGCAGTGGGCAGTGAGCACCGTTAGGTACCTTTTGTTTTATTTATTTATTGTTCTATTCCTTTTACCAGAGATGATTGCCCCTTTTTATCAGGGGCTTTATCTTTTGTGTACTCTAATTGCGCAAAAAATTTGTTTTCCTCGGACAGTTGTTTGAGGTTTGCGTTTAAATTTTTAATTAAATATCAATAGTTATTCTCAAAATTGAGTTTTATATAAACGCGTCCGTATTAAGTTTCTAATTTCACATTTTTATTTGAGTTGAAAAGAGTAGATTTTGTGACTTGATTCCAGATATCTTTAGTACTAATCCACGAAATACTGTGCTGTATTTATTGGATAGAATTATTTTTTTTGAAAAAAATTACCATTTTTTAATTTGACATTCTACTCTTAGGATCTTTCATTTATCCAAAATAAATTAAACATGAAATTCGTATATTTTTATTTAAAGGTGCCACTTTCTCCTCTATCATACTGGTCTACCTCGGATGTGCTAGTGCTTTCAGTTCATACTTCCATCTTTAATCAATCATCTCTGTGTTATCTAAGATGTAGAGTATTAACTAGAATATCCTTTTCATTCTTTTGAGTGCCTTAATGCTACATTGGCTAGTTTTCTGTGCATTGAATCAGTATATTCAGATGTGGAAACTTTGTAAAATTGCTTTCACAAAAGGTAAGCAAGCTGTGTGACTGTATGGATTTTTTAATGAAATAAAAAATCTTGGTTTCTGCCTCATTTTCGGCCCCACTTACTTAATGTGTATAAAATATGACCACACATAAACTCAATGATGGCCTTGCCCCCACAATAATTGTAGTTCAATATTTATTCCTCTTCCTTTCAATAGCTGGTATTATGCTTGAACTTTAGTCCCCCTTCCAACTGAAGACCCAGAAAATTCTACAATTTAAAAGTTTCCTTTTATTGTTTCAGTACACGGACGATTAGTGAGTATCACACTTTACTGAAAATTCTGATAATAGAATGTGACTTGAGTATTAGTATTTATTTTTTGTACACTGCATATCTTTCAGTGACATTGTTTCTTGACATGTAATCTGACATTAACTAGAAACATTATTTCCTTGAAGAATTTGGCAGTAAAAAGTTTATGTGAAAGGAATATGAGGAGCCCATGACCAGTTAAATGAATCATATACTCTTTAACTTTTTACCAAATTGTACCAGCATCAATGGCTTTTGAGACCTCATTTGTGACTGCTTTCAATTGCTTAATGGGGCCACACGGAGATATCATATATTACTATGGGAAACTGCAGTTGTACCATTCTATCTGGGAGAACTGACCCCACACTCTCCCTAACGAAAAAAATGGAATTTTACTTTAATCGGTGCAAGTTGTACTCATTCCATGATTCATTGAGTTGGCCCTCAACTAGATACACTTTTTCTTAGTATCTAAGAACTATCATTTTCCATTCCATTTTTACAAATTTTGCTGCATGTTGACCTTTCGTGTACATTACTTGATTTGTAGTATGTATGGGAAAGGTCTAAACAAAATAATTATTCAGCAGGGACACTCGGGAAAGCACCCCTTGCAGTTCAACAATGGGTACGAACATAGTCCCGGCCACCAGTTCAAGTGCCTCTAATCGAAGGGGGGCCCTAAATTCCCTTTTCGTAGATGTCCCCACACCACTTGAACTCGAGGAATTTTTCATCCACGAAGAGCAAGCACTGCAGCGCCTTTTTACAGAAAAGTATTGTATTCCATTTTCTTGAAAATATTTGAAACTTTTTTTTGCTTGATTATATCATTTGATTTCCCAGTGTTTTCTGAACCGCAATTCCGCTGGATATGGATATTTAGGCTGTGTTTATCTGAGGATATTCGGATTTACGTGTTAACTTTTTCAGGTACAATTTCGACTTTGTGAACGAGTTACCTCTCCCCGGTCGATTTGATTGGGTGAAAGTGAACCCTTGAGTAGAAATAGCATTGTGCGGTTGTATTGAATCAAGGTCATAACAATGGTACAGATCTTGAATACTCTGTATCATTCGTGGAATGGAGCTCGTGCAGTACATGCATTGAAGATGTGTAGTTTAATGTAGAATAGTAGGGCTGTTAGTTTGGTGACTTAACAATTTAGAAGTAGTTTAGGCGTAGTTTTGCCAGGCATTGTATCATTTAAGTATCATTTAAAACTCTTAATAAAGTCCCCATCTTGTAATTTGGCAGCTACCTTAATCAATGAGAGATTTCACTTATTCTCATGTCATGTTTTCTTTCCCCCTTATGCTTACATGCAAGTCTCGCATTTGGCCTAGGTAGCGAAATGCATGTCACACATTTATTTAAACTTCAAATTTGTAATTTGGAACAGTTCAAACTAGATCCGACCAAGGGTCATCATGGACCCTGAACCGGCCCGAAATCGGACCGTGCTCAACGGGCCGGTTAACCGAGTCAACGGTTCGAAGGGTCGGACCCGTAACCGATCCGTCTATAGAAGGGCCGGTTAAGGGTCATAATTTTGCTAACCTGTGAACCGGCGGTTCAAGGGTTATTTTAATTTTTTTTACATTTTTAAATTTAAAATATATGTTATGGTTTAGATTTGAACTCATGACCTCCAAATTGAATAATTAGCTTCAAATCTAACACATTTTACTTATCTGGGCTTGAATTTACGTTATTTTATATTTGATCCATGGATGAAACATATTCAAACACATTTTACACTTTATTTCAAATTTTAATAATATTTTTAATTTTGTTTAAAAAGTAAGGGTTAAACCGTAATCGTAATCATTGGTTAACCGTAATCGAAATCGTAACCGGCGGTTCATGAACCGTAACCAAAACCGTCAATGAAGGTTAAGGTTAAGGGTCGATGCTTTTTGAACCGTCGAATCGGCGATTCAGAACCGTCTAACCGACGATTCTGAATCGTGGTCGGGTCTAGCTCAAACATTAGGCTTTGCTTTTGGTACGACCATGTAATCCATTTCAAAGAGGGGTTGTTGGAAATCAAGTTAAAAATTGGTATAACAGTTAGTCTTCGATGGTATCAAAGATCATGTGAATAATCTACTTATATATTTATACGAGAAAAAACAGATGAACATGATTCGGATTATAAAATCTGGACTTGTTCACAAGAATCTACACCATAGTCCAGGAAAAGGGCATGTCCAAAATTAGCTTCAAGGTTTCCATACACCATCTTCCAAGAAAATTCCTAGCACAAATAACAATACAAAATCTAGAGCAGTGGCACAGGGTCAGTTCTCTTTCACCAAGAAAAATGTTTGTATGGACCCAGTTTGGACATCACTTATGACAAACTCAATATGATTGGTCTAAAATGATATGTTAGTTTATGTATTTTTTTATTTAAAACATATGGAGTTTTTATATAAATGAGGCCCAAATCGGTGCATACATGTATTTCCCCATTCACCAATGACCTTTCCATAAAATAAATCAAAATTATTTGTGTTCAAATTTTCCAACTTGATTATAATTCAAACATTCAAGAATATAGTTTGAGTCCAATTTATTTGGTTCCATAGCTCGCTTAGGAATTACTTGCATTCTTAATATATTTAAATTTATACACTTGAAATCGAGTTATGAATTCAAATGATAATTTGGTAATTATATCCGAAATAAATTCTAGTAAAAAGAAAAAAAAGCTCCATCATGAATTTAGAATCCAACTCTACAAAATCGAAATTTTAAAATAAAAAAATATACAATTTGTTCATTGAATTGCCATAAGAATCTCCATGAAGTCATTCACCAATAACAAGGTTGTTAAAGTGAAAGGTTCACAATCGAGAAAAGTTCTTAAGTATTACATAAAATGTTGACAGATCAATCCAACAAATGGGGATGTAGCTCAGATGGTAGAGCGCTCGCTTAGCATGCGAGAGGTACGGGGATCGATACCCCGCATCTCCACCTTTTTTTTAATTGGACGCGTGTGAGAAATCCATAGGTTGAAAAAGTCCACTATGTTAACGGTGGACTCGGAAAATTTGATGCCAATCTAAACATATGGCCACCATCAAACTGAGCTTATCGTCACTATAACTGAGCTCACGTTCCAAGATTTCTTCATAATATTTTTTACAAGAAAGATTTGTCCTGATCCGAAGTCTAGATCCAAATTTTGAAGCAAACTCACAAAAAGTAAACCATCCAAGATTCGAGTTTTGAATGGGGAAGACAGTGAGACAATTGGAGGTGGCGTCACCAGTTCCCGCAGATATAGATATAGCCAATTCAGTTGAACCCCTTCACATCTCCAAGATTGCCGAAGAACTCAATCTCACCCCTCAGCATTATGATCTCTACGGAAAGTACAAGGCTAAGGTAATGCATATATGTATATATATGCTTTATTTATTCGTTTTTTAAGACTCACATGCCCATGTGTTTTTCTATGTCCTTGTTTAGTTTAATCTTTGCCTTCTACCCATTTGTTGCTTGGTTATATATGGTAGAACTTTATGAAGAATCATGTTTCTTGGTAGGAGGTGAGTGTAAAGTGTTGATCGCCTTTTAATGTAATGGCAGAGTGCATTAATCAAGAAAGAAATCTCATTTACTCGGTTGTAATCAATATCTTCCGATATTGGGTATTGTATCTTGGCTACGAAGTTGTTAGCTACAAAATGGGGAAGCTATAAGTGGTTTGAATTTCTAATGCCTCGTTAGTTTAAACGGATGTGTTGTGGAAGGAGATTTGTTGGCAATAGAAAATTGTTTTAGCAAGGATGGTAATCCAAGTTTATTCTTGACTTTTTTGCTTTTGGGTGATAAGAGATTAGGTGATTAATGAGATAGTTTTTGAGTATCGCCAGGTTTTGTTATCAGTTCTTGATGAACTTAAAGGTACTGGTGATGGATATTATGTTGTGGTTGGAGGGATTACGCCGACGCCTCTTGGAGAAGGCAAGTCCACTACCACTGTTGGTCTATGCCAAGCATTGGGATCTTTTCTTGATAAAAAGGTATTTTGCGACTTTCGCCTATTCTGATTCGTTCTCTTTAAAAATAAGCTTATTATTTGTTTCAATATCTCAATGATACTTTAAGAAGCTCGAAAGAAACTGAGTTCTTGATATTTTGGCTCTCTTAGGTGGTTACATGCCTTCGTCAGCCGTCACAAGGACCAACTTTTGGGATCAAAGGGGGTGCTGCTGGTGGAGGCTATAGCCAAGTAATTCCAATGGATGAGTTTAATCTTCACTTAACTGGGGATATTCATGCAATAACCGCTGCAAATAACCTTCTTGCTGCTGCCATAGATACTAGAATCTTCCATGAATCTACACAATCCGACAAGGCTCTTTTGAATCGCCTTTGCCCACCGAATAAAGAAGGGAAAAAGAGCTTCAGTGATATAATGTTTAGGCGTTTGAAGAAACTAGGCATCTCTAAGTCCAATCCTGAAGATCTTACACCAGAGGAAGTAAAGAAATTTGCCAGGCTTGATATAGATCCGAGTTCAGTCACATGGAGAAGAGTGATGGATGTAAACGACCGCTTCTTGAGGAAAATCACAATTGGCCAGGGCCCCGAAGAAAAGGGTATGACACGAGAAACAGGTTTTGATATTTCAGTCTCTAGCGAAATTATGGCTGTCTTAGCTCTCACAACTTCACTATCCGATATGAGAGAGAGGCTTGGGAAAATGGTTATCGGGAATAGCAGAGCTGGTGATCCTATCACCGCTGATGATCTTGGAGTTGGTGGTGCTTTGACTGTACTAATGAAAGATGCCATCAACCCTACACTCATGCAAACTCTTGAGGGCACCCCTGTTCTTGTCCATGCTGGCCCTTTTGCAAATATTGCACATGGAAACTCATCTATAGTCGCTGATAAAATCGGCCTTAAGCTTGCTGGACCCGGTGGTTTTGTGGTTACAGAAGCAGGGTTTGGTGCCGATATCGGAACAGAAAAGTTCATGAACATAAAGTGTCGGTATAGTGGTTTGACACCTCAATGTGCTGTTATCGTGGCCACGATAAGGGCACTCAAAATGCATGGTGGAGGCCCCGAGGTTGTGGCTGGGAAGCCTCTGGATCGTGCCTATGTGACGGAGAATGTGGCTCTTGTTGAAGCTGGCTGTATCAACTTGGCTAGACATATTTCAAACACGAAATCTTATGGTGTAAATGTCGTGGTGGCTGTGAACAAGTTTTCGACTGATTCTGAAGCAGAACTAAACGCAGTCAAGAGTGCAGCATTATCTGCCGGAGCTTCCGATGCTGTAATTTGCACTCACCATGCTCATGGAGGGAAAGGAGCGGTTAGTTACTCATTTTTTTAGGTTCTTACCGAAAATTGTTGTATAATGCTGTTTCTTACACTGCCAAGTGTGTGGTCAGAGTGTTCATTATGATCCATCTTAGAACAACTGAATCCCAACTCGGCCTTTTCACTTTCGCTGAACTATTTGTTTTCTGATCTCAGGTGGATCTCGGGATTGCAGTTCAGAAAGCCTGTGAGAATGTTACTCAACCTTTGAAATTTCTGTATACTTTGGATATGAGTATTAAAGACAAAATAGAGGCAATAGCAAAGTCGTACGGGGCCAAAGGCGTAGACTACTCAGAACAGGTAACATTTAACTTCAAACTAGTCGTCCATAATGTATCTACCATTATATAATGTTTTTCCCTACTTCGAATAGGCTGAGAAACAGATCGAAATGTACAGCAAACAAGGATTTTGTAATCTGCCAATCTGCATGGCCAAGACTCAATATTCATTTTCCCACAATGCTTCAGAAAAGGGTGCTCCAAGTGGCTTTGTTCTTCCCATCAGAGACGTAAGGGCAAGTATAGGTGCTGGTTTCATCTACCCTTTAGTCGGTACTATGAGCACGATGCCCGGTTTACCAACGAGACCATGCTTCTACGACATAGATCTTGATACGGCCACCGGAAAAGTTATTGGTCTTTCTTGAAAATCAAATATAATTGTTTTAAACTTATTATTCTTCGTTTCTTGTTATGTATTGCGAGAAAATGATGTAACTAGCTGAGGTGAAGTTTATTTCTCACTGAATGCTTTGTTCTGACTTTTTTTTTTTATACTCTCCACGGTTTCTTGAATAATTCATGTTTAGAATAAATGAAATTTGTTCGCTTTTCTTTTATCGTGTCATGGTTACATAGGAAGAGTTAAGTTGGGATTTATTTTTATTTTTTTATATGTGGGAGTGGGATTTTGTAAATATATTTTGAGCCGTTGCCTCGACTCGAACCGGAGTCGTCCCGGGACATTTGTTCAAACACAAAAATGCGGCGATAAATTTTCGATAAAAACACAAAATTGAGTCAAGATGATGCAAAGTGTTACAATTCATGAAAGTTGAGGATGTGAACTGTAATTATTCAAACAATGGTTGCAAAGTGAAATTTGGACTAAACTATAGGATGTTTGTGGTAATTTTTCCTTTTATCTATTACGTACATTGTCTTTTGTTAGCCAAACTATTAAACCGCCAGCCTCCTTGCTTCGTAGCATTATGATATTTAATATTTTATTTAATTTTGTTGTTATTTGATGCTTACCTTGCCGCCGCCCTCTAGCCGCCTAGCCTCCTTGTATTAATATTTTTTTAAAATTGTGTTGTTATTTGATGCTTACTTTATTATTTAACTTTGTTATCCTTAAGTTTGTTTATTTATAACCGTTAAAATTCATGACATTATTGATATATTAAGAATATATAAGGTAGTGAGCTCTACTTTAGTAAAGGGCGAGCTTCGCGTCGGTGCTATGCGTAAAGTCACGGTACATATTTACGCTTCAGTGTGTTTTGCGTCTTTAATAACTATGCTCATATCCATGATCCACACGCTGTTTATTTCATAATCACTAAGTATAAGTTTTCCTTCTCAAAAAAAAAAAAAAAAACATGTATAAGTTTTACCGATGATTTTATTTGTCAAAACAACTTTGATCTCTAGGTCGATTATAAATCTATTAATTTTATATTATTATATTAAAGAAAACAACTGTTATGTATGTGAGTGAGGGATTTGTAAATTAAATCATGTTTTAACATAATTAATTTATACTCTTTTGTTTGTCTACCGAATACCGTACCGATTAATATATAGGTCGTCTAAGCACTCCAAATCTCACTATTGTTTAAGTAGTTATTGTCGGAGGAAATTTATGCTTAGGGACCCCAAATGCCAATAAATCATATTTCTAACCATCATCGAATAAATTTCAGCATCGTGGTATATCAAAATTGATTTAATGAAATTCTTTAAAAATTTGATTAATGAAATCACTCATATCATAAGAAATTGCAATGAGAATATATACCAGAAAATTATAATTTTAATCATGAAGTAGTCTTAAAAGCTTTCAATTTGCAGTTTTAGAGCAGTGACTTGGTGTTGTACACGTCAACAATATTCGATGTCACGTCAGCAGCTTTTGGTGCCACAAAATATCAGTTTCATGTATCACGTCAATACTCATGTGTAAAAGGGATAAAAGTGAAAGTAAGGACCAACTTAGTGAACTAAAACTGTAACATAGAAAATATTTGGACTACATATTTTATTTGCATTGAAATTGCACAATCTTCCAGCGATATCCTTTTTTTCTTATGTTTTTCAACTTCTTGAAGACACTGAGCTATTGTCGAATCCTTCTTGGCTACCCCATGGGGCACCACCCCATGGGGTAGATCCAACCACATGTTGGGTATATTCCCTTGGGAATATACCCAACATGTGGTTGGATCTACCCCATGGGGTGGTGCCCCATGGGGTAGCCAAGCCTTAACCCCTTAAAGCCTGCTCTGGATTCTATGGTTCCCGAAAAGATCTTTATCTGCCACAAAAGGAGATCTTTTATCATGCATCATGCTATATTGTCGCATCATGGGCCGTCACTTATATCTCACTCTGTCAAGGCTGACATAACTTTTGATGTTGACTCACGAAAGTTACCATTTTTTTGTGTATTCTTGGTGATTCTTTAGTTTCTTGAAAAGATAAGAAACAATCTACAGTCTCGCGTTCTTTGGTAGAAGCGGAATATAGAGACCTGTGTTACTACAAGTGAAATTATTTGGATCAAACAGCTTTTATTGGAATTTTCATTTTATTATCAGAAAACCGTTACCAATGTTTGTGTATTATGGGTTGATTCTTTAGTTTCTTGGAAAGCTAAGAAAAAAGTCTACAATCTCAAGTTCTTTGGTAGAACCGGAATATTGATCCCATGTTGTCACTGCTAGTGAAATTATTTGGATCAAATAACTTTTCTTGGATTTTTTATTTTCATTATTATAACTAACAACCATCTTTTGTGATAACCAAATGGCTGTCTAATTCACTTCGAATCTTATCTATCGTGAAAGAACTAAACATATCGAGACATGCTTTCATGTTTTCGGGATAAAGTTCAAGCTGGGGTCATCAAACTCCTTCTCATTCACTCTCAACACCAATTAGAGGATATGTTCACTAAGCTATTGCATTCATCGACTTTATCAGTACTTATGTCCAAGATGGCTATCAGGACATTTATAGGTCATTTTTTTAACAATCTTAACTATGAGGTGGGGGATACTCGAACTCGAGTTATTACAGGAGGATCTGAGTGATTGACCATCTTGCGGGAGACTATTAAATTAAGTTACACATCAATGTACATATTAGTCAGCTAGTTAGATAACGTTACTTCGAGCTCCTGAATATAAACTAGTTCGAGTTGTATTTTGATCGTATAATGCAATACATATTTCTCCCAGTGTTTATCTTCTCCTCTGTGATATAAGACCGAGACCGGCGAACCATAGATGGGATTCACATATCATGAAAATCTATTCACTATAGAGATTTAGCACAAGAGAAGAATTGAAATACTTATTAAGAACAGTTGTAAGTTCTCTTAGTAAATGGAAGTTGAATGAACTTTCATTTGAACGGAAGAACAACGTAATTGATTGAAGAAGTATTCCCTATTCACTTATATCATGCAATTTCTTTATGCTGACGGAGAGAACATTTGTTGGGGTGGACACCTTGCTAAAATACACTAAGGTTGTGTTTGTTACATAGGATTAGGTAGGATTATGTAATGATTAAATTGTTTATCCATTGTTTGCTTGGTTTTTTTAACAAACCAACCCTATCATGCAAGCCCGTGAAATGGTGGTATTAAAAGCTGGAAGATAAACCCACATATGCCCCTTGTGACTAGAAAAGAAGTATGATACAATCCCCATGATAATATGATAAATGACCAAAAACACCCATTTTTTATTGTGCAATTGGAGTTGCTGAATTGGAGTTGTCTTCATATATATAATGTGGAAGGAAGATTGTATAGATGTAAGATGAACAAGAAATTACCTTACATTAAAAGTCTCAATTATTAAAAATCGTGACTTGACTAAAAACTAGAAAAGAAAGGTTTTTTTAAAAAGAAGAAAGAAAAACGGAGAAGCTTCTATGCAAAACTGCAATACATCCTCTGCCTGATAATAACAAATGTGCATAGATAACATTCATTTCACCCAAAAAATTTCCAAATAAGATTTGGTTACCTGAATGCATGCCTTTTGTAAGGCATCGCTACCTTAAGTGTGGATTAAGTGCATTAAAAGAGCTAAACATATATTCATCAGAGTATAAGGGTTCATGTTGATGCATTGAGTTTAAGGATTACAGTGTCAAAAATAAAATTTCCAAAAAAGAATTACTTACATTCCCACAAAATGTATCTAATGACAATAGATTTACTCTACTCTGTGTAGAAACTATACAAATGAATTTTTGTCCTTCTATATCAGTAGCACTCCTTACACAGCTCACCGTATCAACCCTGACCTTAGCCCTCCATGCCAAAAGCTCATACAGGAACAACCACAAACCATGAGCATATAATAAACCATGTTCACAACAATATGATTATAATGTATAAATGCATAAACCCTAATACAAAGCACTTCATGTATCCAATGCATTTAAGACGCTCCCTTTTGGTTGTCCCTGTACCACAACTTATATTCATAATCATCAGATTATAATACAGTTCTATAAATGTCATGACATATATCCTTTCCATCAATACCAATAATACCAATAACCAATCATAGTATTGTTATAACAGTGTATTTTAATGCACTTCGCTTTGTCATGATCGCCGCACTAATACCCATCGCTTCGACATATCAGCGGCATTAAATAACCTCGCTTTAATATGACAGCGGCATTTACCATCACTTCGACATATTAACGGTAAATATTCTATCATCGCTATGATATGACAGCGGCAAGTATTCTATCATCGTTTCAAATGACAGCGGCAAAGCATTAAAATCATCACTCGAATATAACAACGCTATCCATGATATGCACCAAGCATCCAATATATATATATGCAACCACAATGCATAGTCCAATATATATATAAAATACATGTTACCGTTTGATGCCCGTACGTCTCTCTACGTACCTTACCAAAATATGGGATGTTGTAGGACTTTATCCCATGCGTTGTGTTGCCACCTGGAAAAGCTCTACACAACTGCACAACTAAATATTAGAAGCCAAATCATAATCCATTACCAAAAATCCAACAAAATATCCAAAAATCCCATATTTCGTGTCTCGCGATCGATTGCCCAAACGTGTCGATCGATCGTGAGACTCCCCTGCCTCAATGCAAAAATTACCACTCCGCGATCGATCGCTGAGTACTTGTCGATCGATCGTGGACTTCACCGATCGATTGCGCAAACTCGTGATCGATCGCGAAAAGTTTATGCCCTCGTACCATGATGCTCGCGATCGATCGGTAAAACGTACCGATCGATCGCGGATGCCTGTAAGCGCGATTTTCGTCATTTTCGTGCATTTCCTCCTTCCCCTACCCATAAAACTCATACAACCTCACACCCCAACCATCCAATACAACCAAAACTACCATATACATCATAAAACACATCAATATCAACAAAACTCAAACATCAATACATAAAACACCATATATCATATCAAACCCCTTTTTCCCCCAAATAATCCAAACTAAAACTCTTCAAAACATGATTAAACATTGAAGGGGAGTGTTCATTACCACTAAAGCTTCAAACCCTTAGCAAGATACAAGCAAACCAAAGTTTGAAATCTCTTCTCATTTCCTCCAAGAGTTGGATGATTTTTGGGGTTTTGGGGAAGGGTTTGAGTGATAAAATGAATAGTGGTGGGAAATGAGAGTGAATAAAGGGGTGGGGTGTAGGATTTATTAGAAGGGGGGTTAACTAAAAACATACCCATGAATTTAGCATGATGTAAAATATCTCTACTTGATATTTTAAAGCATTTACTCCATAAAAGGCACCATCACTAGAACAAAGCTCAATATATCATGCCAATTTTACATCAATCCCCACAATGCATCACATGCACCTGAAATGTATCACTAGGTTATGCCCATCGCATAAATATAGATTTCTCATCCTCAATAAATAATATTAATACCAAATTATCCTCAAAATCATAATTAATGGCCATAACACATGATTAATTTCAGGGATATCACACCTTCAGAAAACCTTGTATGCATGTAATATATTGTCGTGCATGGATCTTCTTCTTTTGTTTGTAATTACGTATTCCGTTGAAAAATTAGTAACTTAAGAATCACACTTTTATTTCCCCAGCCGACAACGGACAACCCCAACTCCATTGCCACCGTAAATTCCGACTCAACGAACCCTAGTGCCGCAAGCAAGGTAATTCACACCATAATGTTTTCCACAGTTTCTCCGCCAAAGCATCCGATTCCAAAGCTCAGAAATTAGAAAGCTTACCTGGGATACTAGCGGTGATTCCTAAACAAGTGAGAAATTGCACACACACGCTCGCCGGAGTTCCTTGGCTTGAGAAATAGTGACGGTGTTGCTAAAAGAGTCGAATTTTGTGTGTGAGAGAAATGATTGAGTAGGTTTTTAAAGGGGTATTACGAGCATAATGCACCAATACTATTTGGCTGCGCTTGATTGGTATGATATGATAAATGATGGATTGATTGTTAGATGGATACAGACATGATAAGTAAAGTAATGATTAATTTATAGTTTGTTTGGTGCAAATAATTAAATATATGTATTAATATAATATTATGTTTGGTGTAGTTGATAATATTGGATAAAGTTAAATTTTGAAATACCCAAAGTAACCTTGTGAATTTTTTCAATGTACGATTACAGCTGGAGTCACAATTCATCATTGAATGCCACAAATTTATGAAATGGAAGCAGATGAGAAACGAGGAAATGAAGTTTCACCCGATTTAGAACCAGAGGACACAATCTTCGTTCTTTGCTCGATTTCTCAATTTTGCATACATCTGTCAAGTTGTTGAGATGGGTAATTTAATTTCACTGTTAATTTGTTAATTTCACCTTCATTGATCAGTTGTTTCTACATGTATCTGAAACAATGCGTCTGTTGTTTAATATGTTTGGCTTTTGTTGACCGATTTAAATAAATTTTGTGATTTATTATGCAGTATATTGTATTTTGGTTAATATTTTTTCATTTTCGACTTACAAGAAGGGAGTATTAATATGTTCTAGCGATACAGGTAATGACATTAAAAATTGTATAAAAATCATTTTTTTGTCATATTGTGATGAAGCCACATATCTTTTGTTAGATTTGTGCATAAGAATTTGGTCTTTTTTGCCACGATAGAGTGCAATGATTGAAATACATGCTGAACTAGAATTGGCTTAAATCCTTTGTTGGTTTATTACATCCTCATAATGTTGCCTTTTACTTGCATTAGGATTTACATATGTTGTAAACTATGTTAATGAATAAGATCCATTATACATGTAGGTCATATGCCAACAAATCCACCACCACTTTGTCAGTGTGGTAATGGCCCTATGGTTCTACGTCAGGCTGGCAAGTACTCAAGTCATCAAGAGAAATACTACTACACTTATCCCGCTTCCCTCTCCCATGCGAACAAATTCTATTGGTGCCATGATTACGATGATAATTGTGTTAGTAAACGTGAGCAAACATTTACACGGACCGGCTATGATCCCAGTAATGTCACAAGTCAGTAAGAATTTTCAATTAAACAGAAAATTAATCTTAACTTGTACTTTTTACTAGTAGTTCATTGCAATACATTCTTATTAAATCTGAATTGGTATTGGCTCATTATGTCATGATAACCTAACTCTTGTTGTTGCAGGTGAAGTGAAAATCACATTACCACCAATTTGTGAATGTGGTAATGGCCTAATGCTTCTACGTAAGGTTGGAAAATTCTCAACCAAACCTAGGAAATACTACTACATATGTCCAATGTCACGCCCACATCGGAACAATTCTTTTGGTACGACGAGTATCATGGCATTAGCTTGAAAACGTCTACTGCAAGTAGTCCATAAAGCAACCGAAAAACTAGTAGTATGCATTCTGGTGAAACATTCGTCAGAAGGAATATGAAAGTCGGTACTGCATCTGTCGGGCCTCGTCATCTTAATCCTCAATTATACATTTGATTACGTAAATCACATATATTTACTTATCAGGATTAAGATGCTATTACTATTGATCAAGAGTTTTCACTATGTTTTGCGTTTACATAGGTCATATACATCACATCTTGTATATCATTTATACATCACAACTCAGTCACTCTCGATCAGTATAACTTCTAGCAGCAGAAGGTCGACTCACAATCCCGGTTGTTCCCCAGCTATGAGTCTCTACAGAACAACCACACAAAACATGAGTATTTAAAATGATGTTCACAATCTAACATCAATATAATGCATCAATACGATACAAACAACTTCCTGTAATTCATGCATTTGCAATACTCATCTCTGGTTGTTCATGTGCATACCCTCTGTACATACCTCAGAACAGAATATATAACATAAGACAATTAGCCAAATATGCCATCACATATTCATTCAACATCATGTTATAATGGGACCGATATGATATGCCTCCCAGCTTAATATCTCAGTGGCTCAGCCTTCATGTCTCATATTAGCAGCACATATCATATTTCCGTCCTCACACATTATAACAGCCATAGCATATGCCCAACAAGAGCATACCTCTCATGGCATCAACTAGATACCTCAACAACATTAATATAACAACCAAAGCATATGCCCAACAAGAGCATACATCTCATGGCATCAACTATATACATCAACAACATTAATATAACAACCAAAGCATATGCCCAACAAGAACATACCTCTCATGGCATCAACTCGATACCTCAACCACATCAATATAATAGTCAAAGCATATGTCCAACAAGAGCATACCTCTCATGGCATCATCTCGATACCTCAACATATAGAATAATCATAAAACCAATCACATATCTCAACAGCATCGTGCCTCGCAGCACCAATCACACTTGATATTCACAATAATCTTATATCTCCATAAACAAAATATCATCATCCATCTCGTATCTAAATCAACAATACCTCATCATCATAGATCATGATTAATGATCATAAATGGAATATCAATACTCGTACGTCAATACATACCTGTTGTACTGTACAACATATATATGCGTAGGCGTCAGTAATTAGCCACCTCATTGTCATGTCCCATGTGATGATGATACATGAATACCAAGAATTTATAATGTTATAATAGGCTTCACCATCACATTCAAACAACATATAATAATTTTCAACATTTTAACCTACGCGATCGATTGCCACTTTTACGCGATCTGTCGCCAAAACTTTTTGGCCATCAACAATCGATCTCTATGTTTCATGCGATCGATCGTCTGCTAGCGATCGATCTGTCACATTCATGTGATTGATCGCCCATGTATTAAACCGCCTTATTTTTGCCTCAGCACCGACTAACGATCGATCGCGATGCTCTGAAATTTTCAGAACATGACGAATTTGAGCTTATTTTCATGGTTCTCAACCTACATCTCAATTCAAACCATCAAAACTTGATCACAAGATTACCTAGCATCATATAAACATCTTTCCAGCATATTACAACTCATTTCTTTGCACGACATCAAGTATCAATTCATACAAAGCATAAACATGCTTCACCATGTTCACAACCTCATACTACACATACATATAATTGAAAAACAAGTGTATATACCACTACATGCTTACCAACTAGCTTTGTTTTCACTTCTTCCTCAAGTGATAGTTTGATTTCCAAGTCTAAGTCAAGTAAGTTCCCCAAGCACAAGTGAGAGTTGACAGAGGAGCTTGTGTAGAGAAATTTAGGTGAGCAAGACGTGACTATGTGATTTCAAATCTGAAATCACATCTTATATTACACTATTTGTGTTAAACCAAACTCATGTGAAATTCACATCTAATGCCAATTCAACTTCATGTACCCTTGTTTTGTTTATCCAACTATGTATGATGCCTACTCTTTCATAAACTACCATGAACATGAAATCTCTTGCTATGTAGCATTACTTCAAGCCAAGAAATAAGTCCATTTCCATTGTTTTTCATTCTATGTTCTCCACTCTACATATATCATTACTTTCCATACTTGGTTCAACTCAAACTCGAGTCCACGTCAGACCGTAATTATCACATAATTACGACATAATCATATAAAACAGGCATGAGTCATATCAAGGAATTACAATTCTCATACTAATTGAATTTCGTCCTCGAAATTGAACCATGTAGGCAACAAAATAACAACAACAATTACATACGCATTATTTACGCATATCACTCCGAAGCATTTACTTACCAGCATTGCATTAATATAAAGTAAACATACCAGACAATAACTCGGGATACTGCGGTATCATATGCTGACTTTGTCTCACATATCAGCTACATCAACACTCTGCTTATCTCAATGAACCTTGAGCAGAGATCTTACGTTCCGGTATACCTGATAATCTGCTCTAGGCAAAATCCGAACTGGACGTGTTATACACATACAATACATATGTGCTTCCCTGTACAATATGTTCTTATGTCTGTCATACCAACATAGTACACAATATCAATCACTGAGAGTGGCAATAGCCAATGGTATGCCAGTGTTTCAACACATTGTACAACAACAGACAGGCCATATATCGGAACGATATTTGTCCTCTCATCCTACCAAACTAGACCAGACCTTTTCCCAAGACGATGTCTCATACTACATTGTGACAACAAAGACTATGCATGAGATCGACAATAAACTCCCATTTCTCGTACAACACTGATCAACAACATTATGACTGACATCCTTGACCATACATCACATTGGAATCTTGCACACATGTACTCAACGTGTCACGCAAACCATTTAACTGTACACCAATACACGGTATCGCGTCAGATATACTTCAGACAGACAACATCAACTTTGAGGACTTCATCCTCACACCAATATCGTATAGACAGAGATTTTCGCACACCAACAATTATGAACACGTCTTGATCTCACTAAATTCAAGTAATTTATTACTTTCAACCTACTATTTCATCAAATCATATGTGCACAGAGTTGTCACCGCTATAACATCTCCCCACTTTGCGCTGTACAGTGCAATCACACAATGTATCAAACAAAACATTTCCATTTCTCGCAGTAGGTCAAACCCGCACACAGGCCTACAACTCCAATTCCATAACAACAAATAGCAACATCAAGAGAGAAAGTACATCGGTTGCTAACTAAATCGGGCAACCCTCAACAATCAGACAACACAAAGACATTTCTACTCAAATGTCATTGCTAGTGTAGTCCAAGACATTATATTGTGGTTCCAATAATTTACCATCACGCTATCAACACGTTGCAACAAACATGTGTTTGTCATTATAAGCCGTGTACGATTCTTCGTTGCCTACTCACCATATCTATCACCATCAATTATCAAATGACATCGAGTTCTGGTCATTTCTCACTAACCCCTGTGATTCGTCGAGTCAAATATAATTAGTATTCTTACATAACATTTTTCCACACCATTTGCATGATTAGATATCACATTTACCAGGAAAGTCCTTCTGTCATCAAACAAAAGGAACCAATTCAATAATGACATTCCTTTGCATCAACTACTCCCTCGAGACTACCATTCTCGAGTATATCACAAGCTCGTCCATCAATCGCTACACACTGTTCAGTGCTCAACAAACATATACCACTTAAGAGTGGAAAACAGCATGCTTGGATCATATTGTTATTACAAGCATATGCAATCCAACTCCAACATGGATTTCTCCAACAAATCCCACACGTCTCAGACAAATGATAACTCATTCAGTTCTTCTTCTACAGAAGAACATCAATATCACAAGAACTAAACAATGTTGTTAATGCTGTCAACCAACTATGTCATGATATCTTGCCATACTAGGAAACATCACCTGTCAAACTCGCATTATCAATCAAACATGTACCACGTAGTACAATTCAAATGCATACCTGATAGTGTACGACTGCTCCTATCAAATCATTCTTACATATGGTTATGCAATGGATATACAATCCAACAATGCTTGTGAAGTAACACCATAAGACTTAACTACGACCACAATGAATCCGTACAATATCTCTGACACAAATGCCAAAATGATTTCCGTAGTGGTCAGGGCAAGTACTTCGCTATGACCATGCAATTAAGCCCATATTGGCTCCACACCAGATATCATTCCTGAAACTCAACAATATCGTGTTAGCAGATCGCATATGTCCCATAACTCTGGGTACAATTTACCAGCACATCCCCATTATACAATCAATCCAACGGAGATCATAATCCTCATAGATTGACATTCTCAATCATACTCACAAATATTCGTACCATTCGACGTCTGGTACGCGTCAAGCCCAACACACGTTGGTCGCACCAACAACACTGACTTGTTGAGACTACCATTTGGTAATGTCTAAATACATACACACACTTGCTTGAGAAAACTCTTACCTTAAGCACAAACCATTCTCACTCTTGAATTTGCAAAAAGTCGACTTTGCGCTGCGCAAGAATTGATGTCAATCGACAAATAAACAAAATGAATAAATAAATAAATGCGTAAATTAAATAAAGCAATAAAGAACACGTGAATTTGTTATAGAAGTTCGACGATGATTCGCCTACGTCTCCTCTTCCCGGCTAGATAACTTCCAACCGAGGTTCCACTAGAATAACTTTTGCTCTTGGCCTTAAGGGCTCCAAGTTAGCCACAACATACTCTTCCCGAGTAAACAACTCTTCACGAGCAACACACTCTTCACGAGTCTTCTTAGCCTTAAGGGCTCCAAGGATAACCACACAAAACTCTTCCCGAGTTACCCACACTCTTCACGAGTTTTCTTGGCCTTAAGGGATCCAAGGATAGCCACACACTTGCACCAACTTCACTTGTTGATGACTTATACAATTTTCCAACTTGCGTCGGTGTTGGAGGACCTTACAATAAATCAAATAACACCTTCACGGTGTAACGACACGAAGAACACAAGCTCTTCACACAAGAAATAAATTACAAACTCCAATACAACAGAAATGTATGAAGTTTGCAATGCTAGAATAATTTTGAATGAGCAAAGCTTTCTTGTAGCTTATAGACTTGTTTCTTGTCATCAAAATGCTCCAAAAAACATCCATATTTATAGTGTAGGAGGCCCCAAGGCTCCTACTAGCCGTTGCTACACTTAAGGCTTGAATCACTCCTGCATCGCCTCAGCCATCGCCTCGGGCGATCTCCATCGCCGAGCACCAACGGTCAAAATCTTCACTGATCGCCTCAGGCGATCGATACCAAAAATCAATACCGTAGCTTCGGTTGCTCAGAAATATTCAAAACCTCAAACGATCACTTCATCGCCTCAAGCGAACTCTGCATCGCCTCATGCGTTCTCCCCATTGCCTCAGGCGATCTTGCCATGCGGGCGGTCCTCGGCGTCGCTTCAGTCGATGTGCGGGGCGAAGTCTTGATTGGTTGCCATCGCCTGGAGCGATGATCAGCATCGCCTAGGGCGATCTTGGTAGCACGCTCACCTCGCCATCGCCTCTGTCGATGGGCGTGGCGATGCCTCGCCTGGCACCCATCGCCTGGGGCGATCTGCCCGATGCCTTGCACATTTGATTTCCTTCAAACAATCCACTTTTCAATCAACTAAATTTGTACACTAAGTAGACACATTAGTATAACAAACATAAGTTTTGTTGATCATCAAAACTCATAAATAATTCGGAGATAAATTAAGCATTAAACTCAACAATACGTTTAAGGCTCAACAATCTCCCCCTTTTTTATGATCACAAAACTTGATAAACTTGAAGATGTAATATGCATGAAATATTAGTAAACGAGACTCCCCCTTAACAATTGCATAGCACATACAAGATTTACCAAGTAAAGCATAAAAAGCTCTCCCCCTCAAACCATGCATAACTCTCCCCCTCAAACCATGCATAACTAAAGCTTCAAGTTTATCTGTGATAATCAAAAAGCACAAAGTTCAAATAAGCATAGCACAAATATATGTTGACACATAGCCATATTTTAACAATTACCACATGTTCCTCATCAAGCATGTAATAGCCATAACAAGCATGAGATTAAATCATTTAAAGGAAGACAAACATGCGTTTAAGGCAATTATCAACAATGAATTCTAACTTGTGCAAAGTGTGCATATGTTCCATAAAGAATTCAAGCATTCATGCCCAATAAACATTAAATAACTCAATGCATCATTATAATCAATTGATAAGTTAATGATAATAAAATCATTAAGGTCATAATAGTGTTATATTCATTTTACTATGATCCAAAATTGAGCATCCAAACAATTATAGCATGCTTAATCACATAATTGCACATTTCATATTCAAATGAACACATGGCACATCAAGATATTTACCATAAAGAGATAAGCATAAATCATGCATCAACATAATTTAAGTGTGCATATGCTATGGGGAAATGCATTTTACTATCAATGAATATTGAGCTTTATTATTTATTGGTCACAATTAATTTGTGCCAATGAAATTTTTCATTGCTCTTTTAAATGCACAAAATAAATTACCTTTGATGACAAGAGTACGTTCTTGTCATTGGTCATATACCTCGCGCTTCCTCTGTTGTGGTGTATAAGATGATTTCCTCCCTTGAGGTGTTAGTGCCTTCATCCTCTCTCCCTTTGTTGTTCCTACACAACAAATTTTTGATTGGAGGTTCTTTGGTACCCATTTGATTTTTGGGTCCTTGCGGGTTAGCTTTCATCGATGCCTTTGGAATCCATTTTCACCTCTTGTTAGGTTGATATTGGTTTTTAGCAAATCTACATTTATTCTTTGTGTGACCATCTTTACAACAATAAGTGCAAGTAGGGGAATTATGCTTAGCTTTAGCCAACAAGCTTGTAAAAGTTTTAGATTTGCTTGAAAAGCCTAGTCTGGCTTTATCGAAGCTACAACGTTGCAAGCCAAGCAATTCATTCATCTTTAAACTACTTTCACTAAACTTGCAAAAAGATAAAATTTAATTCATTTTTCAATGAATTATTTTCTTCATCTATCTTGGCTAACTCAAGTTTGAGCATTTTGTTACTCATCTTGGTTTTGCCAAGAACATCAAAAAGCTCATTATATGTTTCTAATAATTCATCAAAAGATGGTACCTCATCGTCGCTTTCCTCTTCTTCATCATTTGCGTCATCTTTGGCCATGAGACAAATGGTTGTTGCTTCTTCTTCCTCGGAGTCACTATCACTCAATGTGGCCATTCAAGCTTTCTTTTTCCCTTTACCCTCATTCTTCTTCCTAGGACATTCATTAGCATAATGACCTTTATATTGACAATTATAACATGTTACCTCATGTTTGAATCATGTTTGGTGGCACCGGAGGTCTTTGGCTTGTTGTATTTGAGGAAGAATTTCTTGAACTTTCTAGTGAACAAGATCATCTCTTCATCATCTTCATCCTCGGATTGTTCTTTCCTCCCGATCAAGGCTATCCCCTTTCTTATGGATCTATCTTCCTCCTTTAATCCCTTCCGGGTTGACACTTCAAGCTCATGGTCACCAATGTTCCATGGAATCATCAAGATCATATGACACAATATCTCTTTTGTTGGATTCAATGATAGCCGTCCTCTTTGCATCACATTCCTTTGGCAAGGCTCTTAGTGCTCTCCTCCATATTTGCTTTGGAGGATACTTCTCTCCAAGTTGGGCAAGCTCATTGATGATTTGAGTGAGCCTTCTAAACATTGAATCAATGTTTTCTCCGGACTCCATCTCAAAGGTTTTATATTTGAGTTGCAATAGATCAATCTTTGTCTCCTTCACTTGGTTTGTACCCTCATGACAAATTTGCAATTTGTCCCAAATTTCCTTTGCGGTTGAGCACATCAAGATCTGGTTGTATTCCTTCATATCTAAAGCACAATGCAAAATATTAATAGCTTTAGCATTTTGAGAAATTAAAATCATATCCGCTCTTGTAAAATCGTCCATTTATTTGGGAATACTCATTGCACAAACTTCCTTTAAAGGAATGTGTTGACCTTTTACAATAATCTTCCATAGGTCATAATCTACGGATTGGATGTATAAAGAAATTCTATTCTTCCAATATCCGTAGTTATCTCCCGTGAAGAGCGGAGGTCGACTTGTCGATTGACCTTGGGCAAACTCATTTGCTAGATTAGCCATAGAAATTTTTTTGATTTAAAACAAAAATCAAATGGCTCTGATACCACTTGTTGGAACCGAAGATGGGGGGTGAATGAGATTCCTTGGCTACTTTAGCGTTTTAAAATGAATTTGCAAAAAGTCGAGTTTGCGCTGCGGAAGACTTGATGTCAATCGACAAATAAACAAAATGAATAAATAAATAAATGCGTAAATTAAATAAAGCAATAAAGAACACATGAATTTGTTATAGAAGTTCGGCGATGAATCGCCTACGTCTCCTCTTCCCGGCTAGAAAACTTCCAACCGAGGTTCCACTAGAATAACTTTTGATCTTGGCCTTAAGGGCTCCAAGTTAGCCACAACACACTCTTCCCTAGTAAACAACTCTTCACGAGCAACACACTCGTCACGAGTCTTCTTGGCCTTAAGGGCTCCAAGGATAACTGTAAGGACCCCCGTGCCCTTAACCCGATATTAGTGTATTAACCCCTGTCATTAGTGCATACGATCATGTTATTAAGGGGGGGAAAGTGATTACATGCAACTCTAGCATGAATACCATCTATAAATTCCTTTATATTAATCGTATAATGTCTATACTTTCCCAACACATTACATAAAAACATGTCATGCACCTTTAAACATACACTAACATATTCTCAGTTCATTTAGCAATTCCATATTTAATTGCATGCAAACCATGAATGAACAGAGAAAGCCGTAGCCCGTTTATACATCCCATATACACGTAAAATGTACTCACATAAGAGCACCCAAAGGAATGAGCTTGTATCTAATGTATAAAAATAGTCTACCATATACCGTTATTGGTACTTCAATCCTGGAAGCACCTCCCAAGCACAGTTCGATCTCAACTCTGGATCTATGCACTTATTCAACCAGCTCTGGTACCTCGATCCTGGAAGTACCTCAAATCGATAGCCCGAGCTCAACTCCAAAGCTGCTGCTACACCTGTAACACCTGCCCCAACAGAGACAGCCCCCACACGGGGTGAGCATACCAATACCACCAATCCAAATAATCATAATATTACAATTCATAATTTACAGAATGTAAATGCCATGAATTTAAATGATACTCCCTGGATGGTATCATCCTCATCCGGGATCCCATGTATTGTCCCTGTTCTCAAAATAACCAAACTCATCAAATTCTCAAAGCCAGTTAATCGCCACATGGATTAACAGATACCATTTCTATTATGTCAGTCACATAATCCATATGGTAAAATCATTACATAAAAGACCATAGATATCACATATGTCTAACCAATAATACCACAGTTCTATATCATAGCTCGCTCTACAATAACGGCATCATCATCCCACGCCCGCTCCACAATAGCGGCGTCATAACCGATGATCGCTCAACAGCGATAACATCTCAATCGTTGCTCGCTCAAGGCGGCACTATATAATTCTCAGCATATTTCCATTTATCACAATTACCAAATGCTATACGTTTCATTGGCCATTTATTTCAAGCATCATATATCATGCATTTCAATCTTCATTCATTGCAATTACCACATACCATGCAATTCACACTTGTAATATTATAATAGGCTATGCTCGTACGTTATACGTACCTTAAGTCTCCGTTCCAAGCCAAACCTTGCTTGAGTTCCATGCCTCGAGACATATGTGCTAAAACACATAAACAACTCACAATCAAGAATAAGCATGCGGTCACGTGCCCACGCACGTTTGCAGCCTCAAAACCCATCGTCAATTCATGACGATCACCAAAATAGAAGCCCCCTCGGCTAAGCATGCATAATACCCAAAATATACCATTTAACAAGTTTAAAAGATATCCCAGAATTCAACCGGGAATTCTGTTTTATTAAACTTTGGCCTCAACCAATCTATTTTAAAAGTATAACATTCCCATAGGAATGTAGACATTGCCCCGGAAACGGCCCCTTTAAACCTCGGTTCCAAAATCCCGACATTTTCCAAAATTTTGAAAAAAAACAAAGGGAACAGGGCCGCGATCGATCGGCGCTAAGCCGCGATCGATCGCCATACCCTACTGCCCGAAAAAAAACAAGCCGCGATCGATCGCCACATCTCGCAATCGATCGCCGAGACCCTCGCGATCGATCGCCCACTTTTCGCGATCGATCGCCGCTACTGCTCATCGCCTTCCCAAAACAGAAACATGTCGCGATCGATCGGCGCCAAGCCGCGATCGATCGCGACCTGCGGGATTCCGAAAATTTCGAGCTTCAATGGTGTTTTTCACACCCAAACTCCAAACCAACACCCCATACAACCTCAACACCTCAAATACAACATTGAAAGCCAATAAAAACTCTAAAAACTCAACTTGGATCTTCAACCCAAAAACCCCCAAAATCAAACCCACCAAAAACTTAACCAAAAACTATAATACTACTATCAAATCGAAGACAATGACGAGGGGAAGATGAATACCTGATTATCTTCAAGAAATCGGGCTCCCAAGACGAGCCCCCAACGATTTGCTTCCAAGAGCAATAGAGGGAAAAGGTCGGGGAAGGGTTTGAGAGAAGAGTGAGGGAAGAGAGAGGGAGGTTCCGTGCTACAATGATGGAAATCTCGAGTCCAACTGGTATATATAGCAAAAATGCTCCAAGATACCAATACCTCCACAAATACATCATGATTCATTAAAAATCATCTGTTTTCAAAAACTCTCTCTCCAACATCAAATACCCATACCGGCCCCAACATAAAGCGCCCCGGACACCAAGTCCCACTAAAAACCCAACTCATAGGTTTTCCACCAAAATGAGAATACAATCTCAACCTTTGGATCCAACGATCCCAAATGCCCGATTTAACAACCTCGGGAGACGCAAAAATCGCAATTAATTCCTAATTGCCACAATTAAAAATCCATCAAGGATTATTACCACACCGGGATTAACACCATTAATCTCCGGATATCACAATAACCACACAAAACTCTTCCCGAGTTACACACACTCTTCACGAGTCTTCTTGGCCTTAAGGGGATCCAAGGATAGCCACACACTTGCACCAACTTCACTTGTTGATGACTTATACAATTTTCCAACTTGCGTCTGTGTTGGAGGACCTTACAATAAATCAAATAACACATTCACGATGTAACGACACGAAGAACACAAGCTCTTCACATAATAAATAAATTACAAACTCCGATACAACACAAATGTATGAAGTTTGCAATGCTAGAATAATTTTGAATGAGCAAAGCTTTATTGTAGTTTATAGACTTGTTTCTTGTCATCAAAATGCTCCAAAACATCCATATTTATAGTGTATGAGGCCCCCAAGGCTCCTACTAGCCGTTGCTATACTTAAGGCTTGAATCACTCCTGCATCGCCTCAGCCATCGCCTCGGGCGATCTCCATCGCCGCGCACCAACGGTCAAAATCTCCACTGATCGCCTCAGGTGATGTCCCGATCACCTCAGGCGATCGATACCAAAAATCAATGTCGTAGCTTCGGTTGCTCAGAAATATTCATCACCTCAAACGATCACTTCACCGCCTCAAGCGAACTCTGCATCGCCTCAGGCGTTCTCCCCATCGCCTCAGGCGGTCTTGCCATGCGCGTGGTCCTCGGCGTCGCTTCAGTCGATGTGCGGGGCGAAGTCTTGATTGGTTTCCATCCCCTGGAGCGATGATCAGCATCGCCTGGGGCGATCTTGGTAGCACACTTGCCTCGCCATCACCTCTGTCAATGGGCGTGGTGATGCCTCGCCTGGCACCCATCGCCTGGGGCAATTGTCACCATCGCCTGGGGCGATCTGCTCGATGCCTTGCACATTTGACTTCCTTCAAACAATCCACTTTTCAATCAACTAAACTTGTACACTAAGTAGACACATTAGAATAACATACATAAGTTTTGTCGATCATCAAAACTCATAAATAATTCGGAGATAAATTAAGCATTAAACTCAACAATGCGTTTAAGGTTCAACACGATCCCTCCCACCGCAAGCGCATAACTGAAGTTTATATCATGGTTACAAACCCCCAAAACATTGATTGTTATTGTTCCTTTTTTAGTTCTGATTTTCACTTTGTCGATGCTAGAGACATGTACACTCACATATGTACCATCCAATGTACCGAGACAACCCTGCGAAACAATAAAAACTACTAATGTTTCACAATATTCACTAATGTTCATGGCTTCAAAACACGGAAAAGCTGCATGACACTAAATTGTTTCAATGCATACAAAATTGCATCCTAGTAAAACAAAATTCAAGATTATCAGGTGTATTTACAGTACGTTGAACCATTTCCATGGTTCATTACAACTGTTCTCTTCGACTGATACATGATTAACTAGGAGAATTGGATGTAGCTTCAAACTGCTATCAATACTTCATGGAAATACGTGCTAATAGTTTGCCCACTCCGTAAAAAATCATGTCTAGTAACCCGATTTTTTTTATAATGTGCTAAGACTGTCAAGAACATGGCAACTTTCTCTTCAACTCTCACGTATCTTGATTCCACCAGACCTCCTACGCGAGTTAGCAAGAAACACAATCGTGCAAAAGCATTTCGATTCATCCGCAAATTAACCACACATTGCACATCTCCAGTTGCAATGATTCTGTGTAAATGATAATTTGTGAATTTATTCTGCGTGTCATACTGTAAGACACGTCCGAGCTACGACCACTTGCCTTCTTTTGCCAATTGTAATGTCTTGCTAACACACTTACCAAGACGAGCGACCCAAACATTATGCGTTGCACCGCTATGATAAGCATAACACTTCTACGTTGCGTGTCCACGGTGCGTCGATTCTTACAAGAAGGGTAAGTGAAGTAATTAACAATACAAGACAAACCGGCTTCAATTCACGTTAAGGCCTCAGTTCAACAGATTTAAGATTTCCACTAAAGCTTCATCTCAACTATAGTACCACTACAAAGCTGCTAACTTTCGTTGGAACACTTGCCTTCAACATTAAATTTAAACCATTACAATAAATGAAAACATGTTAATTTGTTTCTTTCTCAAAATAAAATAAACACACCAGTTCTATATTTCCATATAGAGGAACTTATGTTGACGTACCTGAGAAAAGATTTTCCAGCAAAGTTGATTTACCAACAACTCAACCTTCTCCCCTACAGGCAACATGTTTCAGATCTGGTGAGATAATATTTTCAAATTAAAACAGGGCAGAATCAAGAGCCTTCGGGAAAAGGGTGTAAAGACAAAATTTGAGACAAACGACGGATTAAGATCTTTTCCCCCCATTTTTCAGCGCACCAAACCTAAGACATAAGTCTGATACGGGAGTGGATGCGAATGCGGATGCGGATGTGAGTGCGTCAATTTGCAAAAAATTTGAGTGCGGGTGCGCCTTAATGCGCCTATTAAAAATTAATAAATATATATATATATACATACACACTGATGAAATGAAGTTAAATATACATAATATACATCATATTTAACAAACTCACATCATTATTATATTATTTAAAATTTACAATATGAAGTTCTTAACAACTTTGGTGTTTGCAGCTTTACCATTCTTAAAAAACATTAAAATTAGATTTTATTGAAGAATCTAACATTTGCAGCTTTGCAAAAATGTTATAGCCAGTGATACAACGTAATTTGAATCTTGTATTTAATTGTTCATATTTATTTCAACATGTTTGGTAATAGTATGAATTTATTAAAAATGACTCATATTATTTCCGGAGACTTATATTATTACTTTATGAAATGACTAATAAAAACATTTAAATTAACTCAATAAAAATAAAAGTTTTATTTATAAAGTTCATTCTATTAATTTTCATGCAAAAAACTAAGATATCAAATTTATTATTATTTACTCCGCAAAAATGTTACAAAATCACAGATTTATCATACTTTCTTTTATCACATATTTTAATCTTTCATATGTTATTATGTCTTTTCATAATTCATTATCTATCTATTTACCATATAATATAATTTTCTTACCAACCCGAAATACCTAAAAACCATAAAAATTCATCAAAACCCAAAAGCGAAGAATTTTTTTTATAATTACAAAAAAAAAAAAATCGAAGAATTAAGGAGGATTAACAAGACTTAGTAACTTAGTGCGCGACTTAGTAAATCTTAATGCGCGAATTAGGAAATCTTAGTGCGCGAATTAGGAAATCTTAGTGCACGAATTATAAAATCTTAGTGCGCGAACTAGAAATTCTTAAAGCGCGAACTAGAAATTCTTAAGTCGCCTTAATGCGCCGCACGCGCACCGAGTTTGCCAGTTCGTGGCCGGAGCGCCAGTGCGTGGAGGGGGGTAGGAGGATTATGTGACTTAGCACCAAACACAGACTTTATTTATTCTATTCATAAAAATCATACCAAACTTAATATTAGTTAACATCATATATCAGTATCATTTTCTATCAACTTATTTATCTCTATTTAATAATCATTCAATAATCACATCATTCGAACCAAACAATACCCAAAGGTCTAATGGGGAAGCATGTTCTTGATACCCTTCTCCGTATTTTCACGTATTGCTAGTAGTAAAATTATATAGATTAAATACTAATTTAATCCTCTTGCAGACATTCAATATTGGGATCCACCCACATTGAGTTCTTTATTATACATAATATACAATATTGGGATCCAAAATATACATTATTATAATATAATTATACTTAAGTTAAATTATATAATTATACTTAAGTTAAATTTTATATGTATTATCCACTATTATAATAACTATAATATTAATACTTTGATCCCTACACTTGAGGAGTAGATCTGACCAAATGAGATTTATATGAAATTAAGTTTTGTTTTATTTTATATATAATGTTTATAAAATTATATATTTTGTATAAAAAGGCGTGTCAATTAATGTATTTTGGGAGTTATAATATTTGTAAGAACACTTTAAGTAATTAATATTTCGACTATTTGAATAAATAAAAATTGATTGTCAATTTAATATATTTGAATAATCAATTTCAACAATATTCATCAGTTTTTAAACATAAAAATCATCAAAAATAAATTTAATAAAACATATAATTTAAAAAATACAAAAAATTAAAAAAGTGAGGAGCCGCCTATAATGATGGCAGCCCATCAATAAGAATTATATATAACTATTAATTATATATATTATTAGATAATATTATTATTTATTAAAATTCTTAATTAATATATATAATAACTATTAATAATAGTAATACATTATATGTAATAAAATTATTATTTATTATTAAAAAATACTTAATTACTATTAACAATAATAATACATTATTTATTATAAAAATCCAGGGGCCGCCCTAAAAAAAAGGCAATTGGTACCCACTGCAGCGGCTGCCTTTTTAGGTTTTTTAGGGAGGGCGGCCACTAAATGATGGAGGGGATGCTACATGTATAAGCGACCCCTCGTAAAGTGTAAGCCGCCACATCCATTGACGTTTTGGGGTATTTTTGCAATATTCTCATATCCGAAGTATTTTTGGAAATAATTTTTTTTTTGAATTTTTTTTTAGAAAACCCCTTGGCATATATATATATATATATATATATATATATATATATATATATATATAGGCTTGGCATAATTGACTTCTTTCATTGGTCATATTATATTACAATATATAAATGGAAGAGATGGAAAGAGTTACTTTGGTATGCTTAAATGTGTAATGTATACCCCATTACTTAAATAACATATATAAATATAAATAGATATATAAAATGATAATTTTGATATATTATATTTGTACTCTATTTCAAATCTAACTTTTTTTTATATCTAAAAGATGTATTGCTTCAAATACAATCACTATACTATTTTAATTTTTGTGAGTACGGATAATATTTATTCCAAAAATATCATTCAAAAATGTCATTCAAAATTAAGCATTTAAATGTTCAGTGATAATTCATGTGAAAAATTTGTCACCAAAATTAAGCAATAGTATATTTCTTTTAACACACTCTGAGCAAGCAAGGAAATTGTGTTCCATCATCACAGAAATTCTAAGGCTCCGTTTGGATTGAGTATTGATATTATTAATCTTTAGATTACTTATCTATCCCATGTTTACTTTGTTGTATAAAAAATTTTTATCCCACCATTTTTATCACATTCTATTACCACTTTATAGTAAAAAGACATATTTACCCTTTTCCCACATTTTTTACTATTTCAAAACTTGAAATTCCCTCCAAAAAGTACAACTTATTTCCTACAACATTATTATTATTTATTGTATTTGTATTATTTTAATTTATATTATTATTGTTATTGTTATTATTATTATTATTATATATATAAATAATAATATTAATCGACATATAATAAAAATAAATATAATAAATATATATATATATTATATTATATTATGGTTATTATTATTATACATATATATTATTTTATAATAAAATAATTATTATTATATATATTTTATATATATATATGTATATTATATTATTGTTATTATATGCATATTATTATTATATACATATATTTTTATTATAATATATATTATATATAAAAATTATTATATATCTAAAATTGTTTCTGTTATTATTAATAAATTTATCTCTACAATTCTTCTATTATCTATCTCCCTCCTCTTAATCGATCTCTCCTCCCCCTCCCTCAAAAATCTCTCTCTTCTCTTCTGGTTCTTCTTCTTACCTCTGTTCTCTCTCTTCTTTTCTCCTCCCCCTCCTCCTTCTCTCTCTTTCTATCTCTCTGTGTTCTTCTTCTCTCTCTCCTTCTTCTTCTTCTTCTCTCTCGTCCTCTCTCTCTCTCCCCTCTTCTCTTCTCTCTCTCCCCCTGTTCTCTCTCTCGTCTCTCTTCTCTCTCTCCCCTCCTCCTTCTTCTCTCTCGTCTCTCTTCTCTCTCTCCTCTCCTCTCTCTCTCTCTCTCTTCTTCTTCTTCTCTCCTTCTTCTTTTCTCCCCTCCTCCTCTCTCTCTCTCTCCTCCTTTCTCTCTCCTCCTCTCCTCCTTCTTCCTCTCTGTCTCCTCCTCTCTCTCTCTCGCTCTTCTCTCTTCTCTCTCTCCTCTTCTCTTCTCTTCTCTCTCTCCCCCTGTTCTCTCTCTCGTCTCTCTTCTCTCTCTCCTCTCTCTCTCTCTCTCTTCTTCTCTCCTCCTTCTTTTCTCCCCTCCTCCTCTCTCCGTCTCTCTCCTCCTTTCTCTCTCCTCCTCTCCTCCTTCTTCCTCTCTCTCTCCTCTCTCTGTCTCGCTCTTCTCTCTTCTCTCTATTATTTCTTTTTCTTATTCCTCTTTTCAATATAATAATTATTATTATTTTCTTATAATTATATAATAAGAATAATTATTATTTGTATCGTAATAATAATCTATTATATATATTATGTAGTATTATTATTATTATTTATTTATTTTATAGTACTTTTTATAATATAATAATAATTATTATTATTATTTTAATTAGATAATAAAAATAATAATAGTTATTATATATTATTAATATTAATGTTATTATTATTATTATTATTTTATTATTATTATTATGTTAAGGACATTTTAGTAATTATACCAAATAATAAATTTTATCAACCATCTTATCCTCAAACCAAACATCATATAACTTATCACACATTATTTTTATAATCATTTCATACTTTTTAATCTTTACATTACTTATCACATCCTTCAAACCAAACGGTATCTAAAGTGATAAAATTTAATGAGAGAGTTTATTATTATTAATAATAAATTATGTATACACTAAACAAAGAATGATAGGATTAGCTAGTACATATTAATAAATAGAGTTTGGATTCATATTAATGAGCTTTTTTAATAAATAATTTTAAATAAAAAAATATTTAACAAAATAACCTGAAAATATAAGACGACTTAAAGTGGATGTGCCAACCATATTGGTATCTTCCATTAAAAAAAAAAGAATATATCAATTGGATTGACGTCTCTGAAGCAATGATAATATTTGTTTTGGAGCCATGTGTACCTCCGATACTTTACTGTACTCATTTCTTTTCTTTTCCTCTATTTATATATATCTTTTATTTTTGCATGTTGACTTAACTGCACATGTCACTTTCAAAGGTTACCCAAATACTTTACCCGTATACTTATTAATTTTAATTTCTTTAATTAATTATAAAATTATATAACAGTAGATTACTAGTTATTTTTTCTTTCTCTTAATTTTTTTTTAGGGGATGAGGAGCACTCGAGCATGAGACCTCTTATTTAATACATACGTTCAGCGGAGGAATACTCAAATATATATATATATATATATATATATATATATATATATATATATATATATATATAGACCTGCAGCGGGAATTGAAAAATATTAGGTCCCGCTGCTGTTGGCAGCGGATTGGGGCATTTTTGCAAAACTTTTGTAAATGCAGTGATATCACCAAAATTTGCGATGACTTGCTGATATCAATAGAGAGTGGGTTCACCTCTCTTTCTCCTCCAACACTCTTTATAACAGCATGAATATTAGCAAATATTTTCTGCAATGACCTGAAAATACGAAGCAAAGGTGAGAAGGGTGCCGGAAGTTTTTCCGGCGGGTCCCCTCCGACGCTCAAGTCAGGCGAGAGAATATGGAGAGAATATATGCGGTAAGTGAAAGCAATTATAAAATTAGTTCTTAATCGATACCCCAAACCTGGTATTTTTAGGCGGAGACCTAAGAGTTGTATTGCAACAAGGACTCTTTCCATGTTTATCCAAATCTTACCCAGATATGTCAAGATCCTGAGAATACAATCAAATCCCTGATATTGCTCCGCAGATCTAGGACTAGATATCTTGGGGGACTGGTTTCCTTGCTGAGCGCCGGCAGCAACAAGGGAAATGAGGAGAGCTCGGCCTATCTGCTCCGGCTCCCAAAAGAGGTCGCTCGTCGAGTTACTGGAGGGGAAACAGGTGAGGCGGAACAGGTCGGCCAAACAGGTCGGACTTCGCAAAGAGCTCGGAGAGGTAGGCGAGGTCTCGTCGAAGAAATGCGAGTAACATACCTTGGAGCCAGGTCGTCTCGTCAGGTGGTATCTTCTAGCGGGTATCACAGTCCCCCTCCCTGTCGAGCTGACGTTGTAGACCAGAAGCTCGTATGTGCTGAGTTATCCTGACGAGCCAATTCTTGAAAATAGCAAAACTTGATTTAGGCGGGAACTAACGGCTATATAATTTGAATTTTAAATTGAAATTATGACCGTTGGGCTCCCCGCCCGATTCCCGAGGCTAATCTAGACCGTACAGCGCATCAAGGATCAATGGCCAGGATTCGTTGAGGTCTCCCTATATATATACCGCTCCGGGTCCCTCATTGTCCACTTTTGCATTTTTCGAAACAGATCGGATCCGACCTCTTTAGCTTTCAATTTTTATTTCTGAAAACTCCTAGGTACGTATTTTCTCAGCTGTTTTTGTTAAAATGTCTTCACTTGATCAATTGTTTCCTTCCCCTCCACCATTGAAGAAGTGGTGCGCACTGAGGCTCCCCAGGAAGCTGGGACCTCAGCTGAACCCGACCTTCAAATGACTGAGGTCAGCCCTCGTCTTAGATCAGAGTCGCCTCCAGGCAATTATCCTTGGTATGAACTTTATGTTCCTGTCTTGGATGAGTCAGATGAGGCCAAAATACGTCTGGTCAGCCAAGCCCCTTCTGATTATGAGTTCATCTTCCCTTCCTCTTCTCAACGATCCAACCAACCTCCTGAGGGTTTTTTTACCTTTTACCACGGCCAGCTAGAAGGGGGTTTACGTTTTCCTCTTCCTGAATTCTTTCAGGAGTTCAGTTGTTTTTACCAGCTAAACCTTAGCCAATTCTCTCCCAACTCCTTCCGAATTTTGTGTAGTCTAGTAGTTATTTTTAAGGCGTTAGGCTTACCTTATGACCACCCCACTCTCTCTTATTTTTTTCATATCAAGAGATCAGATGAGGGCCCCTGGTATGTCACCAGCCGACCTGGCTGTGCATTTGTTGGGGGTTATCCTAGCAAAATCAAAGACTGGAAAAATGAGTTCTTTTTTGTAAAGCCTTCCCAGCCCTGGGTCTGCTGCTCTGATTGGCTTGAACATCTCCCGGCTCTCCCCTCTCCTCCTAAAAATTTCAAAAAGAGCACCGCCTTCTTAGATGTAATGAACGCCATAGGAGGTCACTGTTTTAATTCATCTAAGCTGGTGGTGGAGGATCTACTTTGTTTTGCTGGGCTGAGTCTGGCTGATCTGACCTTAAGGGGGAGAGCCGGTACTTGTTCTAGCATGCTTTAACAATTATTTTATTCACAAGTGTTTCTTGTTCGGTGTGATTGAACTATGTATCTGTTTATATAGAAGACAGAGTTATGAGCTCCTTAGTGTTGAAAGCTATTCAGAAAAGGAAGCAAAAACAGGGCCAACCCCCAGTAGCCGAGGGAGTCACCATTGTGGATGTAGGAGGTGAGAGCCCCCCCGAAGATGTAGCCCAGCTCTCCCGAAAAAGACCAGCAGCTCCCGGGGGCTCGTCAGGGTCTACTGCTGTTGAAGCTCAGCCTCTGAGACAAGTTCGGTCACGCGCAGATCCGTCCGACCTCCCTTCGACGGGCAAGAAAGGGGGTGCACCGGCTCGTGTGGAGAGATGTCGTGAGCGGGTGATGGACGCTTACCGAGGTGGTGTCAGACTAGTTGGGGAAGGACCGAGCACAGTCGCCTTAGCTGTGGCTCGTGATCTTCCTAATACGGAGGATGCCCTTTATATGAGCCAACTGAGCTGGGGGACCTGATGACCCGAACTGGGAGCCGTCTGACCGAGGCTATGCTCTTGATGGGGGAGTTTACGTCAAGGGCGAATATGATCCGAAGACAATCCTTGAAAGATGCAAAGGTCTTTGATAGTATGCAAGACACCCTTGCCGAGGCCAAATCTCTTCATGAGAAAGACATCTCTGAGCTGAAAGCTCAGGTTGATAAGGGGACCGTCGCTGTGGCCGAGGCTCGCTCTTTGGTTGAGGTCCAGAAACGTCAACATGAGGCTGAGCTCCGGGAGCTGCGTAATGAGTTAGCTTTAGCTAAAGGGCTAGCTAATTCTGCTGAGCAGGAACTTGCTAAATCTCTAAAGGAGGCGGCCGAGGAGAAGCAAAAGTCTGAGGAGTTGGTAGGGGAAAAACTCCTTACTTTTATTGAGGCTGGTTTCCAGGGATGTCTTAGCCAGATTAAAGAACGTGGCTGTCTTGTGCCTGACGTCTCTTTGGATTTTCTAGATGTAGAGAAAGTAGCTGCCTCTCTCCCCCCTGATCTTTAGATGTAATTTATTCAGTGTTCTTCTATTTAATGTTAGTTCTGTTTTACCGTTCTTGTCATTTTTGTGTGGCGGATCAAGCATGCCGTAGCTCGGATTAGTTTAATAAGTTACCACGTAATGGCAAACATTAAACAGCTGGGACCAAGAGCGATGCAGCTCGGCCTAGTTTAATAATTTACCACGTGATGGCAAACAGTAAACAGATGGGACCAAGAGCGATGCAGCGGCCTGGTTTAATAATTTACCACATAATGGCAAACATTAAACAGCTGGGACTAAGAGCGATGCTGCTCGGCCTGGTTTAATAATTTACCACGTAATGACAAACATTAAACAGCTGGGACCAAGAGCGATGCTGCTCGGTCTGGTTTAATAATTTACCACGTAATGGCAAACATTAAACAGCTGGGACCAAGAGCGATGCAGCTCGGTCTGGTTTAATAATTTACCACGTAATGGCAAACATTAAACAGCTGGGACCAAGAGCGATGCAGCTCGGCCTGGTTTAATAATTTACCACGTAATGGCAAACATTAAACAGCTGGGACCAAGAGCGATGCAGCTCGGCCTGGTTTTATAATTTACCACGTAATGGCAAACATTAAACAGCTGGGACCAGGAGCGATGCAGCGCGGTCTGGTTTAATAATTTACCACGTAATGGCAAACATTAAACAGCTGGGACCAGGAGCGATGCAGCTCGGTCTGGTTTAATAATTTACCACGTAATGACAAACATTAAACAGCAGGGACCAAGAGCGATGCAGCTCGGTCTGGTTTAATAATTTACCACGTAATGGCAAACATTAAACAGCTGGGACCAAGAGCGATGCAGCTCGGCCTGGTTTAATAATTTACCACATAATGGCAAACATTAAACAGCTGGGACCAAGAGCGATGCAGCTCGGCCTGACTTGCACACCCATGCTCCTGGCGTGACCAGGGCTGAGCTCGTGCTCCTGAGGCAGGTTGCACACCCATGCTCCTGGCATGACCAGGGCTGAGCTCATGCTCCTGAGGCAGGTTGCACACCCATGCTCCTGGCGTGACCAGGGCTGAGCTCGTGCTCCTGAGGCAGGTTGCACACCCATGCTCCTGGCGTGACCAGGGCTGAGCTCGTGCTCCTGAGGCAGGTTGAAAACCCTTTTCCTGGTTGTACAATATCTGGCAAAAATTATAAAACTTTGTATAATAATACATGAGTATATCATCCAAAAACAAAAACATTCTTTGCTAAAATTTAAAGAGCTGAACTAAGAATAATATTTTCGGAGATGGTAAGCGTTCAACAATCTTGAAGGGACCCTCCCACTTAGGGTCTAGCTTGCCCACTTGAACCTCTTGCACCTTTCTTAGTACGAGATCGCCGACCTGGAAAGTTTTCTGGATGACTCGTCTTTTGTACATCTGCGTCACACGATTACGATAGGCTTCCATTCTGATAGCCGCAGCCTCCCTTACTTCTTCAATCAGGTCCAGGTCAGCAACTCTTCTATCGCTGTTTTGTTCATCATAGAAATGCACTCTTGATGATTCCGCTCCAATTTCAGCTGGGAGTACCGCTTCATTTCCGTAGACCATACTGAACGGGGTTTCCCCTGTTCCCGTTCTAGGTGTAGTTCGATATGACCATAGAACATTAGGTAGTTCTTCCACCCAATTTCCTTTAGCTTTCCCCAACCTAGCTTTGATGCTTTGTACGAGAGACCTGTTGGTAACTTCTACCTGACCATTACTCTGAGGATATGCAACAGAAGTGAAAGCCTGATGGATTTTTAATTCTTCACACCATGCCCTGAGCAAAGCTCCTTGGAATTGCCTTCCATTGTCCGAGATGATCTTCCGCGGGACACCAAATCGGCAAAAAATGTTTTTTCCAGATGAAGTTGAAGACCTCTTTCTCAGTGATTCTGGCTAATGGCTCTGCTTCTACCCATTTAGAGAAGTAATCAATGGCAACAATCAGAAATTTCTTCTGAGCTTTACCTATTGGAAAAGGTCCTACTATATCAATGCCCCACTGATCAAATGGGCATGCCGCCGCAATAGCTTTCATCATCATAGCTGGATGATGCTGGAGCCTGGAATGTCTTTGACAACTATCACATGATATAACCATAGCAGCAGAATCCTTCTGAATCGTAGGCCAGAAATATTCGGCAAAGAGCACCTTCTTTGCCAAGAAATATGATCATAGGTGATTTCCGCAGCACCCCTCATGAATTTCCCTTAATACGTAGTCTGACTCTTTCGGACCTAAACAACGCAGAAGTGGTTGGGCAAAAGACCTCTTGTACAAGACTCCCTCGATGAGTATGAATCTCTGACTCCTCTTTTTGAGTCTATATGCTTTTTTGGTATCAGAAGGGAGCTTAGCATTGATAAGATAGTCTAAGAGTTCTTGTCTCCAATCATTTTCTTCGACAGATTCAGACAGAACATCCTGACCAGGAGTTAATTCAATTTGAAACACCACATCTCTATTTTGCCAAGCACGGAGAGCACTAGCCATTCGTGCCAAACTGTCAGCCTTTCGATTCTCTTCTCTTGGGATCTGTTTGAATGTTACCTCTAGAAATCCCTCCTTGATTTTTTCTATGGTACTTGCATAATGGATTAGCTTCTCATTTCTAACCTCATAAGCGCCATTCATTTGTTGGGCTACAAGCTGTGAGTCAGAGAAGACATGTATACGCTTAGCTCCAACATTTCGAGCAACCCTTAATCCAGTCAATACTGCCTCATACTCTGCTTCATTGTTGGAAGCTCGGAAATCCAATCGAACTGCCAAACATACTTCTTCTCCGGTAGGAGAGATCAGCACAACCCCAATCCCACTTCCCTCATTACAAGAAGAACCATCTACAAATGCTTTCCATAATTCTTCTTTTTCGGGATGCACAGTCTCCGCAATAAAATCTGCTAAGGCCTGAGCTTTGATAGCTGTGCGTGGCTCATACTGTATATCATACTCACCTAGTTCAGTTGTCCATTTAACAAGTCATCCCGAGACATCCGCGCGGCTGAGTATTTTTCCCAGGGAACTATTTGTTAGCACCGTTATAGGATGGGATAGGAAATAAGGCCTGAGTCTCCTAGCCGTGATGATCAACATTAGAGCCAACTTCTCGATCTCCGAATACCTCAGCTCAGCATCTTTCAAGGCATGAGATAAGTAATATATAGGCTGCTGTTCTGATTCCCTTTCTTTGACGAGAACCGAGCTGATTGCTTCCTCAGTCGCTGATAGGTAGACGTATAACCTCTCTGCCTGCAGAGGCTTGGCCAAAATGGGAAGTTCAGCTAATTATTTTTTCAATTCTTCAAATGCTTCCCCACATTTTTCGTTCCAATCAAATTTCCCAGCCTTCCGGAGTATCTTAAAAAAGGGGAGACTTCTATGAGCTGATCTAGAAATAAATCGTGATAAAGAAACGATTTTTCCTGACAGGCGTTGCACCTCTTGAAGGTTCTTCGGCGGAGACATCTCACAGATAGCTCTCACCTTTTCTGGATTAGCTTCAATCCCCCTCTGTCACTATATAGCCTAGAAATTTTCCGTTTTTTTACCCCGAACACACATTTCTGGGGGTTTAACTTTAACCCGTAAGACCTAAGGGTGGAGAAAGTCTCAGTCAGATCGGCAATTAGATCGGTGCCACCTTTTGATTTTACAAGAATGTCATCAACATATACTTCCACATTGCGGCCTAGCTGTTTTGAAAACACCTTGTCCATCAAACGCTGGTAAGTAGCTCCTGCATTCTTGAGCCCGAAGGGCATAACAACATAGCAAAACGTCTCATCTGATGTGACAAAACTAACTTTATCTTGATCTTCTTTAGCCAAAGGAATCTGATGATATCCCTGATAGGCATCCATTAAGCACAAGTACTGATGTCCTGCTGTTGAATCAACCATCTGATCAATCCTTGGTAATGGGTAACAATCCTTCGGACATGCCTTATTAATATCTCTGAAGTCTATACACATCCTCCACTTTCCAGAGCTCTTTGGTACTAAGACCACATTTGAGAGCCATGTTGGAAATTGTATTTCTCTAATTTGACCTGCCCGAAGGAGCTCCTCCACCTGCTCTCTTATGACCTTGTCCTTTTCAGGTCCAAAATGTCTTTTCTTCTGTTTTACAGGTTGGACTCCCGAGAGCACATTCAATGATGTTCTAGCACGTCTGGTCTAATTCCTTTAGATCCCGAGCACTCCAGGCAAAGATATCCTCATTTTTAATTAAACATGAGATGAGATCGGCTCTAATAGTTATTTCCAAGTCCTTGGCTATTTTTACTTTTTGATTAGTAGAGACGAGCTCGATCACTTCAGGTTCTTCATCCAAGCTGTTGGGAATGCCTTTGTCATTCGTAACACTATACCCAGCTCTTTCAATACAACCAACCTCCCGCCGAGCTCGCTTAATGTCTTCTTTTACTTCGTCCACATAACATCTGCGGGCTGTCTTCTGGTCACCACAAAGAACCCCAACTTCTCTACCCACTGGGAATTTTAATTTCTGATGATAGGTAGAAGCTACCGCCTTGAAGTCCTTCATTGCAGGTCGGCCTAAGATTGCATTATATGATGAAGGTGCCTCTACCACAGTGAAATTAACCATCTTTGTAATGCGAGACATCCCATGACCCAGAGATAAGGGCAGGTTGATCTGTCCAAGTGGTTAAATTGCGTGCCCGGTGAACCCATACAGAGGAGTTGCAATATGTTCATATTTTGACCCTTCTATCTGCATCTTTTCTAAGGTATCTTTGAACAAGACATTGACTGAACTCCCAGTATCGATGAAGATCCTTGCTACATCATAGTTAGCTATGGTTACAGTGACCACTAGGGCATCATTGTGTGGTGTTGCAACTCCTTTCAGATCATCAGGCCCGAAACTTATGACAGGCTCATCTATTGCAATTAACTCTTCCGATACTTCAAAATTTTCCATTCTTCTACCATGACTTTTCCGAGCTCTACCCGAGTCTCCATCAGTGGGTCCCCCTGAGATCATATTAATAGTTCCTCGGGTGGGATTATTATCCACCTGTTCGACCCTTCTCCTTGATTATCTGTTTCTTTAGGAGCAATACCCCTTTCACGGGACCTGGTTCGGCCCCTATATGGTGTCTTCTCTCTTCTTTTACCTCGGTACCGGCTTCTACCCTGTCCTTTCTGAGAAGGTTCCTGCTTCCTTGTTAGCAGAGTTTTTATTTCAGAGTCTCTTTTGATGATTCTTTCTACCTCATCTTCAAGCTTCTGGCACTCATTCGTTATATGACCGTACACTCTATGGAATTCACAATACTTATCCGAAATAGGCGTACGGGACCCATTATCCGACTTCCTTGGTCTTTCCAGTTTCTTTCTATCATCACATATTTCCATAGCTCTTTCCAAGCTCATGGATAGAGGTATGCGTGATGCAAATTGACTTCTAGTTCGACCACTTTCATCAGCCCTATCAACAGTTCTTTTCTTGCTTAGCTCTAACTTATCCTTCTTTTCTGATGGCCGCAGATCAGCCCTTCTCTGTCTCTGAGCATCTTCTAGATTGATATACTTTTCAGCTCTTCCTAGAAGTTCGTCATAACTTCTAGGAGGTTTCTTTACCAAGGATTTAAAGAACTCTCCTGCCTTAAGCCCTTGTGTAAAGGCGTTAATAAGGACATCCACCGTTGCAGTTGGACCTCTAAGGCTGCCCCGTTAAAGCGTTGTACAAACTCCCTCAAGGACTCCTGTTCATTCTGTTTGGTAGTAAACAGACTTAAAGAAGTTTTTTGATATCTCTTACTGCTGGCAAACTGGTTTAGAAAAGCCGAACTGAACTCCTCAAAGCATCGTACAGTGTTTGGTTTAAGTAAATTAAACCACTGTTGTGCCGATCTAACCAAGGTGGTAAGGAAAACACGGCATTTGATCCCATCAGAATACCTATGCAACAGAGCAGCATTCTCAAATATTCCAAGATGCTCTTCCGGGTCTGTACTTCCATCATATTCTCCCACTGCAGGTTGTCTGAAGTTTGGCGGGAGTTCCTCTCCTAGGATAATTAGGGAGAATGGACTTTCTCTCCTGGCCACTGGAGTTCGGCCACCAAGATGCTGACCCAATCGCCTTATCTCTCCCCATACAGCTTTCATTGGATCTACTAACAGAGGCTCCACGTGTGTATCTGCCACAGCACTTGCTACCCTATTACCTTCAGGGACCCGCTCCGGTTGAACAGGCGAAGGCGCCTGATTTGTTTGTGAAGGGGGTGGAGGTTGGTTAGACTCCGTTGGTGGCGGAACCTGGTGCTGGAAAAAAGTATTTCGCATGGTCTGACTGATGAATTGTGCCAGTTGCTCCATAGTCATGCCTCCCACATTCATAGCAGATGGAGGTGCTTGATCTTCCTGCTGTGGAGGAACATCTTGATCTCTCACATTCATAGCAGACTCCGTTGGATTTTCTCTTTCTCCCTGATTCCTCCTAACTCCACGCCCACGTCCCCGTCGTCCAGCCATATCAACGTCTTCAATTCAGTAAATGATTCCCACAGACGGCGCCAATTGATATCACCAAAATTTGCGATGACTTGCTGATATCGATAGAGAGGGGGTTCACCTCTCTTTCTCCTCCAACACTCTTTATAACAGCAGGGATATTAGCAAATATCTTCTGCAATGACCTGAAAATACGAAGCAAAGGTGAGAAGGGTGCCGGAAGTTTTTCCGGCGGGTCCCCTCCGACGCTCAAGTCAGGCGAGAGAATATGGAGAGAATATATGCAGTAAGTGAAAGCAATTATAAAATTAGTTCTTAATCGATACCCCAAACCTGGTATTTATAGGCGGAGACCTAAGAGTTGTATTGCAACAAGGACTCTTTCCATGTTTATCCAAATCTTACCCAGATATGTCAAGATCCTGAGAATACAATCAAATCCCTGATATTGCTCCGCAGATCTAGGACTAGATATCTTGGGGGACTGGTTTCCTTGCTGAGCGCCGGCAGCAACAAGGTAAATGAGGAGAGCTCGGCCTATCTGCTCGGGCTCCCAAAAGAGGTCGCTCGTCGAGTTACTGGAGGGGAAACAGGTGAGGCGGAACAGGTCGGACTTCGCAAAGAGCTCGGAGAGGTAGGCGAGGTCTCGTCGAAGAAAGGCGAGTAACATACTTTGGAGCCAGGTCGTCTCGTCAGATGGTATCTTCTAGCGGGTATCATGCAGTATTTTTGCAAAATGTTTCTTTTAAGAAAATCAATTTGAAAAAAAAAGAACCCATTTTCTCATGCTAATATTATTTGCTGTATTGCTTTCTTCCTTACTGTTATGTTACAGCAAATTGTGAGGCCAAATGGAGGTTGAAGTTTCTGGTTGATATATTGTTTGGCTTCAAATTCTCCATGAATGGGAAATGTGTGTTTCTCCGGTTCACCCACTTCAAAAATTTTGTGCTGTTATAATATCATGAAAGAAATGTCATCATATCTGATTCAGAAAAAAATATATAAAGAGAATGTGTTATAAGACTTCAATGTTCTAACCTTTATTTAAGAAAATCTGGATGGTTCACACCTATTATGTTACCATGGACGACGGTCCATATGAGATCCATCAGAGATGGAAACTAAAGTTTAAAATAGAATTGCTGTAGAGTTCTTTTCCCTCTTTTTAAATGGAGTTGATTATGGAAACCAATTTCAATATATGGTGAAATCCGTTGATTCTTCACCCTTCGTATTTACAGACGTACGAAAAGATCAGAATTATACCAAGCCATACAACAATATTCTTTTCATATGTTCCGAGCTGTAGTGAGTTTTCATTTTGAATAGAACGACTGTCTGTCGATGGAACCAAAGGAGAACAGTGTATTAGCATTTTGACGTTTTTACATGACCATTGTATAACTCAAAGTCACAATCCATTTTTCCATAACTACTCATGTTACAGAGAGATCAAACTTATCAGATATACCATCCACAACACATGCCATACATCATATATTAACTGATTTAAAAATAAATAAAGTACAGTAGCTACAACATATAGCTTTCTTTTACATCGCATTTCATTCTACATTTAGAGGACAACCCATTAATGATACAGGATAAAAATAACAAGACTTTCATAAAAAAATGAAACAAATATTTTCCGATGGGACGTTTTGAAACAGCCGAGGATGGAAATCATAGATCGGCATTTGGGTTGTTTCCAGCAAGAATAAGAGAGATTTCCAGACCTCGACTGAAAGCTTGGTTGAACATAAGACGTGTTTGGAAAGTTGAAACGAATGGGAACCACGAAAATAGAGCAATAGGGACAAAAATAAGCATCCCCATAGCAGCATCATATAGTCGCCCAATCGAACGCACGGACTTCCACAGTCCCAGTTTCTTCACCACCGGCTTCCAAGCACACGCAATCTGCAAGTAAATATAACCATCAAAAGGCGTTGTTTAAGGTTTAAAAGGAAAAATCTTGCACACATATAAGTCGATATGCAAGATCTGTAAACTGGATATTCAAACATAATAAGACCATTAATGAAATTTACTTTTTTTAAGATGCAGAGTCAAATTGTGACGTGTGGATACATGTATAGGTGCAAATACGACACTTTATGCATTACAAAGTGATGCTTTCACAAACAAATTAGAGAACAGAAGATTTTCCTCTTCCCTTGCTCCAAAAGGGAGGTAAGTTGTCAAAAAATATGGATAGAGTAAGGAGGATAGTTGAAAGAATATCCGGTGAGCTTTTTCAAACTAGAAATATAATTAGAGACACTAATAATTTGTGTATTCTGGGCTAAAATAATTAGGACGACAGACATTTATTAGAGCACAATCTGGTGTATCAAGTTAATCTAGGTGACAACAAGGCCTTGACCTAGTGGTTATCATCTACTTCCCATTGTAATAGGTCTCGGGTTCGAGTACTCATCCCTCTCCTAAAAATTTGAATAATAATAATCATTAAGCTGAGTATCTAAAAGAACAATAATCTCTTTATGATAGTCAAGCACAAAATAATAGTAAAAAGTATCATGTTATAACTAAGAAAGAGACCATTTTTTTGTCCGAAAATCAGAACCAGTTGAAAAGTATGTTGCAGTATTTCTGACCCCAAACAAGTACATCGGGAGTAATAAGCAAGTTAAAATTCTGCAGATGTCAACAATTTTGTTATGCCGATAAGAAAACGCAAACTATCATTCTGACTTCAAGCTACAACAGCAAGCTACAACAGCAAGCACAAAAAAGAACTGCGAGCAACAGCTCATAGACATAAAAGTCCATGAATCTCCTAATTATTTTCAATCAGGATAGTAATGTGACGGAAGGAAAGACTTAGTGTCATCTTAAACACAAATCCCCGCCATAGATTACTATCGATACAATATAAAACTTCAGATGAACTGGATGAAGATGCCAACCACAATAATTCATGAAAATCTAATGAGTGCAGAAAACTTACAGAAAGAATTCCCCATCCAGTGGGCAGAAAAGCCAAGATACAAGCAAATATATCAGTGATTGAGAGATCAGTGAATGCAACGGCAACAATCACGGCAGTCAGAGCAAACAAAAATGAAAGACCTTGGATAAACCGCAACAGCAGCTGAAAATTGACTGATATCTTTTGACTAAACGTGAATACCTGAAAAAAATAAAACTTTGATTTGATTGGACCTATAAGCTAGAGGTCGCCAATAAATTACAATCTTCAAATATCAGACCTTGAAAAGAAGTATAAGCACAGCAAACACTACCCATGAGAACCCGTATACCTGATAATAAAACATAAGAGAATGAAATCAGTCATTTTATTCGACAGTTGCCTCTCTTATCTCCAAAAATGTGTTGTAATCATAAATTCTTTGCACAGAAAATGCAGCAATACATGAACACCATAACATGCTCTACATGTCTACAAGGATCATATTCAAATGTTAATGATATAAAGCATAATTAAGATAAATTTCCTTCAGCCAATGAAGCCAAAAAGAATGAAAAATTGGTGGCAGAAAACAGGTTCTACAAAAACTATCCCTGAAGTGATATGCCAGTATCAAACTCCCGAAGACAATAGGCAGCTCGAATCTATAGATTGCCACACACATTCACAAGAAAAATGCAGTGGAGTGTTAACTTGTAACTGAAGATTCAAGAGGCCAATACCTTCTGGCTACTCATGAGAGAACCACAAGCAATTCAAGTCTTTTAATACATAGAATGATATGTAGCACAAAGGCTGTAAGCACTATGTTGGGGAAAAAAACTAATCTTCAGACAAGCCAAAGGGTTGTACCGATAGTGAGGTATTGGATCCTTGCACATCTAACTTGTAGATGATACCATACTGGAAGATGAAAAACCGTAAGCTTAAAATGGTCTCCATGACTCTCCCACTGAAGGTTCGAATATGAGACTGCAACAATAGCAAATGTTAAAAAGGAGCTATACAGGAAAATGTATTGATGCCAAAAGAAACTTTCATAATTTCAAATGGAGAAATGACACGAGTCATAGACTAACTTAGATGCAGAACCAAATGAAACTAACTGCCTCATTGTTTTAACTTTTGGAAAATATAACTAAACAAAAGTCAAATATTTGGCTTACTTACATCCGGACTTCTGAACATTTAATTTTATATTAATAAAATCAAATTATCCATAAACCAAAGTGGACGCAAGAGCAACATGATATCCACAGTCAAACCTTGATCATGGAGTACAATTATGTAGTATAAGAAAATACATCCTTCTATTTCACATAATTGAATAGAATAGGATGTTTTACCAATATTTGCAATCATGGCAACATGGCAACTGTATCATGCAATGCTATGGCTCAAGGCGAAAGAACCACAAATAGAAGAATTTTGAGAAAGAATCTTTAGTAAATAGACCATATCAAGGTCGATACACAAGCGGTAAATCATAAACATCCAATATATCCATTACCAGTTCTTCATCCCACCAAGCCTCCCAGCTTTCTTCTCCTTTAACTCCAATTCCACCTCTATAAAAAAGCCAGTTCGTCCAGTCTCGAAAATCCTCTACAGCCCTAAGGATTACAAGAAAAAGGCTTATTCTTGAACCAAGCAAGCCAAGAGGTGGGACATAAAAGAGGATAAAAAAATCTTACTTTTGCCACTCAAATCCAGATGGATTAAACAAATATGGAGCAAACAGCCAAGAAATTGCTAGGAACCAACCACTAAGAGTGAGAAGAATATAGGATAAAGCACTACCGTCATTGTACCCGTATGACAGATATACCACCAATAAAAGAACAATTTCCATCCTGGAGAGAATAGAAAATAAATCTCGGTCAATTCTCAACTCCCGAAACGTTTGCACCAACACACACACACACACACACACACAGAGAGAGAGAGAGAGAGAGAGAGAGAGAGAGAGATACCCCTTAACAAAATGACTTCGTGCATAAAGCCTATAATTTTCAGTAAACTTGATATGACGAACCACGAATCCCCTACCAGTTGCTTGATACTGCAAAAAAACTCTTCATCATTTAAGTAATCACTGGAAGTTTCAGTTGTCAAGCAAGGATGATAATGAAGCATACCCTAGCACCACCATGAAGAATAGTACGACCAAAGTAATGTGTCCTAGTACCCAATGAAAATGTGAAGAAGACTGTACATAGCTGAAATTGCATGGTGACAAAACTAACTAAAGCCTGCATCGAAAAGAGGAAAAGGAGAAGAAACAAATGAAAAAGTAGAATCGTCAAAAGAACTTTTTTCACATCACAGTACGGAGAGAAAAGTGAACATTGGAAATAATTGCCATTACAATTAGGCCACAATATAAACAATCACAAACATACAAACGGCAGGCACATACGTTTTGAGGAAGGGGATAGAAAATGAGGATTCTTAGCAGAGTAAAATGCACAACGACTTGATAATCTTCGCACTTCCCAAATTCTAACACGAAATAATAATAATAATGATGATGATGATAATAATAACAAGAGCAATCAGAAAAATACTCCTGTCTTCAGCAGATAACATTACAAGAAAATTTCAGTTAAAGTAAAAGTGGCGAAAGAGTTCACAAAAAGAAATCAAGCCCTGCCATGCCTAATCATCTCTCCATACCAATATACTTCGTTATCAGATAGTCATACAGTACAAGGTCCACAACTGAATTCTCACTTCTTGAGAGGCCCAAATTCTAACACGATGATGATGATCATAATAATAAGAGCAATCAGAAAAATACTCCTGTCTTCGGCAGATAATATTACAAGAAAATTTCAGTTTAAAGTAAAAGTGACGAAAGAGTTCACAAAAAGAAATCAAGCCTTGCCATGCCTAATCATCTCTCCATACCAATATAACCTCGTTATCAGATAGTCATACAGTACAAGGTCCACAACTGAATTCTCACTTCTTGAGAGGCTCAAGAAAGCTGGTAGAATGATCAATGCTTGCAACAATTCTACATGCATCCCTTACATTTATGGGGCTCATAGTCTTCTCTTGAGGAAGAACTACAGTAACGGTTTCGTGAGATCTCAAAAATACTTTTACTTCCATATGCAAGCCAAGCATTGGTAAGAAGACCAAACATGATATTTTCAGTACGATGAGGCTTGAATTGAGGACAGGTTTTCAGCCAAAAAAAAAATAGTCTAATAATGAACAAAATTTATAATATACCTGCCGATCAGTACTATCAGAAATGAACATGCATAAGAAAAGACATACCCTCAGAAAGCCATGTTCTAAGATGGAGCCTAAAACCATAGGAACTGCTGTAAAGATTCCAATCTGGAACAGAAACTGAGCATTTAGAGCCGCACTCAGAGCAGTATTCTGCGATATTACTGCTCTGTCAAGAATGGTTTCATCAATCCCAGATAATGCCTTGAAAAAAATTAATGTAAATATCATAAGAACCACAGCCATAGAATTCATGATGGGAAGATGAAACATAGAAAAATCAAACACTCTACAGTATATAATATTATCTCAGAAGGTAACTAAGCTTCAGGACTTAAAAAAAAAACAGAGTCTACTACTCTTGTTTAAGGCATCGAAATGGTGACTGTTAAATTAAAAAAAAAATTAACGTCAGCACTGTTCACTGCTAGACATGAATACGCTATCGTAGAAAGAAATCCGACTTTCCCCAGAATATAGGTCACGAACTTACCAAATACACCCTCCCATAGAGAAAAGCATACAGAGTCAGCACAGTCAACTGCAAAGAGATTTAGACTTGTTAAAGGTTATCAAACAGCTGCAAACAAGTATAGTAACATGAGACACGAACAACTCCAACAGCGTAGAACAAACACACACAAGCAAAATCAGACTTTGCCCAACATATTTAGGCACAAGTCTGCCAGTTCATAATCTAAGCAGGAAAGCAGGAAGATTATTTTTCTATGATAGATAGCTAACCATGGTGCAAAAGTAGTATCCAACAGTGGTGAAATAGAACGAGAGCATCCTAAAAAAATCAAATAGCTGCCCAAGCCTGTAGATGTCCCTACTAAGCACTTGCTCTCCATTGCCGCCAGCAACTTTTCCCTCGAAAAGGGCAATCTGATTGAGCCCGACGTCTCGTCCCTTACCAACCTGTACAAAATTCAGTTAGCCAGTCTCCTCCCATATACTTATTTGCTGAAGCTCAGAAGGAATCCAAAATTTACCTGAATGTATTCATGGTGAGTCACATTCCCTTGACGTAAAGTTGAATTGAAACCTGCATTTTTCCAACTCCACAGTTCAGGCATCTAATATGATTAATAAGCTTATGTTATTTAACTGTCCAAGCTCTACAAATACATGATAAATTGTGCTCGACAAGCTGAAATTCGAGTGTTCCGGAGTGTGATATAGTCAAGCCTAAGCTCCAATTTCCTCACTCAATCAGCTCAAGTGGTGAAATTTTTTTCAGGTTGAGCTCAAATAGGAGCTCACTCCAATTCGAATAGGCTCGATCGCAACACCAATAAGGGTCAATCAAATTAAAGTAATTTTTTATTAAATTAAATTTCTTAAAAATTTGAGACGACTCTTGTTTGGGGATGATTTAAAATATTTGAATTATACCAATACTACCGGCTACATATTTTAATAAAACGGCAAAACTCGATCTTACAATCGGTATCAAGTCAAGATCACGTGTTTGAATTCCATGACATTCATGATAGTGTATCATCAGGAGGTGGATTGTGTGGAGAAACAATAGCTTGTTCAAGGAGAACAATTGAGAAGCGACGCTTCAGTTGATATACGATTTAAAATATTTGAATTGCACACACCATTACCACCAACAAATAAAATGGCAAGCCTTGAATTCACAATTATTAACATATGATACCAATTTCTTTGAAATAATGATGAAAATTTTGTAGAAAAAACTAATTTTCTTTTCTTTAAGAAATTATAAATTTTAATGCTAACCACCAAAACATAGAAAATCCTTACCAAGCAACTTACATAGAAACCAGGAAAGATTTTAATTTTATGCAATCATTACATTTACAATCACATTGATAGATAGAATAAGGGGACACAAATCCTTTATTTTAGGACTAACACTTCTAAGTAATAATTCCAGCCCACAATCAACACACAATTGTACCTTATTATGTGGGATGCTTTTAACCTAAAAATAGGGTATTATCAAAGAGACCCAATTGACGAAGAGAGCATTGTTATGATAGCAATTATTTCAAAACAAACTTTTTCTCTCTTAAAATGAATGTCCATTTCTATATGCTTTTGCGTTTATGGAGAACTGAATCAGAAGCGAGGATGATGGCTGACTTATTATCGCAAAACAATGCAGAAGATTGAGTGACAGGGAATCCAAGTTCTGGCAGAAGAGAACGAAGCCAAATACCTCACAAGTATACTCAGCTTCAGCAGACGAGCGAGAAACAACTGCTTGTTTCTTACTTTTCCATTATAAGATGGTTTCCTAGAAAGGTACAAATACCAGATGTGGATCGACGATCACTATTCGACCCCGCATATCAGCATTGAGAAGCAAGAAAAGGCTACACTAACTTCCCGTCTCAAAGAATAATCCTAAACCTGTTGTCGTTTTAAGATATCAGAGAATATCAATAGACTTTAGGAAGCCCTTTTAAGCCTTTCTGCCTGCACGCTACTATTTCCTCACTCGGATGAACTGCATCAAGATGAGACGTACATGAAGTATGTATAAATTGACTCACAACACTAATAGCAAAAGCAATGTCCGGTCTTGTAGTGGTTAGATAAATGAGATGTCCAACCAATCGTTGATAAACAGAAGCATCTGGTAGTGGATCACCACTTTGTGGTACAAGCTTGATGTTAGGGTCCATAGGAGTCGATGCTGGTCGAGACCCTAGCATGCCTGTATCTTGTAACAACTCTAGTACATATCTTCGTTGAGAAAGGGATATGCCTCTGCGTGATCGGGCCACCTCAATTCCAAGAAAGTACTTCAATGGTCCTAGATTTTTAATATCAATGCATTTACCAAGGTCCATCTTCACTCCGTAATCCCATATACGTCATTTCCCGTAATAATAATATCTACATAAACTGACATAATAATGCATTGATTGCTCGTGTTACGACGAATGAAGCATGTAACCAGAATGGCACCATAACATAAATGACTTTACTGAATCTGCCCATAAATGGATTTTTTTAACAGACAATCCTTACCACAATAATCCCCCTCTGCCCGAAATCCAGGATGAGGATCCATGTAAATTGTTTCATGCACATCCCCATTTAAAAATGCATTTTTGACATCTAACTGGTGGAGATCCCAAGAATGAGATGAAGCTAGTGACCCGGATAGTGGTCAGTTTGGCAACCGGAGAAAAAGTGGCATTGAAGTCCTTGCCCGGTATTTGAGTGAAACCTTTAGCAACAAGACGTGTTTTATATCGACTATGGACCCGTTAGTAGGAAATTTGACATTAAAAGCCCATTTGTAGCCCACGGTTTTGGCTCCCTAGGGTAGGCAAACAAGATCCCAGGTATGATTTGAGTGGAGGGCAGTCATTTCTTCATTCAAAGCGTCTACGCAGTTAGGATTCTAAAGAGCTTCTGCTACTTCGGGGAATGAACTGAGGCAACCTGAGTGAGAATAGCGTGATACGAGTCTCAAAGGCTGTGAAATAGGGTCTGTAGTATTTGGGAATCCAAATCTGTTAGGATGAATAAGGGTACGAGAGGATAACGGGGAGGAGAAGATGTGTCAATAAGAGGTGAAGAAACAATACCTGAGTCGAAGAAGAATGTGCCAAGGGAGGATGAGCAGAAAGTCGACGACTGTACACCTGATGAAAAGGATTAGGCGGCTCAGGATGGGTGATGTGAGGAGATCTCGGAAGGACTATGAGCTAGATTTGAACGAGGAAGGGGTGATCCTTGAGTCTCGAAAAAGTGATAAGAAGATGTGATAGTATCAGGTACACCTGAATAAGAGGGAATATACTCAAGAAAGGTGACATCCAAGGTAGTATACGTGTGATGGGTGGGAGGATCATTACACCTATATTCCTTGGATTGAGTTGAATATCCGAAAAAGATACAACGAATAGCTTTATCATAAAATTTTGTACGATGGGGATTTTTAGCAGTTGCACCCAAATACACAAGGATGAATGGGAAACAAAGTTTATCAGGCTGAAGAAGTTGCCTAGGTGCCTGAACTTGAAGGATACGACTAGGAATACAATTCAAGAGTTAGGTAGCAGTTAGGATCTCCATATGCCAGTAATGCTTGAGAACTCTGATCCCAAAGAGAAGACAACGAACAATTGCCATAATGGACCGAATTTTCCCACGGACTAGATGAGACAGATAAACATTCGCAAGATGGATCTCGAAAGCAGTGCCGCTTAGATCTTTAGCAAGACGACTAACAAAGAGAGGAGATTATACGATAGATTGGGTACATGATAAACTGATGAGAGAGTAATATGTGATGACAGGACAATATCACATTAACTCCGAATATTCAAACTAGATCCATCAGCAAGATAAATAGAGCGATTAACTAGTGTTACAGAGGAAGAAAAAAGTTTCGAGTCACCCGTAAAGTGATCATTAGCTCCAGAATCCAGTACCCAGACAAAAGGCTTAGACTGGGTATTGAGAGCAATGGGAGTACCTAAAACAAAAGTGGCAGTCAGTAGGATGAAGATACTATCCCAATTGATTCTTAATCATCCAATTGATTTGTTCCTGAAATTGGGTGAAATCTGGATTGGCAGTCCAATAGGGCTCTCGACAATTGCAGCCGTTGGCCGAGGACTTTTACCTTTATTTTTATCGCATTTTACCATGAGCTTCGGATGGAGCTTAAAGCACCTATCTATACTGTAAGTCGGAATATAGCAATGGGAGCAATAATATTTTCCAGGAGCACGAGAACCACGAGAACTTGGAGAACCAGTGGCGAATGCCATTTGGTCAGAAATAGAATAAGAACTTGGTTTGGTTATTGGAGTAGCTAGCATAATCCTACGACGACGTTCATCTACATCAATGGTTGCAAAAGCTTCATTAACGAGGGCATATGCGATGAGTTTAAAATCTGAGTTCTAAGAGTTTCAAACTCGGGTTTTAAACCCATCAAAAACTGGTACATGTGTTGTTTATCAAGACGTTTTCCAACAAGGGTGGCATCTTCAGTTGGAAATTCATTGAGTGGTTCCTACTGGGCTAGTTCTTCCTATCTGGATTGTAAGTACCCATAAAATTCAGCAACAGAAAGTTCATGCCTGAGATGCGTGAGAGACTTCATGTTATAACTTGAAGATTAGCGATTCATTTCTCTCATGTGCATACATCTGAGTAAGTTCCACAATCCATAAGTGTCATGGTACATGAACATGTGATAAATGTGGCATGTCATTGAGTTGAACATCCAGCTCTGGATGGTGCAATTATCGACCTTCCATTGAGAAAGTTTGGTAGATGATGATTCTGGTTTAATTATAGAACACATCAAACATTCTTCGTGCTCTTTTTCTCTAAGGAATAGTTTTAGTGAATGAGACCAGGCAGGGAAATTCTGCCCATTTAGCATAACACTGGAAACCCGCAGTGTGGGAGTTGTATGAGGAATATTACCTCTAGCCAGGAGCTACTGGGAGTGGCCATAATTAATATAAAGGTTCAGAATAAAGGAGAACACAGAATTCCGAGTGTTCAAGCCTTGATGCATTATGCTAAGGCAGAACATAACAGTGACAACAAGAGCATTGTTTATTAAAAAATGAAGATCAGCTCACGTAAAAAAGAGAGGAATGAAGGGAGCACTATTCATAAAAAAAGGAACAGTCGGTTTACATAAAAAGAGAGGAAGCTTAGGCTAAAATACTGTAGGCTAGGTTAGAGCAGGTGAAGAGAGGCGGAGTTTCGGTCGGTGCGACCCAAGGCTGGGTTAGAGCAGGCGACCACTGGCGCGGCTGAGCTTCAGGCGGCGCAACCCAAGGCTGGGTCAGACAAGACGACACGAAGTGACGTCTGGCTTCCCACGAACACCGGGCTATGCAAGGCAGAGCTTCCCTAAGCTTCGGTGATTGCTGGGAAAGCTCAGTGAAGCTTCAGCGAATGCTGGGCATGTGTTTTCCCCCCTTTTTTTTATTTTTTTTCTCTATTTGTTATTTACATAGGGATTAGACTAGGTGAAGAAGAAGAATAGGGAATCGATTAAGGCTGTGGTACCAAATAGAAATGTGGAAAGATTTAAATTTTATGCATAAAATCATTACATTTACAATCACATTTTATAGATAGAATAAGAGGACACAAATCCCTTCCGATTTGTTTCTGATATGAGGTACAAGATCCTTTCCAACCAGGCTGCTCTATCTCTAATAAGGGGAGGCGGAGCCGAGTGGAAACGTTCAACACTAATTGAACGAAAAAATAAGGCTATCAATGGGATAAAAAAGGATTAACGAACAAAGGAAGCAATTCCCCCATAAAGGGTATTAAATTCAGATTAATGATATATTCAACACAGATTTCATATAAAACAAAATGAAATAAAAACTATCTTTTCAAATCAGTCATACCAGAAAAGATATCTTCACTGATATTAATTACACGAGATGCCTTGCTGATACCACCTCTTGTAATATGGAACACTCTATCAAAAACATCTGGATGGCCATAATGCATGCGAACCCTGAAGATAACCAAAATTCTAAGTAACACCTATGCACATTTTTTTTTAATTTCATGAGACCAAAAAATTAATACAGTGGCATGCAAACATTATTGAATAGCCAGCTGCAAGCACAACTTACTTCAAAGGATTTGCAAGTACACGCTGACCAAGAGTAACAAAACTAGCTTCTTGATTAGACATGAAAGATGCTAAAGAAGATACACTGCATATGAAAGCTCAAGAGTAAGTTATGATGAATGAGAAAAAAATTTACATAAAGCCCATAAAATTACCTCCCAGTAAATACATGTTCTCTGACACCAAGAATTGTCGGAGGACGTATTCCATGATCACAGTAGAACTCTTCAAGAAGATTTCTCATCTTCAGTGCTTCCTCAAAATAGTTATCCTGAGAGATGAGTTCACTAATGAGAGCTAGATAGAACTCCTTGTGTTTTTTCTTGACAATGGCAATTAAAAAAATCGAGAATTCACAAGCTAAAGAAATCCAAAACTTAATAGCTCTCCAAATATTTATTTTAGATCCAAAAAAGACATCCTTGTGCACAAACTGGTTCATATTAGTTAATTAGTCTTCCATATCTGGGGCACGAGGTGTGTGCTACTTTCATAGGAAATAAACAGAAAGATTGAAAAGGAAAGGGATGTTTTATACATGGAGTATGGTAAAACAAGTAGTATATGAGGCTAAAAACAATGGTTGAAAGAAACAAATGGTCAAAGCAGCTGGAACACAAAAAGTGTTTACCAAAAGAATGTAATCATAGACTCAGCAGGAAAACAACTGATTAAGGAGAAACTGAATACCATATAAAAAGCATTCTCTTAAAATATTAAATGCTCATCATAGATGGTTTCCGTAATTTCGAATTTTAGAGAGGGAAACTCAACAATTACAACTTCTATAGGTTCCCAGGAAGAAAACCCACCTGATTCATGTCAATTGTCTGCACAGCATTACCACGAGTAAAGATTACAGCATGATTCTGGTTTTCAGGTTTCCCTTCACCAAGTTTAGGATTTCCTGGTAGCTTTACTGAATAGATTTCCTACAATTTTTAATATGATTCTAAGAATTTAGCACAAATAACTTAATTGTAAATGGGTTCAATCAAATCATCACTCATGCACAAAATCTCGAGTTTATCAAGCAGTAACGTAAAATCAATATTAAAACACAACCACAAAAAAAAGGAAATTGATGAAAATGTGATTGGTTGAAATGAATTAGGATGAGCATAAATATTCTGAATCCTAAATAGTAGTAAATATTGAAGAAAGATGATGATGCACAAGAAAGAAAGGACAAAAAGAAAGATTATACACTGAATGGAGTAAATCTAATAAAAAAGATGTAAACTTCATTTCATAGAGTGAAAAGGATTACAAATGATGCCAAAATTTAAAAGCAGCCACTCCTCAAGGATCACTGCAGCACATATGCACCGTAGACTTTTGACAACTGGTAATGAACCCAAGCTTATCCACAATTCATCTCAAATAATCTATACACCTATACCATAAAAAGAAAAAAACTGTCGTAGCTTATATCACCAGCACCGGGCATTCATTCCTTTACAGGGCTTATATACATCGTTCCATATCCTAAATCGCTAAAAAAACAGAAAAAACAGAAAGCTAACAATAGCCCTCATCCTTACATTTACCTTATCTTTCCCGTTAATATCAGCCTTCACAAGTTTTGAGAAATATTCAGTGTGCACTTCGCCTTCTTTAAGAGTTTCAACCACGTCAATGAATGCAACTCGAAGAGCTTCATTTCTATGTTGAAACATATAAAGGCAAATGAGAATTAGAGGAAAAGAAAAAAAGGCACAAATAATTAGCATCTTACATAAGACAATAAATAAATTCCCTTTCAATAATTCTACACATCTCTACCTATTAAAGCTCTAAAGCTTTCTAGAAGATAGTGACCAAGATAAGGTTTTGGTAATACCAAATATTTTATCAACAATTCAACTAAATTAGTAAGTAATATCGCTGCTAATAATAACCCTCTCACACAGAGAAGGTAACATGTCATTCAAGTTAAAATGGCTTCGAACAATTGCGCAACCTTTGCATTAACAATGCAATATCTGCAGCCTCGGGTTTATGATCTTCTTTCTGCTTTCCATATATCTGACATGTAAGAACATATGTGAACTTTAGATCTGCTTGAGCTCTGGCTTCAGGAGACAACTCAAAACCTTGAACATCAATCGATTCATTTCCAGTTGTATCTGCCTCTACATCTGAAATTAAGGATGAATGACTAGAAATAGATATAACAAGCAAAGAACAAACGATGTATCAATTAGTATACAAACAAACCTCCAGCTGATCTTCGCTCCAAATACGCTTCAAGCATAAGAGCTTTCCTATAGTACATCATTCCACGAACTGTGTCCAAAGAAGTAACGAATAATCCAGGATTAAAGGGAAAAGGTAAAGTAAAGGATCATCGTACTTTTATTTTACAACCATAAACAACTAGGTTGTAAGTGAACACCAGTATATTTCCCAAAAAAACTACCAACAAACACGCTAAAACTAAGCTTTTGCTGAATAATACATGATGGGACATTCAGTATCCAAACATGAGACCACTGTGTACCGACCGGTAAGCAACTAATTGAGTACACTAAAATCAATGTAACGTTGTGGAATTTGTACCTCTAAAATATGGCATAAAATAATAAAATACAAAAGCACAAACTCATCCACTAAAGAAAGGCAGAAGGCCAAATCCAATACCCTGTGAGTCCACAACATGGTTCACGAATGCACAAACTTGAATGCATTCACAGGTTCTTTAAATCAAACCTAGACTTATGCATACTGAAATATCTTCTGTAGTATTATGTGTTTCCATCTCAAGTGTCATAGGACAAGCAAACAAGAATATTTCATTCCTACACTTTTATATTGAAGAATGCAACTTTACGAATTAAGTATTTAACACAAATTTTCCTACATAGGTTTTGTTGGGTTACCGGAACGGAAACACCATTATTAATTTGATAATTAAAAAATTGTATAACTAATATTTTAACTAAGCGCAAAATTATGTCCCTACGGATCAACGGAGAAGAATCCTCTAACGAGATCGCAAAGCCGGAAACGAAATAGAACTGCACTAGTCAGAAGAGGACAAAGCTGGAAGTACAAGAAATAGACCAATGTTGACTAGCAGAGTAGTCAACCAGCTGAAACAATACCCGACAGGGAAATAACTAGCAGAGATGTATATCTGATGGAGAGAAAACAATTTTATGAAAGCTATAATTCAAGAGCAAATCAAGGGGCTTCAAAGCTAGGAGAGTTGACAGAAAAGTAAATGGGTTGCGAGCAGATATCAAAAGATCATTAAAACCTAGAAGAGTAGGGAAAGCAGAAGAAAGACAAGCTTAATAGGCCAAATCCCTCCATTTAAAACCTAGATTAAAGAACCTCTTCAGAGCTTCAAAGTAGAATCAATTGAAAGCAAGTTACTAATGTATAAGAGATGAGCATCGTAGATTAGTTGAATGATGTATTTGCATAGAAATTAAACAATATGTGCATATGGATAATGCCGAGTAAACTTTGGCCTAAAACTAGAGATTGGTTGTCTTAGATGTTTGTACTAATGCTCCACTCTAGTAAATTCCTAAGAAAAATCGCAAAATATGGTTTAGAATATAGAGGCGAGTTGTTGGTCAGGCTATGTAAACTTGCTCTAGATAATTAATGGAATTCTTACGGAGGGAAAAAGAGAGAACAAGAAGGATTACTGTTAAGAATATATGAGGTTCCAACTTAAAACCATTTGGCTATGAGTTGTAGCCGATGTATATTATAAAGAGCTAGCATAGCTTGTAAACTCCCAATGTGGAACAATTCTCAACAGTTACACCACATAAGAACCTATATAAATTATAGGTTGACGACTGTTGGTCACGCTATGAGCTTGTTCTAGATAATTAGTGGAATTCTTACAGCGGGAAAAGAGAGAACAAAGAAATATTACACCACATAAGAACCTATATAAATTATTATGCCATTTATTTTACGCATTTTACATTTTTGCTAGTATTTGTTTTATTGTTCCACTCATTCAGTCAAGACATTTTATATATGTTTTAAATGCATTCCCATATCTCTGCCGATTCTTGACTGTACCAAGCTAATTCCATTCCGATAACTCAAAGAAAATGAGACCCCAATTCTGGAATTCCATCTAGAGGCTAAAAGAACCTAAGTTCATGCTTCACTAAATGAATCTGTTTCATCGGACACAATCAAAGTATTAAAAAATACACTTAGAATATTTGTGCTACCTACAGGCAAAAAAAACGAAAGAGAATTTTACATGACGCGAACAACCAAAAAGGTTTGATACATATTGAAGACAAACCTGTTCTGGCTAATGTCTGTCCTCGATAAGAAGCCCAAAACCGCAATTCAAGAATATGATTAGGATTATCCCTAAATTCTGACTCTGTTGAGTTCTCATCCCGTCCAATCCGAGAAAGGAAATTTTTCCATTCATCTGCATTTGAAAAGAAAATATATCTTCTTTAATAAATGGAAATCAGAAGACAATTTTGAATATGCCTGATAACGCAAATATATACATTGAATGGAAATAAGGTGTACAATAAAATTCAAAGAACCATAACAAGATGCCGTGGAGGTGGAGAGTATCCGAGGAGACCAATGTTATATACAACAAGTTGAAGATTGAGAAATGAATTGTATATATGTATTTATACACTTTTCCGTTTTGATTAACAAGCATAGGAAAGAATCGATTAGGGATTGACTGAATACTAGTTTCCTGATTTTGCTATACTGTAACATAGGGATGTAATTTGCATATGTACTGTAAAGATGGAAGTGAAATGTACGCAAGAATTTTTATCTCCAATTATTACGATGACTAGGTTTGATCTTCTTCTTCAACAAAATATTAGGGTTTTGTTGGGGCAGTGAGGAAACCAGCGTTCTTCGCTTGCTGCGACAGTCCTGAATCATTGTGGCGTTGTCTGTTGGGCAATCGCATTGTTTGTTGGGCCGATTGTGTCGTTTGTTTTTGTTTGTGCTTTGATGGGCTGCTGTGTCGCGCCTCTCCCCACCCAGTACTTGACAAGATTTGGGATGCAACGTCCATCCTTCTGCTGTGTTGTTCCGACTCGTCTCTACAACAGCGACATGGCCGAAACGTCATAACCGTCTTCCGTGATCAGAAATCAGACACCTCAAGGACACCCCCCTGCAACAACCATTCTTTACAAATAACTCGGCGTAAATTAAATGGGCTGAACTTTTAGGAGTGGTTTTAGTCTGCCATTCTTGTGATATGAAGTAGAGGTACTTGACAGGTGCGACTAAAGCTCCATTGATAACTGACCCAAGCTATAGTACGTGGGAGCCGTAAAATTCTATAGTCATGGCGTGGTCATCAACTCGATCAGACCCAGTATTGGAAGAACTCATCTATTCTACAAGACCGCCAAAGAGATCTGGGAATTAGTCCAGGAAATTTATCCGGATCTAGAAAATATATCATTTTTTAGATTCAATCTGGGTCCGTAAACCAAGAAAGGGAGTCTCAATGTCACCGAATACTTCAATTCTTTTTTTTGGAATCATGATAGAAATTTGATTTGTTTTATGAGATGGATTGGGGTTGTCCCACGACTACTGGAAAAATATAAAAAGATGCTTACACACATACGATTCTCTCTAGGGTTAAACTCTGATGTGGACGAAGTACGTGGTAGGCTACTTGGAATGAAGCCATTCCCATCTCATGGACAAGAAGAGAGCCGGCGATGAGTCATGATGAATCCATCTCGAAAGAGATGCGCTCTCATTGGATACTCGAGGCACAACCCTGGTTCAAATAAACAAGATGGAATCTTGGCTCTCAATCAAATGATCGGATCAGATGTGATTATTGTACAAACCAAATCAAATGATCGGATCAGATGTGATCAGACACAAATTTTTTTTTTCGGTCGGGCAAATAAATTTATTAAAAAGAGTACTATGAGGACTCCACAATTACATAAGTAGATTAAAGAGAAATAAAGTAAAACACCCATCAACCTAGTGTATAAAACCTAGTTAAGCAGACAAACTATAGGCTCCCTAATCCAATATGTTAGTGAATAAGAGAAATGTCTTCGATTTTTAATCCAAAACCAACTCCGGAATCTGATCAAGTCCAAATTGTCATCATTCCCTTCTTCATTAGGTCTGAAAACTCGTTTGTTGCTCTCCAACCAAATTGTCCAAATCACCGTCTGCCAAATCGTCATCCACTCTTTTAAGCCCTTGTTGTGCGTCCATAATCCTATATGCTGAATCAGGTGAGATTGGGTATCTTGATGTAGCACGAGTGTGAATCCGAGCCATTCATATCATTGCATCCATAGCGTATATGATTCCACACAGCTGAATACCACATGCATTGTTGTTTCCTCCATAGAATTGCAAAATACACAAAGATCTAACATATCTCCCGTTGAAATATTTCTTTTCCTGAGGTTAACTTTTGATGGAAGAATGCGATCCTTCAAGATCCTCCAAACCAAAGTAATTACTTTGTTTGGTGCGAAACTGTTCCAAATGGGCTCATATGCGTCCGACGCCACCAAATGCGTAGACTCTGATGAAGCCGTGTCCTGTAGTAGGTAGTATGCCGAAGCCACAACGTATTTTTTTAGAATTGTCATGTCGCCACTCCCAGCTGTCCACTTTGTCCTGTATCATGGTAACCCTGTCAATGCAATTCAAAAAATCATTAAATAGCTCTTCCTCCCTCATAAATAGTTCTCGACGTCAATCCCAAACCCATTGCCCTACACCCTCCCTCCAAAATCCCATCTGACTGACTGACTGACTGACTGACAAACTATGTGATCTAGCTATCAATGCTACTCTAGGAAATTGAATTTTTAGACTCTCCCTATCCGCCCAACAATCTTTCCAGAAATTCGTATTGTTGCCATTACCCACAATCCTAACCAACCCCTGAACAAACCAATTATTTGTAGAGTTAAAAAGTGTTTTTTAATATCCTTCCACCAAAAAGAAAAAGATTTTGTATCTCTCTGAGACACATCGATCAACCCCTCCCTCGAAATAGGACCATACTTAGAAGTGATGATCCTATACCATAAGGAATCTGACCCTAAAATGATGTCCCAACCCCATTTACCCAAAAGTGCCCTGTTAAAGTTTTCTAGATTTCTTAATCCTAAGCCCCCCTTAATTCTTGATTTGCATACTTCAGTCCATTCCACCCATGAAATCTTCCTACTCCCCTCCCCTCCCCCCCAAATAAAAGCAATTTGTAAAGATTTTAATTTTGAGAGTATAGTCTTCGGAGCACGAAAGAAAGTGAAGTGGTAAATCGGAAGTGAAGATAGCACGGCATTGAGCAGTATCATGCGTCCCCCAAGAGACAAAACTTTTATCCTCCCAACTAGCAAGCCTTTTTCTGAATTTATCAACCACTTGTTCCCAAATAATGCTTCTTCTCGAATTCATCCCAATAGGCAAACCAAGGTACTTGAACGGTAGATTCCCCACATCACAATTCAGGAACTGAGCCAAATCTTCAATATTTCTTTTGTTCCACATTAACTCCAATAAGCTTACTTTTGTGAAAATTAATTTTAAGGCCGGAAATTAATTCACAAGTTCTCAAAATTGCCTTGAAAAATACCGCGTTCTCCTTCGTCGCTTCACCCACTAGTAAGGTGTCATCCGCAAATTGAAGGTGAGAGATAGCAACTTCGTCTCTACCTACCTTAATCGGTGATATGAGATTCAAATTTACGGCCTTGTCTATCATTCTGCTCATTGCCTCAGCAACTATTACAAACAAGAATGGGGATAGAGGATCTCCCTGGCGAAGCCCACGATGTAAATCAAATTCCTTCGTCGGACTTCCATTTATCATAATAGAGGCTTTTGCAGTTGAGACACATTCCATGATCCAACCTCTCAATTTAACGTCAAAGTTCATCAACTCCATCACCTGATCAAGAAACCTCCAATTAACCGAGTCGTATGCCTTCTCAAAATCTACATTGAAAATCATATCTTTACTTTTCTTTTTTTTCAAATCATCAATAAGTTCACTGACCACCAGCACACCATCTAGAAGATGTCTGTTTCCCACAAATGCTGATTGTGATTCTGAGATGACCTTGTCCAAAACCCTGCTCAGTGATCAGACACATAATTCATTACGAAGAAACATTTGCTCATTTGACAAAACTCAACTCAATTCGTGTTCTATTGTCCCAAGCTTCAAGTCTAGATTGGGAGTTGCACCAACTTAATGTGAAGAATGCATTTTTGAATAGCAACCCTAACGTGGAAGTGTACATGGACATTCCAACAGGGTTTCAGTCAGAAAGTAAACGATGTAAAGTTTGCAAATTGAAAAAAATCATTATATGGGTTAAAATAACCCCGTGTGCATGGTTCACCGGGTTTATCTCTACTCTCACTCGAGTAGGATACACTCTACTATCTTCATTTAGGAAAGAAAGTGAAAAAAGATCATTCTTATTGTGGATATGGAGAAACCAGGTTTAGCTCTACACTCACTCGACTAGGATACACTCTACTATCTTCATTAAGGAAAGAGAGTGAAAAAGGTCATTCTTATTGTGGATATGGAGGATATCATAATTATAGGGGGTGATAGTGATAAGATTCATCAATTCAAGGAAAAACTGAGAGAGGAATTTGAAGATACAGACTTGGGGTTCTGGAGATATTCACTCGGTATGGAAGATAGGTAAGGTAAAAAAGGTGTTTTTATAGAATTTTGAGAGTATTTTTTGATCAGGAAAATATAAATATTATTAAAAATAAAAGAGCATAAGGGATACTCCGAAGTTTTACATAAAGGTTAAAATCCTAAGATTTAATCTAGAAGACAAACTATCGGCTCACAAGCCCAATCAACAAAAGTGTAATGTAACAATCTAGAACCCCTAAATTTTATCCAACTCCAGCTTCTAAACTTGATTGAATCTAACAAATCTTCCTCTTTATCCACGTCTGTATTGAAAATCCTTATATTCCTATCCATCCACAAAGTCCATATGACAGCGTGCCAAATAGATGCCCATTCTTTCCAATTCCTTTTGCGGGTCCATAACGCCTTGTATTGAGATAAATGCGTTTTAGAATCCATGCTGAGAACCATCTGAAACCCTATCCATTGGTAACACTTCATCCAAATGTCATATGAGAACGGACACGCGAAGAACAAATGAACAGTAGATTCCTCCAGAGATAAACAACGATCGCAATTTATATATTGCTGTCCTGAAATAATGTTCCGTCTTTGAAGATTGACCTTCGAAGGTATACGATCTTTGAAAATTCTCCAAACTAGAATGGATACTTTCGTTGGCGCCATAGTTTACCAAGGCTGTATACAATCGTTGTGATCGCAACCCTCCTCCTGTGAACCATCATCCTGCAGACTGCAATAAGCGGAGGCAACTGAAAATTGCCTCGAAATCTCATGTTGCCATTCCCACCTGTCATCCAAATGCTGTATAAGATTGACCTTGTTAAGACATGAACAAAACTGTGATAATAATTCCTCTTCCCAATTGAATAAATCTCTCCTCCAATCCCAAGTCCAATGCCAAACACCTTCCTCCCATAAACCCATCTTACTCACTAAAATATTATTGTTCTTAGCCATTGATGCCAATCTAGGAAATCGATTTTGTAAACTCTCTTCCCCTACCCAAACATCTTTCCAGAAACTAGTCCGAGCCCCATTTCTATATCTTATTGAATAATAAAACCAAGGATTATGACAATATAAATAGAAGAAACACTGCAAAATAAATCTAATCAAATCTAAACAAATATTCTATTCTATTAAACTTATTGACAAAAGATGCATATCTTATCAAATCTTTATCACTTATCAACACCTCCCTTCAAGTTGGTAAGAAAATGTTTAACATTCTCAACTTGCTGACTTGATCTTCGAAAGTCTGTCTTGATAGTACTTTAGTTAGGATATCGGCTACTTGCATTGTGCTTGGAACAAAAGGAATACAAATTGCACCTTCTTCGAGTCTCTCTGATGAAGTGCTTGCCAATTTAGATGTGTTTAGTCCTTTCATGCAATACAGGATTATGGACAATACTAATGACAGCTTTATTATCACAATAAAGCTTCATTGGAAAATTCATTTTCCTGTTTGGTTCCACCATAACTCGTTTTAGCCATAACAACTCACACACTCTTTGAGCCATGGCTCTAAACTCAGCTTCTGCATTGCTTCTAGCAACACTACTTTGTTTTTTACTTCTTGATCCTGCCCAGTCTGCATCAGTGTACACTTCTATTTCTCTTTCCTCATTTTTCCCGAAGAAGAGTCCTTTCCCTGGAGTTCCTTTCAGGTATCTCAAAATTCGATACACTGCTTCAAGATGTTCTGCAAAAGTTGAATGCATAAACTGGCTCACCATACTTACTGCAAATGCAATGTCAGGTCGAGTATGAAATGTCAGGTCGAGTATGAGAGATAAATTAGCTTTCCAACTAATCTTTGACATCTTCTTGTATCCACTGGAACTCCATCTCTGATGTCTCCTAGTTTAACATTTGTCTCTATAGGAGTTTCTAAAGTCTACAACCACTCATCCCATTTTCTTTCAAGAGATCCAATGTATACTTTCTTTGAGAAACCATAATTCCTCTTTTTGACCTTGCTACTTCTATTCCAAGGAAATATTTCAAGTGTCCCAAGTCTTTCATCTCAAACTCTGTTGCTAGTCTTTCCTTTAATCTTTTCATTTCTTCTATGTCATCTCCTGTCAATATAATATCATCCACATAAACAATGAGTATAAAAATCTGATTAGTATTGGATTTTTGGTCAGCTTGCCCTTGGCAATATCCCATACTTTTGACAAATCTTGTGAACCTCTCAAACCACGCTCTTGGGGTCTGTTTGAGCCCGTAGACTGATTTCCGTAACCTACACACTTTTGAACCATATTCATTAGAAAAACCAGGTGGAGATTTCATATATATTTCCTCTTCTAATTCCCCATTTAAAAAGACATTTTTTACATCAATTTGGTTTAGTGACCAATCCAGATTAGCAGCAATAGACAAGATAACTCGAACCGTATTGAGTTTAGCAACCGGTGAGTATGTTTCATTGTAATTTACTCCATATGTCTGTGTGAACCCTTTGGCAACTAAGAGAGCTTTGTATCGTTCTAGAGATCCATCGGAGTTATATTTTACAGCGAAGACCCACTTGCATCCTATAACAGATTTATCATTAGGTAAGTCAGCCTTCTCCCAAATAGCATTCTTCTCCAAAGCTCTCCTCCTGAATTGCCTCTTTCCACTTAGGTATCTCAAGAGCTTCCTGAACATTGTTGGGACATCGATGGTATCCATTTGGGAGATAAAGGTATAATAGGAAGGTGACAATCTTTTATAAGATACTAAGTTCGAGAGTGGGTGTTTTGTGCACATTCGAGTACCTTTCCTTAGAGCAATGGGAAGATCAATATCATTGGGATTACCTGGACTCGAAGTTTCATACTGAGTTTCAAGGTTTGGCAGTGGAGTAGACTCATGGCTTAGTAGTGGAGCAGTGTCCCCCCTTCTCTTTGCATCTCTTCTTCTGGTATAAACTATGTCATGTCTCTTATCAACCTCTCTTGTATCATTTGACACAGGAGTTTCCACAGTGTGTTTGCCAACTTTTCGAGCCGACTCGAAAATATTTGCTTTGGATTCGAAATTATCGAATTCGAGCCGAACTCGAACATGTACGAATTTTTTTAAGGCCAAACTCGAGCCCAAATTATATTGTTCGATTGTTCACGAACTGTTCGCGAACTTTAATATTTTATTAATTTGAAAATTTTTATATATTAAATATATACTATATATTAATTATTAAATGATATGTTCAATTGAAGATCTTAAGACTTTCATTCTTTTGCACAAAATAAAACCTAAACTAATTCTCATTTTTCAAAACCACGTATTCGCCCTCTTCTTCCGTCATGCCGCCACCGCTCACCAGAGTTCATACTTGATGGGTTTCATCGCACAGCGCGACAAGCAGTAATGTATTCTCTTGTATAATAATCCTTTAATTGTTTCAGATGCTACTCAAAATAATGTTCTATCATCCTTCATATATTCTCTTGTATATGGGTAAGAAGTTTCAGGTGCGAATCGGCGGCAAGAAAATCGGCATAAAAGAGGAATCGGAATTATTCCAATAAAGCATCGAATAATTCAACGGCGTATTTTGATAGGACGGATATTGATTACTCTAAATTGATTGTGGCGTTTTGGTCGTGAGTGGCTGGGTAAGGTCTTTAATGGTCGGCAGCCGGTGACATTGACGCGAAGGGTATAGGGTTAACAGGTGGAATAAATGGGTTGCAAAATTGGATGCGTTACGCTGATTTTTTAGCAGAAGGTTCATCGTAAAGTGGCGACCGGTGGTATGTTGTCGGCACCGTGTCATCGCCGGCATAACAGACTGAGTGGCGGCGGTTTTGGCAAGGGTTATTGTTAGGGTTTTGATCTACAGACTCTTCCCCTTCGAAAAAATATTACTTTATGAATTATTTTTTGATTAGCCGCCATAAAGTTAGAAGCTGCTCGATAAGGCTCGAATCGAAGCTCGAATTCGAACCCTATTTCGAATCGAACTCGAGCCGAAAATAATAAAAGTTCGAGCTTCGAATTGAGTTCGAGCTCGAACTCGAATACTAAAATTTCTTAAAGTTCGGCTCGATTCGGTTCGTTTACACCCCTAGTCATAGGATTGACCTTCAAAGAATGTGACATCCATGGAAACAAAGTATTTGTGCGCGATATGATCAAAACACTTATAGCCTCGTTGGTTGGCAGGATATCCTATAAAAAAGCATTTAATAGCTTTATGGTCCAGTTTCGAAATTGATGGATCCTAACGATGAACAAAGGCCACGCTACCAAATATTTTGAGGGGAATATTCGAGAACAACTGAGATCGAGGAAACCATTTTTTAAAATATGAGGGGAGTTTGGAAGTCCAAAATTCGTGTGGGAGGTCTATTAATCAAATAGGTTGCTGTCAAAATAGAATCACCCCAAAGATAATTCGGAACTTTAGTTTGGGAACTAATGGCCCGAGCAACTTTGAGGAGATGTTTATTTTTACATTCAGCAACTCCATTTTGTTGAGGTGTGTGTGGGGGCACGAACTTTGATGGATAATGCATGAGTAAGAAAAAAATCTCCTAACATTTTATTAAAATACTCTTTCCCATTATCACTTCGAAAAACGTGTATGGTCTTTTGGAATTTAGTCTGAATCATGGAGTAAAAATTTTGAAACACTTGGCCCGCATCAGATTTATGCCTCAGGTCATCCGTAATTGATCATCAATAAATGTTATAAACCACCTTTCGTCCAAGGAAGTTTTAAATTTGCATGGGCCCCAAACATCACTGTGAATTAGTGTAAATGGCGATTTTTTATATGGTTGGGCGGAAAAAATTGAGCGATGATGTTTAGCAAATTCAAAAGATTCACATGATAAAGTAGGTAGATATTTATTGATAAAAAAGTTCGGAAACAATCGTTTTAAATAACCAAAAATTGGATGACCTAAGCGATAATACAATAACAAAATTTCATTGATACTGGAGGTAGAAACAGACTGAAGACATAGTTTATCACCAAGCTTCGGTCGAAATGAGTTAGCATCAAGGAGGTAGGGACCACTGTTTGTCTAGCACTGCCAATCATCTTCCTCGAGACCAAATCCTAAAATTAACAAAGAGATGAGGAAAAAACAATACGACAATTTAGATCACGGGTTAGACTGATAGATATGAGATTATAAGAGAGAATGGGAAAATGGGGAATGTAAGATATTTTTAAGTGAACATGACGGGGAGACCGAGATAGATCCTTTGCCCGCAACAGGGGCGTGAGATCCATTGGCAATTTTCACTTTCTTATTTCCAGCACAGGGTATATAGGATGCCTGTCATATGATCTGTAGCTCCAGAATCTAAGATCCAGGATGTGTGAGAAAGAGCAGCGGATATATCTGCGTGGGCTACAGAACATGAAGGAGAGGGATTGGAGATATTGGAGTTTCCCAAATGTGTCCAAAAGTTTGTGCAGGAGCTCTATTTGATCATTTGTAAAGGAAGGGCATCAGAAGGTGATGATTGCTGATTAGATCCGTCTGAACTTGTTCGAAGGGCATGACCACCCGTGGTAGATCTATTGTAGGGGGCTGATTTCTTCTTCAATTGGGTTTAACGGCCATGAATCTGTCAATAAATCTGAATCTCAATACCAAACTCCATGCCCCTTTGACTTGGGTTTTCATTCCATTATACAGAGGAGCATATTACAATAAAAATCTCTAAGAATCACTAAAATTCTGCCAAATATACTAATTACCATCTATATTACAAATCAAATAATATCATATCAAATATTACTATATATATCTATGTAATATTTATGTATATCCTTGACAACCCCTCCCCCTCAAATTGATGCTGGCCGATCAAAAAGCATCAATTTGTCAATCCAAATAATCTGTCGCAGAAGAATCAACACCCCAGTCCGGCAAATCCGTCACAAACATTTGTGCAAAATACGTCTCGCACCCTGACAAAAGTATAAGCTCACAACACCTGTGCAAGGCTCAAATGCACAACAATTGTACAAGGCTAAAACACAACTACCGTGTCAGGCTCAAACACACAACAACCGTGTCAGGCTCAAACGCACAACTACCGTGCAAGGACACCGCAAACGCCGCGCCAAAAGTACCGATCGACACACACACCAAAAGTATTGTGGTCACCCAGGTCCCCAAAATCGAGCGGAAGCCACAAAATGAAGATTCCTACCCCGGAAGAAAAGACGAAGAAGACAACCAGCATGCAGCAACAATAAATCGCGAAAGCCAGATTGCAAGTCCATATGATGACCCTAAGAAGACATCAAGGACATGAAAGAAAGCTGTAAAACATGACTGATTCGTCTAATTCAGAATCTCAATCTGAACGTGACTCTGATTCTGATTCGGATTCTGAGTCTGACCGTGACAAGAATTATGGAAAATCTCATAGGCGTTATGATTCAGATGATGACAGTACTTTTAATCTGAGCCTCAAACATCCAAAGCTAAATATTACTTCAAAAGGTAGACGACGTGATGATCGCAATTTTGATGAAGACCGTGGGTATAAGACTAAAAATTTAAAAGGCAAACATCGTGATTCGTATGATGATGATAGTTCTGATGACACCATAGTCAGGTACAAGAGGCAGCATGACTGTGATGTCACTCATTCATCAAGAGTTCATGTGAATGCCATCGACATTCTTTTGGTATTTGTGTTCATTATTTGTCTTGTGATCATAGCTTTGTTGTTGATGTTTTCTTTTTTAATGGATTGCATAAATATTTGTTATGTAATTAAGGGTTTTGGTGGTGGGGTGTTGCCAAAGGGGAAGTTGGATACTTTAGGAAATAATGAGCAACAAGTGTAATAAATTGGTTCTTGATTTTTTTATTGGGTATGAAAGAATTTTAGCATCTCCAAAAAAAAAAAAAAAGTGATCATTGCCTGCCCCCCGCGCTGCCGCTGGAAAGAAAACGATTAAGCTTGGGGGCAAAGGCAGCATGACTCTGATGTCACTCATTCATCAAGAGTTCATGTGAATGCCATCGACATTCTTTTGGTATTTGTGTTCATTATTTGTCTTGTGATCATAACCTTGTTCTTGATGTTTTCTTTTTTATTGGATTGCATAAATATTTGTTATGTAATTAAGGGTTTTGGTGGTGGGGTGTTGCCAAAGGGGAAGTTGGATACTTTGGGAAATAACGAGCAGCAAGTGTAATAAATTGGTTCTTGATTTTTTTAATGGGTATGAAACAATTTTAGCCTCTCCAAAAAAAAAAAAAAAACAGCGACCACTGCCTGCCCCAGCGCTGCCGCTGGAAAGAAGGCGATTAAGCCTGGGAGAAGAAGCCCAGCGCAACCTGAAAACCCTAGCTCCCTTTTTGTTTTAAACTGGCTCTAATACTATGTGAATAAATCTGAATCTCAATACCAAGCTCCATGCCCCTTTGAATAGGGTTTTCATTCCATTATATAGAGGAGTATATTACAATAAGAATCTCTAAGAATCAGCCTAAGAATCCCTAAGATTCTGCCAAATATACTAATTATCATCTATATTACAGATCAAATAATATCATATCAAATATTACTGTATATATCTATATAGTATTTATGTATATCCTTAACAGAATCTCCCAGCATGTGTCAATTGTATGCCAAGGTTTTTTACACTTTTCGCACCAGGGTCTTTGTTTGCCATCACGGCGACTTGAATCAGAGTGAGCATCACGGCTAACAAGTGCCGAACCCTCAGCGTCTAGGGGAGATTCAGAACGTTTCAACATAACCAAACGACGAGCTTCTTCAATGCGAATTTTAGAAAAAAACTCATTGGTTTTGCGCCTAAGAATTAGTTCCCTAACCTCGTCCAAATCTTTGTTAAGTCCTGCGAGAAATACAAAGATATGGCTACATTCAAGTTTTTTCATGTACCGACTGCTGTCCTTGGAGCTTTCCCATACCTCAACCTTTAGCAGATTCCTGCCATATTACCATTAGATCATTGTAATATGTCGTGGCATCCCTACTGCCTTGGTGGCACATACGAGTGGTTAATTCATACAATTGAGAATAATTCTCCATGTCTGAATAAGTTTAGCGAACCGCGTCCCAAACGTCATGAGCGGTTGGAAGAAACATGAGGGGTTTTCTGATTGACAGGTCCATGGAATTGATGAGCCATGCCATGATCATGGAGTTCTCGATCGCCATTGCCCGTAATTTGCATCAATGGTTTCTGGTGCCTTTACGTCACCAGTGAGGTGGCCGAGTTTCTCTTTGCCGTCGATAACAAGGCACACGGATTGTGCCCATTCAAGATAATTTTTACCTTGAAATTTGTGGATGGTAATTTGTAGGGAGTTATCGGAAATAAGACGCCGCTGTGCTTAAATGACGAACCACTCGGACTCGTCCCAGCGCCGACCATTGCCGTCTCGGAAAAAAGGTTATACCCTACTGGTTGTGATACCATATAGAATTTAGAGAGTATTGAAAGTGAAAGTTCTTTTCTATATCTTATTGAATAATAAAACCTAGGACTATTACAATGTAAATAGAAGAAAAACTACATGATCAAATCTAATCAAATATAAACAAATATTCTATTCTATTGAACTTATTTACAAAAGATCTGTATCTTATCAAATCTTGATCGCTTATCAACAATTGTAATCCCTCAAAGATAAAAAATATAAGCGAAACCAAGAAGTTCAGATGCAAACATTGCTTATGTTGTGATTGCGGTTAGCCAATACATGCATTTTCCTACCCAGAGGCATCTAGAAGCTGTAAATCATATCCTAAGGTATCTCGAGGGAACCAGATATAGAAGACTTACGCTCTTGAAGAGTGAAAATCTAAGTAGGAAAGGATATGTGGATGCAAAACGATTGCAAGTCAAGTTTTGGATATTGCACCAAGTTGTGGGCTAATTTGGTGACCACATGGAGAAGAAACAAACTATTGTGGCTGCTAATATTGTAGAAGTTGAATTTTGAGCCATTGCACAAACGATGTGTGAGATTATATGACTGGAAAGACTAATGCACGATTTGAAAATCATATTTTGCTCACCTACCAGATTGTATAGTGATAGCAAATCTACCATTAGTATTGTTAACAATCCAGTCCAACAAGATCGAATGAAACATGTAAGGATTGATCAGCGTTTTATTAAAAACGGACTAGAAGGATGAGGTATCAAGTTGTGCTATATTTCTACATATGCACAAGAGACGTACATTTTAACCAAGTCATGAAATATTCTTTGCAAGCTTGGAATGCGAAATATCAATTCCTAAGCTTGGAGAAAATGTTGAAAATTGGGAAAATAAATTGTATATATGTATTTAAAAACTTTCCTATTTGGATTAACATGGATATGAAAGAATCAATTAGGGATTGACTAAATATTAGTTTCCTTATTTTGCTGCCGTAGCATAGGGATGTAATTTGTATATAGTAAAGATGAAAGTGAAATGTAAGCCAGAAACTGTATCTCCAATTATTCTTGTTTCACAACACATACGGCGTACGAAATCACCAGTAATTGCATCACTGAATGATGACAATTTTAAAGGAAACAAATGCAAAAATCACAGTGTTTACCTTACTATCCAATGAAAGAGCAGAGAACAAAAACCAAAAGAGAGAGAGAGAGAGAGAGAGAGAGAGAGAGAGAGAGAGAGAGAGAGTTAAAAACAAACCAGAACCAAAAAATATTCAAAATGTGGAACATCTACGAAAGATGTCTAGAAAATAAATTTGATTAAAAATGTGGAGGTACCCAAAAGATAATTATGGAGGCAAAACAACACGTAACATAATTATGTGAGCTCAAAAATTTACCATATTGTAGAAACCACAGAATAAAAATTATGAAAACATCACAAAGAAGCTACCTAAATAAATAAATAAAAAAACGAAAACCTCAACAAAAAGGGTAAAATCTGAAATCAGAAGAAAAAGCCAATACTCACTAGTGCATGTATTACTGCAAACTCAAAAAAACGGTGACTTGAGAAAGAAGCATATTTCTCAAGCTAAGTATAATATCTACGTTAGTTCTGGAAAATTATCAAATATTTCTACAATGTGCAATACTCAATGCTACACAAAATAAGAGCTCAAGGGGTTTTAAGGGGTAAGACTTGGTATTTCGATCAGAGAAAGATTCGAAAGTTTAAAAGTAAAAAATGGAAAATGTGAGCAGCTCCATCGTTCATAATAATAGTGAGGTACCCGGATATATCTTTTGGAGATAAAACAGGGTTGAAATGCCGTCTTCATTTTCCTTGAGGAGTTCAGACATGCTGTAAAGCACAGTCTCTGAGTAATATGGAGTGAACACACTGTATAAACAATTAAGAGCATTACATACACATAAAACTCAGTTAAAATCTCAAAGCTTAATGAAGAAACATAAAATTTACCTAAAAGACAACATCTCCCTGACAGGCTTGGCTACTGGCATTTCCATAAAAGAGAATTAGTAAAGAACTGTAGCCTCTGTCTTGCTTCAAGATTCATGGGGATATTTGCAGCTGAATCTTTGATGGTGAGGAGCGCATACAACCTACTGACTTGGGCTTTCTAGACATGTAGGATGTATTTTAGCACTTTCCCAAAATAGAAAGGTGTTATCAGATATATAGCTACAAGAACATACCAACTCTGCCTCCATAGGCCACTTCAAGTTCTGAAAGAGACGACCCTCAGTCCTTGCCTTGGACAGCATACTCCACGTCTCATAATGTTCTCTGCATAACCAAACAGGTTTAATATAGAAGTTGGAGGTGGGAGGCAATACATAGATGATTAACTTTTCAACAAACCCCATGTTGATAGAAAGGACATCGTGCCGCATAACATCATAAAGATCCCGGATAGCTTTAACAGCACCAGTTTCGAGTTCAGGAGTCTTATTCTTTTTCTACATAGATATAGGACAAAACATTGAATTAGCACCTAGAGGTTGGATATTTCAGGGAAAAAATGCGTGACATCATAGGAGGCACATGTGTATAGAATCGAACACTGTGTTTAAATAAATCATAATGTGAAAAAGAGCAGATTAAGTATTGGACCACCCATAGCTCTAGGTCACAAGCAATTTATAAAATGACAAATGGAAAATTATCATTTTGAAAAATTGGCAACTTATTCCTTTATTGTGTCACCAACGGAGAAAATTACCCATGACCAATGATCTCATAAGTACATCATAGGCACGATCGTAGGCCCCCAGGGGAGATTCTAACAAAACTACCATTACTGGATAAAATAAAAGGTAGAATATGGAATACAAGATGACCAACAATAAGAACAAGATCGACCATCCATTTCCTAAATACATATGTTTATTCACATATTTTAATTGATTATTAGATTCCAGTTGTCAACATGCTGCCTTGAGTTACATAACTGATGATATGATCAAGAAACTGCAAATATCTTGCTGCCTTGGTAGTCTTTCATAAGCATAAAAATGTTGCTGCCCTGTTGACAACCACCATCACCAACCCCTTCTTTTAAATCAGATACAAATTACAGAAGAAACAAATGCATGGTGGAAAGACAACAGAGAAGCTAATACATAAACAAATGCAACATAAATCGTATACAGAAAATTAAACAAGAAATTTAATTAAACACCACCATACAATCACAGTGTCCAAGTTGCATCAAAATTTTAAAAAGGACTTGGCATCCATGGTCAGATTCATATAGAACGAACCAGTATTCCAAGGAGAGCGGTAACTTTCTGAATTACAAGAGGCAGTTTATTCAGGGCAAAGTCAACGAGAATACTTCCTTTCACAATGCTTCCTTGGATGTCTTCGTATATTCTTTCAATCCTGATATGTTATGACAATGCACTGTAAATGTGCATAAACACGTTTAACAGAGAACTTTCATGAGCTCTTACCACTTCTTCCCCTCATTATTGCCTTCATCATCCAATATGGACGTAAGAATAAATTTGATAGCATAAAAGCATTCCTGAACTGTATATTTCATATACGCATCCCTTGAAATCCTATCCCATAGCTCGTCCTGAGAATCTCTATTCTCCAATGCCGTATCTTTTGCAAGGAATAGCTGCAGATATAAAGGAAAAAAAAAATCAAAAATCCATTTAGTAGATCTCACAAATGAAGAATCACACAAATGAAAAATAACAACAATATTATGCTCCAATACAAGGGCGGACCTTGCTAGCTAGAAGAAATAGGGGCCACTGGACCAGGGGAAGACTCCCCAAATTTTTAGGCATTTGAAGCAATTCCACTTCCCTGTCAGTAAAAAATCATTGAGATAGGAGGAGATTCATGCAACTCAAAACATTGAAAAAATCGATGTTGAAACAGGAGATAGCTCACAAATCAGTAACGTAATCTTCTTCCCGCATATTCCTTATGATTTCATTCCAAAAGGGAGCAAATCGAGCAGCATCCAATTTGTTCTTCTCTAATGCCTTAATAAGACGACATTGATTTCAATTAAATAAAATTCAACTGCTTGAAGGTGCCAAAATGATGAATGATTGAAAAAATGATGGTATATGAATTACTTTAATCAGCAGGATAATATTAATCACTGAAATCTTTTCTAAACTATTTAACAGATTAAAAGTTTCAGATGATAAGCGAGGAAAAAACCACAATTTTCTATAAGCAAAGAGAGAACCACGTCATATGCCTATTTTCTTTAGGTTTTCAATGTTACCAGATGATGTGGAATCAAAAATCAAATGGAAAATTTTAGCATGATTCTATCATATCAATATGAAGTCTAGGTTCCTGTGAACGGACTATTCAATTATTCATTGGTTGGGACATAATCCGGTCCTTAAAAACTTTCAATTTTGTGAGTTTAAACTGAGATCCATTTATTTAAGCTGGGACTTTTTCCATGGGTAGGAGAAATCAGGGAGAAAGTATGAGTAACATGGTTGATGTACATAGCAAGATGTGGTAGCACATGAAAACCCAAGCCTATGCACCACCATGACAACTAGTGATGCAAATGAATTGAGGCATCTTGCAAGCTTTTCGATCCGGCTCAAAAAATATTTTATTCAAATTTAAGCCAAATCGAACATGTTCGAACATTTCTTTGAGCCAAATTCGAGATCAAATTATTTTATTCAATAGTTCGCAAGCCGCTCGCGAGTTTCAACATTTTATCCATATAATTTTATTATATATTAAATAAATATCAAGCCATTTATTAAGCGTTTCAAGCTTTATTTTTTTGAACAATAGTTCGACTAGCTCGCAAACATGCTCGAATATTTCGAGATGTTTCGAGATCGATTTTGAGCTGTAAATTTTTCTTGATATTCTGATCAATTCATTTCATTTACAAACCTAATCGCAACCCATCATCCACCAAAATCATATTAAAAAAACAACAGATGGAACAAATAAACAATGTAATCTAAATAGTTTCAAATATAACTCAATGTCATTTAATATGTGCAAATCTAGATCAAATATTTTACATCTCCACCTCTAGCGCATATGAGACAAGGCTCCGTTTTTTGTTGGTAACTACATGGCATGAACGGATATTTGTTTCAGTACTTAATTCAATGTGGTGGCAGATAGGTTTATATTAACTATAGAATAACAGCAATTGCTGGTCAATTATTTAAAAACAAAGACAATAAAATTTCAGTACATAAGAGTAGATGCATGATGGCAACTGTTACGGCTATTGAAGAGAATGGGCCCAATATTGACAGGTCCAACAAGTCTATATCAGAGGCCACAAAAGGAGAGATCCACGTGCATGAAGAAGGATAAATAGAAAAGGAAATAGGGAAGGAAGGAGAGAATATTAGTTAGTTATGTTTTCCATCATGTTTTGAGTGGTACATCTGGTAGCTAGGGAGAGCATTTTATTGCTGTTGTATGAACGTTTATGCTTGTTGAATCATTCTCTTGAGTAGCCATTACCAGTAGCCTAAAAATTTGGTCTGACCTACCATGGCTACTACCCGCTCTGATTCCTGATTAGAAGCCAATGAAAAATCGTATGTAGTGTCAAGGATATTAAATAGATATTTTAACATTCAATGTGATATGATATTATTTGATTTGTACATATAGATGGTAATTATCATATTGGGCATATTCTTAGATATTCTTAGGCTGATTTTTAGGCATATAAGCATCTTCTATATAATGGAATGAACGCTCTCTAAAGAAAGGCATTGAGATTGAGATTGAGATTGAGATTGAGATCGAGACAAATCTTGACATGGTATCAGAGCTATCTAGGGTTCAACAGTTGGTGCTCGGGCAGCCCCGCCTCAGTCGCCATCTTCGGCGGCGCTGCGGTTTCTGCCCCAGCCTTCTTCACCAGCTTTTTTTTCCCATTTGATTTTTTTTCTAATTGCCAACTAGCGAATGAAGATTGCTCATATTTGCATGGACGACCCTTCGGTACATTGGTTTCATTGGATCACTATGAAATTACCTAATATTGGTTGGGATCTATTCGCTGAAGAACAGGTTAAAAGATACAACAGCCAACGGAACATGAACCCATTCGACTAGCTGCCCTCCGCCAAGATAATCAACATATTATTGTCTACATTGAGCAATTTGAAATTTTCTTCCCCAATTGGGTGATCTATCTCCATGAGGAACAATGCTTGGGTTATTTTCTCAATGGTTTACAAGACGACGTAAAATGGCATGTTCACACACTTAGGCCTCTTTCTATTATTCAAGTAATGGATTTAGCTCGTAGTATTGAGGAAGAAATTTATGGATACCCTATAAATTGCACACTCAACCCTTACCCAGTAGCTTCATACTACGATAGAAGATCATACTCTTATTCCAATCCATCAGCCCAAGGTCACTACATTGACAAGGGACGTCCGGGCTTTGCACCACTGCCGCCACCACGAAATGATGGCATTGGAAACGAACAAATTACATCGTGTTTCTAGTTTCAATGGCCCTCCACCTCCACGTCCAAATTTGCACTCGGGTCCAGCTTATGAACATCAGCTTAATGTAATCACGATGATTGATAGTGGGGCTAGCCACAACTTAATATCCAAGAAATTAGTGGAACGATTAGCTCTCGAGGTGGATGGTTCGCTTTGGTGTTTTTCTGGGTGATGGTTGTCGTGTAGCTTGTCAAGGTGTTTGTCGCTTCTGGTTGATCTAGGTGTTTGTCGCTTAAACATTGTGGGCTATCTTTTTTATCTTGGAGGCGTGGATTTCTTTTTGGGGGTCTATTGGCTCCGGACATTGGGGGATGTAGTGATTAATTGGGACAAAATGCATATGAGTTTCACGCATAACTCTCGTGTTGTCCATTTACTTGGTGATCGCACTCGTGAAATCCATATTTTCAATGCATTCTCTTTCTAGATCAGTAGATGTGGAGTTTGCGGGTATGTTGTAGTCTTTCGCGAAGGAGGAAACAGAATCTGAAGTCCAACCAGTTGTTAAATCTCATGAACTCGATGAAATTGTATCCCGCTATGCACCAATTTTTGTTCATCCTCGTGGTCTATGTTGGGATGCTAGTTTATGGCCACATGACACAAACAGATACATCAGAATTTTGAAAGATTGAAATACGAATCAAGGTGACAATATTATACGAATCAAGGTGACAATATTTGTTTGTTTATGAATTGAAGGAAATGAAACAGAAATTAAATGAACTCATAGATGAACTCTATTGCATGCAAAAGCATCCCCTAGCTAAGCTAGTTTATACAATCAAGCAAATGATAAAATATAGCCAACTCATCTCTCTCGCCCCCTTTTATTAGCATCTTAAAATAGGTCCGAGTGATGAGACTTTATTGTAACTTTTGTGTAGTACCTCTGGTACTATTTTTTATATATTAATCTGCTTTTTCTGATAAAAAAAAAAATACGTTGCGCCGTAACAATCCCGTCTCCTTTAAATTCAGTCTTGTCCTCAAGGCTGAGATTTGAAGTAGCTTCTCTAAATTTTGCTCCCTCCAAACCAGCATCAATTACTTCATAACCAACATCGAAGCACATGTTACCAAAATACAGAAATTCTCTCTTGTGGCGCCCAATCTTTGTAGTTGCTTTCAACGTTAAATTTGTAGGTCCATCGACCCCTACAGTAGCCATCAACTTTGTGCAGCTCATGCCACCAACATCACGGCAAGCTCATGCCACCAACATCACGGCTGGCCGTTGTCGTCCCACTGGTCACCCCACGTCGTCCAATCCCTCGGCCAACCTCTGCCAACCGTCCCGCTACCTTAAGTTGAATGATTCCATCTACCCGATTTTCCGCAAATACGTCTTTCCTTGCGCCATTGTTTTAAAGTTCCATGGAAGTAGATTCAAAGAAAATTGCTTTAGATTTGGGCCATTTATTGTAAAACGCAAACAATTATTCTTAGGCAGAGCCCATTTTTTCAGTTTCGACTTCACAAGCCCATGGGCATCTTTTAGTTCCCTCAACCTACATGTGTCTTCAATAGAGGGCCCAGAAATTTTTGTTGGGCGGCCCATTCGCTTACCCAACCAATAACTTTAGGTTTGATAAGAAAACATAACCATGTCTGCTCTTCCACCACCATCGATGTCAAAAACCTTAATCCATGAAGCAATAGCAATTTTTTGTACGTGCTTAGCCCTCTCCCGAGTCACACGCCCCACTGTACGGGTCTTCTTATGGCAATGGAACGAGCTGAATGATAGATACAGATGACAAGTGTTTGCCTTATCAAGACCTCTAGATAAATATTAGTATTTTAACATTCATAAGAGTTTTAATTTATTAGGAGTCTTAAGCATTAGGAGTCTATATATAACAATGCATCGAATCTCATTTATTATTATTCAAAAATAAGAGTTTCATACTACATATATTCTGTTTTGCTACAAGGTATCAAATCCAGGTTTGAAAAACTAAAGCTAAATTTTATCAAACCTTAGCCACCGGCGAGTTCTTGCTATCTCAACTCAGCCGGCGGCGGCTGGGCCTAGAATAGTTGCAGTAGAGCAAATCCTAGCAGCATCCATCCAGCCTTCATCATTGTTATTTCGATACAATCTAACCCTCCATCACCCACTCTAATTGCGCGATCAAGCTTTATATTTTTTCCCATCGGCTGTTTTTTCGCAATCAAACCAGCCCCTCATCGCAGAATTGATAGATCAGTCTTTTGTTTTTTTTCAGTCGGACATCGCTGCACCATCGCGATCATCAAATTTGATTTACCCATTGCTCGATCACACCACTCGATTTCTCTACTGCCCATCAATAAATCATCCACCGATGCGCGATTCTACCTAATTGCAAGATCAAGTATCTGGTTTACCAATCATCCACCGGTGTTCTGAATTCGCGATTTAGGACAATAAGACAGGCTGGAGCGCCTGCTGGTTGAATATTGGGCGGAGTTTTTTGTCCTAGAAAATAGCCCATATGATGACCGAACAAGTCCGCCTCTATGTTGCTTGCGAGATCCAAGGTTCGGATGGTAAATCGAGGTTCACAAGAGTGAACCCGTTTCTGCAGCTCGTCGTTCAATCCCTGCAGAAAATAATCCAAGCATTGCACCACAGGTGGGTCACGGATCTGGAAGATAAGGACCTTGAATTGCTCAATGTAAGTTCAACATATTGGTGATCTTGCTTCAACATAGCGAAAGGGTCAAAAGGGTTCCGGATACTGAAACGCAGATTTTCATCCTGTGAGAAGCTGGACGCAGTATGTGGCGCTGTCAACAATGTTTCAGTAGAGCTGTAAGCTGGTTGGATTTTTTGTCGAATGCATCATCTGCCGCTGATTGTGGTGTGACCACGGCAGGTCGAACCAATTGTTAGGATGCTAGTTTATAGCCAGAATATTGAAAGATTGAAGCACGAAACAAGGTAACAAAATTTGTTTTGTTTATGAAATTGAATGAAATGAAACTGAAATTAAATGAAGAACTCCCAAAGATGAACTCGGTTACATGCAAAAGCATTCCCTAGCTAAGCTAGTCTATACAATCAAGCAAATGATAAAAGATAACCAACTCATCTCCCTCTCTCCCCCTTTTATTCCCTATACCTTCTAGAGTATTCAGTTCTAATAATGGATCTTGGGCCAAATTTAATAATGTCTTTCCTTGTTGGGCCAATTTTTACCCGTAACAGTCTACCTCTTCAAAGACCTCAAGATCACGCTATAAATATCAAAGATGATTGTGGCCAGTCCAGGTTCGCCCTTATCGATATGCTCAGTGTCAAAAGGATGAGACTGAAAAGATAGTGACGGAAATGATAGATCAGGGGTGATACTACCTAACAGCAGCCTTTTTCTAGTCCGGTGATATTGGTGAAAAATAAATATGGGAGTTGGAACTTTGTGTTGATTACAAGGCTCTCACCGAGTCCACCATTGATGACAAGTATCTTATCCCTACAATTGATGAGGTGTTGGACGAGCTTCACGGTGTAACTTATTTCTCAAAGTTTAATCTCCATTCCGGGTTCCACAAAGACATCCATAAAACTGCATTCCACACACATGAAGGTCATTACGAGTTTCGAACTCAAGAATGCACCCTCTACATTTCAAGCAATGATGAATGATGTTTTGCGTCCATTTTTGCCATTGTACGCTTTACTGTTATTTGATGACATATTATTATACATATTATTATATAACACGAGTTGGCATGATCATATTTCATATTTCTCATCTTCAAAATATTCGGGAGACATAACTTGTTACAGTAAAACCTTCATAAATTAATACTCGATAAACTAATAACGTCTCTAAAATAATATTTTTTCCCGATCCCAACTTGGGTCAGTTAAAAAAATTAGTAATTTTGATAAATTAATAAGATAATAATTTTTAGGAAAACCCTTATTTAAATCTATAGGCAACATAATTAGGAGAATTTAGTAAAATATGAATATATTGTTGTTTATTTTTTTCCTCGAAATTTAAATCAATATGAATTACATCTCTGATTTTTTTCGTTACATTCAAAAGCACGGATGTCGTGTTCTCGAACTGCTATACAAAATTGTGAAGAGTTGTTGCTGCTATGAGCGCTTAATTTACGTTTGACTGATTTTAAAGATACTGAAGTATTGATAGTTTCATCCTCGACATAATTTCAATGACAATAGCCACATTTTTTTCTAAGCTTTGGAGCTTTGAACATTCATCATTTTCACTTCGGGTAATCCAACAAGTGATTGTAATCTACTTTATTGCGGTAACCGAGATTATTAATCATTTTCTCATAATCGTGAATGGCTTCTCCATGATAAATTTGTTGAATTTAAAAAGCAACCTTTAAATTAATAAATTATTTTTTTTTGATCGGGCAAATAAAATTATATTAATAAAAGTACCAGTGGTACTTGAAAATACAAATAATTAGGAAAACAAAGTCGTCAGTACAAAAACAAAAAGAAAATCCCAGTTTGACTTAAAAAACTAATAAACATATCCTCGGCTCTTTTCTCCAATCTAAGAAAGAGTAACTCGTTGTCGAATTCCCTCTATTGGTAATCCAAAACCAAGATCTAAATATGATTAATTCCAATAAATCTTCAGCCGTTGCATGAGTCCCTTGAAATACCAGCTGATTCCGATTACTCCAAGTTGTCGCAATGACCGTGCTCCAAATAGTATTCCATTCGTTCCTGCTTTTTTTGGGTACCCATAATCCTGTGTGCTGGAGTAAGTGAGTGGTCGATTTCATTGGAAGCACTGTAGAGCATCCCAGCCATTCATAGCACTTCATCCAGACAGTGTATGAATCTGGACAGCTGAAAAAAAGATGTTGAGTCGTCTCTTCTTCCTGCTGGCAAAAGGCGCATAAAACCGAGGCTGCTCCATTAAAAACATTTCGTCGTCTTTAATTGGCCTTCGTCGAGATACGGTCTCGGATAACTTTCCAAGTTAATGCTCCCACTTTTGACGGTGCGTTAGTTTTCCATATAGTTGCAAATAACTGTGACTGTTCCCCTTCCAAAATTGGTTCTTGTAATATCCTGTTGTAGGCCGATGTCACCGTGAATTGGTTTGTAGCATCATGCTTCCAGAGCCAAAGATCTTCCTGTTCTTGTGTCAGCTGTACCCTGTCAACAATAGATAAAAGATCAAAAAACATTGTTTCTTCCCAATCGAACAATTCCCTTCGCCAATCCCATCTCCAAATCCAAGATCCCTCTACCCATTCTCCCATATTACCAATAAGAATATCCCTATTAATAGCAATAGATGCTAATCTAGGGAATCTTTCCGCTAAACTGCCCTCCTCTCCCACCCAACAATCTTTCCAAAATTTTGTTCCCCTTCCATTCCCAACCTTACGACTCAGTCCCTCCTGGAACCAACCTGACCCATCTAGGAAAGTACACTTTAATAAATCTTTCCACCATGACGAGACCATACCCCTCCGCTCCCCACCCCCGACCACCACCAAATTGGACAAACTGTATTTAGATCTAATTACTTGAAACCAGATTGAATCTGACCGTTTCAATAACTCCCACCCCCATTTCCCCAACAACGCCTTGTTAAAAGCGTCTAAGTTGCGAACACCTAAGCCCCTATTAAACTTTGATTTACAAACTTCCGACCATTTGACCCAGGCTACTTTCCGGCAACTCTCCCCTCCCCCCCTAAAGAAAAGAAGTTTGAATAGATCGAATTTTAGATAGGATGCATTTCGGGGCGCGGTAAAAAGAAAAGTAGTAAATGGGTAAGGCAGTTAAAACAGCATTGAGCAAAATCAACCGACCCCCAAATGACAAGCTTTTATCCTCCCAAGTCACCAATCTTCTTCTGATTTTTTCTAGCACCGGATTCCACCAACTGCATTTCGGGTTCGCCCCTATGGGTAATCCCAAATACTTAAACGGTAGGTTACCCACAATGCAATTCAATTCCCGACCCAACTCTTGTAAGCAACTTCGGTCTACATGAATCCCAAGCAATTGGCTTTTATGGAAATTTATTTTTAAGCCTGATAACATCTCGAAATTGCTCAAGATAGCTTTAATCATGAATATGTTCTCCCTGGTCGCCTTTGCTACAAACAACGTATCATCTGCAAACTGCAAATGGGACACCCTGATCTCATCCCTTCCCACAGGGAAGACTGATAACAAGTTGAGACGTACCGCTCGATCGATCAATCTGCTTAGTGCTTCAGCCACTATGAGAAACAGAAAAGGAGATAATGGGTCTCCCTGCCGGAGACCTCTTTTCATTTCAAATTCTTTCGTCGGACTTCCGTTAATCAAAACTGATGCCCTTGCACTTGTAATACACTCCATAATCCAAATCCTCCACTTCGCATCAAAGTCCATCAATCTCATAATATGGTCAAGAAACTTCCAGTTCACCGAGTCATATGCCTTCTCGAAATCCACCTTGAAAATAATGGCCCTTTTCTTCTGTTTCTTTAATTCGTCAATAATCTCATTAATCGTCATTACCCCGACAAGAATGTGACGATTTCCGATAAAACCCGTCTGAGAATTTGAAATTATCATGTCAAGAACTCCACTAAGTCTATTAGCAAGTACTTTTGACAAGATTTTGTAAAGACATCCGATTAGGGAAATCGGTCTAAATTCCTCAATTTTGGTAGGGTTTTCCTTTTTAGGAATTAGTATGATGAAAGATGGATTCCCCCCTTTGATAAGCCTTCCATTTCTATGGAAGTCATCAAAAAACTTAATGAAGTCTCCCTTGAGGACGGCCCAGAATTTTTTAATGAATCTGAAGTTGTATCCATCAGGCCCCGGGCTCTTGGAGCTGTCACAATCCCAAACCGCCTCCTTAATTTCTGTTTCTGAGAAGCTCGCCGTCAAAATCATATTTTCTGCGGCCGTGTGACAAGTGAAATCTACCCCTTGTAATACTGGTCTGGTCCAATTTTCCTCACCGAACTGATTCACAAAGTAGTCATGCACCCCATCTTTAATTTGTTTCACTCCATCCAACCATCGGCCGTTAATATGAAGACCCACAATCTCATTTCTTTTCCTTCTTCGGTTCACAATCTTGTGGAAGAAGGCTGAATTCATATCGCCTTCCCTTACCCACCTCGATCTCGATTTCTGAAATAGCAAAGTTTCTTTCATCCCCAATTGCTTCTGTAAACTGAACATTTCCATCTGTCTAGTACGCGTCTCATCATCTGATTAATTAATACCTCTCTAAATTAATAAAATTTCACGGTCCCAACACTATTAATTTATAGAGGTTTTACTGTAACTTGTTCTTGAATCGAAAAAAATGCTATTTTGGAATTCGAGAAATCAAATATTTGGGTCATGTTTATTTCATCGGCAAGTGTAGCTATGGATCCAAGCAAAGCATGTAGCATGCAATCTTGGCCTTTACCAATAGCTACCAAAGGCATACATGGGTTTTCGGGTTGACATTGTGAGGTCATTGATAGAAATGTTGAAGAAAAAGAATTTCAAATTGAAAGAGGCATCTCATCTCGCTTTTGAAAAATTGAAGAGTGCTATATGTTCAGCTCCAGTATTACGGATGCCATGCTTTGAAACACAGTTTGTGATTGAATGTGATGATCGCGAAAGGGTGTAGGTAAGCTCGACAGGGGTAACCAATTGCAAGGAAAATTAGTCTACAAAAACGAATTGATGGCTTTGGTTATGGCAGTTCAAGGGGAGAATCCATCGTTCATACTACTCGTACCAGAAAAGGATAATTAAGTGAAGATCGGAGAGTACAGCCCGATCTCTCTTCTTGGTTTTGTTTACAAGGTACTGGCAAAGCTGTTGGCGAATAGACTAAGTAAAGTGATGGACAAAGTGATATCAGAATCATAGTCGGCGTTTGTGGGCAATCTCCTGATTATAAACGAACTAATCGATGAAATGAAAAGACAAAAGGAGTGGAATCATCTTTAAAGTGGACTTCGAGAAAGCTTATGACTTTGTAGATTGGATTTTCCAGTGATAAAGATGATGAATTTTGATAAATTTTGATAGGAAATGGAGACTTTGGACTATGGAATGTGTCATTGGTGCTAAAACGTTAGTGCTCATTAATGGTAGCCCAAAGGAGGAATTCGAACTTAAAGGGGGCTGAGATAAGGGGACCCTCTTTCCCTATTTCTCTTTTTGATTGTAGCGGAAGCACTGAGCAGAATGGTGGATAAGGCAATGGATCATAACATGTTATTGCCGGGTAAAGTGGGCAGAGAAAATACGGTCATTTCACATCTTCAATATGCTGATGATACTCTACTAGTTGGCGAAGCTTCATTGGAAAAGGGATAATACCTGATATGGTCCCTCTTGTTTGCACACATTCCCGATTTAGTCCCTCTTGTTTGCACTGACCCGATTTAGTCCTTCTAGTTTTCTAATTTGTCCCAAATCAGTCCTAACCGTTAAATGCACCGTTACAACTAGCGGAAAGAACTGAATCGGGTCATTTAAAACTTCAGGGACTGAATCGGGAATTTATGCAAACATTAGGAACTGACTCGGGTCATTAAAAAGATTGTGTGACTTAATTCTTTCAATTTTTAATTATTATAGCAATTAATATGGATATTTTATTTATAATTTCGGCAATTTTTGTAAAATTATTTTATTTAAATAATGATATAATATATTAAATTTTTCATAAAACCATTTTTCCACTCAAACAAACAAAAGAAAAATCAATATCATATTAATATACAAATATATTTCAATGGCTAGTTTACTTATTAAACAAGATATATTTTTGATTTATTAAATTATGTCTATCAGATGTGTCGTCAATTTATTAAAAAATTATTTCATTTTTTGATAAATTAAATAAATTTTGTGATAAATTAAATAATTTTTGTTATAAATTAATGACATGTTTTATAATTATTTAAATTACGATATAACATATTGAATTCTACATTTTTCACAAGATGATTTAAATAATTATAAAAAATATCATCAATTTATAAAAAAATTATTTAATTTATCAAAAAATAATATTTTTTTAATAAATTGATGACATGTCTGATAGACATAATTTAATGAAATCAAAAATATATCTTGTTTAATAAGTAAACTAGTCATCGAAATATATTTTGTATATCAATATGCTACTGATTTTTCTTTTGTTTTGTTTGAGTGAAAAATGGTTTTATGTAGAATTTAATATATTAAATCATTATTTAAATATATAATTTTACAAAAAATTGCCAAAATTAAAAATAAAGTATCCATATTTTACTTTAATAATTTAAAGAATTAAGTCACCCAATCTTTTTAAATGACCCGAATCAGTCCCTAATGTTTGCATCAATTTCTGATTCAATCCCTAATGTTTTAAGTAACCCGATCCAGTCCTTTCCGTTAGTTTTAACGGTGCATTTTAAGGTTAGGACTGATTTGGGACAAATTAGAAAACTGGAATGACTAAATCGGGTCAATGCAAACAAGAGGGACTAAATCGGAAATGTGTGCAAACAAGAGGGACCATTTCATGTATTACCCCATTGGAAAATGTAAAAAACTTCAAAGGTATTTTACGATCTTTTGAGCTGATCTCGTGACTCAAGATTAACTTCCATAAGAGTAGTCCTATTGGGAATAATGTGGAGCAGGATGTCACCATCTGATGACACTGGCTGGTATACTAAATTGTAAAGTGCGAGAGTTACCGTTCAAGTATCTAGGCATTCCGATTGGTTTAAACCCAAGAAACAAGATATATGGGATCCGGTGGTCAAGAAATTCAGAAAGAGGTTGGTTGTATAGGAAGACAAAAACCTATCACTTGTGGGTCGGATGATATTAGTTAATGTTGTGCTGTCATCTCTTCCGATCTATTTCTTTTCCTTGTTTCGTGCTCCATAAATAATATTTTCTAAACTAAAATCCATCCAAATCTCTTTCTTTGGGTGGGGGGTGGGGAGAGTAGTCGGAAAGTATTCTGGGTCAAATACGCAGATTTTTGTAAATTAAAATCGATTGGTGGTCTTGGGGTGGGGATCTGGACTTTTTTAATAAAGCTTTAGGGTAAGTGGGGTCGGGATCCACTAACAGAGTCGAAAAGATTATGGTTCAAGGTACTGGAGTCAAAATATGGGGACTTGAGAGGGAGCTCTTTGTATCGGGGGGGATAGGAGTTGTTATTCATTGTGGTGGACAGACATCAAAAGATGGGTTTTGAAAGATTATCATAGTGGTTTGGAGGAGGGGTGAGTAGGGAAGGAGACTCTGGAATGTAAGTTCCCAAGAGTGACAGCTATAGCGAGGGATAAAGATATTTTTGTGGGTAATATGGGACAATGGATCGGGGGTTTTGGTATGGAAATGGGATTGGAGGCGAGAGCTTTTTGAGTGGGAAAATGATCTTTTTTGTGTTCATTAACTTTTATTGGCAGGATTTCTTTGGTTCAGGACAAGGAAGGCAAGGTGGGTATGGCATCATGATCCATCTAATTCATTCTCGGTTCGATCGGCTTATCAAATTATTCAAGAGGAATAGACTATTCTAGAGGGGAGCTACTATCAGCTTTTGAACTCATATGTAACCGGTCGTTTGCTTATTAGCGTTATAGTGCTAGATGTCTTTAGTTTTCCCTTTATTTCCTATAGTGTAACTTTTGGGTACTACTTGTACTCCTTTTTATTTTGTTAATATATATCTTTGCCTCATAAAAAAAAACGTTTGGCGACCATCTTTATTGAGGAAGAAATACTTGGTTCTTACAAATCACAAGTCTCTCAAGAGTAATTTACAGCAACGAATCTCTACTCCCGACCAACAATATTGGGTCTTTAAGCTTTTGGGATATGATTTGATATCAAATTTAGAACTGGAGTATCTAATGGTGTTGCTGATGTGTTATCTTGTAAAGAGGAAGATATTTAAATTAATGCTATCTTGATACCTTTCCGGATGGAGGTTGATAAATTGCAGCTGGCAGTAACAGAAGATTCATGTCTATAGCATATTTTCCAACAATTGGTTAAAGGGGACACTCAAATGGGTGCTTACACCATCTCTAATGGAACGTTGTTGCATAAAGGACGGATAGTTTTACCTAAAGATTCTGAGTAGACAGCAAGGATATTGGAGGAATTACAAACTCCAATAGGTGGGCACTCAGGAGCATTTAGCAGGTAGCTTCTTTTGAAAGGGAATGAAGGACGTGTGGCTTCGTGGCTTGATGCAATGAGTGCCAAGGACAAAAATACCAGGTTGCTTCTCCAGCAGATCTTCTACAGCCTCTATCCATTCCAGAGGTCATTTGGGAGGACATCTCAATGGATATTATTTTGGGTTGCTTAAATCTCAAGGATGTGATATTATTTTCGTATTGGTGGCTCGCCTCTTGATATACGGGCATTTTATCTATTTGAAACACCCAATCACCGCAACAAGCCTGGCTGAGGCTTTTGTCAAGGATATAGTATGACTGCCTAGATCACATAAGTCCGGTGCGCGAGCGGATGCGGATGCGCGAGTGCGTCAATTTTTAAAAAATTTGAGTGCGGGTGCGCATTAATAAATAAATATATATATATGCATACACACTGATGAAATGAAGTTAAACATACATAATATACATCATATTTAACAAACTCACATCATTATTATATTATTTACAAATTTACAATATGAAGTCCTTAACAACTTTGATGTTTGCAGCTTTACCATTCTTAAAAAGCATTAAAATTAGATTTTATTGAAGGATCTAACATTTGCAGCTTTGCAAAATGTTATAGCAAGTGATACAACGTAATTTGAATATTGTATTTGATCGTTCGTCTAGTAAGAATTCTCCGAGAAATATATTTTAGAAAAAGAAATGAAGTATTAAAGCTTTGTTTTATTTTAAGATATAAAATAACGAATTTGAAAAATGAAACCAAATTGTTCATATTTATTTCAACATGTTTGGTAATAGTATGAATTTATTAAAAATGACTCATATTATTTTCGGAGACTTACATTATTACCTTATGAAATGACTAATATAAACATTTAAATTAACTTAATAAAAATAAAAGTTATTTATAAAGTTCATTTTATTAATTTTCATGAAAAAAACTAAGATATCAAAATTTTATTATTTACTTCGCAAAAATGTTACAAAATCACAGACTTATCATACTTTCTTTTATCACATATTTAATCTTCATATATTATTATGCCTTTTCATGATTCATTATCTATCTATTTACCATATGATATAATTTTCTTACCAACCCGAAATACCTAGAAACCATAAAAATTCATCTAAATCCAAAATCGAAGAATTTTTTTTTATAAATACAAAAAAAAAATTTGGAGAATTAAGGAGGATTAACAAGACTTACTAACTTAGTGCGCGACTTAGTAAATCTTAATGCGCGAATTATGAATTCTTAGTGCGCGAATTATAAAATCTTAGTGCGCGAATTATAAAATCTTAATGCGCGAACTAGAAATTCTTAGGTCGCCTTAGTGCGGCGCACGCGCACCCAGTTCGCCAGTTCGCGGCCTGAGCGCCAGTGCGTGGAGGGGGGGTAGGAGGATTATGTGACTTAGATGACTGCATGGCATTCCTAAATCGACTGTAACCGATCGTGATCCTATATTTCTAAGTAAATTTTGGACACTTCCGGTTGCAGCAGACCCGACTGCGCATGTGTTTCACGTATCACCCCGAATCCGATGGTCAAACTGAATTCTTAAATAGATGTTAAGAAACTTATCTATGTTGCTTTGCTTCCGAGCAGCCTAAGAGTTGGGCATGTGTCTTACATTGGGCCGAATTTTGGTATAACACCTCTTTTCATGGCACCGCTGGCATGACACCTTTAGAGGCAGTATATGGCAGGAAACCACCGTTCTTTATGCAATATTCAATTGGCGAAGCCTCTATTGATGTGGTAAGCCAGGAGCTAGGTGATAGAGATGAGTTATTAAGACAATTTAAGTATAACTTGCTTCGAGCTCAACAAAGACTGGTTAGACATGTGAATCAACTCATGGGAAAATATTGAGGATATAGCTTTCAGTTTCCTACCTCCAGCCTTGAGGAGGCGGGTATTGTTACGCTATTGAAGAGAATGGGCCCAATATTGACAGATCCATCATCAAACAAGTCTACATCAGAAGCCACAAAAGGAGAGATCCACGTCCATGAAGAAGGATAAATATGGAAGGAGAGAGTATTAGTTAGTTATGTTTTCCATCATGTTTTTGAGTGGTACAGATGGTAGCTAAGGGAGAGCATTTTATTGCTGTTGTAACAGATATTATTCTCTGGGATCTTGTTCTTCTTTAGATTCAATCAAATATCAGTTCGTATTTCCTCAAATTATCATTGTCATTGTGTTGTATGATAGTTTATGCTTGCTGTTGAATCATTCTCTTGGGTAGCCATTACCAGTAGCCTAACAACAACAATTAAGAAACTAATGGCATGAACTCGGAGCTTAGGACCTAGTCTGGAAAGTACTAAATAACCGATCGCTAATCCATAATGAATAATCCAGTACAACAAATTATTGACCAACCTAATCCGTAAATAAGTACTAACAACCAATTAATCATCCATAGTTCCGTGCAACACAAAATTAATTTACACCAAAACATATGAGACATTATAAAAATCGAAGGATTCATTTCGAATTTAAAATCCTTCTGTTTCCATAATGTGATTTTAGAACTATAAAGGCATTTTCAACAAATTGACAAATATGTAATTTCACATCGATTATGTGCTTTTTGTTAAATAGTTTAGTTTCTTCTTCATTCTTCGCAAGATTAGGCATGTAATTAATCAACAAAATATGAAGACATAGATGAAGCCTCAGTTGGCTTCCATTAGGCATGTAATTAATCAACAAAATGTTAAATATTTTAGTTTCTTCTTCATTCTTCGCAAGATTAGGCATGTAATTAATCAACAAAATGATGAAGACATAGATGATGCCTCAGTTGGCTTCCATTAGGGAAGTCTAACTAACCTGATCAGATGACCGGATTGAATCCCTGCAAAAAAAATTAGTTTTGATTTCAGAAATATATATAAATTTATCGTAAAAATAACAGTTCACTGAAAGTTTGTACTGTTTCTTATGGGAAAAGAAGAACCAAGCTGAAGAAGAAAGAACCTGTCAGGAACTGGCACATGCAGCGTATCCATGAAAGCCTCAGGAAACTCATCAAAACGTTGGTGAACAGCATCTATAGACCTAATCTAAAGATTATGGAAAACAAGTTGAATTAATAATTAAAAATCAATGGGTATGAAATGTGATTGGATAACTATAATCGAGAGAACGAGAAATACATGCATAACTGCAGATATACTATCTATGCATCAGGAAACATTAAAGAAATGCATATGCTTGATAATTATATTATCTTTTTAATATACAAAGAGGACTGACAGTGCACAACAAAATATATCACCTCTCCAAGGCGATCTCTAGCACCAAGCAGAAAACCCCATATAGCAGATATAACAGTATAGAAAATATGGATATCTAAGAGATAAATCTGCAATGTAAACAAAAGGACAGGAATCAAGAGTGGAACTATTAATGGGAGGAGACAAAGCAACATATTATACACGAGAAATCTGTTCCAATTGAAATATTCATCACGACACTGCAAGAATGCCTGTTTCTCATGTAATGAAATACCAAAATTCATTTAAATGGTATGTTTTTACCCAATTATCATCACAAAAAACAATTATTCTTTCTATACAATAAACTCAACAGTCATCCAAAATTCATAGGGCGAAGAGCACCTACTTGAATAACCAAAGAAGGCCAAAAATGTCACTGATCACAAAACATCGCAAAAAAAAGTAATACTAGAAGATGTCCGAGAGATTTTCAAGCTTCTCGACAAAGTTTTAACATTCGTCAAAGATAGGAAAACAGGATGGAAGTCAAATACAACCTAAAAGGTCAAGAATTGATGCACTAACTTAGAGATGGCACCGGAGGCACAGTCCTGTGGGTGACTGTCCCATAATTAAGTTCTAGATTGTTAACATTTAGACTCACTCTGAAAATTAAATTGGAAAATTAAATAATCGACCCAAATACATCTAAAGGCGTGAAGAAGGGAATTGTCTGAGAGACTCAATGTAGTCTTCTCCTTGTTTATTATTGTTCCAATCTTAAAATAAATACAACTTAATGTCTTATATATATGGAAGACTCTATTCCTAAAATCTAATTAAATAAAGAGATAAATTAGTTTACTATTTTAGATAAATCAAACTCATATCATCCTTATCATCACTCCCCCTCAAGCTAGAGTGTACAAGTTGTGTATTCCAATTTTGTCAACAAATTTTTCGAACATATGTCAAAACAAGCCCTTAGTCAGCATATCAGCAGTTTGTTCTGATGTTGGGATGTAGACAATACTGATTTTCCATCATCAATCTTCTCTTTAATAAAATATCGATCCACATCCACATGTTTTGTACGATCATGATGTACTGAGTTGTGTGAGATATCTATAGCAGCCTTGTTGTCGCATAATAGTTTTAGCGGCATGGTTTTTTCCAACTTTAGTTCTTCAAGCACCATCTTTAACCATAAAGCTTCACAAACACCATGAACAAATTCTGCACTGCTTCTAGCTACCAATGTTTGCTTCTTACTTTTCCAAGTCACTAGATTTCCCCACACGAAAGAGCAATAGCCTGATGTAGATCTTCTATCGCTTATTGAACCTACCCAATCAGCATCAGTAAAGATTTCAACATCTCAAACACCCGTCTTTCTGAACAATAGTCCTTTGTCTGGTATTCCCTTTAGGTATTTTAAAATTCGAAATAGACTGTCAACATATGTTCTTCTGATGGAGCATGCATAAACTGACTTACACAACTTAACTGGAAAAACTATATCTTGTCTAGTGTGAGAGAGGTAAATGAGTTTCCAACTAGACGTTGATATCTTCCTTTGTTTACAGGATTGTTGCTCATTGTTTCACTTAATTTCACATCAGAGAGTATCAACTGGTTTGCAACCAGACATCCATGTCTCTTTTAGAAGATATATCACATTCTTTTGTTGAGAAATAGATATTCCAGATTTGTTTCTAGCTACTTCCATACCAAGGAAATATCCCAACTTGCCCAGATCCTTCATCCCAAATTCCACTGCAAGTTTGCCTTTTAACATGTCCATCTCTTCATGATCATCACCTTTAAGTATAATATCATCCACATAGACAATAGGCATAGTCTTCTTTCCGTTTTATGCATATAAAATAGTGTATGAACAACATTGGCCTGATGATAATCAAGTTTCAGAACTGCCTTAGTGAATCTGTCAAACCAGCCTCGTGGTGATTGCTTCAACCCCTATGATGATTTCTTCAATCCGCAAACCTTATCTATCTTGATCTCCTCGTCAAATCGTGGTGATAATGTCATGTACACTTCTTCTACAAGTTCTCCATTCAGAAATGCATTCTTTAGATCCAATTGATAGAGTGGCCAATCCAAATTTGCAGCTACTGACAATAAGACTCTCACTGTTGCAAAGGTTTCTTGGCAATCAATACCATAGATTCGTGTGAATCACTTTGCAACTAGTCTTGCTTTATATCTTTCAATAGAGCCATCAGCCTTGTATTTAAGGGTAAAGACCCACTTGCACCCAACTGGTAGTTTTTCCTTAGGTTTCTGAACAAGCTCCCATGTTTTATTCATTTCCAGCACATGCATCTCTTCTAAAATAGCCTTTTTCCAGTTTTGATCATTCCACGCTTCATGTGTTGTTGTGGGAACTTTGATACTCGATAGGTTTGAAACCAAGGCTTTAACTGAAGTGGAGATATGCACATATGTCACAAATTTGGCTAAAAAATGTCCTATACAAGACATAACCCCCTTTCTCACTACTATTGGTATTTCAAGATCAGAATGCAGAGAAAAATCAATTTCACAGTTATCTGTTGCATACTTGCATTCAGATTTCGAGTTGGAAGAATTGGAATCGGTGCTTATGGCATTGTGGGGGTCCATCGGGTCTATCACCTTAGATGAAGGTTTATTTAGTGAAAAGTGGAAAGGAAACGGCTGAACCAAGTCTCCTCTTGCCGTTGACTGTGGGGAGGGGGAAGAAGGAGACCGGGGAGGAGTGGTAGGTGAGGGCATATGAAGATGAGGATCAGATGGAGGTGGAGGAGAATAAAGGGTCCAAATGTACTCCCAATAGTGAGGAAGGACAGTGGTTGAATTAGGAAGGGGAACCAAGTCTCCTCTTGCCGTTCACTGTGGGGAAGGAGACCAAGGAGGTCACCTATGTGAGGGCATATAAAGATGAAGATCAGATGGAGGTGGAGGAGAATGAAGGTCCAAATGTACTCCCACGAGTGAAGAAGGACAGTAGTTGAATTAGGAAGGGTGGAAGGCTCCCCCTGCCCTTGAAAATCCGATTGGGAAGAGGGGAAGTATGGTTCGGAGTATGAAAATGACATCCCTTGAAATAAATTTTTTTGTATTGACAAATTGACAACGGGGTAACAAGAGTAGCCCAAAAAAATGCATTTATGTGACCGAGGGTCTAATTTACTATGATTAAGAGCATGAACATGAACAAAGGTAGAACAACCGAACACCTTAAGTTCAAGTTGAGAGAATGATCGGGAAGCAGGAAAACAAGCATGTAAAGCAATCAAGGGGGAACAAGAAATGTAGAACAAGTGATGGCATCCGATTATTTAGATAGCTTTTAGTTAAGACAGCATCACCCAAAAGAGTTTAGGAACATTAGAAGCGTACTGGAGGGAACGAGCAACTTCAAATAGATGTCAATTTTTAAATTCTGAAATATTGTTTTGTTGAGGTGTATTAATACAAGAGCTCTGGCATATGAGGTCATTTGTAGTTAAAAAATCACTTAGGAGGGAGTTAAAATATTATGTGTCATTATCCGTCCGAAGATCTGAATTGTGGCATTAAATTGAGTTTTGATCATAAACAATTTTTTTTTGAAAAACTTGGCCAGCCTCTGATTTTTCTTTAAAGAAATAAACCCAATAAACACGATCATCAGTAAAAGTAATAAAGCAACATCGATTAGAAGTAGCACATACACGAGGACCCCAAATATCACTATGAATTAAATGAAATGGTTTCGAAGGTTGATAAGAGACCGGAGGAAAAAAAAACACAAGCATGTTTTGATAAATGACAAATTTCACAATGGAAAGAATCATTAACCCTAATAAAGTAGGAAACCAACGTTTTAAGTACAAAAAATTTGGCCAAGTCTATAATGCAGGAGCATGATCTGTTGGGTACGAGAAAGAGATGGAGACATAGTTGGGACATGGACGAGGTGAGCCACGAAAGAGTTTGGCTGAAGGTAATAGAGCCCGGAGCAAGCTTTAGCACTCCCAATCCTCTTCCCCAGAAATCCGGTCCTGGAAGACATAAGTAGATGGTGTGAAATAAGTAAAACAATTCAAATCCTTGGTCGATTTGCTGATAGAGAGTACATTGCATGAAAGAGTGGGAACAAAGTGTTAAGCAAGGGGTATGAGAAACATCCCCAACACCAACAGCAGGAGCATAAGAACCATCAGCAATTTTAATCCTTTGAAGAGCTGATGTTGGCAAATACGAAGTAAACGAGGCCTTACTTGATGACATATGATCCGAAGCACCCGAATCAATGATCCAGGACTCACCATGGTTATTGAGGGCACTAAGAGTTGTGGGCATAGTACCTGTGGAAGCAACATGTGATGATGAAAGGTCACTGGTCGACAATAATTTCAACAATTGGTCGATTTGGCTTTTGGAAAAAACGGCTTCAGGGTTGGATGGTATAGCATCTAAGGCAGTAGCAGCCTGAGGACCTCGTTTGTCGCGAGCTTTGGACCTGTTCGAAACCCAATCGGTCGGCTTTCCGTGAATTTTCCAGCAAGTGTCGACAGTATGACAGTGTCGTTTGCAACGGTCACACCAAGGCTTGCCGTCTTTGACACGAGGAATAGCATTATCATCAGAATTATGCATAACAAGAGCAGAAGATTCCGGAAGTTGTCTCTCGGGTGGAAGCATCACATGCTTTCGACTTTCGTCCCGACGAGTTATTGCAAACACCTCATCAATAGAGGAAAGGGGCTTGGGGCTACATCCCCAGAATTCGACCACGAACATCATCCAAATCACGATTAAGGCCCGCCAAAAAATCATAGACTCGATCCTTGGCTAGCATTGACCGATATAGAATCCACAGCGGAATCACAAAGGTAAAACACATCCAATAGCTTAAATGAATTGAAATAATAAGTAACGGTGTTGTCACCTTGTTTCAGATTACGGGCTTGGTTACGGAGTTCGAACACCTGGGAGGAGTCTTCAAAATCAGAATATACGATGGTAACCGCATCCCATATAGCTTGGTCGTGGGATGGAATAAATAATTGTCACTAATCCTTCTTTCATCGAATTAAGGATCCAAGCCATAACCATTGAATTCTGGACATCCCAATTCTGGGAGGAATCATCCATGGGCGACAGCTAGGGAGTAGACCCATCAATAAATCCGAATTTCCCTTTACCATGAATCACCAATTGGACGGGCCGAGACCACTCTAAGAAGTTCTTGCCGTTCAATTTATGATTTGTAATATTCGGGGACAATGATTCGAAGGTGGCGGCGGAAGAATTTGACGAAATTGGTGGGGAAACTTGCGCAGAAGAATCCGATTTTTGGTTACGAGAAGAAAAAAAAATGGAAAATATAATAAATCCTTTAATGCTCTCGTACCATAAAGGTGAAGAAGGGAAAGGTGAAGAAGGGGAATTGTCTGAGAGACTCGATGTGTCTTCTCCATGTTTATTGGCAGAAAAATCCGATTTTGTATCATCAGAGATTCCGGAAAATGCCATCTTAACCATCACAAGGTTACGGGAAGAAAAAAAATTGGAAAAATCGAAGAAAGACTTTAAAGCTCTGGTACCATAAAGTTGAAGGAAATTATTTGAGAGGCTCATTGTAGTCTTTTCCTTGTTTATTTATCGTTCCAATCTTAAAACAAATACAACGTAATATTTTATATTTATTGAAGACTCATAATCCTAAAATCTAAAAGATAAATCTAATTAATAAAGAGATAAAGTAGTCTACTATTTTAGATAAATCAAACTCCAATCATCCTTATCAACATCTTTTCTCTCTGCCTGGGGTACCTACTTTTTGTTTCCAAAACAAAAAATTAAGAACAAAAATTACATTGAGAGTTTGAGACCCAACAGAGTTGGGTTGCTTGAGAATAAAAATAATGTTTCCACATGTAGAAAGTAAGATTTAACTGTCCAAAATTCTATCCCATCAAATATACACCAGCACAAAACCGATTAAAAACCCAAATTGTTGTGCACCAATTATTCAATTCTACAGCCTGGTCGATTTCTCTAAATAAAATAGAGGACCAATGAATGGATTTATGGAGTAAAATTCAAAAAACCCACAGACCAGAGTTCAAAATTTGCACCAAGGGAATAAAAAAGATACTCAAAGAGCATAACAATTTTTTGCAAGACATGGAACAGGAGAATTAGGTTAAATCAATTAATGAAACAAAAAAGTTTTCTAAAAACTGAGACCACGACATAATAAAATTAATCATACTTACGGCCAGCACAGGCCCCCAAAAGCTTAGTACTGTTAGAGCATTATGGTTATCTGCAAGTGAAAGTAGCAGCGTCTCAATTCGAGAAAAGGCAATATCGTAAATCAAAAAAAAATCGTGCATAACTCATCAACACACTACATTTGAATTGTGTAACAAAAAATATATTCAAGAATTACATTTGATAATGTTAAAACAATCATATATCTCTGATATTATATTATTATTCCTATTATTGAGTTAGGAAAATTTCCTGACATATTTGTTCCCATATATTTCACCTATACACATAATAATGATTGTGTCATGAATGTAGGCTTTCCTTACCAAATTCAAAAAATTATGTTTTGTCGCAATCTCAACTCACTATATTTCTGATATTTAGAATTCAACACGTTATCAACGTAGGAACTCTGATCTCGATTTATCTGCCTCTATGTATCTAAAATCCAAGTGGAGCAAAAAAATATATATATGGTTTAGTTTCTGTAAACGTATCCGTGTGGTATACTACATGACAATCACACTTCTAGTTATCTACTCCAGCTGACTAGTAATTGAGGTAGCATGTTCAATCGCCAATTAGTTTCTGCCCAACTGTGTTTATTTGGTCCACAGAAAAACCATTACATATCCACCTGCCTACTCTGTCTCTCTTATTTTGAATACAACCTGCAGCAAGATTTTCTTCAAGACATTCTAAAATTTTGTTTTTAAAGTTAAGACACATCGATCCCAATTCCCATATTTATCTTGACAGGGGGTGTTAAGAAATGAAAACATATATATTAAAATTTGATTTGGTATTACTAATACTTCAAAAAAAATTAAAATGAGAATTGAATTCTAATCAAAGAGAGGATAAAATGCTTTTGCCCCTTGGACATTATGACATGCTTGCAGGTCTCCACGAGCAATCGGCTATATCGTGTCTTATTTATATTATCTTTTCATTGTATTTCTATCAGCTAATTCAACAAATACCAATAGAACAATAATTATACCAATGTCAAAGAAACCACAAGCCCAAAAAAACATGCACAAAAATAAAAATAATAATTGAAAAAAACAGCTTTCTTGATAGCGGTGTGGCTTACTTTTTGACACTAGATCATGCCAAGAATATTGCCTGATGTTCATGCCTACGAGTAGCTTAGTTGGCCCCGCCAGAGGTCTAATCTGTGAAGTGAAGCACAAAATCAATAGGGCACTAACTTAACAATCTAATATTAGGCAAAAGACAACTGATACACAGTGTTCAATAGTAAATGACAGAAAAAAATCTTATACTTGCCAGTAGGAAATAAGCAAAAGAAAATTTGCATCCAAGTATAACAAACCAGAAGATCATGTATCTGCATTGCCATGATCAAGGCTTATGAGTCACAACCACCATCAGAATAAAATATTTATTCAAATAGTCAGCACAGCTATGTGATTACTTTATGAAATCTGAAGCTCTTTCATACATGCCCCGGCCAACATAGTAATGTTCCTAAAACACATGAGCATCGACACTTACTAACAAGAAAAGAGAATTACAATACAAATAAATGAAAGTTGTTCACATAATGCCTAATGCTATAAACAAAAAGTAAACCTGGTGCATCCACTTTATAAAACGAATCAGGGGCCAACTATCACACTGATTGGATATATGGTGACATGCTGGTATATGCATCAAGAAACTCAAAAAGAATTTCGCACCAGCATATATGGAAAGTATTATGACATAGATTTTATAAATAATTGACTCGGCATTGGGTTTGCTCTGTTCATCAAGAGCTCTCCTGTGAAATTAACACTTGATTTAGGTATAGCTCGGAAAAACAAAGCTATGAAAAAGAAAGCTAGGCAATAAAAGGGAAAAAAGTTGAGATGAATAGCATATACATACACATAAAGGAAACATATGAAAACAGAAGTCAAACAATAGCTCAAAAAACGGAGTAAAATCCTGGCAACAGCAAGGCTCCTAGAAGTAGAGTATGCCCCATACATCATAATGATGTCCAAGACACCTGAAAAGAGAAATAGTCATTGGCTTAAAAGCCAAAATTGTTGGAAGCTATAGCAGCACAAAACTGTCTAAAATATCAAATAGGATTACTCTCAAAGAACTTCATCACAAAGTATGTCGGTCCAACACTGAGAACTTCTCGCATGGTCTTGGAGTTGAAACGACTGTCATTGAATGCAAAGATGGCAAGTCCCTGGAAAAGATGATCCACGATAAGAAATAAACAAAGAGTGATGTACGAACTGCAGATTATGCATGTGATAAGCCAAGTAATACCAACCCTGAACTGCAGATATGCTTAAAAACAATAACCATCAAAATAAACAAAGTTGCAACATAAATTTATCAATCAGGTAAGGGAGAAAAGAAAGAAACAAAAAAGGGAAACAAGTAGATAGCCTAGAGAACTAAAACCTCTAAAACTTACAACTTAAAATATTTAAAATTGGTAATAAAAATTCCTTACAGAGAACTCAAAACTGTGTAACCTAAAAGCGTCAAAGTTGCTATAAGACATGCCCTATCATTTACTTTTTATAGCACTCAACCCTTTTTTGTTTCCATTTTCCTTATCATTGTTCTGGGATTCACCAGAACAAGGAAGACAAATAATGCTAATTAGATAGGAGTAACCCACATCCGTGATAAGCACTAAGAGATTGATTCATTGAAACAACTGTATTAGCTGAAGCTTTTAAAAGTGGTCGGCCGTCGATTTATAATGGTTTTTCCAATACAAATTTGTAAACAGCCCCTTAATCAAAGGATATTCATATGCATATACATATATTATACCCACATGAATTAGATAAAGAGAGGCATGTCGGTGAAAAACATTTGTAAACGGTGTAAAGCAAAAGAAAGAGAGAAGACATGGAGCGAGTAATCTCTGCTAATGCCAAACAAATCGCACACCTGGAACATAATCACAAGGAATATCCAGAGGCGATGAAAACTGTGGTAGAGATGAAGAATCGTCCTGTGCTCAACAAAAGATGTTTTACCACAACGTTTGCCTCCACTAGACTTCAGAACACCCTGTAAACCAACAGACAAATACTTTTACTAAGACATTTTCGTCAGGTTAAAATCTCTTCAGACATAAATGCCTAACACATGCTTCTAGACTTTCCCAGGGAGCTACCAGGATACGTTTTGAAGATCATATGTATAATAAAGGTCCTTTTAAAATGCAAACATATCATGGTTGCCATGGTATAATATTGAACATAAAAAAAATTAGGTGAAAGTACACCAAAAAAAGCAAGTGGCTATCAAGATTTTAAGAGCAAATAATAAAAGCTTTGCAGACCTTTGACCTTGTTGGCTTCAGGAAGAAAGTTGTATTTTTACGCCATGGCCAACCGAGTTCAAAGCATTGCAGTGACCTGGAAAAAGGAAAAAAGTTTATTTTGAAGAATTAAAACTACACTGCTACAAGACAAATCTTATAAAACCAATATACCAAGAAAAATATCATGTATTGCAAATGACAATGACGAATCTAGGAATTTTATTAAGGGGGGGGGACAAAAATTAATTACATAAAAAATAAACCAAAAGTTCATGATAAGCATCGAAGTTTAAAGACTATACAATTATTTCAAGAAAATGACTTGCTTGATTTCAAGAAATAATAATACATTAGCGAATTTAATTGTAATAATACAATTATCCAATGCTCGGTTTATTGATATTCAAAGAAGAGACTTGTTCGATTTCAAGAAAGGAGAGAATATACTATTTATATGTTTAAGAGACTCATTCTTTTCTGAGAGAGATTTATAAGAGTGCAGATGTGGCAATGGAGTACTTGCGGTGAAATATTTTTGGTAATTTATTTATATTTTATATTTATTCATTGGTGAGTTATAAATTATTACACCGTTAAATGTTATTCCGGATTGGATGGACAATAAATCTGCATTGTTTCAAGCTGAGGAATCATTTGTTTAATAGACAATAAAAATTTGTAAAGTAACAAAATAAAAGGAGAAAAATAAATCTTTGTAAAGTAACAAAAATTCCACCAAGAATTTCTTTTTTGTTTTAAGTTCCACGCACTTCCACCAAGAATTTAAGCTAAAAAATAATATTTTGTTTGAAAAATGTTCCACCGAGAATTCGAACTTGTGTTGCTAGAACTGATTCCATTTCCTCACCACTAGACAAGAAGGGCGTGATATGCATCCTGGTAACAAATATATAATAATAAACATTTTTTGAGGGGGGACAGCTACACATACATTCGTCCCTAGCTGCTGACACCCAAACTTACCAGAAATATTCGTTAAAATCGTCATAATTTCTCCAGGCCGAATGAGGAGCTCGCCCATTATCATTGTTGGAAGATTCCTGAATACCACAAATTATTAAACGATCTAAACATTTATAAAATTTTTCTTTGAAAAACTTGAGTTCACACTGAAATGTAATCACCAAAACTTGTATTTCTGGTACCGTGACATTTAAGTAACTCAATTTTTTTCAGAACAAAGATAAAATGACAAACAAGAAACAGAAATGGAAATAGATGCTAGACATACCGCAGAAACGACCTCATAAAGTGGAAGTATGACTTGATCAAGAAAAGATACTCCGGACTCAGAAACACAACTGTTAGCTGGTTGTGCAACCTCACTTTGCAATAATTGTTCTAGCTCCCTTCCCATCTGCTCGACAGCAACAACGTTAAGTATTATACATTATAGAAATGGCAGAATTATTTCTTGTTCTATTGAAAAGAAAGAATACAATGTACAGTTACACAATGATACAAGAGAACAATTCTAGGAAACTAGAAATTGTACAAGAATTGATTCTAGGAAACTGAATATAATATTATATCTCCCAATACTCACTGTCATGCTAGCCTGTAGATGTCTTACATAGCTAGCTTGCTTGCTAGAGGTTCGAACTGTTTTTTGTGTAAGCCTTCGGTGAGTATTTCCTTTTTTTTGTATCAGGCAAAATATAATTATATAAACGAGAGAATAAGAAGTACCCTTAAAAGTTACAAAAAGGAAATAGGGAACACAACAGAAAAATAAAAGCTATCTCCCACACTACGCAGATAGCAAACAAACAACCGGTTCCCTGTCCCAATCCAAAAACGATAACAAAAGTTCTTAAGTCCTGCTCCTTTTCAACCATAGCCAAGTCGTAAGTCCTGCTCCTTTTCAACCATAGCCAAGTCCTAAATTTTACTAACTCCAATAAGTTCTCTCCCTTTGTCTGCGTAGCCACTCCTTCCGGTTTTTCATGTGATTCCAAAGTCGTGTTGAATAAGGTGTTGAATGGGTTCTTCAGGTAAGGTAAGTTGCATACCCAACCAATCATAGCATTCCATCCAAAGTGCCGAGCTTGCTGAGCGATCAGTTGATGATTCTCTCTCTTCGTATAGACATGGAAATCATTTATCCATGCATCGGACCAGCCACGATAGAGTTGAAATTTAGCTTCAATCTTGAAGTATAAAATTTCAACTTCAGACTTTTTGATCAGTAAATAAATCTAACATAGATGAGTATGTTCATCAATAAAAGTCAGAAACCACCTTTTCCACACAAAGTAGTGAATTTTGAGGGACCTCAAATATCACTATGAAATAAATAAAAAGGTCTTGAAGCTTGATAAGGTCTTGAAGGATAAAGAGTTTTATGACTTTTTGATAAAATACAGTTTTCACAACAAAGCATAGAACAATCCAAACTAGAAAAAACTAGGAGAAGATTATTTAAGATTGAGAAAACGAGGATGTCCTAACTTATAATGTCAGAGAATAATTTGATCCTTAACAGAGATCGAACTAGTATTACTAAGACATTTAATGCCTTTATTTTTAGAATCTATATCATCAAAGGAGTAAAGGTCATCTATCAATTTAGCACTGCCAATTGTCTTTCCCCGAACTATGTTCCTAGAAATACGGTGAGAGTCAAAGAAGATGACACTTCAGTTAGAATCTTTAGATAATTTGCTAACTGAACTGATAAAAGGTTATAAGAAATTTTAAGGACATGAAGGACAGATTTAAGAGAATTTAGAAAGATTAACCAAACCTTTACCAGAACAAGGGGTGTAAGCATTAAATAAATGAGAAAAACTTTGCATATGATCGGAAGCGCCTGAATCAATAGTCAAAGGGGTCAAATAAAATGACATGTGAGGGCCGTTGAAACTACTTGTTTGTCCAAGAGAAGCCTACAGTCCAAAGTTGGATTTCAGCAGCTTTGGATAGAAGGTGATCCATCTGCTTTTTGTTAAAGGGAACAGTTTCAGCTTCATGGGCAGCAGGAGAACGATTGAATCTGCCCTCATGGGATCCCTTACAGTTTTTTGGTTTATCGTGAATCTTGAATCTTCCAGCAGGTCTCCACCGTAAGTCGAGGTTTATTGCAATGCTCACACCACAAACGACGTTTTCCCTCAGCCCCTTTGGAAGAGTCTCGATCGATTTTGCTCCCGGTGGCGAGGGCAAAATGTTCAAAAGTGCGACTGGAATTTTTCTTGCCAAGCATAACAAGACGACATTCCTCACGAGAACCTCAGCAAATACTTCTCCAATGAAAGGAAGGGGCTGCCTGCCAATTATGTTGCCTCTAACCTCATCAAACTCAACGTTAAGGCCAATAAAGAATTTAAAAATCTGATTTTCTTCCACCATCTTTTTATAATGTTTACAATCCTATGATGATTTCCGCTCATAATCATCGAATAAATCCAAATCTTGCCAAAGATGTTTCAATGAATTCAAATACTTAATAACACTATCCTCACTTGCACGGATTTCCCCAAGTTTCAACATCAGTATGTATACCTGAGACTGATTACCTAAGTCGGAGTACATTTGATGAACGTTCTCCCAAAACTCCTTAGTCGTGTGGTAGCACATGTAGTTGGAGCTTATACCTTCCTCCATTGAATTCACCAACCAAGCCATCACCATAGAATTTTCAGCATCCCATTTCGGGTCGGTTGGATCCTCAATCTCAAGCTCATTTTTTCACCTGTCAAATAGCCGATATTTCCCCAGCCGCGAATATACATTCGCACATATTGGGACCAATGCATAAGATTTTCTCCATTCAATTTTATGGTGGTAACCTGAATGGAGTGATTTTCTGAGGTGGGTGGCTGGGCTGTAGTGGTTTTTGGTAGATTAATATTTCTACTGAAAAGAAAAAAAAAGGACACCCAAAACACAAGGAAGAAGAAAAGGTATTGATTTCATAAAAATGCAGAAATACTCAAAGAAATCCCAGAGACATTCTCAGTTAAAGGTTCCCTAGCTTAGCTAGTAAAGAAGATAATAACATAAAGCATAACTAACTTCCTCTCTCCCCACCTATTTAATCTTTCCCCCTCACGTGTTCTGTCTTTGTGCGTGTCCTTCTAGAATATACTTTTTCAATGTTGGGCCAGTAATTTATGGGCTTATCTATACTACCTGTAACAATACCCTTACCCTCGAAAACAGCCTTATCCTCAAGGCTGAAAGTAGGGAATGGATTTGAAATGGTATCGACATCCTCCCAAGTTGCTTCCTCAGCGGGCTTTCCCTTCAACGAATCAAGATTTGTTGTTGACCCCCACTTTTGTATGCTTGCATCCCCGTGCCATTATCTGCTCTCGTTCAAAATCCAGGCGCCAATCTGCATCTAAATCTCTTGGCAATCCTTGTGGCTCGATAGATTGACCCACTGCCTTTTTAAGGCAAGAGACGTGGAATATTGGATGAATACGAGACCCCAAGGGAAGTTGTAGACAGTATGCTACAGTACCCACCTTATGTAGGATTGTGAAGGGTCCGTAATATCGAGGTGCTAGCTTTTGGTAAATTCTGTGACTCACTGATTTCTGGCTGTGGGGGCGAAGTTTGAGATAAACCATATCGACAACTTGAAATGAGACATCTCGATGATGGGCGTTTGCATACTTGATCATCCATTGATGTGCTTGGTGTAAATTATATTTCAATTGCCTCAAAAGGTCATCTCGGTCACACAGATCCTGATTCACGGCTGCTATTGTGGTCTCGCCCGGAAGATAGTGTAAGTGTCGGTGGTTTCCGCCCATAGACTGTCTGGACGGGGTCATGTCAGCTGGTACATGGAATGATGTATTATTCTGCCCAGTATAGATATTCAGCCCAGCTTTTAGGTTATTCGGATGCGAAACAACTGAGGTAAGTTTCCAAACATCTGTTTAGGACCTCAGTTTGCCCATCAGATTCTGGGTGATAAGCGGAACTCATGTGTAATTTTGTTCTTTGTAGTCCGAAAATTCTGTCCAGAAGTTGCTAAAGAAAATTGGGTCACGATCACTCACGATGGAATGAGGAACACCATGGAGGCGGACTATCTCCTTGGCAAAGGCTTCAGTCACTGCTTTAGTAGAAATTGGATGTTTGAGCAGTAAGAAATGGGCATACTCTGTGAGGCGATCCACCACAACCATGATAATGTCGAAGCCTTTAGATTTGGATAATCCAACTATAAATCCATTGATATTTCCTCCCAAATGGCCTGAGGTATGGATAGCGGCTGAAGAAGACCAGCAGGAGATGATGCTATGTATTTCTGCATCTGGCATTCACTACAGGCAGCCACAACTGGAGTGCTATGGAATTCCTTCAGAATTTGTTCGACCCATGAAGAATTTTGTGGAAAAACAATGCGAACTTTGTAGAATAGATAACCATTGCCTAGAGAGTAAAGTCCTGAATTGAAGTCCCCTCATAACAGCTGCTGCACAATATATTGGAGAAAATTGTCCTCACGTACTGCTTTTTGCAATTGAGCCACATCCTCCCATTGAGGAAAAGAAATCATACTTAGTTCAACCTCATCTTCACGACGGGAGAGAGCATCGGCCTCGCCATTTGTAGTTAGCCTAACAATTTGGAGACCCAATATTGTTGATCCGGAGTGGTAATGAACTGTTGTAATAAGCTCCTAAGGCCTTATGATCAGTAAGAACCATGAATTTTCTTCCCAAAAGATAGTGTCGCCAATGTTGCACTGCCATGACTAGTGCCATTAACTCCATTTCGTATATAGATTTAGCCAAGGCGCGGTCCGCAAGAGCCTTGCTAAAGAATGCTATCGGTCTGCCATGTTGCATTAAAACAGCACCGATTCCGCGTCCTGATGCATCGTATTCGATGACGAAATCAAGAGTGAAATTGGGCAGTTGAAGAACTGGGGCCGAAGTTATGGATAATTTGAGTTCTTCGAAGGCCAATTGGGATGGTGGTGTCCATTGGAAATTGTTATTTTTTCCGCATGTTAAGGGGTTTGGCAATCGAACCACAATTGCGTATAAAATTTCTATATTACCCTGTGAGGCCCAAAAATCCTCTTACACCTTGGTGGATCGAGGGGCTGGCCAGAGAAGGAAGCTGTCAAGTTTCTTGGGGTCCACTGCAACCCCATCGGCAAAGATAACATGACCAAGATAGTCAATTGTTGTGAAGCCAAAGCTGCATTTTTTCTTGTTCAAAAAGAGTTTGTTGCGTAGGAGAGTCTCCAGAATAATTTGTAAATGTAGCAAATGATCAACCCAATTTCTGCTATAAACTAAGATGTCGTGGAAGAAAACCAGAGCATATTTTCTGAGATAAGGGCGCAGAACATCGTTCATTGTAGATTGAAAAGTAGAGCGGGGTGTTCTTGAGACCAAACGGCATTACAAGGAACTCATAGTGCCCTCGTGAACACGGAAAGTTGTCTTTGGGATATCGTCGGGTCGGACCGGATTTGATGGAAGCCTGAACGCTAGATCTAACTTGGAAAAGTAAGATGCCCCATATAGTTCATCCAATAATTCATCAATAATCGGAATCGGGTATTTGTCGGGTATAGTAGCCTCGTTCAATGCACGATAATCAACACAAAATCGCCAGCTGCCATCCTTTTTCTTGACTAAAATAATTGGGCTTGAAAGAGGACTGCTACTCGGTTGAATGAAACCGGCAGCAAGCATCTCTGCAACGAGCATCTCGATTTCATCTTTTTGGTGTTGGGCATATCGATAAGGGCGTACTTGTATAGGAGCACAACCGTCCCTGAGGAAAATGGCGTGATCTTGGGCCCTGGTAGGAGGCATACCCTGTGGTTCGTAGAATAAGGAAGAATAATGCTCCAGAATGGTGGTGATGTATGGGGAAGGTGGTTGATGATGCTGGCCGTTGTCGTTTGTTTCAGTGGAGAGGGCCCAAATCATGCTAGCAAATTCGATGTCCATGGTTTTCTAAATTGATTTAAAGGATACCATGGAGCACATCAATTAAGGATCACCTTGTGATAATATTTCTTGTTTGTTAAGAGTAAACCGCATATGCATCTTGTGCCAGTTGACGACCACGTCCCCCAACATTCTCAACCAATCAATACCCAGAATAAGATCAACACCTCCCAATTCAAAGAGATAGCCGTTAATATCAACTGTGCAGACCCCCAATTCCACGTGAACAGAAGAGCAGAGGCCCTGACAGGACCATCACCAAGAAAGACAACAAATGTTACCGATTCATCGACTATGAGACCCAACTTCGCAACCAGCCTCTTTGAGATGAAGTTGTGGCTGGCACCACTGTCGATCATGAAAATCACATCTACAGACTACAGTAGCAATGTGTCCTAGTAGTTTCATGGTGCGAGGTTGGTCAATACCACCAACAGAGTAAAAAGGGAGTTCGAAAGTGCTATATCCTGTTGCAGAGACTTCGATCTGCTCTGTGTGTGTAATGTCAGTACCCATGGCTAGTTCATCATCGAAGATGGGTTCTCCGCACTTGAAACAAAAGTGTTTGTCACGGTGATGCAAATATTCTTGATGAGAATAAATTTTGCCATCTCTTGAACGTTGAGGAGCATTCCGACTTCCATTGGGTTTGTCAGGACTCAAAGAACTGCCCACATCATAACCTGGGCGTGGGGGAATTATATTGAGATTTGATTCCCGACGTGAGTGAGAGTCGGCAGGTCCCTCACTTCGGGAGTGTTGAGAGGGAGTTTAACGAGTGTTATCAAACTGAGGAAAACAATGAGAATGGTGTGGAGGATAGAATGAAGTTCTATCCCATTTTAGATTTGCTTGTAGTGGGATGTACGAGTAAGTTGAAAGAGTGCGAATAACTCCTCAAAACTTCAAGCTAAATCCATGGCGCGTAGGATGTGAGATCAGGGTCCCATTGTGCGCACTTTTTTCTTCACTTCATCACGTAAGCTGTTTAGATCCGATTTGGGAAAGGAGGACCTCAAACTGCTCAATATAAAGATCCACATAGTTGTTCTCTTGTTTCAGTGCAGCCAGTAATTCAAATGGGTTCATTGCCTTACGGCCACTATAACGTTTGATTAACTCCTCTGTAAATCGTGTCCAACCCATGTGAGGGATTTTAGAAGTGATCCATTGGAACCAGTGAACAGAAGGGCCATCCATAGCAATGCGGCAAGCTTCAGACGGTGATGTGGAGGGGTATCATGAAGGATGAAGTATTGTTCAATCTTGCCAATCCAACCAAAAGGATCGAAGCCAGCGAAGGATGGTAATGTGATGCGTTGAACAGCTTGCTTGAGCTCGTCTGTGGCAACATGGGTATTATCTTGGAAAATATGGTGTTGTTCGTTGTGCCCTTCATGCGAATGTGATTCAAAAGCGTCGTTGCGGTTTTGATTGAGATGATCGTCCGATGGGATAGATTTATCCTTCCATTTGTCATTCAATAGACGTTCAAGCATGGCAATAAGATGATCGAAGCGTTTCTTGGCCAATTTGGTAGAGCTTTTGGTTCGAATTAATCTTTCTACTGAAAAAACGACATTGAAACACAAGGAAGCAAAAATGGTATTGATTTCATAAAAATGCAGAGATACTCAAAGAAATCCCATAGACATTCTCCGTTACAACCAATAAAGGTTCCCTAGCTTAGCTAGTAAAGAAGATAATGACATAAAGCATAACTAACTTCCTCTCTCCCCGCCTATTTAATCTTCCCACCTCACGTGTTCTATGTTTGTGCGAGTCCTTCTAGAATATACTTTTTCAATGTTGGGCCAGTAATTTATGGGCTTATCTATACTACCCGTAACAGCCTATATGTGTTTGTGTCATCAATATCTTTGCCCAAAACATCTGAGCTCGTAACATAAACTAAATCAATCAGAGATCAATTTATATTGATATACATAATCCTATAAATAATCTGAATATAATATCATATCTTCTTACATTAAGATACCAGGGATTTTTAGGACTCAAGCAAACCATGGTCAGAAGGTGAGACAAAAGCTGCACTGAAAAGAAGAATGAAACCATTGACTTCTTCTCACAACTCCCAAAAACGAGAAAGTACAATTGTATATCTAAATTTTACTTTTCCAGACTCAGAAAACTTTGACCAACATTATTGCCTTGCATACCATAAACAACCTTCATCTTTCCTCTATAGCTTAAATAGAAAGGAACAAAATCCTTAAACAAATTTGGGTCAATGTTCCGCTAAAAAACGGAAAAAAAATAAAGTTGTAGGAAAACAAACAAAAGACAGGCTTTATTATGTGCTAGTGATAAAAAATGTTTAGGAAATCCTCAAACATTTAACATGCGCTCCAAGTGGACCTACATGATGAAATATGTAGCACAAGCATTCTGGAAGAAATCGAACATTTGCTGCTTCGCCCCATATTAAAAAGTACATCGAAATAAACAAGAGCTTCTTCTCTTTGCTAACAGCCTCCAAACTGTAAAATACAAAGTCCGGTTAAAACACTAAACATGAATCTCATAGAAAAGAACATTGCACTAAAAAATATTCATTCCGTGATGCAAAACAACCATCGGCACTGCGAAAACATACTTGCTCCAAACAGGTAAGATTCCCAAATAGTTGCACCACTTGATGTAGTTGTCAAGAGACTTCAAAAATACTCTCTGTACAGCAGCCTCATCCAATATCTGGAGCAAAATGATAAATAACTCAAGCACAATAGACCAAAATTGTTGATATGATGTTATGTGTGTGGCCCATAACATATGAATCCCAAAAATGGTAAGAAAGATCGAGTGGACATGGTTATCAATTAAAAAATGGCACGTTGAGCTATTATAAGATCAATCCTCGGGTTCAAAGATTAAAAAGCATCTGGTGAAGACACAAAATTTGAAAACATTAACAATCTGTTATACGTGAACAAGCTAGAAATGGTACAGAATGACTTTAGAGAAATAGAAAAACAACCACCCATCTGTGTAAAAATCCCAAAACGAGTAATTAAATAAATATAAGCATCCAACATGCGCTGAAGTTATTCATTTGTTTTACACAGATAGTTAAATCACCAAGGTTAATAGCTCCAGTACAATTAACAAGTACTGGAGATTTCTAGCAACTAATCACGAAGCTAATGGTTGTCGGTCTGAACATAAATCTTCTGTTCGTAAACAATTGTGATACAACTTATTGAGTTAACCTTCCAAGCGAACCTCTGGTCTACAAAGAGTTTGCAGCGGAAGAGAGTTTGCATAGAAGAGGTTCATTAGTACTCTTAGGGTCCGCTTGGTACGTAGGATGGGATAAATGAATGGTAAATAATACGAGTTATTAGAAAGATAAAATTAGGATAAATAATATAGTGTGATAATTTATATAGCATTTGGTATGATTTTAAAATAATGGATTGATTATGTATATTGTATTAATTATACCAAAATACCCCCATAATGTATTAACAATCACTAAGACACATCGAGACCAAATTAATAACATACTTTATATTAATTGGATAAATAATTAAATATTTGCAAAGATACTTAAAAATATAATATAATTTATAAACATTAAATTGATTATTCAAAAATATTATTTTAGACATTAAATAAAATTAAATAGAACTTATAACAACTTATTTTAATAATAATAATATAATTATTATTATTATAATATGAAATAGATTATTAGAGATAATACTAATAATAATAATTTAAAAAATAAAAAATATGACCTATAAAATAATAAGCGTAATAGTAAATGATAAGAAATAAAGTTATTGTAATTATGAAATCTTGTATTAACTAATAACCTAATGATAAATAATTTAAAAAACTATTGTTTTGCTTTATTAAAATTGTTTAATAATAAATTTAAATATATTATATTAACATTTTAAATTTTCACTATTTTTTTCAATATCCATAATACAAACCAAAATAACTAAAAATATTAATTAAGAATATATAAAATAATTAAATTTAATACAATTATTATGATAATTATCAAAAAAATTAAAATAATAATACAAATCTAAATATTATTTTTAATAATAATAAATATTACTAATAACTATAATATTAGTATATCACAGATTATTTTTGAATATTACTAAATTTGATAAGTTATAATTGTTATAAATTATAGACATTATGTAAGGCTTCGATGTTAATTATTACTGATTAACGATAATTAAGCAAACCCGCATAATTAAAAAGTACAGACATCGAATTAAGGTGTTCCGAACTACAAGGAGTCAAGCAACTAATGGAACATGTTTTTAGTGCTTGTGCATGTGCATGATCACATGGTACTTGGAGAACACGTGCCACTAGATTTTGGACCACTAATCTTGCAAAATAGTGATGTATTGACACACGGATTCCACAATACATCAATTGATTAAAACCACCCACCAAGACTTAAACATTCAGCCATCACTCATTCTTCACCACCTCTTTCTCTCTTCCCACTCAAACCCAAATCCTCTTCCTTCTCTCATAGATTTCGAAATTCAAACCTTTTCAGCTCCCAAATTCTTGTGAATTTGTGTATGCATGTTGCATGCAAATACAGATTTGAATAGGTATTGAGGAGAGGAGCAAGAACCCTCAAGCAATTTTGAAGTTGGAGGTGTTTGTGGAGGTGAAAGCTCTTGGAAAGCTTGGTTGGAGCTATGGTGTTGGTTTGGTGCTCAAACCTTGAAGATATAGGAAGGTATAACATCATTTTTAAGCTTTATCAACTTTAATTTAAGATTAAGGTTCGAATTTTGGTGTTCGTTCTTGGAAAGAGATGCTGTCAAATGAGTCTGCTGATTTCAGTATACTTGAGGTCTGGTATTTCGAATTTTAAGTATAGATAAGCTTCGAATTTGAATATGGTGTCCTTTATGAAAGTTGTAGTATTTTAACTTATCTTTAATTGGCCACCAAAATCAACTAATTCGGAGTGAAAATGATAAAGTTATGATGATTTTACTATATTGTGCTCAAATCGAGTCTGCATGTGAATGAGTCTTCGAATTTCTGGGAATAAATGGCTACAAATTTGAAGTTTTACGTCCTAATAAGAGTTGTAGTATTCTATGTTAGCTTGCATTTGGAATTGGCCTTATTCAATTTGGAGTTCATATACAAAAGTTATGCTAATTTACCACATGGTGCTCAATCTGGAAAAGGCATTGCATGCGAGTTTTTAGGCTGTTGCGTTTTGCAAAAAATGTACCTCAGGATGAACGAATTAGCTTAAAGCTCATCAAAGATGATTGTAGGATTTTGAGTTATCTAAATTCTCCCACTGGAATCAGGTCATTTGGATGTCGTATGAATTATTTATGAAGTTTCAATAAAAAGTGGTCAATCTGGAATTTAGAATTTCCCCTGTTTTGCATAAATAAAGTTTAGATTCAATTTGCTTTAAGTAAATGAACGAATTTGGTAGAGTGTCAAACATATGAAATGTCACATTTTGGGTTAACTTTAAAACTAAATTCGGCCCATGTCATTTGATTAAGTTTTCAAAGAATTATGGGTTTACCAACGGATGCATGTTGCTGAAATTTAGAGTAGGCTTGGAACATGATCTTTAGAATAATGATGTTGATAGTCTTGGTCTATATGAATGATATTTAGTCAGGTCACTATATCCCGAGGTCATATTGAGGAGCACGGAAGTCCTTAGTATTTGTTTGACTCGGTGGAGGTACGTAGAAAACCGGTTCTATCACGATGTCTGACAAAGGAATGTGTGTACCTGCGGTTACTTGTCATTATTTGATTCCTATGTGATTATATGGCATGTTGTATTGCAGTATATGTGATTATATGATACACTGAACTGCATGATATGAGATGATATATTGAGTTGCATCATATGAGATTACATGAGACATTGATGCGTGATATAGATTGAGTTGCATCACATGAGACGACATGATACATTGATACATGGACATTGGACATATCATATTGATCATACCATTCCTTTGATTCCATTTGATATTGATGAGATCTGTAGTGTCATGGGGACGCTGGGCACGGCGATGACAGACCGTTTAGGCAGCAACTGTAGTCACGTGCGTTGTCGCCGGACCCATTATGCATCACATTCATTTATACATTGCATTCATGCACGGCAAGCATGGCATGATACTTTGTCATACTATTGTGGTTTACCTAATTCTCGTACTGACCCCGTTGTGGGGCTGTCATGTCTTTTTGTATGGACATGATAGGTATTACAGGTGGACGTCCTGAAGATGCTTGAGAGGATGCATCTAGGTGTACCGGAGCTCCTCGAGAGCGAGCTCAGGTTGATATTTTTATGTTCTGTGTCCCAGCTATTTGTTAAACACTTTCAAATAAGTAATTTACTCACCGGGGTATGCCCCGAGTAGATGTGTTTTTAAGTATGAGTGTACGGGAAATTGGTTGTTGCATGATTCATGAATTGTATGAATTGATGTTGAATGAGAAAATGACATTACGTATATTTTCAGTATTGACTAGAAAGTAATTTGATATATGTAATATTATCGAAAAAAATTTAGGGCCAAGTTTTGGAACTTTACTAATCTTCTGCTGTTTACATAAATAATCATTGTGTGATAATTAAACGTATGATTAGGACCGGACCCTCTTACATTATAGGGGCAAAAAAAGATAATCCACATTTATCCCTCAACCCCCATGGTATTAGCTAATCACCAAATTAAGGATTGTAATGTCTATAGTGCGGCTGGATGCGGGCCAAACGGGCTTGCACAATATTTATCATGCATACCAAACACATGATAAGATAGGGACTAAACTATTAATCATTCATTAGCATGCATACCAAACATAGCCTTAAAGTAACAAGTTATAATTTGACTCTAAGAAAACTTAATCCTAGATCACAGTCAAAGAACCTCCTAACATAAGTAACATAAATGCCCGTAAAATCGTTCTGAGACATGATGTGAGACCTACCGGCTCATGTTCCTCAAGAATACGAAGCCGACTTTGCTCATTTGCAAGGAGGTGAACAACATGCTCCCGTTGATTGGAAACATTATCTTTCTGAAAGATTAATTGAAAACAAACTTAAACTCCAAGGTTGAAAAGTCAATAATACCAACAAATGTTAGCAAGCATAAGAGATTAATCTTTCAGTGATTTTGTGGATATACAAAAATAAAACCCAATGAATTATGTGAGAGAAAATATCAGGAAACTAAATTCATCACCAGGTTCTTCTCCTAGCAAGAAAACAACTGCCAAGGACGGGAGAAATGAGATTACTGCATGCATAAAGTTCATTCAGATCATGCTCTTCTCCAACAAATAATAGTGATGGAACCCTGTCAAAGGATACCAAGCTTTGACGTTCAAACAGAGTTTGCAAAGCATTTCGCTTACTTGCTTATTGTGGAATTCCAAAGTACTAAAGATTCAACTACTTGCCATTCTAACCTTCAATTCATATTTTGGGTTTATTATACAGGGGCCACAAACTCTGAAGTGTATTTTAAGTTTCCTAGGCTTCTATAGAACAAGTAATTTGAGGTAAGGTCAGCATCTTTTTTAAAAAAGATTCAAATTACACTAGGTATTATCTAACTTAATTGATTAACATACTAAAAAAACATTTTTTCCAAATTATGATGGGTACATTCTAACTGTCAAGGATAACCCTCATTCAAATCCTTTAGATAAGGCTAGAGCATGATTTATGATAATCATATCTTTTATATATTAGGAAAATATAATTTTTTGGATTTATTATCCTTGTATCTTGTAACCTTATACAAGGCTTGAGAAGCCTAGCAAAACACGAGATTTTTCCATACAATCTAAATCTCTATATGGTAGCAGTAGTCCCTCTCTTACGAGAACCCTAGTCGATCCTCCCTCTCTTGGCCGCCAGATTCTATAAACCATCTTCAAACCATGTCCACCACAACCGATCACACCACTTCCATTGTCCCAATCACTGCCCACCGACACATACCCATTCAGTTAACGGCCAGCAATTTCCCCTCTCGGCGTGCCCACATCATAGCCTTACTAAATGGCTACAATCTTGTCGGTCACCTTGATGACACACAACCCTGCCCACCCAAGGGCACTGATGCCATCACCCCCTGTGGAATTCATTCATTGGTTCCAACAAGACCAATTGCTATTGGCAGCCATATTTGGCTCTCTTTCTCAGGAAATTCTCCCGATGCCGTCCCCTCTACGGAATTCATTCATTGATTCATTACACTGTCGCCCATGCTTGGTCGATTCCATGTCGCCTTTTTATGAGTAAATCTCGTGCTCGTGTAATGCAAATCAAGGACGACTTTTCCCGCGTTACTCTCGGCAATCAGCCCGTCAGTGAATTTCTCATGCTTGTTAAATCAAAAACCAATGAGCTAGCTATCATAGACAAGCCCCTCTCCGATGATGATATTACGTCATATGTAATGAATGGTCTTCGCCACCTTTATCGCGAGATTGCCGCACCAATCCGTGCCTGTGAGACATCACTCACCTTTGAAGAGCTACATGATCTTCTAGTTGGCCATGAACTCTATCTCAAGCATCTTGATTCGCGGAATACAAATCCGGTTGCCACTGCTAATGTTGTTGCTTCCTCGTCCACCAACAATGCTCGCTCCTCTCCTCGGACCAATTTCACTCCACGCACCAACACTCATCAGCAGCATGGTCGCGGTAACAATTCAAACCATGGCAAGCAGCGTTAATGTGGACACCCTGGTGCGTCGCATGGTCCTTAGCAGCAAGCTCCTTTGGTCTGTCAATTGTGCCGACATCCCAGGCACAACGCCCCTTATTGCCGCAAGCTCAACCCATCGGTTAATAATGTGCAATCCCCACCAGCTCCTCCTCAATCGCAACAGTGGCTTATGGACTCTGGCGGCTCTCATAACTTGGCAGCTGATCTCAATAATCTCACCATTCACTCTGAATATGATAGGGCTGAGGAGGTTCAGATTGTTGATGGCTCGGGTTTGCCCATAACCCATATTGGTATCTCTGTTCTTAAGTTTCAGTATTGTCATTTTAAATTATCAAATGTGCTATGTGTTCCTTCGGCCTCGCAAAATCTTTTATCGGTGCATCATTTTACTAAGGCTAATGATGTTGAATTTTATCCATCTTATTTTATTGTGAAGGATCAAACTACGGGGGCACAGCTAGCGCAAGGCACATGTGATAATGGCATCTACAGCCTCCGACCACCTTCGTCTCCTACAAAGTCTTTGGCTCATATTGCTCTCCTAGGTGTTCGTGCTTCTTTGTAAACTTGGCATGCACATCTTGGTCATCCGTCCTTCAGAACTAGTAGTTTGTTATTTCAAACATTAATTTACCTACTTTACTTAAGACCTCTGTGAAAGACAAATTTTGCGATTCTTGTAATGTGAGCAAGTCTCACCAAATACCATATTCATCATTTATTGCTACGCATCCGCTTCATTATAATATATGCTGATGTCTGGGGTCCAACGTCTGTAACCTCTATTGATGGGTGTCGCTTTTATTTACTTATTTTTGATCATTACAGCAAGTATTGTTGGATATTTTGGCAAAGTCACAAGGCCTATCCATTTTTCAGTCTTTTAAACCATTAGTTGAACAGCAGTTTGGTCACAGTATCCGGACAGTTTGGTCACAGTATCCGGAACTTTTATAGTGATAATGGTGGTGAATTTGTTGTTTTAAGTCATTTCTTTTAGCTTCTGGCGTCAGTTGGCTCACTACCACCCCCCACACACCCCAACAAAATGGCACCCGCGGAACGTCGACATCAAGATATTCTTGAGACTAGTCGTGCCCTTCTCCACCATGCACATCTTCCTTCAATATTCTGGACTTATCCGCACTTTTGGCTGCTTGTGCTATCCTTGGTTAAAGCCTATGCTAATGGAAAATTGGATTATCCATCGAGACCTTGCTTACTCCTTGGATACTCCACCTCTCAGAGTGCTTATCGGTGTCTCAACTTAGGCTCACATCGCATGTTTTTCTCTTGCCACGTTCGATTCATGGAATTTATTTTTCCATATCACACATTATCTGTGCCAAGCTATGATACACGGACACTCTTAAAAATCCCTCGATGCAGTGTCGGACACTTCTAGGACACCGACACTCCTCGGGCACTCATCGGACACGTCCTTAATTTTAAAAAAAAAATTAAATCAGGCACCCGTGTCGGACACTTCTCTCAAAATCGGATACCCGTGTCGGACACGGGTGATGGGCGTGTCCGACACAGAAAGGACATTTTTTGGGGTTAATTGTGCAAGTTAAAAAGTTTTTGGCTAAAATGAAATTTGGCCGAGTTGGTTAAACATTATGTTAATGGAAGTAATATAAATTTGTGTTAGTATGAGTTATACTATGATGATTTCAGTGGTATGGATTGATTTATATGCTTTTTTAATTTGGTAAGAATATTTTGGGTGTTCTTTTATTTGGACTTGCTTATTAAACTTTATGCTAATTGAAGTAATATGTATTTGGTGTTAGTATGAGTGATACTATGATTATTCCAGTAACATGCATTTATTTGTATGCTTCTTGAATTTGGTAAAAGTATTTTTGTTGCTTTTACATGGTTTTAGAATTTAAAAAATGCGAATTTTAGTATTTTATAATATAGCACATGTATAATAGACATAAAAATCTACAGGCGTATCGCAGCCGTGTCGTATCTTGAAAATTTTGAAAATCCGTATCGTCTCATGTCAGTGTCGTCGTATCAGTGTCCGTGCATCATAGGCGCCCACGTTGATGACCTCTCAACACATCGGCCAATCTCTCCCCCGGTTCCATTTATCGCACCTGGTTCCTCTATCACCGGGACCCATGCCCAATGCTCCATCTCCAACCTCTGGACCCGATCAGCTCACTGATCCGGTAGCACCCTCGGACTCTATTGTTGCTCCTCAGCACACTCATGTGATGCATACACCTAGCCAGAATAATATCTTCAAGCCCAAGGCTCTTCATTCTGTGACTAAGCATCCTATACCTGCCGACATCGAACCCATCACTGTCTTTTAATCCTTGGCTGATTCTCGTTGGCCCTCCGCCATGTCTGAGGAATTCACGGCTTTAACTCAACATGGTACATGGGATCTGGTTCCCCACCTCCCAACTCCAATATTATTGGCTGCAAATGGTCTTCCGCATCAAACGTAAACCCGACGGGTCTCTTGACCGGTTTAAAGCCCGACTTGTAGCTAAGGGCTTTCATTAGCGTCCTGGTGTCTATTATAAAGAAACGTCCAGTCATGTTGTCAAGCATGTCACCATCCGTAATGTTTTATCTCTTGCCCTCATGCATCAATGGCCCTTGCGACATCTTGATATCAGTAATCCCTTTTTCTCCATGGTACTCTTAATGAGTCTGTCTACATGTCTCAGCCACCAGGGTTTGTTGATGATGGCTCTTCAGTCTGCGCTGTCAAAGTCTGGACCCTATGTCCTATTTTCTTGGCATAGAAATCGCGCGTTGCAAGAAGCACAACAGGTCTTTTCATGTCTCAGCACAAATATACACTAGACTTACTCTACCGACATCACATGGATGATGCCAAGCCGCTCAGCACCCCCATGGATGCAAGCCCTCTATTGCCACTTCCGGATCAGTTACTCCCACTGACTCCTTCGCAAGTCCACTAATTTATCTCTATGACTTTAACTCTAATTTTGGGGGTGATGCGGGTGATAGCAAGTCCACTTCTGCATATATTGTTTTTTTCTTGAGCCAATCCTATCTCTTGGCGATCTCGTAAACCGCGCCTTAGCTTTCGCTGCCGCTGAATTTTGTTGGATCCAACACCTCTTCAAGGACCTTGGCCTACCTTACGCACTGCACCTCGTCTCCTTTGCAATAACATAGGTGCTACACGCCTTGCTCTTCATCCAGACATGCATTTCCCGTATGTAACATATCGCCATTGATGTTCACTTTGTTCGCGATCTTTCCACAGAAGGTCTTCTCGATGGTCTTATGTCAACACTCTTGATCAATTTGTTGATGTTCACACCAAGCCACTTCATAGAACTCGTTTCGAACTACTTCGTTCCAAAATCTATGTGGCCGACGGCAAGTCGATTTTGCAGGGACGTATCAAGGATAACCCTCATTCAAATCCTTCAGATAATGATAGAGCATGATTACGATAATCATATCTTTTGTATATTAGGAAAAATATAATTTGTATTTAGCATATCCTTGTAAGGCTTGAGAAGCCTAGCTATACAACAAGAGATTTTTCTATATAATCTAAATCTTCTATACTAACCCCTTGATCTGAAAAATGTATTTAATTTTAAATTAAAGTGCAAGCAGAGAAACTGAACTTTTTTAGAGCAAACAATAATTAAATCTTACATAATATTTCTTTTCAGGATAGGAAAGGAAAGGGCACAGAAAAGGCTGAATTTCAGATTTTGCAGAAATGAACAACAATGAAGATCAAATCATATGCTGAAGAGAAATAAATACTTAAAATTAAAGCTGATAGCACACTAACCTGGAAGCCAAAAGTATATTGCAGGAAGTCGAACATATCTAAACTCCTTGTTTCTGGTGCAGAAAAAGTTCCAGGTAACTTTGGAAGTTCCCTGAAATACTTCAAAGATGAAGCTGCTGCTCGTACCTGATATAAAATTCAACCACTCAAGACAATTGAATACCATGGAAAGCATCATTAGACACAGAAATTGAACCATTCCACCTCTGGAAAAGAAACTATGGGATTTGTAAGAGTTGGAGCATCCAGCGGAATTATATTGTAGGGTATTAAATCTTCTGTCATCGCTGCATCCACCTCCATCACTCGTTTCAGCTGAGGTAGAGAGCAACCATGAGGAAAACTAGATTTTATCAATTGCAGCGAATGACAGATGGAAGCAATCCAGAAAAAATAGAGAAGATAATGGATATCATTCAATGGTCTAGGTGCCAATAGTATAACTAATGGGTAATCCGAAACTAAATCTTCAAGTACACAAACTGATCAAAGTTATAAAATAAATTATAAGTGCTAGTGGAAAGAAATGGTGCAGAATAGTATAGAAACTTTTCAATTTGTGCTGCATCAAGAAATCTCATCACCATAACCAGTTGACTCAAATGAACTGAAAACAAATTCAACCTGTGGTATAAGTAGTCATAGGTTTCACATATACCTTTTTTCCCTTACATCCCCTTATTTCGTCGACACGCACAAGAAATAAGACAAAGCACAGAAGAAAAATTAACATATTTAAAGTAAAAGAAACAGCATTGAAAATAACCTCCATCAGATAAAAAGAAAATGGAAAAATTTAAAATGGTGAAACTGTGTTAAAAAACTGCTGGTCCTGCTACATGCTTTAGGTAATATATACTGGATACCTCCAGCACTAAGAAAAAATCCTAATATCTTATGCGCTTAGCCAAGATAAATTATGTGCCTCATTATTTGTGATAAACTAGAAAAACAAAAAAAATGCACGGAGGACTATAATAGGAGTCACCATCTTAATCCTAGATTCAGAAACTAACACATCAACTCATGTATACCCATTTAAGCATGCATGATTTAGTTACTTTGTATGGCACGTATTAAAACAACATATAACAAATCCACAACACTTAATATGTTTAAAATAGTAACAAAAGATGGAAATACATTATGTAGAAAGTCATTTGGTGATATGCACACAAGTAACAAATATTTTTAAAGGATAAACAAACCTCCTCAGGAATTAATCTTTCAGCTTCTTCAGGAGAAACCTCATTGGTCAGCTGCTCTAGAACACTCCCAAGAACTTTAAGAGTTGCCAAAACTCTTTTCCTTTTCAGTGTTTTACGTTCCAGCCTGATACAAATGGAAGAATACAACTGTCAAGTAAAAAATAAAATATGGCCTCAACATAGAAACTAACAAACAATTTCTGATAAAACCAATTGTATGAAAGAGTAAAAACTCAGAACGGTGCTCGAAAACAAGTAACCATGATGCCTAATTCGGTAACAGCACAGGAAACAAGAAGACCAAAAAACCCTACCAATAACAAGCATCTGACAGAAACTAGAAAAAAAATAGGACCCTTTTTAGGAACACATACTCTTCAAGGTTACCACCACTACAGAAACCAGATTCCCGCAACTTCATCTCCTCTTCTCGCATCTTGTCCACATTATGCTTCTCTCTGTAGAGTTTATAAAATTCCTGTAAACGGGTAATGTCCTGACTTCTGTCTATGCTTCCACCTTCCCGCTTTGCTAGCTTTTGCTGAAAGATTAATGAAGAGCGCAACAGAAAAATGCAGTGAATAAGCAGAATAAAAGAAATCTGCACAAATTTGGAAAGACATTAAAATCAACAGCACAACTGCTGCTAACATCTACAATAAAATATGCCAAACAAAGGCTATCATAAACCGAAAATTTCACAAGTCACGGTATTTTCAAATACATTCATACATTGCAGAAGCACAGGTACATTAATATGATCAAGCTATTTCCATTTTGCAACATGGAAAACGTTAAATGAGTGCGTGAGTGTTTCATATATGACAGTAATGTTCATACAGAGATACCTTGATGACAGACATTAAACCGGTCTTGAACTGTAGTACACCCCTTCCTTCACTATTTGGATCCAAATTTTGAGCCATCGAATATGCATGCTCACATACTGCAAGAAAAAATGAAGGAAAGAACTATAGAGTAAGATAGAAGTCAAAGAAACAGGAAGCCATTTAGCAAACGACATCCATATTTATTGTTACAGTGCATATAGTCGTTAGAAAAGCATGTTCGTTCTTCAACAAAGTTTAATGAAGCCGTTTTAATGATAATACTTCCTCACAAGCAAACAATCTAGCATGACTTGGGAAATTTTGCACTTTAGAATCCCTAGATGACTTTTTAGGATCAAAATCTGCCAGCAGGTTTTATGCATAAGAGTCATGAGTGTTATTTAGTAACGAGCTTAGTTTACAAGGCAACAACAGTGTATTCGCAATTCATACAGAGCCAAGTACACAATTTGGGCACACAATAAGAAAAAACTGGTAAAATAAAAACCCGTTAGTCCAACACATGATACATAACTCAACACCAAAAAATGTTGATATACCTTAATATCCCTGTTAACTTATATACGAAGACCATCGAAATATTACTTTATTCTAGGTTTGATGATGCTGCAGTTTTTTATAGACATACATAGCCTTATGCTTGTCAAAAGAGTTTTTGCTCTCTGCACATACTCCATGTCATCTCAAATATTTTTCAGCTTACTTATTGATAAGTTACACTATTAGTGCTATTAAAACTATGAAAATAACTATTTTACAATCTAATAATCTGGTCTCTATCTCACATCAGTACATCCTCTAGTCTCGCAAAACTTCTCCTCCAAGTCACCGTCCAACTCAAGCTAAGAATAAATGAGAATAATAAAAGACAAAACTTCGACAGATCTTAGCACTCATGATAACCAGCCAACTTATAATTTTCGTTTTTTTTTTTTTTTTTGGCAATTGGTTATTTCTTTTTGTTTTTGAGCTGAGAGTAGTACTATTAGAGCATTTGGGTCAGTTGTTTCACTCAGTTGTTTCTAGCAATTAATAACTTGTGTAGCTCCACCAATATGTGGAAATGACAAATTGATCAAGATGCTTAATATACCTATAGTTTTACACTTACAAGATGAGGAGCAAACAATACAATGCAATATTTGGCAATCTCCAATATCCACATGCAAAAATATTGGCTATCCATTACCACAAATCATAATAGTACGCTTGTGCTTGAAAACAAAATTTGTTGGATTGAGTATATGGAGTAATAAACTCTTGAGATCTTCAACAGTTCAACCCAAGGCAATCATTCAGAGTGATAAGGAATGAAAGGACTATTTCACATGGAATGAATTCCCTCCTCAAACCTACCCTATAATTGTTCTCGGATCAACTATTTACTAGCAAGGATAAAATACAAGGAATTTTGCTCTGATTATCAAAGATTCATGGTTTTCCAATTTATGATTTAAATTGACTGATTTTATATTATATTTAGAATATTTCTAACCTATTCAATCAATTAAATCAAGAACATTGGCCTCCCATAGCACAAAAAACTTAAAGGTGCATCCAAACAGTAGCTGAATTTGATGATTCAGAATGCAAATGGTGTGGGTAAGTTCAACTCAAACTCATCTAAATGCATTGACCATAAATATATAGATGGATACATCTCTATTAATTTTTTTTAACACATAAAGTAAGATAGTATATCAAAATGATTGTTTACAAGATTGTAATTCAAATAGATACAGTTATGGATGTATTTCAAACTGTTAGCCTATATTAATGTTAATTCAATGGAGTTTATGGAAAAGAATTTTTAAAAATTCCTGAATACAAATTTGAAGGTTTCACAAGCCCACATTTAAACATATAAACCCTCATTGGCAACTGCAACTGAGTCCAAGAAACCATTTAATATCAATTCTTGGTAATTGGTAGAGGATGAGAAGCGGCGAGGCATCACTTGGTAAGGGATGGGAAGAGGTTATTGAGGGAGGTTTGACTTCTAAAGGAAGGAACATCATCAGAGGAGTATAGATACTCCTAGGATGAAATGAAGAGCCTGAGTCAAAAATTATCCAACTATTTGCAGAAATATAAAGTATCATTGCAGAATGAAAAGAATACAACTCGACAAGATAAAAGAAAAACGAATAACACAACATACAAATTCTAGAAATATTAGGATCGTCAACTTGAATTTCGTCTGCAGCCCTCAGAATGTCATCTATGTCTTTGTTAGCAAGTGACGACGGAACATTTGCAGCAAGACCTGCCTCAGGCTGTCCATATACATCCCCGCCCACTCTTCGACCACGTAGTGCTGCACTCACCAATCGCTCCCACAAGCCCTCCACTCGAGGCATCTCCTAAATGACGTCAAAAATTAAGGAAGAATGAATTCTTAATAAGTCATTATTCATGTAGATTTAAATAATTCCAACGTAAGTATACTTACTAGTAATGAATTTGGAGAAAGATAAACCCTAGAATTTTAACTCGAGAGGTATAGTGAGTAGATCCAGCTTAATGGACGCTGCGAAGGTGGCCTGGAGCATATTCACGTTAATAATACCTCCGGTGCTTATCGTGCAATGAGAACTTTTTCGGGTTTAAATCGTGTTTTCAAAAGAAACTGGAGGAACAGATTTCAACGGGTGTAGCCAGTTTTTGTACGCGGAGTAACTGCAGTTGACGTTTTCCATTCCTCGGGTCTGAACGTTGAATACTTGGCCGTTACGATTTTACATCTTGATCCTTTTAGGTTTCGTCTGTAATATTTGAGTTTTTTCAATTATTTATTATAAATAACTTATAAAAATAATCAACATTTATATTATAAGCTGCAACAACACAAGATAAAGCACTAGAACGACGGATAAAAAATGCAAAAGATAATCAACAACTACCCATTTTAATCTCAACAAAGTGTGTCTTGGGGTAGGCCATATGAACCACAGAATGATTCAAGTCAAGTTTTGCAATTACGTCAGTTTTCTTCAAAAGTTTCTTTCGATCAAAATATAATTGTTAATCCATTTATACCCCATTTCTATAAATTCGAATCATGTTTTTTTTGTCATATGTATCAAAAAATCAACATATAATTATATTTTAAATAATAATAATAATAATAATAGAATGAATGGTGAATCTATGCGTATTTATCAAATATGGCATATATCTATTACTATCTATAAAGCAAAAGGGTCCTAGAAAAACCATATTTGGTATGTAAAAGTAAAATGAGAAAAGAATTATTCGAAATAAAAAAAGGAAGAAAATAAAGTGGATTAGATTGTAATTTTCTACTATTATTAAGGAAAATATTAAGATACAAACGAAGTCACAAAATAAAAGTTCTTGGAGCAAATTTTGAAACTACCAAAAACTGCCCACATTTTCTTTGAAAATGTCTCACACATTCTCTCCACTATTATTACATGCTATTATTACATGCTTATTCAATTGGTATTCCAATTTGAAATTTTGCAAAATTGTGTATTTGTTTACGACATTTCCCATAACATACTCCCATCTCACTCCAAGTTCAGTAAGGAAACTGAAAGCTCCCACCCACTCCTTCAATTCGATCGTAAAAAATTGCTTCCTGTTTCCCGTGCCAGAGGAAGAACGATTAAAAAAACACACACAATGAAGGAAAACACACTCAAAAGACTATCTCTGTGTCGTAGAAATATACTTTAGACTATGCTTGAAGTTGGAGAATGAATTTGAGTAAATAAAAAAGGATTTTTCAAACATAAGCTAATTACTCATAACTATCATAAAATCAATATACGCTTTTGAATCATATGATAGATTCTTATGGGAAAAATTATCGAAATATCTATAAGATGATATACTTTGGGTTTTGATATTCTAAATAATTAAAATTGGATCTTAGTCATGTAAGTTGGTTTTTTATGGCTTTTGGTCATACCTTGCCGAATTATTAACATGGTATCGGACACATTAATATTTTTCAATGTCATATTAGCGCTCTGATGAAATAGGATTAAAGTAAAAAAAAAAATTATCCAACTTATATGACCAAAACCTAGTTTTGATTAATCATCAAAATTCAAAAATGCAAAATTAGAAGATGAGTTTTGGTTATTTTTTCGGTTAGCATAGTTAATTAAACTGACGACTTCATCCATGCACTTCCTTCAAGATCCACAAAAAACCACCGCTATAATGTTCTCGAAAAATAAAAACACCGTTATAATAATAGTGTTAAAATTTCCCCTTCTTGATCAAACATAGAGAAATTGCATTGAACGAAGGAATTGAAATGTTCGTTGCAAAACAACCGCGTAAAACTCCTATTTATATACTGAAGTAGGCGTGCTTATAATAAAAATTGAAAACACGTAATATTCATTCTAATACTCCCCTTAAGATGAGGGGTGTATGTTATGCACACTGATCTTAGGCAAAAGAATCCGAAATCTGTAAGGAAGCACGGCCTTAGTAAACAAGTCTGTAAGTTGGTTGCTTGAGGAGACATGCAAGATGGCCCCAGCCTATAGCTTCTCCTAAACAAAGTGGCAGTTAAGTTCTATATGCTTCAATCTCTCATGGAAGATTGCATTGGAAGCAATGTGAATGGTGGACTGATTGTCACAATACAATGTAGCAGACTTGTCAATGTGAATCGACAAATCTTTCAAGAGTGACAATATACATACAACATTGCAAGTGGCATTGGTCATGGATCTATGCTCAGCTTCTGCGGAGGACCGAGATATGATATGTTGTTTCTTTGATTTCCAAGAAAACATGGATGAACCAATAAAAACACGGAAACCACTAATGGATATTTCTTGTATCTACGCATGATGCCCATTCAACGTCTGAAAATAGTTCAACTTGAGCTCTGAAGAAGCACTATAAAAAATTCCTTGCTCAACTGTCCCTTTTATGTACTGAAGCACGGAGTGTGCTGCTTCCAGATGCTTAGTTTATGGATTAGATATGTATTGGCTCAATTTATTCACAGCAAAGCGCTCACATGCTTCATACAGTGTTTCAGGATCATGTTGCGCAAATGTAGTTATATTATTTTGCATCTTAGCAGTCTTTGATGGTGGGAAGTATTTTGACAAAAAAGCTTGCACCATCCCATCCCAAGTAGTAATTAATCATGTAGGCAATGAATGTAACCAAGATTTAGCTTTATTATTTAAAGAGAAAGGAAATAACTGTAACCTGATGGCGTCGTCAGTAACACCATTATGCTTGAAAGTGTCGCAGATTTCCAAGAACTTTAGTATGTGAGTGTTGGGATCATCAGTGGCCGATCCCCCAAACTGCACCTAGTGCTGGATCATTTGTATGATTGCAGGCTTGATTTCAAAGTTGTTCGCGTGTATGCTTGGTGCTAGACAATGGTCCATGGAATGAAGGATGAGCATAATCCATGAGTGGTCGTCTATTAGGTATCTCATTGTTCCGTCTTTCATCTCTTCCACCTCCTCCTTCATTGTTTTCAACCATTGCTCAAACTTCTCTTAGTCTTCTAAGAAGAGTTCTTTCAATTTCAGGGTCAAAGGGTTCAAGTGAAGGCTTGTTACTCCTTAGCATGCACCAAGAGATAACAACCTTCAAAGATCCAACTAAAGAAATGTAGTAGTAGAAATAAAAAAATCTAAAATAATAAAATAAAATAAACAAATTGGCTAAATTACAGTAAATTAATCTCGCCTGATATTAATTTAAACTAGTCCCCGAAAACGGCGCCAAAAACTTGATCGCGATTATTTAAACAGTAAATTCTAGTGTAGCGCGATTATATCGCAAGTGCACAGTAGTCAAGTTTTAGTATAGTAGATGAAAAGTACGAGTGTCGAACCCCCGAAGACTAGAAAGTAAGTACAAACTTAATTAGCTTAACTATATTAAACTTTCGAATATTTAATGAGAACTATACTATATCAACTAATGACATATTATCTAACCCAACTATTAGTAAAGTGTGTAGAATCAGTAGAGATAATTATCAAGATTTTGGTTCACCAATGTAATCCCCCATAATTTGCCTATTAGTTAAGATCTAATTCATACGATCTACGGCGACGAGTTTTCCTAATGCATTCGTTATACTATGGTCAAGCTATAATGAGTCTAATATTAACGCTGCAATAAACCACATCTGTGTCCTTATTGAACAATCAATATTGAATGAAGATCTATGAAAACTACTAGCCTTCAATTTTAGTAAAATCTATTGCTATCATACGTGTGTTCGATTTTACTTGGTCAGTCTCAATCTAAACCCATGGCATAATTTATTATATCGTATTGCAATATCGTATGGTCAAGTCAATCACAACATATAATATCATTCAAAGGTGATCACTCCCTTAAAAGGATTGAAAACAATAAATTATGCACAAAGATTAATCAAAAAACTTAAGTTAAATTATGGGTTCAAATATGGGATCCCCTAGTCTTGATAAACAAACTTAGCCAAAAATCATAGTGAAATAACAATGTAGAAAGATGTTTTACAAAAAATTAAACATTAAAATTTGAAAATAACTAAGAACAAAGTTGTTGGAACTGAAGAGGGGGGTGAATGAGGTTCATTGGCTACTTTAGCGTTTTAAAATGAATTTGCAAAATAAACGAGTTTGCGCTGCGGAAGACTCAAGTCAATCGAGAAATAAACAAAATGAAGAAGTAAATAAAATGCGTAAATTAAATAAAGCGATAAAAGACAAGAGAATTTGTTATAGAAGTTCGGCGATGAATCGCCTACGTCTCCTCTTCCCGGCTAGATAACTTCCAACCGAGGTTCCACTAGAACGAAAAAGATCTTGGCCTTAAGGGCTTCAAGTTAGCCACAACACACTCTTCCCGAGTACAAAAAGCTCTTCACAAGCACAACACTCTTCATGAGTCTTCTTGGCCTTAAGGGCTCCAAGGATAGCCACACAAAACTCTTCCCGAGTTACCCACACTCTTCACGAATCTTCTTGGCCTTAAGGTCTCCAAGGATAGCCACAACACATGCACCAACTTTACTTGTTGATTACTTCACAATTTCCAACTTGCGTCGGTGTTGGACGACCTTACAATAACTCAAATAAACACCTTCACGGTGTACCAACACGAAGAATCAAAACCCACACAACAAGAAATGAATTACAAACTCCAATACAACACAAATGTATGAAGTTTGCAATGCTAAAGTAATTTGAATTGATCAAGGCTTTCTTGTAGTTTATAGTCTTGTTTCTTGTCATCAAAATGCTCCAAAGCATCCATATTTATAGTGTAGGAGGCCCCCAAGGCTCCTACTAGCCGTTGCTACACTCAAGGCTTGAATCACTCCTCGATCGCCTCGGGCGATCACCATCGCCGCGCCCCAACGATCACCATAATGCATGCATCGCCTCAGGCGATCAATACCACAAATCAATGACGTAGCCTCGGTTGCTCAAAATCTTTCATCGCCTCAGGCGAAGCTTCCATCGCCTCAGGCGTTCAGGCCATCTCCTTGAGCGAACTCCCCAGCGCGAGCCTCGGAGTCGCCTCTGTCGATGAGCGTGGCGATGCCCTTCCTGGCTGCCATCGCTTCAGGCGATCCAGACCAGATTTTGCACACTTGATTTTCTCCAATCAATCCACTTTTTTAATACTAATTAGACACATTAGTATAACAAACACAAGTTTTATTGATAATCAAAATTCAAAAATAATCCGGAGATAAATTAAAACATTAAACACAACCATGCGTTTAAGGCTCAACAAAAGTTTTAGAAATACGAAATATGCTAGGTGTTGACTCATTACTTTGATGCGTCGTCTCGTCTCTCCCGATGTCTTGCTCTTCATGGTTTGTGATGGTGGAAGATAATAATATGGTGGAGGCTATGTTTAGGTCTGAAAAGTGATCAAAAGTCCTAATTTTTGTGTATTAAGTCTCTTATATAGTGGAGGGGTTGCATGAAAGTGTCATTGTTGGACTCGAATTCTAAAAGGAAATTTTTTCAGAAATCTTCGTCGGGCGATCGATCGAGCTGCAGTTGCCGATTGATCGCGAGTCCGTCAATCTCCTTTCTCAAATTTCCTGCCTTCGCCGATCAATCAAGTAAGACCTGGCGATCGATCACACATCAGTCAATTTTGTTGGTCAGACCCTGCCAAGCCCGATCAATCGAGGAAAGCCTCGCGATCAATCAGTGCTTTGACTTTCCAAGTTTGTGATTTGTTTCTTCATTCCTTTTACATGTTGACTCGATTTGGTCCTTTTTCATCATTTTAGCTCATTTCCTCAACTTTTATGCACTTTTACCTAGATTCTTGAAACATACAAAAACAACACGAAAATGCATAATATCGTCCAAGAATCATAATAAAATGCATCTAGATTCATAGCAATATAAGTGTAAAAATCACATTTAGCAGTTGTCTCTTGCCTTCCTATGGATTCAACAAAAGTTGTCAGGTTGCGCTATCTTGAAAAATTATGAATTTATTATTAGCTTTGAATGAATAGCATGATTTTAATCAAAACATGCAAAAAATAGAGAGAAAACAATACAAAAGATGGTGAAAGGGAAAATTATATGTGTGTTCAGGATTGCTGATTAGCGGTTTGAGTCTGTTGCTCCGCATCCACCAGTTAGAACTGTAAGATGATTGATCACTTCACCTTGATGATTTCAGCCAAGTGAAATGCAATAGCTCTGGTTCTTAAAATGATTGCATCGAAAGATTAGATCGAGTTTGGTTTCAAAAATCAAACGTAAAACTCTCGAATTAACCTGATGTGAAACTGATTCGATAAAGTAATAAAATCATAGTAAAACAACAAAACGGACATAGAAAGATAAATGCACAAAGATTTGTTTATGAAAATTCTAAAGTAATGTAATCATTCGATGTATCCCATTATTCCATCGAATGGAAAGATACACTAGAAGAATTTAATCTATACAAGCTGTTTGTACAAACTTACTTCAGTTAGCTTCACTACTACATTGAAACTTCCAGCTACTTTAATGTTTCTCAACAACACAACTAGCTAAGCACTTATGTTGTGCAAACAACATGTGTGAAAGTTACACAAATCACTTGTCGTTATTAAGCTTATTGGTACAATGAGTTTAATGTTGTGACACACAAATGATGTTATACATGATCTGATATTCTATTCAATTATAATGTGTGTATATGTGATATGCTCTCACTAAGCTGATACGTCTCTAAGTCCCATCGCATCGATCTCCAGCATTCATGTTTACGATTAATTGTGTGAGATATGTGATCACTCTATCTTTTTTCTTTCTTCAATCTTCAAATGTATATAAGCATATATTGCCTTTGACATGGATGTCTGTCAGATACAATAATATGCCCATCAGAACTTGGAAGCATTCTTCTATGGTTCTGATTTCTTTGTACTTAATTCTGACTTTCCAATTGTCATATTAACATATTAGCTTTATGTAGCTTGGTTGTTTTCTGGCCTTGCGAGCAACCTTTCTGAATGACATTTTACTGGTGATAGTTTAACTGTTATCCTGCTAACTATCACTTAGCTGATCTCTAATTTTTTTTGTTTTGCAGTTTACTTGGCTGATCTATAAAACTCTTCAACCATATATATGGTAACCACCGCTTTTCCTAAAAGCAACAGCTTTTTTGAATTTGATTCTTAGTTGACATGCTTTTATTAGGTGGTTATCAATTAGCTTATTTGGATTATTTTAATTTAATTTAGTTTAATTGTTGAGTTTTATAATCCAATATCTTTTTTGTTAAATTTTTTTTTTTGCCCCCAACCCCCAAACACCCCCATCTGCCAAATTTCTTTTTACCTTTTTTATTCTTAAGTATTATAATAAAAAAAATTTCGTCCTCCAAATTTTTTTCTGATTGGTTAACGGATTGGATAGCCATTTCATGCTAAAATCCCGAAGAAGTTAATTGTGTCTTCCACATGGATATATTACTGAAATATATGAATATTGTCACACAAACGCCACCGTTTGTTAAATAAATTGCATATTTTCTTTTCTTTTGTTTTACAAAATGTTCAACATTCAATATACTATACTAATTTACCTTCGTAATTATTATAAAATACATATACTATTTTGACTACACACTTTCTATAATTTATACTAAACTTTATTAAAAAATTGTACATTATTTATTTTTTATATTGGAGGATTAAAATTTGATAAAAATATTTGAATATCATATTTTTAATATTTTTTTCTAAATTACAATATCGTTCTAAATTTACAGATATTAACAAAGTTAATTATAATTTTTTGAGTTACTAAAATTTTAGATTACTTAATGGGAAAATTTCGGGCCGGTATCAAAACATAAAAGATTTTCCGGCCCAGTCCACCAAAATATTTGCCTTTCATTTAAGTCCGATTGAGCGCAAAATTACTAAATTACCCTCGTCTTCTTCCTTAACATTAATCATCGAAAACTTTCTGAACATCTTAAAATCATCGCGCCTCTTCTTCTTCTTCAACGCTAAAAAATTTTCCAGTCATTCCTCCACCATTTTCATCGAAATCGTTCAAAGATTCCTATAAATTTTTAAAAATTTCATCGAAATCGTACAAGTATTTTACTGTTATTTCGTCATATCTTTTCAGGCGAAAACCTAAAAATGGCTCCAAAATCAAAGAAGATTCCTCAAACCAAACCACCAACAAACAACAAGGGAAAGAAAAAATGTGCTCCAAAATCTGGTAATCATTAATCTAGAGTTTTCACATATTAAACTATTTCGTAATCATTAATCTAGGGTTTTCACATATTAAACCCTATTTTGTGATTTCACATGCACCGGTATACCATTAGTGCATTTATCGACATATTATGCTTGAATAAATCTTTTATATTGATTTTACTTAATATGTACTATCGATGTATGTAAATACACAATCATTAATTCACAGTTGGTTTCTATCGGTGCATGTGAATTATACATGCACCGATATAAAACATTGCATTTATCCAACATGTAAATATTTTGACATTTGTTTCTATCGGTGCATGTGATATACATGCACCGATAGTTTTTAATTGTATTTATCCAACATGTGAGGCTTTAATATATCTTTTAGTATGATTTTATTTGATATGTACTAACAATGCATGTAAATTCACAAGCATTGATTCACAGTTTGTTTCTATTGGTGCATGTGTATAATACACGCACCGAAAAAAACAGTTGCATTTATCCAATGAACTACTTGAATGTATCGGTGCATGTAAATATACATGCACCTCTTCACATTTTTTTATCGGTGCATGTGATTTACATGCACCGGTATACCATTAGTTGCATTTAACGACATATGATGCTTGAATAAATATTTTATAATGATTTTACTTGATATGTACTAACGATTCATGTAAATACACAATCATTAATTCACAGTTGGTTTCTATCGGTGCATGTGGATTATTAATTCTAATATTATTAAACTATTTAACCACATAAATACGATATGAGCCTTGAACCTGGCTCTGATACCACTGTAAGTAATCCAAGAGCATACAACGTGGCGGAATAAAATTTTATATGGATTACTAACCAGCAGATCTATACATAGGATTTCATATCGGATAAAGGAATAACAAGTGTCTCACCCTTGTAGCGTGTTTGAGCCGATTCCACGGAGCTGCACCACGTCCAACGCCTCCTCCGAGTCACTAGCAAAACTCAACAAGTTTTGCCTCAACGGTATCCACACGATCAAATCGGATGAAGGGATAGTCTAAGAACAAGTTGCTAGACTAGTTCTTAAACCGGAACAAGAAACACTCTCGATTCACAATCGAAAAGGATGGCCGGAATGCACCACAACTCACGTCGGTTATATCAAAATCGAGAGAGCTTGGAGATGCACTTAGGCGGCCGAATGTCTTCTTAGTTTAGGTTAGTATGATATGAATTGTATTTTTTTATCCAATTAATTACCATGCAATCATATTATATATGATTAATTAAAGGCTTTCATAAAGCCTCATGGGCTTAAGCCCATGATTTAATTTAATCATTATGATTATTAATTAAGACTCCTCTTAATTATTTAATTCATCCCATGAATTTAATTTCCCTTCTCGATTTAATCTTTTGTGCGACCCGATAGGATCTTGTAATGTTGGCAGTGACATAAAATCTCATTTTATGTCGCAAGCAAGGAGCGGTGTCTAGCAACACATCGAGGCTACCCAAATTACAAGAATGTCAATGACTCGACATAACCTATAGAACTTGTGATAATATTAACCATGTAACTTAATCCCTTTGTCCTTTGTGTTTAGATTGAACACGAGTCATGGAATAGTCATACTCGTATATCCAATCTTTATTTCTTGATCCCCAAGTAGAACTAGAATAAACGAATAAGCTCGATATCTCATATCGACTCATTCGAGCATGGCCATGCATTTTAGTTCTCACTTGATCAAGGGCCAAACACATCTCCTCTTATATATGAGGGACAAATCCTATCTCGATCAGTCAACATCCCTCTACATAATTCGTAGTGTATCCAATAGTCGCCTTTATAGTATACCCTGTTACGGGTAACGTTTGACGATATCAAGATACATAACTCCTTATGTTGGGATCTCTGATGATCACAAGTCGTAAGGATTACATACATTATTATCACTATGAGAATTGCATATGACGATCATATAACTATCCATGTTGCATTCTCATGGTGGGTCTGTTCAGTACATCGTTCTCTAACATGTACCCATATGTTGATTTGATATCTCATATCAATGAACAATTCATCGATCAACATATACTAGTCTCTACGTATTATCATTATCCCTTTCATGATAATACTTGACTAGGAACATCTTTAAGAATAATACAATATTATTCTAAGGACATTAACATATATATTAATTCACAATGCACAGTTAAAAGAATAATATATAATAATGAATTGCCATTCATAAATCCATAAACATTGTATGTCTTAAACAATCATCTAATGACTTGTCTTAGGGCATATCCCAACAAATCTCCCACTTGCACTAAGACCACTCAGACATATACCTAATGCCTAGAGATCTAGTATGACGATCATGCTTCTGCTGTGACAGTGGCTTCGTCAATGGGTCAGATACATTATCATCTGTTGGTACTTTGCATATTTTAACATCTCCCATTTCAACGATTTCTCGAATGAAATGGAAACGCCTAAGTATGTGCTTGGATCTTTGGTGAGATCTTGGTTCCTTAGCCAATGCGATCGCTCCATTGTTGTCACAATAGAGTTCTATCGGATCTTTAATGCTAGGCACCACTCCAAGTTCAGAAATGAACTTCCTCATCCAAACAGCTTCCTTTGCTGCATCCGAGGCAGCAATATACTCAGTTTCCGTTGTAGAATCGGCTACTGTTTCTTGCTTTGAACTCTTCCAGCTCACAGCACCTCCATTAGGCAATACACATATCCAGATTGCGATCGAAAATCATCTTTGTCAGTTTGGAAGCTTGCATCAGTGTAACCCATTACATTGAGCTCTTCCTCAACTCCATAAATCAAGAATGTATCCTTAGTCCTTCTCAAGTACTTCAGGATGTTCTTGACAGCAATCCAGTGACCTTCACCTGGATCAACTTGATATCTGCTCGTCATGCTCAAAGCATACGATACATCGGGACGAGTACATATCATGGCATACATGATAGATCCAATAGCTGACGCGCATGGAATCTTACTCATGCGTTGTCTCTCATCTGGTGTTGAAGGACACTGTTCCTTCGAGAGATAAATGCCATGCGTCATAGGCACGAATCCTTTCTTGGATTCTTGCATGCTAAACCTTTTAAGCACCTTGTCTATGTATGTACTTTGACTTAGACCAAGAAGCCTTCTTGATCTATCTCTATAGATCTTGATTCCTAATACATAGGTGGCTTCTCCTAAATCTTTCATCGAAAAGCAGTTCCCTAGCCAAATCTTTACAGATTGCAAGGCAGGGATATCATTTCCAATAAGAAGTATGTCATCTACATACAACACTAGGAAAATGATTACGCCCCCACTGACCTTCTTGTAGACACAAGGTTCATCTTCATTTTTGATAAAACCAAACTCTTTGATTGCATCATCAAAACGAAGATTCCAACTCCGAGAAGCTTGCTTCAATCCATAAATGGATCGTTGTAGCTTGCATATCTTTCCAGCATCCTTTGGATCGACAAAACCCTCGGGCTGTGTCATGTACACATCCTCGAGCAGATTTCCATTAAGGAAAGCTGTTTTGACATCCATCTGCCAGATTTCATAATCATGAAATGCAGCTATTGCAAGTAAGATCCTTATGGATTTAACCATGGCCACTGGTGAAAAGGTTTCATCATAGTCAATACCATGAATTTGTTTGAATCCTTTTGCAACCAGCCGACCTTTATAGGTTTGTACGTTACCATCCATATCAGTCTTTTTCTTGAAAATCCATTTGCACCCTATGGGTCGTACCCCTTCAGGTGGATCAACCAAAGTCCATACTTGGTTTGCATACATGGATTCCATCTCAGATTTCATGGCCTCTTGCCATTTCTCAGAATCATTGCCCATTATAGCTTGTTGATAAGATGACGGCTCATCTTCATCAATAAGTAGTAAGTCACCTTGTTGAGTCACAAGAAATCCATATCTCTGTCGCTCCCGGTGTTCTCTTACAGACCTACGCTGGGCTTGTGTCTCTTGAGCAGGTGCTTCTTCCACAACAGCTTGCGGAGCCTGCTCTGTTTCCATCTCAATCTCAGGTTCAGTGTTTTCTTGTGGTTGAACTTCACTAAGTTCAATCTTTCTCCCACTGGTTTTTCTAGAAATAAATTCTCTTTCAAGAAATACACCAGTCCGAGCAACAACTACTTTGTTCTCGGTGGGATAATAGAAATAGTATCCTTTTGTTTCCTTAGGATACCCCACAAATAAACACTTATCAGATTTGGGTCCAAGTTTGTTAGTGGCGTGACGTCTAACGAAAGCCTCACAACCCCAAATCTTCATAAACGACATACTAGGACGCTTCCCAGTCCATATCTCATATGGTGTCTTTTCCACTGATTTAGATGGAACACGGTTCAGTAAGAAAATCGTTGTTTCTAGAGCGTGTCCCCAAAACGATATCGGAAGATCTGCATGACTCATCATTGATCTAACCATGTCCAACAAGGTTCGATTTCTCCTCTCGGATACACCATTCCATTGTGGAGTATACGGAGGAGTGAGTTGTGGGACTATCCCACATTCCTTTAGATAGTCATGAAACTCTTGGCTTAGGTATTCACCTCCTCGATCTGATCGAAGGATTTTGATACTTTTGCCAAGTTGGTTTTGTACTTCATTCTTGAAATCTTTGAAATTTTCAAAGGTTTCATGCTTATGCTTCATTAGGTACACATACCCATATCTACTGAGGTCATCAGTAAATGTAACGAAGTATTGAAAACCACCTCTAGCTTGTGTACATATTGGTCCGCATACATCACTATGTATTAGTCCCAATAAAACACTTGCCCTTTCAACATGTCCCTTGAAAGGGGCTTTAGTCATCTTGCCCATTAAACAAGATTCGCATGTTTCATATGATTCAAAATCAAATGAATCTAATACTCCATCCTTATGAAGTTTAGATATGCGGTTCTCGTTTATGTGGCCCAAGCGACAATGCCAGAGATAAGTCGGATTACAATCATTATTTTTAATCCTTTATTATTTATGTTATAGATAGGCATATCAAGATTTAATACATAAAGACCATTTACCATTTGTGCACTAGCATAAAACATATCATTTAAATAAATAGAACAACAGTTGTCCTTTATTATAAATGAAAAACCATACTTGTCTAAACAAGAATAAAAATTATGTTTTTAGTAATAGATGGCACAAAATAACGGTCTTTTAAAATCAATGATAAACCAGAAGGTAAAGCTAAATGATAATCTCCTATAGCTAATGCATCAACTCTTGCTCCATTTCCAACTCGGAGATCAACTTCGCCTTTCGCCAACAATCTACTCTTTTTGAGGTCCTGCACATTTACACAAATGTGAGATCCACATCCAGTATCTACTACCCATGATGAAGAAGTAGATAAATTGACTTCTATAACAAAAATACCTGAAGCGGAAGTCACACTTCCTTTCTTTAGATCCTCCAGATATACTTTGCAGTTTCTTTTCCAATGGCCGGTCTCACCGCAATGGAAACAGTTCCCTTCCTTCGCTATCCCTCCCTTTGGTTTCAGTGCATAAGACTTTGGCTTAGATTTAACAAAGACCTTCTTTGCTTTCTTGTTGCCTTTTTAGCTTTGGCCCTTCCTTTGCCCTTATTCACAATAATAACATTTGTGGCCTTAGTCTTCTTTGTATTTGCTTCATATGTTCTCAACATACCAAGCAATTGTGGTAGAGTCTTTTCCATGTCAGTCATATTGTAATTTACTACAAATTGACTGAAGCTCTCAGGCAACGATTGCAAGATCACATCGGTGGCCAACTCTTGGTCCAATGGAAAACCCAGCTTGTCCAGATTCTCAATGTACCCAATCATCTTGAGCGCATGAGTTCCAACTAGGCTTCCATCTACCATCCTGCACTGGAATAACGCCTTAGAGACGTCATACCTCTCTTGTCTTGCTTGCTGTTGGTACAATTGCTTTAAGTGTTCGATCATATCGAACGTCTCCATTTCCTCATGTTGCTTCTGAAGCTCAGAGTTCATGGTGGCAAGCATAAGGCACCCAACATCAAGTGCGTCACTTTGATGCTTCTTGTAAGCATCTTTTTCAGCTCTTGTAGCCGTTAGGGGAGGTTCCTCAGCGGGTAAGGGTTCCTCTAGGACATATTGTTTCTTTTCTTGTTTGAGGACTATCCTCAAGTTCCTATGTCAGTCTAGGAAATTCGTCCCATTTAATTTGTCCTTTTCAAGGACCGATCGCAGTGATAAATTGCTAGTAACATTGTTAGTTGCCATGGATATCTACAATATAAATATGCAAAATAAGTTTATGATTTAATCATTTAACATGGTCTTATATTAAATGATACTCCCACTATTTTGTTTAAAAAATATCAACCCTCAAAACCTTTAGTGGGCCAAGATCCATATTTCGCCTAATCTTGAGTTAGCTTTGGCTAATCGCCCAAGACTCGGTTATTTAGGTAGACAACACTTTGTCAATTACATCACATGTAATTCTTGGATAGTTGGACGAACAACGCTTTGTTCAATTCATCAAATGAATTATAATCCAACACATGCCTCTAAGTTCCCAATCCTATTGAGATAACTTAGTTAAGTCGTACCCAATTTTAAGTATAACGGATATCACATTTATCCTTTCGCACCTTACTAAGATTGCCACGGTGCTTTGCTTTGGCAAACCACACATGTACAATCGAAGTTATTGACGAGTACTTTTAATTTTGGAAGGCATCTAAAACTTAATATTTTAGAGGGATTTATTGATCTCATGATTAGTTTGATAATTTAAAATATGTCCACTACATATAGTTGTATACATATCTACATATATGTGTAATACAATTATCATACTAAAACATAAGATAAATCATGCATCAACATACATAATTAAACGTGACATGGTTATAGCCCCTACTAACAATTTTCTCAAGCCAATGAGAAAATCCTAAGAGTCAACCTAAGGTAACTTCACAAGCACCTTCCTTTGGCTCCAATTTGTGAATGACCTCCTCATCCCGGTACGATGCTCCATCTTCATTGATCACCATCAATAAAATAAACTACACTATTTACAAGATATAGAATTCCTCGATTCACATTCGAGGGGAACATAGGGGAGGGATAACATTTAGAATAAAATAGAGAAGGCACGACTCGCAGGTCGTATTAAAAATTACAAACATCCACAAATCCTATCTAATAGGTCAAAGGGCTATAACCACGCACCATGCTCAAACAACACATAAAGCATGCATTAACATTTAATTAATTAAATTCTAAACATTTTAAATTTAATTCTAATTAAAACTGTAAAATAGAATTTTGAAAAATATCGTACGCTCGGGACATCACATGCCACGGACTAAAACGACTAAAACACGAACCACCATGGTTCGAACCACAAAGCACACGGCTTGACCGTTAATGGGCCTAGGGTTCGAAACCCTAGCCCATGGCCGAGCCATGCTCGAGCGGCGGCGGCGAGCCCATGCACGGCTGCTAGGGTTCGAAACCCTAGCCGTCATGAGTTAGCCGTCACGAGCCAATGGGTTCAAAAACCCTAATTTTTGCGACGGTTCGGCCCATGCTCGAGCCAGGGTCCGAACCCTAGCCCTTAAGCGGCGACTGCTTGGCCATGCACGAGCCAATGGGTTCGAAACCCTAGCAACATGCGGCGGCCGTGAGCCATGATGACTAGGGTTCGAAACCCTAGCCCTTTGGTGGCGTCGGCCGTGAGCCATGGTGACTAGGGTTCGAAACCCTAGCCCTTCGGTGGCTGCGGCCGTGAGCCATGCATGAGCTAACACCTCGATTTTACGCTTTCATGTATCGTATACAATTATTCGTCAATTATATCAAATATAATTATACGATGATTTTCACAAACTCAATTTAATCATATCATATATGATTATATACAATTTTAAATAGCATGCAATATTAATTCTAATATGATTAAACTATTTAACCACATAAATACGATATGAGCCTTGAACCTGGCTCTGATACCACTGTAAGTAATCCAAGAGCATACAACGCAGCGGAATAAAATTTTATATGGATTACTAACCAGCAGATCTATAAATAGGATTTCATATCGGATAAAGGAATAACAAGTGTCTCACCCTTGTAGCGTGTTTGAGCCGATTCCACGGAGCTGCACCACGTCCAACGCCTCCTCCGAGTCACTAGCAAAACTCAACAAGTTTTGCCTCAACGGTATCCACACGATCAAATCGGATGAAGGGATAGTCTACGAACAAGTTGCTAGACTAGTTCTTAAACCGGAACAAGAAACACTCTCGATTCACAATCGAAAAGGATGGCCGGAATGCACCACAACTCACGTCGGTTATATCAAAACCGAGCGAGCTTGGAGATGCACTTAGGCGGCCGAATGTCTTCTTAGTTTAGGTTAGTATGATATGAATTGTATTTTTTTTATCCAATTAATTACCATGCAATCATATTATATATGATTAATTAAAGGCTTTCATAAAGCCTCATGGGCTTAAGCCCATGATTTAATTTAATCATTATGATTATTAATTAAGACTCCTCTTAATTATTTAATTCATCCCATGAATTTAATTTCCCTTCTCGATTTAATCTTTTGTGCGACCCGATAGGATCTTGTAATGTTGGCAGTGACATAAAATCTCATTTTATGTCGCAAGCAAGGAGCGGTGTTTAGCAACACATCGAGGCTACCCAAATTACAAGAATGTCAATGACTCGACATAACCTATAGAACTTGTGATAATATTAACCATGTAACTTAATCCCTTTGTCCTTTGTGTTTAGATTGAACACGAGTCATGGAATAGTCATACTCGTATATCCAATCTTTATTTCTTGATCCCCAAGTAGAACTAGAATAAACGAATAAGCTCGATATCTCATATCGACTCATTCGAGCATGGCCATGCATTTTAGTTCTTACTTGATCAAGGGCCAAACACATCTCCTGTTAAATAGGAGGGACAAATCCTATCTCGATCAGTCAACATCCCTCTACATAATTCGTAGTGTATCCAATAGTCGCCTTTATAGTTTACCCTGTTACGGGTAACGTTTGACGATATCAAAATACATAACTCCTTATGTTGGGATCTCTGATGATCACAAGTCGTAAGGATTACATACATTATTATCACTATGAGAATTGCATATGACGATCATATAACTATCCATGTTGCATTCTCATGGTGGGTCTGTCCAGTACATCGTTCTCTAACATGTACCCATATGTTGATTTGATATCTCATATCAATGAACAATTCATCGATCAACACATACTAGTCTCTACGTATTATCATTATCCCTTTCATGATAATACTTGACTAGGGACATCTTTAAGAATAATACAATATTATTCTAAGGACATTAACATATATATTAATTCACATTGCACAGTTAAAAGAATAATATATAATAATGAATTGCCATTCATAAAATCATATTACATTGTATGTCATAAACAATCATCTAATGATATGTCTTATGGCATATTCCAACAGCACCGACGGGCTATCAACATGCACCGATGAAGTCAATTTATTAAATTCATTGTTTTAGTTTTTTAACGAACATAAAATTTTCTCTCAGATACACCTCCATCATCACCAAGCTCAGAAGAAATTACAAAAAGGTGGAATAAACAAACCACATATCGGGCCAACCTACAGGCAGTTATAACAGAGATAAAGGCACTTGAACTCAGTCAAGTTCACATCAGAGTGGTAATGAAGACACCGTTCTGGCCTTTACTGAACTCCATTTTTTCCAACATAATTGTCCTCGATCATTGCAAAAAGCGTGACATATTAGTAAAAGACATCATTGGCTGCTTCAACAGAAAATCTCAAGATTTCACATTCGGATCATATACAATGAAAATCAGGACAAATGATGTGTGTATACTCTTTGGAATAAAAGATGGTAAAGAAGACATTGATATGCAGCTTCAGGATTACCAACGTACAGAATTCTTATATAGATGCTTTCCAGAAAAGAAAGGAGATAAAAAAGACATAAGGATGAGCAAGAGTTTAATCTACAAAAAATTGAAAATAAAGGCAAAAAGCAACATTGATACTAATGTCAATGACGTTACTCGTTTGGTGACCTATACATTCTTGCAGCCTTTTTCATATCAACAAAATCATCAAACATTCCATGGGCGTACACATCGGTTGTTGAGGACCTGGACATGATTTGCAGCTACGACTGGTCCAAACACATATTGAATACATTGCTCAATAGCCTGATGCAGCCTGACTCTAAAAAACACTCCGGCTGTGTTCTATTGCTACCTGTAGGAAGTCATTTTAATCAATCTTTAAACAACAATTATTTCTTCATGTTTATATAATAACATTGATTCTATATACTTTGCAGTATTGGTTATGTGAGAGGACAGAGCTCATAAATCCAGTCCAGCCCAACCTTATCCCAAGGTTCCTTAAGTGGAATCTTGAGGATTTTTACAAAAGGATTCAAAACATTGACATCAAAGAGCTCGCCCGTGATTATGTAAGTTTCTTGTACATTCAATTTAACTATGTTGGTGCATGCAATTTAACTTGTGCTGGTGCATGAAATTTTTTGATACTGGTGCATGCAATTATATAACATGCGATGCTTGAATAAATCTTTATAATGATTTTACTTGAAATGTACTAACGATGCATGTAAATACACAAGCATAAAACAAAATTGCATTTATCAAACATGAACAACTTGAATCAATCGGTGCATGTAAATACACATGCACCTATTCACATTTTTTTCTATCGGTGCATGTGATTTCACATGCACCGGTAGACCATTAGTTGCCTTTATCCAAAATGTGAGGCTTGAATATATATTTTATAATTATATTACTTGATATGTACTAACGATGCATGTAAATACACAAGCATTAATTATCATTTTGTTTATATCTATGCATGTGATATGCATGCACCGATAGTTCATTAGGTTCATGCAATTTAACTACACTGGTGCATGCAATGAAACTATGCTGGTGCTACAATTTAACTAGACTTTGATAGTAAAAAAACCTCTGCAAATTTCTGTTGAAGAAGATGAATGCTGAATAAAGCCATTGCTTGTGCTACAGAAGCTCCAATGACATATCAACTTCCCGATTTGAATTCAAGCATTAAAACAGTTGAATATTTGACAACAGCGGACTCCACCATTGCCGGAGTCCTCATGGAACTGAAGCAACAAAGTACAGAGGAAAATATATACAATGATGAATACATTGAAATGGAGGGCAACATGGTGGATGTAGCTATTGATGAGGAACCAGGCCAGAACGAACGAAGAAAATGTCGCCAATCTGTCTGAAGAAATGAATGAACTTGATGCCACACAAGCCCAAGAAATTCTTCAAGCTGCATTACTTGTAACAAAGATTGAAGAATTGAAGGCGACGCTCGTGACAAAGGATAATGAAATAACAGAACTGAAGAACATTGTTGATTCCTTTGATCATGAGAAAGAAACAATTCCAACACCGCAATTTTTTGAATATGCGGAACTAACAGCCCAGCTGGAAGAAACAAAAACAAATCTTTTTCTGAGAGACGAGCAAATGAAAGTAATTAAAGACAATTACGAAGAGATGAAAAAAAGAAAGATGAGCTCGAAACTATCATAACACAGCTCTATGCGGACCTTGAAAGGGTAAATGATGAGAATAATTCACTGAAAAATGAGCTTCTCAATGTCAAAGCTGCCTCTTTCATCATTAATCAAGAACAAGAACAGATCTTTAAAGAAATGCAAGAACTAACATCCCTTGTCAAGAGGATCAAGAAAAGGGTGGACAGGCAGCAAAAAATGGAGATGGACCACACCTACCCTGATAAGAGGAAGGCAAAGAAGACCAAGAAAAACGATGAAGAGGGAGATAAAAAGTTTGCAGAAGTGGAATCAATACAAAGTCTGAAAGACAAAGTTACAACTAATGATCCCATAGATCTAGAGCTGAGAGATAATGATTTCGTCAGCGACAATAAACAAAAAGGGAAGGCAAAAAAAGATAATGGACCGCTCAAGTTCAAAACCACAATGCCTGCCATGAAGCTCTTAACAGCGGATGAAAAGTCTTACATAATGAATATAAACAAGAACCATGGAAAATGGTACGTCTAATTTAATTAAACAACACTTCCTTGACACTGACTCTTCAACTGCGTGCAGGGGACTTATCTGGAAAGACAAATTCACCAACAGAAAGTTATTTGTATAGGATATTGCTGAAATCCTTCACGATGTACCTCTTGCCAACGATGTAAGTCAATTGCATTATACTTTTCTAATGATTTTTCTTGATAAAAAAATATTAATTCACATTTTGTTAATCGGTGTATGTAAATAACATGCAAATATTCACCTTTTTTCTATCGGTGCATGTGAAATCACATGCACCGGTAGACCTTTAGTTGCATTATCCAACATTCTCTATCGATGCATGTAAAATCACATGCACCGATATACCTTTAGTTGCATTTATATAACATGCAATGCTTGAATAAATCTTTTATGATTATTTTACTTGATATATACTAACGATGCATGTAAATACACAAGCATAAAACAAAGTTCATTTATACAATATGAACAACTTGAATCAACCGGTGCATGTAATTAACTTGTAGAAATTCAAATTTGTGGTATCGGTGCATGTGATTTCACATGCACCGGTAGACCATTAGTTGCATTTATCAAACATGTACACATGCACCGACATAACATTAGGTGTATGTCTCGCACATGAACTACTTTATATATCTGTGAAACTGATTGATCATTACTTACAGATGATTGACCGTTGGGCGATTATTGTAAATAACCACATTGCCAAGAACGGAAAAAAGAAGATAGCCTATGTGTTCAACAGCATGTGTTGGGTAATAAAACTCAACTATTAAATATTTTTTTCTCATTAAACAAAGTGCACTCATACCATTCAACTTTGGATACTCGTATATCATGCAATTATTTCATACAAATTTGCAGCAATACGCAGCACTGATCTCAGTAGGAAGCTACTACAAAGACTCAGCAGAAAACAACATTGATAAATTCCTACCAGAGGCAATGTCATATAGGTTTTTGGTTTTTCCAATAAACACACCAGGCAAAGAAGACCACTTAAAAACACCAGGATACCACTGGACACTACTTGTCTTTGATATTCAAGAGTCAGTTTGGACTCATTACAATTCAATAAGGCCACGAATTGAGGGGGAGACAGATTATTACTTTGAAAAGGCCAAATTACTAGTAAGGTTTACTTTAAATACACTTATTTTTTTAAATTCAATACTTTTTTATAAAATTACCAGTTGATAACAATACTTCTTCCAAAATATAGAAAGTCTACGTTGAAGAGAAGATGAAGAAAATCATTCAGGAGTCTCCTATTTCAGCAGGTATCACCTACAGTCCAAGTGAAGATACACACGAAATCATAACATTCAAAGAAGCAATGCAACAAAAGTCTGGCTCGACAGACTGCGCCGTGTTTGTTTGCATGAACATGGAAAGAATTATGAGAGGACAAGAAGTGCCCAAGCATTCAAATGTAGATATAAATAGTATTTATAGAGCAAAAATGGTGAAAGTCATCCTCCAAAATGTATAAGACAACGATTAATACTTTGTTGTATATATATTTTGTATTGTAAATTTATAATTTTGTAAAGAAACAAACTTTTGAATCCTACAAGTGCTCTTTGTTTAATTTTTATTGTGTGTGTCCCTTCACATGCACCGAATGAGACTATAGGTTCATGTGAAACACATGCACCTATAGACAGAAGCGGTGCATGTATTTGTTTACTTGTGTTAATTCAAATTTGGTTTCAGTTGGTGCATGTAAATAACATGAAATATTCACATTATTTCTATCGGTGCATGTGAAATCACATGCACCGATATACATTTATTTGCAATTATATAACATGCAATGCTTGAATGATGATTTTACTTGATATGTATTACGATTCATGTAAATACATTAGCATAAAACAAAGTTGCATTTATCCAACATGAACTACTTGAATCAACCGGTGCATGTAAATAACAATGACCAATTCAATTTTTTGTATCGGTGCATGTAAATCACATGCATCGCTAGATCATTAGTTGCATTTTTCATACATGCAAGGCTTGAATATATATTTTACAATGATTTTACTTGATATGTACTAACGATCCATGTAAATACACAAACATTAAGAAAAATTTTGTTTCTATAGGTGCATGTGATATACATGCACCGATAATTCATTAATTGCATTTATCCAACATTCTCTACGGTGCATGTGAATCACATGCACCGATAGACATTTAATTGCAGTTATATAACATGGATTGCTTGAATAATCTTTTATAATTATTTTACATGATATCTACTAACGATATTATTTATTTTGTTACACACACGCAACGCGTGTGCGTCGTATACTAGTACAATATGAATCACATGCACCTGTAGACAGAAGCGGTTCATGTATTTGTTTACTTTTGTTATTCTAATCAACGATGCATGTAAACTAACCTGCATTAACATTTTGTTTCTATCGGTGCATGTATATCACATGCACCGATAGAATACACATTTTCATTTATCCATGTTCAACTTGAATCTTTTGGTGCATGTATATGACATGCACCTATATGTGAAACTTAAATCTATAGGTGCACGTAAATTACAAGCAACTATAGAAAGAAATGGTATGTATTTGTATCATTATGTTAAATAACCAATAACAAATCAAACAAATAATTTCTAAAATTAAATGTTGTTCAACATAAACTTACAAAAAACATCAAATAGGTTCCTTACAAGTCTTTCCTATTATGTCCATATTTTTTACACCGACTACAACGCAACTGTCGAATGTTTTCACATTTGGATCTAATTCTCCTCTTCTTTGGACGACCCGGTTGCCTTTTTGTTTGTGGTGGCAAAATATTCATATCCGTGACAATCTGAGCAAAATCACCACTTGAACGTCCTGGAATCGGAATTATAACTCCTTCATAGCAACTCTTATAAGTACGAACATGGAAATACACATCAACAACGTCATCTATGGCCATCTTGTTCCTCCTAAATACAGCAATCGCATGAGGATATGGGAATCCATCAAGCTGCCACTGATAGCAAGTACACATACGAATATCAAGGCACACAGTAACTGAAGGATATGAAAACACCTCGAAACAACAGTCAGTAGACATCTTCACATTCCATGCACGACCTTGATTTTCGTAAAAAGACCATTTCTTTTCCATCTTCGCGCACAGAACCCCGCCCCATCGTGCATCCATTGATCTCCTATCATAAAACCAGCTCATCAGCTTAACCCGGATACAATCCACCATGTGAGCAATAGGCAGACCCCTTGCCTCTAATATCCACGAATTGAAAAACTCTGCTGCATTTGAATACATCTCTCCATATCGCATGCCGCGTGAGTAAGCAATTGTCCATTTCTCCAAACATAGACCCTGTAAAAACCCTTCTACAATTGAACCACCTTCTCGTTTCAAAATAGCAAGCTTCTCTGTGAAAATAGCCACCGTCGGTGAATATGCACACTCATCCAACAAGTAACACATCCTTTCCCGAAACTGGTTCGAAAAATGTTTGCCAACATATATGTCCCGGAGGTTGCATTTCAAATGATAAAGACAAAAAAAGTGTTTTGGAGAAGGTCCAAACACAACAGGTAAAGCCTCCATCAAACCAACATTCCGATCAGATATATAAACAATATCTCCACCATTATCTACAATCTTGCTCAAGCAAGATAGAAACCAACACCAATTATCAAAGTTCTCTGAGTCCACAATAGCAAAAGCCAGGGGGAACAACCCTACAATAAAATAATCAAAACATATAAAGCAAAAAAAATACAATTTATGTTTTATTATGCACTTATATAACCTTTGGTGGTACATTTAGAGACGCCAAGTTCTATCGGTGCATGTAATATACATGCACCGATAAATTTGCGGTGCATGTAATATATATGCACCGATTCTCAGTTACATGTAGCATTTTTTTACTCACAAGTCTATCGGTGCATGTAATATACATACACCGACTGACTTCAATGCATGTAAAATCTCATTTACATTATAAGCTTGTTGCATCTTACCTTGATTCCCATCCTTTGCAGTAGCTGACAGAAGTATGCCCTTGAAACGGGATTTCAAAAAAGTTTCATCAAGAAATAACATAGGGCGACAAAATTTAAAACCATCCATACAAGCACGAAACGACACAAACAAATGGATGAATTGGTTACATTCGTCAACTTCAAGCTCTACAAAACTCCCAACATTAGTCGTCTTCACCGCATCGATGTACCACTTCAACTCCTTGAAAGAATCATCATAATTTCCAAAAGCAGTAGACCTAGCCTTCTCCACACTTCTCCATGCCTTAATGTATGTTATATCCAACCCATAATCATTTTTCATTAACTCCATTACAGACCTAGCAGAAAAGTTTGGATTGGAACTGACTCGTTCGCAAATAATTTCTGATATTAAATGTGAAACAATCCTTTTTGATTTGTCTTTCATGACTCGTAGACCACACATGTGAATGTTGTTCAATTTCTTTATGTAGAAAGAACCATTTACACGTGAAATGTTGGCACTCACAAACCAGCCACACCCATCAACATGCTTCCTAGAACATTCAGCAACTACTCTATCTTTATTATTTTTCACATAGTTGTAATCAAAACCAACCTCCATGGAATATTTACTCAACTCACTTCGAATCTCTTCAACACTACCTGTAAATACTTGACACACCCTACTAATAATTGATGACCATCCAGAACATAACAACAACTTCTCCTTGCCTTTAATTTTGCATCTTCGATATTCTGAATCAAGTCCTACACCTGATGGTGAACTGCAAATTTGTTTTGTCGATATATGTGCACCACCTGATTCTATTGATGCGTGTAAATCACGGGCATAAATAGACTCTAGAGGTGCATGTATATTGCGTATACCGCTTGACTCTGCCAAAAAGTTTATACCACATGCAATTGTGTCTACCGGTGCATGTATGTCACATGCACCTCTAGACACAATCGATAAACTACCGCCACCTTCATCAACAGACCTCAACAATGAAGCATTACAATCAACAACATGCACTGTCAACAAACAAAGATTGATCATCTTACACAACAAAAACATATTTCTCATATCAATCGCATTACTCAAACAACAATTAGGGTGCCCATCGATTGAGTATTTGAAACAAAATTCATCGGCATTCATATCACACCACTTAGCAGATGCACAGCCTATTAAATCACTGAATTCGAAACCGGGATTAACATTCAAAACCAATGTTTTCTCTCTAAATTTCAAAAGAATAATGATTTCATTATCCATCAGAATTAACGATAAAAATCTCAGGAAATTTTGATCAATTTACAGTTAATTGAATATTTAACAGATCGAACAATCTAAAATCAGAAAGCGAAGTAAAACACGATCGAAATCAGCTGCTCAATGAATTAGATGAAAAAAATTTGGGACAACGATAATTGTTATGTGAGAAAAATTAAATTACGTTATTGTTTATGATGGTTTTTATTTCTTGCAACAGGGGTAATTTAGTAATAAAAATTGACCAATTAGATTAGGGTTTAATAAATTGGACTTATGTGAAATAACTTTTTTAAAAGGTATATTTAGTTGAAAAGGAAATATTTTGATAGATTTAGTTGAAACATATTTTGAAAAGTGGTACCTATATGTAATTTCCTCTTACTTAATTATGGATTGATAATTTTTAACAAGCATGCTAAAATCAAGTATAAAAGGTATTGTAGTCAATATATATTTATAAAAGTAAACTAGTATAGTTAAAAAAATGAAATACAAATAATACTTTTTTAACTAAATAAACTTGATGTAGTTAAGAGAGTAAATATTACTTTATTACAAAACTATAATAAAATTTAAGGAATCTTTTACATCTAACAGAACGATTTACTCTTAGCCTTTATAATGTTAACAAATGTGACAACTTGCTTGGGTCAACTTGTTACGATCAAACACTTACACTAAATCAAAAACTATAGTTGTTAACATATGCACAACTTTATCTTTTACACAGTGGCAGCACAAAGCTCCGTACTAAACGACATGTGGACATGAGTGCTGCACCACATATGTGCTAATGGGTCATGCATGGTATGCTTTGGGCTATAGGTGGTGATGCACATTAGTCTATGGGTGCGCGAAATAATTGATGTGTACATCCTTTCCAGCAAACCCTCTCCAATCGTATCATGAGTGGCTCAAACTCATGATCTCGCTCCGATATCAATTGTTATGATCAATCGCATACAACTACGCCAAAAATATAACTGGCAGCAACTTTATTTATTTATACAGTGGCAGCGCAAAGCCACGTATCACACTAAACGACAGGTGGACATGAGGCGTTGCACTGCGTGGATGCCAATATTCTAGGTTTGTCATGCCTTAGACGATAAATGGTGCTGTACCTTCATCTACGAGTGCAAAAAAAAAATTGTTTGGTATACTATTCCCTAACTCCATTTGAAATAAGAGTCCAGGCAACATAAAGTGGAAAGGAAAATCAGATTAATTCTATAATTTAAAATTAAAGATGACATATCCGATCAAAAATCTTTATTTACCTCTGATTTATATCCGATCAAATACTAGAGAAGTGGCATGAATTGCATGCTACTTTTGATTCGAGCATCCTATGCAATTTTTTCATTATTCTGCTATATATATATATATATATATATATATATATGATTTTGGAGTAATAATACATAGTTCACCAGAAGACCACTCATAAGCAGTGATAAAGTATGGAATAATCAACCACCAAATTGGCTTTTGAAATTATTAAATGTGCAGCTTTGCATTTCAAAAAATTCACCCAAATACTTCACATGGTTCGTGTTAGGTGCGTAACCAACCAAAATTTTAGAATTAGATGGGCAAAAACTTATATAATATATTTTTGGTGGGCAAAATATAATAATTTTATTATTTTTAAAAATTTTATTATAAAATTAAAATATTTTTAATATAAATGATATTATCTTAAAAAATTTATGCTGGGAAAAAGCCCGACTTTGCCCAAAGAAAGATACATCCCTGGTCACAACTAAGACTCAAATTTTAGGGTTTAGGGTTTGGGGTTTGAGGTTTGGGGTTTGGGGTTGGGGGTTTAGGGTTTAGGGGTTTGGGGTTTAGGGTTTGGGGTTTAGGGTTTGGGGTTGGGGGTTTGGTGTTTCGGGTTTAGGGTTTAGGGTTTAGGGTTTTAGGGTTTTAGGGTTTAGGGTTTAGGGTTTAGGGTCTTTTGATAATTTTCAGTGTTCATTTGCAAGTGATGGATTATATAAGGAAATTATGATCTTGGTTGTGTTCGAAGTGTTGGGTTTCCGTACCCCGACGCCAGATCCAAACGCAGCGGAAATAATACAATAAACAGATCTGACTCGGGGACGGACGATCGCGCCTGATTCATGTATTAACATGCAAATATCAAAATAAATACACGAAAAGATAATTACCGATAACAGCGAAATCAATCTGATGTCGGTGGTCCTCGAGTCCAATCAACCTGACCAGATCTACAAGCAACACCAGTGCTAGTTTGGCGTCCGCGTTTCTATGAGATTGTGTATTGAATGGTCTGAGTAACCCTAGAGTGAACCTTATATTTATAGCCACTTTAAAAATGGTTAACAAAGTAACCCGAGACGCCAACTCAGTTGGCGCCTTCTAATGGAGACGCCAACTGAGTTGGCGTCTCCTACTTTTTTTTATTTTTATGTTGGCGCCTCCAACATATAGTTGGCGCCTCCAACATATGTTTTTTTTTAAAAAAAAAAATTAATTTATTATTATTATATTACGAAAAAAAAACAAAAAAAAAATCAATGTAGTGTTCAAAGTCAATCACTATCTCAAAACCTATTATTGATAGTACAAATATTTTCTCATTATATAAATATATAATGTCTTGTGAACTGTTGGTTGTGTCCAATCATTCTCTCATATTCAAATTCAAATAATAACGTTCCCATGAGTTTGAATACTCACTTTGACCATTTAAAATTTTGAATCACATCCAAATAAGTATAAAATACTATCTTTTGATCTGTACAAAGATTAATATGTGTCCCACTTGGAGGTGTAGTTGAAGTTAGGGTGTAAATGAATCGAATCGAGCCGAATATGAAGAAATTTTTAAGCTTCGAATTTGGCTTGAAATAGTTATATTCGAACTCGGGTTTGATTCAAAGTTCGAACATGCTCGAATCTTTTCGAACCAAACTCGCGCCAAATTTTCAAAACTATTCGAAATTTGAATCAAACCCGAGTTCGAATATAACTATTTCAAGCCGAATTCGAAGCTTAAAAATTTCTTCATATTCGGCTCGATTCGATTCATTTACACCCTAACTTCAACTACACCTCCAAGTGCGACACATATTAATCTTTGTACAGATCAAAAGATAGTATTTTATACTTATTTGGATGTGATTCAAAATTTTAAATGGTCAAAGTGAGTATTCAAACTCATGGGAACGTTATTATTTGAATTTAAATATGAGAGAATGATTAGACACAACCAACAGTTCACAAGACATTATATATTTATATAATGAGAAAATATTTGTACGATCAATAATAGGTTTTGAGATAGTGATTGACTTTGAACACTACATTGATTTTTTTCTTTTGTTTTTTTTCATAATATAATAATAATAATAATAATAATAAATTAAAATTTAAAAAAAAAAACATATGTTGGAGGCGCCAACTGTGACATCCCCGAAATGGTTAATTGCTATTTGGCTTTAATTGTGTTTATTATGATTAATTATGTGGTAATTAATTATATGTTGGTTTTATTTACCTTATGTGGAAATGCATGGTCATGTGGATAGGGTGACCCGGGGTTGCATTTCAGGGTGCATGTGGTGCATGTTGGGTAAATATTATTGGAAGCATGATTTATTTGCCTTTTGTAGCAATTTATGAGAAATCATGTGTTAATTGATATTATGGTGCATTTTGAGTAAATGCTTTGAAAAATATCATGTTGGGGTGTTTTATACACCATGGAGTTGTTTAGTATGCATTTTAAATAACCAACACCTTTTCTTTATTACCCAAACCCCACTTTACATCCCTCACTCTTACTTTACCAAAATATCACACCAAACCCTTCCCTTCTCTTTATTTTCGAGCTCAAGCCTAGGGTTGAGGAGAAACCTTTCAAAAATCTTGTTTTGTGGAGCTTGTTGGGTGATTTGAGATCCCCAAGAGGTATGGGTACCTCATGTTTTAATTTTGTAAGGTTTTGTTTGAGTTTGGTTGGGTTTTGAAGGGTTTAAAATGGGTTTGTGTTGGGTGTTGTGATTTTGGTAGTGTTTTGGTTGGATGTTGTTTAATTGAGTTTATGTTGATGTTTAGTGTTGGTTTTGAGTTATTGGTATTGATTAATGTTGGTGTATGTGGGTGTGTATGAGATGGGGTTGAAGATGGGTGAATAGTGCCCAAACCCCGCATGCCCGCAGCTCGGCGATCGATCGGCGTTTTTCTCGCGATCGATCGCGAGCAGCAGTGCTGAGGCAGAGGGCTTCAGCGATCGATCGCGAGATGGGCGCGATCGATCGGCGAGGCCGCGATCGATCGGCGCTAGCTCCGCGATCGATCGCGGATTGTTGAAAATTGTTGGGCGAGGCAGTGTGTTCTCGCGATCGATCGGGGCTTGATGGCGATCGATCGCGAGACACCAAAAAGGGTGTTTTTGGTTATTTTTGTGGGATTTTTGGTATTGGACTATTATTGGGTTCTAATATTGGTATTTGTGAATATGTAGAACCAACCCAGGTGGCAACGCAGCCAAGGAATTGAGGTCCAACCACATTCCACATTTTGGAAAGGTACGTAGTGGACGTACGGGCACCCAACGGTAACATGTATTTTATATACTCATTGTTTATGCATTGTGGATGCGAGTATATATGTGGTATTGCATTGTGGATGCATATACATGTTGATTTATGCCATATGAGGTATTGCATTGTGGATGCATATACATGGTAATTTATGCATATTGATGTTAGATGCATATTATGATTATTGGATGCACATCCCATGAGTCGTGGTCATCCTTTGATGATTTTAATGCTTGCCGCTTTTTGTATTGGTTCCGCTAAATGTGAAGCGAGGGGTGGGAGCGCCGCATGTCACATTTGAGCGTGGTTGTCATATGGGGCGAGGAAAGGGTATTTGCCGCTCTCTGTGAAGCGAGGGGTGGGAGCGCCGCATGTCCATTGTAGCGAGGTTATCCTATGCCGCCCATATGAATATAAGCGAGGGGCATTAAAATACACTGTGATGGACAGACTAGGGAATGGTGACCAATATGTGGTACAGTTGAGATGGTATATGATGTCATGACATGTTTTGGCCATTAAAAATAATCTGTTGATTATACTCATGAGTTGTGGTACAGGGACAACCAAATGGGAAGCGTTTGAAATGCATGGAAAACAGGAAGTGTTTTATATTGATTATGCATTTACGCTTTATCTTCATATTGTGTTGAATATGAATGATTATTATTGCTCATGTTTGGGGGTTGTCCTTGTAGGTACCTTTTTGGCATGATAGCAAGCTTGAACGGGTTGAGGTGGTGAGCTTGTGAAGCATTCTTTTGAGGATTAAAGGACAGGATTATTTTGGATAGTATCTACTCTAGGAGTAGTATAAAACTATAGATGAACATTCATTGATTGGAATGTAATTAATCCTTTTAGTGGTCCTTATTTTTGGCATGTAATGCTTAAGCTCATAGACTCAACATGTTCTTTATACTCTGATTGATTTACTTTAGCTCTATTATGCCTTAATTCCGCACTTAAGGATTAGGGTCCTTACATTAGTGGTATCAGAGCAGTGGTTAGAGAACCCGGGAACGAGTGAAGGGTAGCCTTAGCATGTTTGGCTAGGTGCTTACATTTGAAGCATGTTTATGCATGTGGTGCATATTGGTGTATATTTGGTTATACTAACATGCTTATATCACTCCTGTTATCTAACGACATGATATATATATTGCTTTGGATTGTTGTTAACAATTGTGTTACAGCATGGCTGCTAATGAGGAAGTCGGAGATGTTGGGAGTGTAAATGCGAGTATTGGACAGGCTAATCCTCTACCTCCACCGGCTGTAGGGATGGAACCAGTGGTCCAGTTATTGCTACCGGGTGAGATTAGCTTGACTCAGTTTCTGTCTTATCATCCGCCCCGGTTTGAGGGGACAGAGTCCGGAGAAGAGGCTGAAGAGTGGTTAGAAAGACTTGAGCAGATCTTTGTATCGGCTCCTTGTGCTGTGACGGCTTGGCTGAGGCTAGCGGAGTTTCAATTAGCCAAGAAACCTCTGATGTGGTGGAGGAGCACAGTAATGGAAATGAGAGCACTGGGTGCTGTGATTGACTGGACGCTCTTCAGGACCAGGTTCTTGAACCGATACTTCTCCGCAGCAGCAAGACAGACAAAGGAGGATGAATTTACAAGTCTGAGGCAGGGGAACATGACAGTGGCAGACTATACCACACAGTACTCATCACTACTGAGGTATGTCCCCCATATTGCCTCTGATGGACGTGCCAAGATGAGAAATTTCATGAAAGGACTGCGACCGGAGCTCTATGACCGGATTATCATCAATAACCCAACTTCTTTTGATGATGCTCTCACAAGAGCGGAGCTTGCTGAGCTAGGAGTGGGAGCTTATGCCATGCCACCACCGGTACCGCAACAGAGGCAGACTAGTGACAGTTTGAGGCCTCGGGGTGAGCCATTTAAACCCCGTGGTGCCTCTTCATCTTCGCGGTATGGTGGAAAGAAACACTTTGGACAGAAGCAGGATAACAAGAAGGGTAATTGGTCGGCCAATCGGGGATCTTCACAAGGGGAGAGGCCGGGAGAGCCTAGGTGCAACAATTGTGGAGGGCCGCATTCTTCAAATAAGTGTCCTGCATGTTATAGCTGTGGCAAGATGGGCCACATTGCTCGGCATTGTCCCACCAGGGGAGACCAGTCAGAGTATCAGGGCGGCAGGCCAAGGTTTGAGGACAGGACAGTGCAGCAGAGGCAGCAGTTTGGGCCTCGTCCATCGGGAGGTCAGACAGTGGGACCACCCCAGGGACAAGTATATGCACTGACCAGGGAGCAGGCTCAAGCAGCTCCAGAGGAGGTGATTGCCGGTACGTGTCATTTATTTACGTACCCTGCTTTTGTTTTGATAGATACAGGTGCCTCCCATTCCTTTGTGTCTGTGGGATTTGTGGAAAGACACCATATGCGCACGTCTTCTTTGCCCACGCCTCTATTGGTCTCGACACCCACTGGAAGAAATGTTGTTGCTGATCAGTATATGGCAGACTGCCTCATTTATTTTGAGGGCAACGAGTTGAGATCAGACTTGATTGTGCTGGGTATGTCAGACTTTGACTGCATCTTGGGTATTGATGTTCTGAACAAATATCAGGCAGTGGTAGATTGCCGGCAGAGAACAGTGAAGTTCAGACCTGAGTTGGGCAGTCAGTGGACTTTCTTTGGCAACGGGTCTCGTGCGAAGATTCCGTTGATTTCAGCGATCAAGATGTCTCAGCTATTGGAACGTGGGCACACGGGCTATCTTATTTATGCCGTGGACACGTCTGGAAAGAGTAAAGAACTGAGAGTTGAGGATGTACCAGTTGTGGCAGAATTTGCTGATGTATTTCCAGAAGAGATCCCAGGATTTCCACCGGCCAGGGAAGTTGAATTTGGGATCGAGTTGTTGCCAGGGACATCCGCTATCTCTCGTGCACCTTATAGGATGGCACCGGCAGAGTTGAGAGAGTTGAAGGAGCAGTTGCAGGATCTTCTGGACAAGGGGTATATACGCCCGAGCGTGTCACCATGGGGCGCACCAGTCCTCTTTGTGAAGAAGAAGGACGGTTCGATGCGGTTGTGCATCGATTACCGGCAGCTAAACAAGGCTACAGTGAAGAACAAGTATCCTCTCCCAAGGATAGACGACTTGTTTGATCAGTTGCAAGGTACCAGGGTGTATAGCAAGATTGATTTGAGATCCGGGTATCATCAGATTCGGGTCAGAGAGGAAGATGTGCAGAAGACAGCGTTCCGGACTCGATACGGGCATTATGAGTTCTTAGTGATGCCGTTCGGTGTGACGAATGCTCCAGCAGTCTTCATGAGTCTGATGAACAGAGTGTTTCAGCAGTATCTTGATCAGTTCGTCATCGTGTTTATTGACGACATTCTTATCTACTCCCGGAGCGAGGAAGATCATGTGAAACACTTGAGGACAGTGCTTCAGATTCTCAGAGAGCATCAGTTGTATGCTAAGCTCAGTAAGTGCGAGTTTTGGCTGAGCAGTGTAGTGTTTCTGGGGCATGTCATTTCGAGCAGCGGGATATCAGTGGACCCCAAGAAGATTGAGGCTGTGATGGAGTGGGCTGCCCCCACTTCTGTGCCTGAGATCCGGAGTTTCCTTGGTTTGGCCGGGTATTATCGGCGCTTCGTCGAGGGCTTTTCGAAGATTGCCAAGCCGCTGACTCAGTTGACTCAGAAGGGTGTGCCTTTCTTTTGGTCAGAAGCTTGTGAGGAGAGCTTCTAGGAGTTGAAGCACCGGTTGACGACGGCGCCAGTGTTAGTGATCCCGACGGAGAACTCCAGATTTGTTCTGTATACTGATGCATCACTGCAGGGCCTTGGATGTGTTCTGATGCAAGATAAGCATGTGGTAGCTTATGCATCGAGGCAGTTGAAGCCGCATGAGACCAGATATCCAGTCCATGACTTGGAATTGGCGGCTATCATCTTTGCCCTGAAGATCTGGAGGCATTATTTATATGGTACTTCATTCACCATATACACGGATCACAAGAGCCTCAAGTTTCTATTCACTCAGGCGGAGCTGAACATGAGACAGAGGAGATGGATGGACCTACTCAAGGACTATGATTGCGAGATTGAGTACCATCCGGGAAAGGCCAATTTGACAGCAGACGCTCTGACCCGGAAAGTGAGGAGTTCTGCTGAGGACGTCATTCATTTGTCGGCTATGATGACCTCCTATTGCCATCTGGGCTATGACTTCGACATTGATGCATCGCCAGTGTATGTCTCTACCTTATTAGCTGAGCCAGATATTTATGAGAACATCAGGAGAGCTCAGAGGTCAGATGCTGAGGTTCAGAGATGGTTGTCTATAGTGCATCTTGGTCAGCCGACGAAGTTCAGAGTGGCCGACGACGGATCTTTGAGATTGGGTAACCGCTGGGTAGTTCCGAGTACGCCGGAGTTGCGTAAGGGAATCTTGGAGCGAGCTCACAGTAGCAGACTTAGCATCCACCCAGGCGGGAAGAAGATGTACAGAGATCTGCGTGGTCAGTTTTGGTGGAAGCGAATGAAGTCTGATGTCGTCACTTTTGTGAAGAGGTGTCTGATCTGCCAACAGGTTAAGGCAGAGAGGCAGAGACCTGGCGGCGAGTTGAGAAGCTTGGAGATACCGAAGTGGAAGTGGGAGCACATTTCCATGGACTTCGTGACTCATTTGCCGAGGAGTGCTTCAGGCTTCGATGCTATTTGGGTGATTGTGGACAGATTGACCAAGGTAGCCCACTTTATCCCCTATAGCATGACATTTACATTTTTGAGGATGGCGCAGTTGTATATTAGAGATGTGGTGAGATTGCATGGGATCCCCGTTTCCATTGTGTCAGATCGAGATCCGCGATTCACATCTCATTTCTGGGAAGGCCTTCAGTCAGCTTTGGGAACTGAGGTCAGATTGAGCACTGCTTATCATCCTCAGACGGATGGCCAGACCGAGCGCACTATTCAGACGCTCGAGGACATGTTGAGAGCTTGTGTATTGGAGTTCGATGCTTCTTGGCAGGATTCAGTGCCTCTGGTAGAGTTTTCGTATAACAATAGCTACCAGGCAAGTATTCAGATGGCTCCGTTTGAAGCTCTTTATGGCAGACGATGTAGATCGCCCTTGTGTTGGGATGATTTGGATAGTAGATCAGTCGGAGGGCCTGAGTTGATCTGGGAAATGGAAGAGAAGATAAAGATTATAAGGCAGAAAATGAAAGCGGCCCAAGACAGACAGGCAGCTTATGCGAATAAACGGCGGAGACCGTTAGAGTTTCAGTTGGGAGATAAGGTCTTTTTGAAGATCTCGCCTTTCAGAGGCGTTGTGCGATTTGGGATGCGTGGGAAACTGTCTCCGAGGTATGTTGGACCGTACGAGATTTTGCAGCGCATTGGCACCTTAGCTTACCGACTGGCTTTGCCGCCTTCTTTATCTGGGATACATGATGGTTTTCATGTATCGATGCTGCGAAAGTATGAGCCGGATCCGTCTCACGTGTTACAGCCTTCCGAAGTTCAGTTAGAGTCAGATGTATCTTATGTGGAACGGCCTGTTAGAATTCTGGACAGAGCAGACCGTAGACTTCGGAACAAAGTGATACCGATGATCAAAGTTCAGTGGGATCGCAGGGGTGTCGAGGAGGCTACGTGGGAGACGGAGCAGCATATGGTGCAGCACTACCCGGAACTATTCTCTGGTATGAGTTTATGTTTAGTTTCTTTTGGGGTAGGTGCATGTGATTTCGAGGACGAAATCTTATAAGTAGGGGAGTATTGTGACATCCCCGAAATGGTTAATTGCTATTTGGCTTTAATTGTGTTTATTATGATTAATTATGTGGTAATTAATTATATGTTGGTTTTATTTACCTTATGTGGAAATGCATGGTCATGTGGATAGGGTGACCCGGGGTTGCATTTCAGGGTGCATGTGGTGCATGTTGGGTAAATATTATTGGAAGCATGATTTATTTGCCTTTTGTAGCAATTTATGAGAAATCATGTGTTAATTGATATTATGGTGCATTTTGAGTAAATGCTTTGAAAAATATCATGTTGGGGTGTTTTATACACCATGGAGTTGTTTAGTATGCATTTTAAATAACCAACACCTTTTCTTTATTACCCAAACCCCACTTTACATCCCTCACTCTTACTTTACCAAAATATCACACCAAACCCTTCCCTTCTCTTTATTTTCGAGCTCAAGCCTAGGGTTGAGGAGAAACCTTTCAAAAATCTTGTTTTGTGGAGCTTGTTGGGTGATTTGAGATCCCCAAGAGGTATGGGTACCTCATGTTTTAATTTTGTAAGGTTTTGTTTGAGTTTGGTTGGGTTTTGAAGGGTTTAAAATGGGTTTGTGTTGGGTGTTGTGATTTTGGTAGTGTTTTGGTTGGATGTTGTTTAATTGAGTTTATGTTGATGTTTAGTGTTGGTTTTGAGTTATTGGTATTGATTAATGTTGGTGTATGTGGGTGTGTATGAGATGGGGTTGAAGATGGGTGAATAGTGCCCAAACCCCGCATGCCCGCAGCTCGGCGATCGATCGGCGTTTTTCTCGCGATCGATCGCGAGCAGCAGTGCTGAGGCAGAGGGCTTCAGCGATCGATCGCGAGATGGGCGCGATCGATCGGCGAGGCCGCGATCGATCGGCGCTAGCTCCGCGATCGATCGCGGATTGTTGAAAATTGTTGGGCGAGGCAGTGTGTTCTCGCGATCGATCGGGACTTGATGGCGATCGATCGCGAGACACCAAAAAGGGTGTTTTTGGTTATTTTTGTGGGATTTTTGGTATTGGACTATTATTGGGTTCTAATATTGGTATTTGTGAATATGTAGAACCAACCCAGGTGGCAACGCAGCCAAGGAATTGAGGTCCAACCACATTCCACATTTTGGAAAGGTACGTAGTGGACGTACGGGCACCCAACGGTAACATGTATTTTATATACTCATTGTTTATGCATTGTGGATGCGAGTATATATGTGGTATTGCATTGTGGATGCATATACATGTTGATTTATGCCATATGAGGTATTGCATTGTGGATGCATATACATGGTAATTTATGCATATTGATGTTAGATGCATATTATGATTATTGGATGCACATCCCATGAGTCGTGGTCATCCTTTGATGATTTTAATGCTTGCCGCTTTTTGTATTGGTTCCGCTAAATGTGAAGCGAGGGGTGGGAGCGCCGCATGTCACATTTGAGCGTGGTTGTCATATGGGGCGAGGAAAGGGTATTTGCCGCTCTCTGTGAAGCGAGGGGTGGGAGCGCCGCATGTCCATTGTAGCGAGGTTATCCTATGCCGCCCATATGAATATAAGCGAGGGGCATTAAAATACACTGTGATGGACAGACTAGGGAATGGTGACCAATATGTGGTACAGTTGAGATGGTATATGATGTCATGACATGTTTTGGCCATTACAAATAATCTGTTGATTATACTCATGAGTTGTGGTACAGGGACAACCAAATGGGAAGCGTTTGAAATGCATGGAAAACAGGAAGTGTTTTATATTGATTATGCATTTACGCTTTATCTTCATATTGTGTTGAATATGAATGATTATTATTGCTCATGTTTTTGGGGGTTGTCCTTGTAGGTACCTTTTTGGCATGATAGCAAGCTTGAACGGGTTGAGGTGGTGAGCTTGTGAAGCATTCTTTTGAGGATTAAAGGACAGGATTATTTTGGATAGTATCTACTCTAGGAGTAGTATAAAACTATACATGAACATTCATTGATTGGAATGTAATTAATCCTTTTAGTGGTCCTTATTTTTGGCATGTAATGCTTAAGCTCATAGACTCAACATGTTCTTTATGCTCTGTTTGATTTACTTTAGCTCTATTATGCCTTAATTCCGCACTTAAGGATTAGGGTCCTTACACCAACTCAGTTGGCGCCTCCAACATAACGTCTCCATTAGAAGACGCCAACTGAGTTGGCGTCTCGGGTTACTTTGTTAACCATTTTTAAAGTGAGTTATTTTGTTAAAAACATTTTTTTCGGGTTATTTTTTTAAATAACCCTTTATAGTGTTTATGAGACAGCTAATTGGGCTAGGGCTCATAAAGCCCATCGGGCCAACGTTTGGCTTGCTGGATATTTTATGCTAAATTGCTAACAATCTCCCACTTGCCCAAAAGCCAACACAAAACAATAAAATCATAATCCAAGTAAGTCAATACAATTGAACAACTTGATGTACAACCATTGTACATAATTATGAGACATAAATATATCAAATGACTTAAATTTAGAACTTTCTATAGATGAAACACTTTCAAATATAGAAACTCCACTAGAATGAGGATCTTTCAAAAATTAAATTCATTTATTCTAAATCACTCAATTTGAGCACTTAACATTTAAGTCTCAATCCTCATCAATAGATCGACGGCGGGTTGATTGTGACCCAGCGAGGCTCAAGTGTATCATAGCAGTAGGATCACAACCTTTGTGATTTTAGAAGTCAAATGACTTCTTTGGGCTTACCCTGAATGCCCCCATTGTTAATTAAACTTCTTTAATAGACAATGACGGAAATATAATTCCAGCAACAACCTACCGATCGTGGGTAGCGCCTAGCATATGCTCTTCATGAAGATCTAGATACAAATGACTAGCAACGTACAAGAACCTGTCAGCCATAGTTAGCGTGCAATACATTCCTTTCACTCAATATGTCCCAATTGAATCAAGGGCATTGGTTGATCGAGACCTCTTATAATTTCAATAACTATGTATTTGTTTCACGTTATATGATTCATTGTGTGCGTATATGAAAAACTCATTTTTCACAAGCACTACCCACTCTGGCCAGAGATTCCTTGAATCAAATACAGAAAAACACATAGGACATCCTGGTTCAATAAGACCAGTGGTGAATCCCCAACGATAATCATAGGCCTCTGACAGCATCAGTGAATACCCAAAATAATGACTTTATGACACACATGTGAACAGTCATTAAATCAAAGTACACAGCTATCTATCAAGACCTCAATGATGCATCGGGTCATGAGGAGTAATGGTGCACAACCATGACTAGAAATTCTATACTCGACAAATGGTAACCACTTATAAAATTCCGAGTAGGGTCGTTCAGTGAACTCATTCCTAATGAGCACTTATTCATGTGTGCTAACTTCTCCAAGCCAACGCCGATGAAACGCGGCGCACTACACTAGACACATCATGAATACCAGTATCCGACGAGCATATATCGATATCGCATTCTCGAAGATCATCGACCAGGAACATTTAGAAATCGCAGTCGAGAATTTATTTCATGGTCAGCATCATATGCGTAACCACATTCTGTGGACTATAGCAATCTCAAGGACTCCATCAATGCATCATGATACATGGATAAATAGATGAAGAATGCCACATTCTGTCACAATATGATTATAAATACAATCAATCAACTATTGATTCAAATGATATCATTTATGACTATAATAATCTCCTAAAGCCAACTACCCATGTTCCTCAATCCCATCTTCTCAAGATGTCTCTCGAACACCAGTCGTGGTAAAGGCTTCGTCAATGGATCTGCCACATTGTATGTTGAAGCAACTCTCTCGATAAGGATGTCACCTCTACCAGCTATCTCTCGAATTAGGTGGTATTTTCTCAGTATATGTTTGGATTTTTGATGAGATCTCAGCTCTTTTGCTTGTGCAATAGCTCTATTGTTGTCACAGTACATAGAGACTGGGTCAACTGCACTGGAAATTACATCCAACTCTTGGATGAAATTTCTCATCCAAACTGCCTCTTTAGCTGCATCTGATGCTGCAATGTATTCAGAGTCAGTGGTGGAATCCGCTGTGTCTTGCTTGGAACTCTTCCAAGAGACAGCACCACCATTAAGCATAAATACAAATCCGAACATCGATTTGGTATCATCTACATCGGATTGAAAAACCAGCATCAACTTAGCCTTCAACTTTTATTTCTCCACTTACAGATCCAAAAACCATGAGCATATCCTAAGTTCATCACAAGTACTTGAGGATTATTTTCACAGTTTTCTAGTGGCCTTCACCGGGATCAGTCTGATGTCTGCTCATTACTCTAAGAACATACATCAGGCCAAGTACATAACATAGCATACATTATGCTATTAACAGTCGAAACATAAGGTATCAATGTCATCTTTTCTCTCTCCTGATCAATCTTAAGATCCATTGACTCGAGAGATGAATATTATGACATATTGGGAAGTAACTCCTTTTTCGACTATTACTATTCCATGCGAAACCCTTATATCACAATGTTTATGTACGTAGATTAAGAGATCTCAAGCATCCTTTAGATATATCCATATAGATCCTCACGCTATGCACGTAGGACGCTTCTCCCAAATCTTTCATGGAGAAATTAGTAGATAATCATGCTTTAATTGATTAATCCAATACCATTCACAATGAGCATGATATAATCGACTTAAAGCATCACAAATGTAACGATGCTCCCACTAACCCTTTTGCACACACAGTCACTTCCAGATTTTTAATAAAACCAAACACTTTGATGATTTTATCAAAACGGAAGTTCAAACTTCGGGATGCCTTCTTAGGCCTATAAATGGACATCTGGAGTTTGCAAACATTTTGCTCACGCCCGTAAGTTGTGAACACATTTGGCTGCTACATTTCTACCTCAATGTCACCATTGAGAAATGTTGTATTCACATCCATCTATCATATCTCATATTCATAATATGCAGATATAAATAATAAAATCCAAATAGACTATAGCATCACAACTGATTAAAAGTTTCTCACAGACGACTCTTTGCCTATGAGAATAACATATTCCCATCAGTTAAGCTTTGAAGATCGTTACCTTCCCATATACTCCTAGTTTTCACTTGTTGATCCATTTGCAGCCAATTAGAACAATTCCCAAAGAGGATCTACTAAGGTCCATACCTTTTTAAAGTACATGGAGTCTATTTCAACTTTTATAGCATCTCGCCAATATCCCAAAACGATGTCCAACATCGTCTCCTTGAAAGTCCTAGGATCACATCCATGGTCAATATCATATGACTACTTTCTAGGAGTAAATTCAATTTATCAGGAGTTCTTGAAACACTTTCGGATCTCCTTGGTATGTGTAGTTCAAAGGTTATTGACTCAATTAATTTCTACGTTTTCACTTTTCCAGTGGTTTGTGGTTCTTAAACCCTTTCATGTTATATTATATTGTCATTCCTTTCTAATAAACACTTTTTCTAGAAAAACTACACTTGTGAAACAAACACTTTGTCTCCAATTAATAATATAAATTTCCACAAAATAACATAAGATGGATCAACTATCCAACTCATCTCCCACAGGCAGCTTCACATAAGCAGAACAATCTCAAATCTATATTTGGATTATTTTTCAGTCCATATAGTATATGTAGTTTTGGTCACTGTATTGGTATGAATTATGTTCAACAAATATGTAACTTTATAGAGTTACTCAAAGAGAATCACATTATCTTCAAGATAACTCAACATCCCCTTGCACTAACATTTAGTGCTCAACATATGTCCATATGAATCAAATTCTATGAACATTCAGCACATGCTAAAGATATGTGGGATTTAAGTTATCATTCTTTTATATTCCTTGAAAATAATCATACTACTCGTTCATAAGTTCACCAGATTCAATAAAACATGCATTCTTAAAAATACTGCAAATCACATTCACAAATGTAAAAGAATGTCATTCTCTATCAAAATAGGAACAATGTTCATGATTAAATCTATAACAAATAAATAATTGCTCAAACCAGTTCCTAACCAGTTCAAGATTTTATATTAAATAAATGTTTCAAACAGCCTTTGCAACAACTCTTGCTGCAATGCTTAGCCTCAGGTAGGTTTCACCTTTCTAGGGCTCTCTATTTTTTCACATCACTTGCAACTCTTTGCAAAAATGCGAGCACAACTGGCATCATATACCAACGAAGTAGAGCCAATAGAAATATTTAATTTTAATATAAAATATACCCTTTCTAGAACGCTTCTAGTCTAGGTATTCCTTACAATTTTTCACCAGTGACCAACAGTGAAAACATAGACGCTTCTCCTTTCTTAGTTGCTACTATATCTTTTTTCGTCTTTTGAGGTTGAGAATCATTTCCCTTCCTCTTCTTTATCCTTAAACTCTTCATACCATTGGTAGAAGATTCGACAAGAAGAACACGTTTCTCCTTTTGAATCAAGGAATCATGAGTTTCCAACATTTTGACTATAAGATCAAATCTACATCCAGTTAACGAGGATTTGTCACATTCAGATTTTTCCAATTTCTCAAGAAGAGATATTTTTCTTACATCATGCTCATAGACCGAAGCCCCTTCTTGCATGTGAAATGAAAATAGCTCTTTTGAAGTCGCGAGTCTCCTTAATCGCGTCCGTTCACCAAACAACATTTGTAGGTGTTGGAAAATATCAGCAATGTCAGCGTGTTTCTCATATCTATGTTGAAACTCATTGGTGACGTTGATGCTATCATATAGCACATAACCGAGAGATCATCGCCCCACCACTTCTCAAGTGTGGCGATCTCTTCATGAGACGAACCGGGAGACACTTCAACGGGAGGCTCCCACCAAGGGTATATAGCAACCTTTTAGAAGCAAACACTATTTTAAAATTAATAGCCAATCAGAATATTTTGGTGGCTAATTTGTTTATATCGAGACTTGATGTAATCAGATTCACGACAATCACAATAATGAGAATAAACAGAAAATATAAGCAAATCGTTTGATTATTAATTAATTCAAAAACTATGGACTTTAGTTATTGAATGCTCCCACTAAATTTTTCGAATTTATCACCCTCATGACAAATGAACGGAAAATCATATTTTCTTAGTGGGCTTGGAGTCCAACTAGCTCATGAAAACCCCGGACGTGGGCCCACCGGCTTCATGATACTAAAGGTAGATCACAATTGCATCATATGCAACCCCCAAGATATTTGTCTCGCGATTGACATAACCCTACTTGGGCAGGACAATTATGCCTTCTCACGTCAAACTAACCCATCCCACGGATGAAAATGTCACGTCCAAAAGACCCCACGTGGGTGAGTAATCTAGAAGGTTAACATAACCACACCCTTAATTAAGTGGCAGTTAAACGCACAGCTTTCCCATGCCAGATGCCCCCCACGTGGGTGAGTAAGGTAATATGACACAAGTAGCGTCTCATGGCTTAACTGTTGATGGAAGACAGGAAACAACAAACCTTTTTGAGCTCCCCTTATCAGTTTGATATTAAAAGTTTTGAATCATATTCAAAAGAGGATTTAATTTATTTTAAAATCTCATCAATTGCTTGTTTGTTTGTTTGTTTGACGGATTCATGCAACTATATTTTATTAATGCAATCATATGTACTAATAAAACAAACAAACAAACATTTATCATACATCAAATGCATAATAAAATTAAATATGGACGATTACGGCCTTTTCCTAATTGATCCACGTGAGCCATACATGGATCACAAGTCTGTCTAAGGTGATGCATGTATGTAATGCAATCTTATTACATTTTTGCTTCCATTATACATGTCTTGATTCTTGATGCTCCATCTTCAATCTTGATCTCTCACTAATTCTAATGATTTTACATTTAAATCGTGCAAACAAGAGAATATGGATACAAATCTGGGGTGGGATACATCAGAAAATAGAAAGAGCAGGCTCGCAGGCCTGATAACCAAAATCACAATAATAATGAAACAATAAAAACCTAAGCATTTACCTAAACACATTGGTCAAGGCCCATAATCATCCACCATGCAATCACATCATATGTAATTAAACATTAAACTAAACAATTTCATCATAGTAATTGTATTAATCACATCACATGTAATTAGAGCACAATAATTAATTTATTCTATCGTTTCACAATAATCGCATCTTTAATTGAAAATAAAATTAACAAATAAAATAAAACAATTTTATTTAATTTCTAAGTAATTAATTTTCAGTTAATTGGTAAAATCTTTATTTTACCTTTTAATCATAATGATAATCGAAAATAAAATTAACAATTAAATGAAACACTTTCATTTAATTTTCAGTTAATTAAATTTTCAATTACTTGGTAAAATCACTATTTTACCTCAAATTATAATATTAGCCAAAACTAAAATTAACAAATTAAATGAAATATTTTCATTCAATTTTCAATTAATTAAATATTTAACTAATTGTAAAATCTCCATTTTACACTTAATAAATTACATTTTTAATAAATTAAGTATTATGATTTATTATTTCAAAAATAATATCCGGATAAAACATCTAAAATGACCCAAAATTAATGAACTCCAAACCAATTTGGATCCAAAAATTTCAGAATTTAATACCAACTTTTCGAAATTACTCCACCCCATTTTCGATTTTTTTTTTAATATTTCGAAAAGAAAGTGTTCATCAAACCCTAACATAGAACTATTCATCATCTTCCCCAGCAGGCAGCGGCGGCTAGGGTTTCAGAAACCCTAGCTCGTGCCGCCGGGTTTACCTCGTCCATCCCGGTGGCACACGCACATCGAATCGTTTAAAAATACAGCAAATTGACGCGATGAGGTGGAGGAGAAAACTGGTCGAACGAAATCGTTCGCATCTGGTAGCGATTATTCACCTCCGCGACTGCTGCAACATGTTTGCAACAACACGATTTCAACGTCAATGAGTCACTCTGTCACTACGCCTCATCGTTCGCAAGCCTGGTCACGGAACCCTTCCGCGATTCTTGCTCTGCGCCTGTTACTGGTTCGTGATTTGCGCACAGAAACAGCCATCTCCGCGGCGCGCATGGCGGCAGAGAACATTTCTCCGCCGTATGCGCCGCCGCCGCCCGCCTCTTCTTCTCCGGTGATGGTCGGAAGCCAGAAACAGTTTCAAAAATTGAATTTTCGGGTCTGGTTTAAAACTTTTTTTAATCCAATTTCTAAGTTTTCCGGATTCCAATTTTTGAAAAAAACGAACACGATTGGTTACGATCTAATAAACATTAATTATTGAATACATGAATCAAAGCGCAGCCTGGCTCTGATACCACTGTTGGGTTTCCGTACCCCGGCGCCAGATCCAAACACAGCGGAAATAATACAATAAATAGATCTGACCCGGGGACGGCGATCGCACCTGATTCATGTATTAGCATGTAAATATCAAAATAAATGCACGAAAAGAGAAGTACCGATAACAACGAATGGTCTGAGTAACCCTAGAGTTAACCTTATATTTATAGTGTTTATGAGACAGCTAGGGCTCATAAAGCCCATCGACCCAACGTTTGGCTTGTTGGGTATTTTATATTAACACGTAGATCACTTAAAATCTTCAAATGCGGTAGAAGTATCACTTAAAAATTGTTTATTTATATATTCCTCCATTAAAAAATTATGTCTATTTAAAATTCATTCATTTCAATGATTTATTTATATCTATGATGTTATTTTTTACTTTGATATTATTTTTTTCTTTTTCAGTCACCAAACATTTGGTATTAATTTTCCACGCCAATTAATATATAAAATACATGCCATTAATTATAGTGGATGGTGGTCTTTCCTAATATTTTTTGCTTGACCTTAATTTAAATAAATAAATTTCTATTTTATTTCATTACGGCATGATCTCTATAATAATAATAATAAAACCGAATTGTTGTCACTTGCTAACTGATATATACTATGCATACTAATTCTTAACAAATTAATGCATACGAAAGTAATTATATTTGCATTTATTAATTTATTTATTTTTGCATGCAGCCATTTTCTCAGTCTTAAGTAATTGGAAACTAGCAATGGAGAATAACGGACGCCATGTTCCCAACAATAATGAGGCAGATAACAATGTCGATTTATGAAAGGCTAAGAATAGAAGATGAGAATAGAAGACGACAGCGGGGTCAGGTACTACATAATTAACTTGTGTTTTTTTGGAATTATTCCACAGGTTATTTAATTTATTTACTTTTGAAAAGTGGCCGTATGTGTTTTTAGATAAAAAAAAAAAAGATACGTCTGACTACTTTAAGTTGGACGATAACTTTGTAATAAATCAAAATTCATTAAGCTGTTTTTTAATTTTAAATTAAATACTCAATATTATTGCATAAAATCAACTTTTTTTCATTTTAAGTAAAGATGAAATATAATTACTTAAAATACACTTAACAAAAGCACTTGTCGGTAAAAAGGAAAAGCAATCAAACAAAAAAGAAGGGGTCCGGTCTTCCTCAGTATCGGGATTTATTCGAAATATTCGATAACTTAATTTATAATAATGAAGTCAATCCTCCGTTTGTTACGTTGTGTGATGTTCTATTATTTTTCGGTGCAGTTGCTAAATCTTCACAATTTCCTATACTTAGCAGTTCCAGCTTCGTATCAAGGTCACGATCCATATCGTCACTAGGATGATATAGGATGCATGTTTGCTAAACATATTATAGAAAATTATACTCCACAAAGTCATAATTGGAGAAACTATGTTCTAATACAAATAAAGTCATAATTGGAGAAACTATGTTCTAATACAAATAAAACAATGCTCCATCAATTGAAGATCAAAAGGGTGTTCCTATAAAGTATATATACTTTAAAATTTATAAATCAACTGCTTCTATAATATTGAACCTCTTCCATATTACTTATTAAGTCAAATAAATTATGGAAGAGTAATTAGTAATAAATGATTTGTTGCATTGTATTTCCTCCTTGTAATGTTCTTTTATTTTTCTTGTTTATTCTTGTTTGTTCTGTTTCACTGAGTACTACTTCTATTCTATGAATAAAACTTGTCTTATAAAAAATGACTTGTTGCATATATATATATATATACTAGTTAATTTGGCACCGCGCAAGGCGCGGTGCCAGTGAACTTATAACCTGGTATATATGTCCAATAAAAAGTCCGACACAAGTTCAACAAACAGCTCTAGAGAATAAAAAGATGGTTCATACGCATTGAACATACATAATCATACGTATATAAAATCAAACAGGTTGGAGTAAACAAAAGTCTTCCCCAACAGTACACCATAGCAAGAGTTGGCATATGATATCATTGTAGGGCCCAATAGACTCTCTAAACAAAAGTCATCTACGAAAGTGCAGTAGTAGATGACATCAGATATCACATAAAAATAAACCTCAACGAACTCCAAAAAACCAATCAAAAGTTGTTCGCAAGAGTTTTCAAAATGACGATGGTTCATTTCATAATGCAGATATGTGTCGGTTTCTCATAGCAGTAGCGAGCATCACATAAGAGGAATTATAGTTTATATTTATTGTTGTAGTTGCATTGTTATTTTAGGATATTGATCTTATATTACTTGCTATGGCCTCATGATTAATGAATCATCTTACTTATATAATTATTTACATACTTTCTGCCAAATAATGAATGTAAATGTGACGTCCCAAATTATTATCAAACAAGTAATATATAATTATCATAATTTAATATTTTCTAATTTTTTTGATATAATCTCCTTGTATATGAAGGGAAAATTTGATGTCAAACATCATAATAAAGGTAATCGAGAACAATCACATATTAGCAACGGGTCGTAGGTAAGCCAAAACTCAAAAGTATACAAACAAGCAAAACTGACGACCCATAATCTACCAAAAATTCATCATGCCGAATATTTTATAAAAAATTATTATTAAAGTTTGCCACAATGAAAACTTATTTTTAACTCTTTTTTAAAAAAAATAAGTTCATATAAAAAATTATTATCAAAGTTTGCCACGACAAAAATCTATTTTGAATTATCTGTTTTTTTAATCCATACTTGACAAAATCAACAAGTTTTTTTCTAAAAACAAAAAGAAAACATTTTAGATTTTAAAAATTGAGATAAGAGGGATGCACAGTTGGGTCAAGGATTTTGATATAATCTCCTTATATATTAAGGGAATATTTGATGTCAAACATCATAACAAAGGTAATATCACATATTAGCAATGTATCGTAGGTAAGAAAAAAATCAAAATATACATAAACAAGCAAAATCGACGTACTCTACCAAAAATTCATCATGCTGACTATTTTATAAAAAAATACAAAAATAAAGAAAAAGGAAATAAAAAAATTAAAAAAATAAAAATATGACAGACGAATATTTTATAAAAAATACAAAAAAAAGGAAATAAAAATACAGAAATTAAAAGAAAAACTAAAAAAAATTTAAAAAAATAAAAAAGTGACGTAGGGTTACTGTTGCCATCTGTGGGAAATAGAGCGAAAGACGTTGATAATTATACCATATATATAAGTGGCGTAGGTTTGAGGCTGGTACATGAGAAACTTCCTGCTATAGATAGGATTTTAGATCCTTGTCAAGATGGCACTAAATCAAACGAAATCTCCACTTATATCTATTCTTCTTTCTCGGGATTCTTGAGATCTTTTTAAAAAAATAATGACGTTATCAGGTCAGCCACGTGTTTGAATATACCATCATGACTTGGGGCACATTTTCTTTTTAGCTCTGCTACTTTTAAGTGAGGTTCCCTAGTATATATACAAGCTCATATCTTTTACACCAAGCTCTTATCTTTCATGCCGAGCTCCTTTCACTTATGTCCCGAGCTCTTTCTATTTGAGCGTAAGGAATATTAGTGTTCTATTTCCTAGTTGCAACTATGTATGTTCAATGTCTTTGTTTTACTTTAGGTCTGTCCTTATTCTCAGTAGGGACTTCCAGGTCTTGCTGAGTCCTACTCTCTTAGGGTATCACTCCATATTAAGACAACATTGGATGAAGATTCATCACTTGTTGTATTACTGTCATGCTCCTGTGAATATGCAAAAAAGTACCTCGATCATGATCAACAACACAAGTTACTTCAATTCCTTATGGGGACTAAATAGATATGTGCATATTAGAAGTCAATTTCTAATGACGAGTCTTCTTCCTACAGCTAGTCAAGCAATTGCAATCATTTTGCAGGAAGAATCTCATAAAGGATTGGTTAGTATAGTACCGCAACAGATTGAAGCTTTGTTTTTTACTATGCACAAGACAAAATGAAGGTTTCACAGAGATGTGAACATTGGAATTGACCAAGGCATAATAAGTATAGTTGCTATAAGCGGATAGGATATCCTCAGGATCATAGACTGTACATGGGATCGAATAAAGGCTCAAATCAGCATACTGCAAAAGATTCACGGTAGAAAGGAAGACAATTTGGTAATGCAGATATTGTGACCGCTACATCGGAGTCAGAACCTTCAGTTCAGAGTCACGTACATGGAAATTTCTTCACACCTATACAACTACTAGTTAATTTGGCACCGCGCCAGTGAGCTTATAATCTGGTATATATGTCCAATAAAGCGTCCGACACAAGTTCAACAGACAGTTCTAGAGAATAAAAAGATGATTCATACGCATTGAACATACAAAATCGTACGTATATAAAATCAAATAGGTTGGAGTAAACAAAAGTCTTACCCAACAGTACACCATAGCAAGAGTTGGCATATGATATCCTTGTAGGGCCCAATAGACTCTCTAAACAAAACTCATCCACGAAAGTGCAGTAGTAGATGACATCAGATATCACAATAAAAGTATATCTCAATGAACTCCAAAAAACCAATCAAAAGTTGTTCGCAAGAGTTTTCAAAATGACGATGGTTCATTTCATAATGCAGATATGTGTTCGGTTTCTCATAGCAGTAGCGAGCATCTCATAAGAGGAATTATAGTTTATATTCATTGTTGTAGTTGCATTGTTATTTTAGGATATTGCTCTTATATTACTTGCTATGGCCTCATGATTAATTAATCATCTTACTTTTATAATTATTTATATACTTTCTGACAAAATGAATGTAAATGTGACGTCCCAAATTATTATCAAACAAGTAATATATAATTATCATAATTTAATATTTCCTATTTTTTTTGATATAATCTCCTTGTACATGAAGGGAAAAATTGATGTCAAACATCATAACAAAGGTAATCGAGAACAATCACATATTAGCAACGGGTCGTAGGTAAGCCAAAACTCAAAATATATATAAACAAGCAAAACTGACGACCTGTAATCTACCAAAAATCCATTATGCCGAATATTTTATAAAAAATTATTATTAAAGTTTGCCACAACGAAAACTTATTTTTAACTCTTTTTTTTAAAAATAAGTTCACATAAAAAATTATTATTAAAGTTTGCCACGACAAAAATCTATTTTAAACTACCTGTTTTTTTTAATTCATACTTGACAAAATCAACAAGTTTTTTTCTAAAAAAAAAAAACATTTTAAATTTTAAAAATTGAGATAAGAGGGATGCACTGTTGAGTCAAGAGTTTTGATATAATCTCACATTAAGGGAATATTTGATGCCAAACATCAGAACAAATGTAATATCATATATCAGCAATAGGTCGTAGGTAAGCAAAAATCAAAATGTACATAAACAAGCAAATCAACGACCTGCAATCTATCAGAAATTTATCATGCGGAATATTTTATAAAAAATACAAAAATAAAAGAAAAACTAAAAGAAAAAGGAAATAAAAAAATTTAAAAAAATAAAAAAACGACGGCCGAATATCACAGGAATAATAACCGATTGAACAAATAATAAATAACAAAAAAAAGAAAAAAAAGGACAAAAAGGGAAGGAATAACAAAAAAAAACAATTAAAAAAAGAAAAAAAGGACAAAAAGGGAATGGGTTACTGTTCATTGCTTATTATATTGTAATAATATATATATATATATATATATATATATATATATATATATATATATTATGCAGTAATTATTGTCAGGTCAATATCCTCATCCAATTTGGAGCTCCAATTGGAATGGGCAACTTTGGTGGTCTCAACCCGGGAAACCTTGCGATCTACAATGGTTATATAGTGGCAGGACCCTTTTCAGATGAGGTAAGAATGTGCCAAAATATGTGGCGAAACCTCCACCCGGCTATGGAGAAGAGGACCAGATGGTCCACAAGTGAGTCATAAAAAATTAATTTTCTTTGGATAAAAGTACATATTTGATTTAGATGAAGGAACAAAACTTTAAGAATAAATTAAATTTTTTGTATTGGCCTTTTTAATTAATATCTTTTAACACTTCTTTAGGGTAATTTTATGGAAAAATTATAAAAAAATTGTTTCACATAAATATTTTTATCAAATATAATTTTACATAATATTTTTTTACAAAAGTAGTCCATAAACCCTAAAAAAAACTCAGGACCCATTTTTTTATAACTTGTATGCAAATGAAATTTTGGCAGACACTGTGCAACGCATGTGGACTACGCCATGCAAGAATAATGAGAAGAAATGTGCTATGACAGAGAAGGGAAGACGATGGATTAGGTGTCTTCTTTTAAGTTAAACTGATGTATTATTTTTCTTGGAAGAAGTTTGTTATGTTTTCATGGTTTGAATTTTAATGAAATATTACTACTTAAGCAAAAATTTGGTAATAAAAATTGTTAAATATTTTAATTTCATGTTCAAAATAGCGCAATGCATTAATTCGATGTCAACATATTTGAGGGGCATAACTCAAGAATTATTAAAACCTTTTTATTTAGTGATAAATTACGAAAAATTTAGTGGAGGGAACTATATATTTTTAAAAGTTACAACAGATAAATTAATTAGAGATTTTTTAAATACATTTCCAATTGCAATCAATTTATTTTATAGAATTATTGAATAATTCTATAAGGTCGTGTTTAGACGGATGCATTTCATTTAAATAGAGAGATTTGATTTGAGAATGAATTTTATCATTATATTTACATAAATTAGTAAAGATGTGGATTTAAAATACACCCAATATGAATTCATCCAAGCAATTAATTATATTTGAAATCAAGGATTTGAAATACATGGCTTCAAATCCATGATCAAAATGCACCCTAAGGTTGTATTTGGATGGAAGAATTTGATTTAGAGGAAATGATTTGAAATCTAATCATTTGGAATTCATGGATTTAAAATGACATGTTTGTTTCATTTCAAATCCATCAAAAATACAAAGGAAATACATTAAAAATAGGAAAAATTTGAAATATATACATCAATTTTTTACCCAAACATAAAAAAGGATTTGAGTGAGGAATTTGAAATTCTCTCATTTCGAATCCTTAATCCAAACATAGCCTTAAGTTTTTTTAAAAGGATAATTTTCCAACCATAAGCTAATTACTCAAAATTATTAATAAAATCAATGTAAGGAATGAGACGATATCATCTACCAGATTATAATTACTCAAACTTTATTCACGATCTCATCCTCAAAACCCTCCAACTTCCCATCTAGTTCATCAAAACCAGTAGCACTTCCCTCAAGATCGACACATTTATACCACTTGGCACACATCACATAAACTCCAAAATCCACAACAGTTAACGCTGCAATCAGAAAATAAAACTTATCCATATGCCCCGTATTCAAATCCTCAGGAATCCAACCAGGCTTGTTATCTTTTGCAGTGATTCCCATTACTATATTCACCAGCATACTGCTCACGAAGTTCCCCAACGAAATCGAAGCCATGCACAGCGAGCTTCCGAAGCTCTTGATCCCATCCGGGGCCTGCCCATTAAAGAATTCCAGCTGCCCCACGTACATAAAAACTTCCGATGCCCCAACTAGAACGTACTGCGGAATCTGCCAGAATATGTGCATTGAACTGATGTGCTCTCCGGGTATTACTTGTTTGAGTCTGGCGAGTTCTGTTAAGCCTGCAGCGATCATGGCTAGCATGCCGATCACGAGTCCTACACCCATGCGCTGGAGCTCGGTTAGGCCTTTGGGGTTTCCACTCAGTCTGCCGGCCACAGGGACTAGGATTTGGCTGTATATCCCTGTGCAGATGAGCACGCTGCAGATGTCGAAAGCTGACATGCTCGCTGCAGGGAGATGGAATTTGCCGATTTGGGAGTTCATAACAACACCTTGCTCGACGAAAAGTGAGGCCATTTGTGTGAAGATTACTGAGTATATGATCGTGCAGAGCCATATTGGTAGAATTCGAAAAATGCATTTGGCTTCCTCGATTTGTGTTACGGTGCAGAGGCGCCAGGGGTCAGCAGGGCCCAACCGATCTTTTTCTGTCATTATTGCTGCCTTATCAAGACACCTGAAAAATGATGTTTAATTTTAACCATATGGAACTTGTAATTAATCTTAGCACAAAATGTGTCTAACCAGCAAGAAAATGGGAGCTGGAGTTCGAAAAATCTTAGTTAAAATTTTCGCTTTCGATAACACTTACTGAAAATCATTGGTATGACAAATTTTTCGACTTCCTTTGATGATAGATTCAGTCCCTTGGATCTCATACAAAGCCTCGCCTTCTCTAAGAGTAGCATTCCATTTCTTGGTTGCAGCAGTAAGGACTTGCATAACTCGCGGTATAGGGTTCCCGCACGGCTTGACATACAAGTACCCAGGCGAGCCTAGAAGAAACCCTACCAGTGCCAAAACGGCTGAAGCCGTAGCCGCCCAGAAACCAAGTGTCCATTTCCCATTATCCTCATAGTACACTAATACAGTGTTTGAAAACAAAGAGCCAGTGTTGAGCGCAAAGTAGAAGTAGCAAAAGAAAGAGGCTCTAGACTTTCTCTGCTTCGGGTTTGACTCATCAAATTGATCGGCCCCAAAGGTGGCTATGGTGGGCTGGTGTCCACCGTAGCCAAATGCAACCATGTATATAGCCAAATGGAATACAACAGAGCCGTATGGAGAAGCTGGCAGGCAGATCTGCTTGCCATCTCCACAACCCTCAGGCTTTAGCAATAAAGTCCAGGATGACAAGGATACAAGCATCAGGCCCTGGAAAATTCGAAAATTTTGAGAAAAACTATGGTAAAATGAATTGTTTAATTCTATTGATATAATATATATTACCAGAACAAATATGCATTGAAAAATTGCACAGGTGAGGTAACGGCCCCAGTACGAATCACTGAGAAATGCTCCTATTAATGAGCACAAATAAACAGTTCCAGTCCATTTGCTGACATTATTTGCTGCAGAAGCATTGTCTTGTTCAAGAACTCGAGTTAAGAACAGGACCAAGTTAACCCCAACAGCAAAGAAAGCTAGAGTTGCCAGCCCTTGATTTACTGCACCATTAAAAAAGTCGAACTCAGCGAAAAAAGACAAACTAAAATCACGGTTTCAATGCGAAATAAATGAACCTAGCAAAATAAATGCTGAGCCCCAGCCTCCTCTTGAACTGTTCTTTCTGATACATAGTTCAAAGGAACCAGCATTTGTTCCATTGTATTCGCTATTTACGGGTCGTGATTCTTGAATGTTTGGTACTCCAGTTCCCTGACAAATATGAATATAAAATAGTGATAAAATAGACTCAAAATTTCGATAAAAAGGTTAATAAAGGATGTAGTTATAACCTTTGGTGCAGTCTCCATGATCAAGGTAAGGGAGTCAATTGTAGTGAATCAAAGCTTTCTCTGCAATATTTGACATGAAATAAGTGATAGAATTATATATACAAGCAGTGTCAAATCCAAGATTCTTTAAAAAAAAAATTTAGCGACTATTACAACGTCATCGGCAATATAACATCAATGTTTTCATACATCATATTCATTGCCATATATATATATATATATATCAAATACAAACTTCGATAAAAAATTTACCTTTTCCTGAATTTGACGAGAGATAGAACAAGGAGCTCTGGGATGGTACCAGATTCCAGGGAAGGAGAAGATCGCGTGTCGATGAGCGGTGTTGGCCTTAAAATCACTCCACTCAACTCGAAGAATTCAAAACCAGTGATACTTATTGTCATTTATGGTGAAAAATGAAACAAAAAAGTATTTCTTTTACTGAGATAACACTCACTGAGCCAAATTTTTGAAACTTTTATCTTATATTGCTGAACCGAAGTATCACAAAAAAGTTGAAAAGAAAGAACCCTTTCGCCTGGAGATGATGAATGTTCATGAATATGTATGAGAAGATTTGCATTTTTAAAGAGTCTTGAATTTAACAATATTCCTATAAAGCTCCTATCTTTACTCAGTTTCATCAGATTTCAGTTTGAATATTTCAAACTCTTGTAGGACACTTGGACTTGGCTTTTACAAGAAACGGGGAAGAAAAAAATTCAAATTCTTTAGATAATCTGTGAAAATATATATCTAATCACATTTTATATTAGATATTTAAAATTAAATAAAATGATAAATAAAGCAACTCAAAAATTTTAATTTATAATAATATAATGTGGACTTAAATTTTAATTGAATACCAACTTAAATTTAAAATAAGTTGTTAGAATTTGGGGTATTTTTTAAAAAATAAAATTAAATTTAAAAATGAAATGCGTTCACAAATCAAATCCAAGAATTCAAATTAAATCATTAAATTAATCAATCCGAACATAATTAAAGTCGTTCGATTACGAAATACAGTACAAATTGGTTTTGGAACTTCTCCTTTGACTTGCAACTCGGGCTTAAAGTTTTGTGGGCTTTGGAGCCCAAATCAACTAGGGCTTCCTTTAACACGACAGAGGGATTGCATTGGTTTTTGTTTATAGGCACTTACAAGCCGGTCACATTTGGTTAACAATAATTTAGTAATCTACAAAAAAAAAAACAATTAGCTTAGGTCCATTTCCTGTCGGAATGACATTAATAACCCTCGCGAGGTTACTGTAGCACGTGCACACACATAACAAAAAAATTGTTCATCACAATCCAAAATAATCGTGCACCCATAGGCAAAAAATGATCGTGCACCCACAGGACAAAAAAATCGTGCATCAATGTAAAAAAAATAGTACATCTCGTGCATCAATGTAAAAAAAATCGTACATCTCGTGCATCAATGTAGAAAAAATCGTCCATCAATGTCCAAAAATCGTGCATCAATGTCCAAAAATCATGCACCAATGCACAAAAATCATGCCCAATGTACAAAAAGTCGTGCATCAATCTCCAATTTTATTGCACCAATGTCCAATTTTAGTCTATCCATGACCAATTTTAGTGCATCTAATGTCCAATTTTTATGCACCCATGTCCATTTTTTGTGCATCCAATATCCAATTTTAGGTTGATGCACACATATGGTTAAAAAAATCGTGCACCAAATGTATGCAATTTTCAGAATTTCACGTGCATCAATGTAGAAAAATCGTGCATCAATGTCAAAAAAATGCGCATCAATGTCCAAAAACCATCGAAGCCATCAATTTCAAGGAGAGTTTATCAAACAAAGACATCATTTTCAAAAGCAATTGATTCATTGTGGTGATAATATCAATTTCAAAATCAATTTCAACATCACTTTCATTCTAAACACGAGCAAAATCTTTCGATGTGGTTTATGGCTTCAATGTGCTGAACAATTTCATTCATCGGCATTCCAACAGTAAGCTGTTTTAAAAAGAAAAATAAAAGACAGGAGTTTTTTTGAAGGAGATGCACAGGCGCCGCAGATAAAGGAGATGCACAGGCGGCGGCGACGGGCGAAGGATGTGCACATGCGGCGTCGACTCATGGGTTTGAAACCCTAATTTGGTTGGAAATGATGCATTGCTAGGGTTTGAACAAACAATTTGTATTTTAGCAAACAAATGGGTTGCCCTAACTATTTTGTATTTAAGGGTATTTTGGTAAAGAAAAATACTTTTCTGGAAACAAGCTCATAAAATTGGACATAATTGAATAAAGTTTTCTGAAAATTAGATTGTTAAGAAATGTTGTTTTTAGCCTGGATTTAGTTGAACAAAAGTTTTGTAAGTGGTAACTTTCTGGAATTCCATCTTTTTTAATTAATTAACCTAAATTTTAACAATATTTATAAAAATAACTCGAATTTTTTTTCCTGAAACTAACCGACGTCGCAACTAAGTTGGCGACAACAAACAAAAAATTGTTGTCGTCATCTCAGAAGGCGACCATAGACAATATTTTATTAATGTTAATTGTAATCACTAGATATACGATTGATACCAGTAATATCATATACGGGAAAAATTGTTTGTTTCACTGTCAACGGGAAAAAAATTGCAACTAATTATCCAGTAATATCATATACGTCGTTCAGAAGACCATGCTAAATTGTAATAACTGTCAACGGAAAAAAATTGTTTGTTTCATCCTCGAAAAATCACTGAATATATATTTACAATATATTTTCATAATGAACTTGTTACGATTGATGTCAGTAATATCATATACATCGTTCAATATCTGTAAATAATTAATAGTGCGAGATATTGTCATGCCTTTTCACGGACCACGATCATATCTAACAAATTCTGAATCTTGTAATATACCGACTCCACAATACAACAGAACTTTAATTGACATACCTTAAAAAATAAAGATAAAATTTATAAATTAGTACATGATATATAATGTTGTTAGATTTGATTAATTATATAACAACGGACCTGCAATGTGCCGACCAGAGGGAACGACCGGAGGACAATGAAGATTTTGGTTTACGAAAATCTTCGTTTACGAATTTTACGAGCAAATTTTGGTTTACGAATTCTACAACCAACATTATGCTGGGTTATATAGAGCGAATGATTTGATTGTTGTCTCCATTTCAGATGGCGATATCGAATAAAAAATATATTTATTCGTCGTTACTTACCGACATCAGATGGCGAATGAATTGATTGTTGTCTCCATTGTTGTCTCCATTTCAAATGACTACAAAGATTAAAAACATTTTTTTTTCGTCGTTACTTACCGACATCTTTTAAAAAACTATTTTTTTAATGGTGTCGCCATGTGAGATGGTGACAACAAATATTTTTTAATGATGTCGCCATCTCATATGACGACATAAAAAAATGTTTTTTAAAGAATTCGCCATGTCAGATGGCGACTTCAATTGAAGTCTTCGTCTGATATGTCGACTTATGTTATTTTTATAATAAGAACAAATTTAGTTAATTTGTTAAATACGGTTAAATTAAAAAATTCGGTTGGTTGGCTTTATTGGAAAATTATTCAATTTCTCATGTTTTTCTTTGTTCTTTTTGAAGGCTAAAATTGACCACAATTCCTAACATTTTATTTGAATTTATTTAAACTCTTCTGCCTTTTTGTGTGTTAACTTTCAAATGCGCAGGCATTCTCCATCACCTTGAAGCTAAATATTAAAAGAAAACTTTTATTTTCTGGCATAATATTTCAAAAGTATTTTTTCGAAATTGATATGCATTAGCATATATATTCCTCTACCTACTATCGCTTATACTATACTATTAAAAAACGTACGAAGTATATATATATATATATATATATATATATATATATATATATATATATATATATATATATATATATATATATATATATATATTAAAGATATATTTGCAATTGATTATTCAAAATACTTTTAATTTTTTTTTGCTTAAAGTTAGAAAAAAGTTGGTTTCAGCAAAAATATTAAGTGTTTGTATTAAAAATAAAATAAAAAATAACTTAATGAACTTCAAATTATTATAAAATTACCACCACACAAGTAAAATCAGTGAAAAATATCTAACGATGCTTCTGCTTTTACTTAATTATTTTTGGAGAACTAATATCACAAACAATGAAATACAACATCCAAAATCTGTTTTTTTTTTTGTTTGAAAAGCAGATAAGTAGCGGACTCTGCAAAATTTTGTTTTTAAATTATTGGAGCATCCGCCACTCAGTGTGGCGGATTACATTATTTTTAAATTATTTGTTTTTAAAAAACCTAGAATTTGGACACACACAAAGGCAACAGCTATCGCGCTCCGCTTTGAACCCATTTAGCACAGGTCTGTATATCGTCTCCTCTCAGACCCGGTCAGTTTGCTATGTATAATTTTTTTTTGTTTCTGGAACGATATATGTGGAAAAATGGTGAAAATGGGTGTAAGTTTTGCTACTTTAGCTTCGTACTTCTAAAATTTTGAGGAAGGACCAGCTATTTGTTGCTGATATTTAGAGTTTTTATGTAGTAATTGATAAAGTTTGAAGAATTTGGATGCGGTATTTTAGTGTTTGAGGTTTAGTACACGTTGATTGCTATGAAATTGAGTGTTAGATTCCCTCCTTGCGCTTCCTAATTATCACTATTGTTAGAGAACTGGAAAGACAGCCACAGAAATTAATGGAAATTTGATGAGATAAAAATATTGAATTGATTTTGAGGGCTCAAGTTACATTAATTGAAAGATGAGGTATACCGTGTTTTAGTCCATGCATCTCCTTTATTAGGTCGATGTAAAATGGTAATTGAATGAACTAATATAAAAAAGGTTGAACCCGGTGCATGATGCTCTTGTTATGCTCGGGGTCCGGGATGGGGTTGAGCAACTTTGGGTCTAATATATGCAGTCATTCCCTTGCACTGCAAAGAGTGTGTATTCGCGACTCGAACCCGTGACCTTCAGGCCACTTGACATTATTTTACCTATTCGTTCTCCCTTAATTGTATAAACTAATAATGTGGGAAATTTATAAGGTCGATGTAAATTGTTATTTTCATGATAATGAAAAAGGACATATAATGTTGAAGGAAGCTAATCGTCCTATCTAAATTATTAGCTATCGTTCAGAAATTTCGCTGTGAAAATATACACAACACTGGACAATACCTGGTTCATTTATTTACATATCCTGATCTCCATCTGTTAAGTGAAAGGATTTGGTAGTGTTGATGTGTTCTGAAAAGGTTTTCAATAAAGATTGGTTTTCCATATAACTGTGGGCACAAATCTTTTTACGCTGTTTTAGTTGACTTGGATGGAGAAAGAAGATTCATAGGCGGACTTAATCCAAAAATGTTTAGTAGGATTAAATGAGTTAAATTGTATTTGTTTTGTGGAAGTTAATGGAGGATTATATAATCTCGACTTACTTCGTATGCCAAAGTATGCACAACTGTTGCGAGGGGAAGTGTTTACTATAGCAATTGGTCCATATTCACATACTTTCAATTGAAAAAATGCTTAAAACTGTGTTGGACAGAAGTGCCTGATTTAGCTTAACTGGTTTTGAGCATCCAATTGATGACTTGGGCTAGTTTCTTCATGGTCATCATCTCATCTTTATATTATTATCTGAGCTTTGTCCGTGTGTTTCTGAAACATCACTCGTGGTCTCTTTGGCAAATTGATTCTAATTTGACTTCATTTCATAGGTTTCCGCTTTGAAAATGACAGCTGCTGCAGCTTCAAGCTTTCAGATCATGGCATTGAAACCAACTCTTTTCCCAGCAAGAGGTTTTTTTAGAGCTAGTGTGGCAAAAGTTGGCACTGGTTCCCAAGGATCCCCACTGTCCAGGTTATCTAGTATTTGCTATATATCATCAAGACAATATTTCAGTCGCACCCTCACATCTTCCCCTGCAAGATTTGACAAAGTAATTACTAAGGCATCATCTGAAGCTGGTGAAAACAAGCATGCATCTGGACTACCTATTGATTTGAAAGGTCTATTTATTTATTTATTTTTCTTTCAAGTTCTAATTTAGAACAGTTTTAGCATGAAGGTATCATACAACCACATAATTCGTTCCGGCTTCTGTAAGCTATTAGTTATTATTTAGAGGCCATCCAGAGCAAGTTTCTATAAGCAAGTTAAAGGTCTATGAAGTAAATTCAAGTGTTTCTTTATAGAAAGTAGTGAACACAACCACGACAATTTGAAAATGATCCGGTTATACTTTTTTAATTTAGAATCTGGATCATCTGTAGAAAAGAGATAAAGAATGCAGACATGGATACTGGTCATGGTTCTTACATTTTGGGTGTTAAGTGTTTTATCCAGAATTCTCATTCATCTAGATAAATGGAATCAAATTACAAAGATTTGTTTATGAGTAAGATCATTTATGTATTGATTTACAAGATAGCGGATACTATTGATTTAGCTAATATGTAAATGCTGTATAGGTAAGAGGGCATTTATTGCTGGTGTAGCTGATGATAATGGATATGGTTGGGCCATTGCAAAATCATTGGCAGCAGCTGGAGCTGAAATTCTCCTTGGCACGTGGGTGCCAGTAAGTCTATGCCTAAATTCCACAACTGCACAATTTTTGAAGTAAATTTCTTGAGTTTTGAACAGATTGTGGAATTTGCGATGCAGGCATTGTACATATTTGAAACTAGTTTACGTCGTGGGAAGTTTGATGAATCACGCCTGTATGATTTTTAACTTATATTTACTTATTTTCTCCACACAGCAAAGTTAGGACAAGTAGCCTTCGCTGACAAAGATTCTTATACAGGCTGCCTGATGGTTCTCTGATGGAGATCACTAAAGTTTATGCATTAGATGCAGTTTTTGACACTCCAGAAGATGTTCCTGAAGATGTAATTTCTGCACATATAATTTTAGTAACACAAACATATATTTTTCAAAAACGCTACACTACTTGGTTTCATGTCGCATTATGCAGATAAAAACAAATAAACGTTATGCAGGATCAAGTAATTGGACTGTCGCGGTACAGTTATATTTCTTGCCACTTTTCTTCTTAAATTTACGCTGGATGGGGCTAAAGTCATTTTGACATTAAGTATGTTGTGGGAATTTTGTATAACCAACTGTGGTTTCAAAATGGAGGTTGCTAACCTGGAAGTCTCGCTTTTGAAATTTATCCAGGAAGTAGCAGAATGTGTCAGACAGGATTTTGGCAGCATTGACATACTTGTTCACTCTCTAGCTAATGGGCCAGAGGTATCGACTCATCAGTATTATGTCGGATATTATCACTCGGCTTCTCTAACAAAACCATTAAAAACTAGGTGATGAAACCTCTTCTGGAAACCTCAAGAAAGGGATACCTTGCTGCAATATCCGCATCGAGTTATTCCTATGTTTCTTTACTAAAACATTTCCTTCCACTTATCAGTCCAGGCATGTTTCTTTCAAGAATACTATATAATGCTTATATTCATGATTGACGATTTAATTGTTTAATTCCTTCGAGAAAGGTATTTGAATTTAAGGGATGGTTTTTGCTGCAGGTGGTTCTTCAATCTCTCTAACATATATTGCTTCTGAAAGAATCATTCCAGGGTATCTATACTTTGTCATATATCTAATCTGGCTATGGTTTATTTCAAGTTTGATAATTACCGTAGATAGCTTTTAATCATAAATATCAAACAGGTACGGTGGTGGCATGAGCTCTGCGAAAGCAGCACTAGAGAGTGATACAAGGGTGCTCTTATTAACAATAACCAAAGTTATTTTAGTTCGTTTTATCTGAATTTGCTTGCATTAATTTGTTGATTGCTTCAGGTGCTTGCATTTGAAGCAGGGAGGAAACACAAAGTCAGGGTCAACGCTATATCTGCCGGTATTTTTCTCTCATATTTCTTATTCTATCAGAGAATTTGTCTGTCACAAAAAAGCAAACCTCTCTAAAATTTATTGTGGAGCCATTTCTGGACTGTAACCAAAACAGTTGTGCAGCAGAGCTTCATATGCTTGTAATCTTACATTAGACTGATTATTGTATCTAAAGCTCAGGCCCCTTAAGAAGCCGTGCTGCAAAAGCAATCGGTTTTATTGATATGATGATTGATTACTCCCTAGCAAACGCCCCTCTTCAGAAAGAATTATCTGCAGGTAAATCAGGAAAATGCCTCCAGTCATGTTTTTTTTTTGTTCTTTGCATTTATTTTGCCTCGCATTAAATATTATTCCACACAAATTGGACAGAGGAGGTTGGGAATACTGCAGCTTTCTTGGCATCACCACTGGCTTCCGCCATTACTGGTGCAGTCATTTATGTCGACAATGGTCTGAATGCAATGGGTGTGGGAGTCGATAGCCCCATATTTAAGGACCTTAACATCCCTAAAGCCAGCTAGTCCAAACTATTTGGAAAGCTTTTGTTTGATTATAGAGGATTTTTTGGTCATAACCAGGAATGGCTTTGGGTTGCAGCCCATCGTGTTTCTGAATATAATTTTTGTTATGAGTTTGTTGTCTGATGTAATGTAAGATGGGCTATTAGTTTTTCACAGAAATTGTGAAGAACATGTTGAAATGTGCTTCATTTTGTGAGAATGACTTGACAAAATTGCCGTATCTCAGGTTCACATTTTTCGTCATGTTTTTTCATCTCATCTTGTTTTTCTGTACATAAAGCACTTTTTTTTTTTAATTCAACCCATAATAATTTATTTTAAAAAGTACTCCATTAATGTCATAACTTCACTCATTTTAAATTCTAAATATTTACACATCATTAGAAAACTAAATATATACGACATAAAATCACCAACCCTACACAATTTTATCGCATACATTCATAATAAAATATATTTCGGTCAAAAACAAAAATCAATATTATACTGCAACCTTTGAAACATTGCACTTCCGGTCCATTGGAATGGAGGGATTTGAAGCCATGGATTTCAAATTCATTTCATTGTTTGGATGAATTTATGTTTGGTGGATCCATCACTTTCTTAATTTATGTAGATGCAATGATAATTATGATGGATTTTAAATACACTCAAGATGCATTATTTAAATCTCCCTCCAAATCAAATCCCTCAATCCAAACACGACCCGGAGTTTTCCTAAATTTAATCCTAAGAGTAGATTACTGCCCAAAAACTACAGATTGCTGCTGCTAGATAAAATCTAAAGCTTTTCAGAACTAAACATGCCAAAATTTCTTCAGAGTCTGTCAGAAATTATAAAAAGGAACCATGAAATGGCTACTGTCTACGCTTGCAATTCCAGTTAAAAATGGTGGCATCACCAACTTCAGCTAACTCAGAGATTTGCATAACGTGGCCAATGTTTCGGGAGAGCTTCGTAACCGGTGCCATATGTATTGGTTTAGAGTAATTTGAAATCGAAACCTTTATTAATTGATTCTTGTTTTGCCCCACTAAAGATTGCATCCCTGTGTGACATCAACTCTTTCCCCTAGGGCAAAAGACTCTTCATTAGCTGCACTTGAACATGCCAAACAAGATGTGGCTTACTTTCAAAAAACCAAATCAAATTGAAATCAATGGAAAAATACCGAATATGGCTTGGTATAGGTGCAACTCAAGCACCTTGTTTCCCCTAGGGCAAAAGACTCTTCATTAGCTGCATTAAACATGCCAAACAAGATGTGGCTTACTTTCAAAAAACCAAATCAAATTGAAATCAATGGAAAAATACCGAATATGGCTTGGTATAGGTGCAACTCAAGCACCTTGTTTCCCCTAGGGCAAAAGACTCTTCATTAGCTGCATTAAACATGCCAAACAAGATGTGGCTTACTTTCAAAAAACCAAATCAAATTGAAATCAATGGAAAAATACCGAATATGGCTTGGTATAGGTGCAACTCAAGCACCTTGTTTCCCCTAGGGCAAAAGACTCTTCATTAGCTGCATTAAACATGCCAAACAAGATGTGGCTTACTTTCAAAAAACCAAATCAAATTGAAATCAATGGAAAAATACCGAATATGGCTTGGTATAGGTGCAACTCAAGCACCTTGTTTCCCCTAGGGCAAAAGACTCTTCATTAGCTGCATTAAACATGCCAAACAAGATGTGGCTTACTTTCAAAAAACCAAATCAAATTGAAATCAATGGAAAAATACCGAATATGGCTTGGTATAGGTGCTACTCAAGCACCTTGTTTCACTCTTTGCGGCACATAAATTGCAACACAGGTACTTGCACAACTCATTGATCTTGAGTTTTATTTCACCTTGATAGTACAGATGAACTCAAACAAATACACAAAAATAACAGGACAATTGGTGCTTGCCAATACGGTTTCTTTGTAATGTTTCCGGAAAATGCGAATTTCATAATATCTGTAACACCCCTATTTTTAAATATATATATATATACAAATCATAGAAATAATAATAATAATAATTCTAAATAAAAAAAAATTATCATTTTTGAATTAATTTTAGGACTTAATATTTGGCAAACTTACCAACACTTGTCCAAACATCAACACCTCAATTCATGAATACAACCCCTATAAATACCCACCCATTTCTTCAGATTTCACTCACAAAATTTCAGGTAGAAGTGTTAGCAAAATTAGGAGAAAAGTCCGGGTTAGGAAAAATGTAGAAATAGGGATAGAAATGAGAAAATTATGAGGAAAAAAATACCAAATATTCTCCTAAAAATCCGAAAATTTCACAAAACCATCCTTAGAAACCCAGAAAACATTTAGTGTGGGAGGTGTAGCAAAATCAGCATCCAAATTCGTCTAGAAAATCAAAATCTCGAAGAACAGTGAGCTGCCCAACCCAGAAAAACCCATTTCAAGGTATCAGTTTCAAGCTTCGATTTCGTGCCTTTATCAAATGATCTTAAACTTGGAATCTAAACGAAAATTGTTCAAAATCTGTAAGTTTATGGGTATGTCAGTCGATCTCCCAAAAGGCCGCCTTACGTACGTATTTCCTGCGACCAAAACACCCAGTTAATCATTTCGAAACATCAGATTCTGGGCAAAATCCCAAGTGGGTTTGCTTTGATCTTGCTTGGATTGATCTTCAATCTACTGGTTTGAGCTTCCAAGACTTGTATTTATAGCCCCAAACAATGATTTGAACGTTAAGACACAATAATATGCTTGTTGGAAAAGTTTCTGCATGATTCCCGAGCTTGCAACGATCATATTCTGGTTCTGGGCTACTTTTGTATTTCGGACCGGAGTGGCCGGATCAGCTCGGACAGATCAGTCTGGCCAGATCAGCTTGGACAATCAGCTTGGACAGATCAATCTGGTGCAAGACAAGCTTGATTCAAAACAGCTTGATAAACTTGCTCTTCCGATCTGTTGCTTGTAGCTCTTGATTCTTTGATTTCTGGGCAAAGTGATGAACATGAAAGTTGTAGCCTTTGTCTTGGATCTCCAAAGAATCAAGAATCACTCGATTCCGAGTTTGTATGAGATCGGGTTGCTCGATATACCAGACCATGCGCATGCTGAAACATTCCATGTTTCAGCAGCAAGATCAGCAAATTGCAGTCGTCTTTTGACCTTCTTAAACTTCGATTCAGCTCTCGACTCCTGAAGATGACTTGTAGGTCTTCTTCTTAGCTTTCCAACCCATACCAAATCATCTCGTTCCGATAAGAGAGCTAAGAGTTATGCCTAACAGACTGATAGTCGCTTGCTGTAACAGCTTGCTGTTTTTTTGCGCTCGATCTTCCAGACGTCTTTTCTCCTTGATAACATTCAAATAGCCGATCTGTTGAGAAATTTAGTATTTGAGTTGGCTGTTCAACCTCTTTGGAAGCACGCTATTTGGATATCCGAGCTATGAGATATGATCAAAACAATTCGCTCTGCCAGGATGTCAGTCTTGATCTAGTTTGATATTTTCAAGCTACTTCTTTGTAATTCATCAAGCTCTTAATCATGAATTATTCACTGCACACTTGATGAATTATGTTAGCAACACAATAACAAGTTTTGTTAGCATCAAAACCAAGATTATTCGGGTTCCCAAAACTCAACAGAAGTTTACAATAAGCTACTAGTGAATTACTAAAAATCAGCTTTTCCATGCTACCTCTTTTGGTTGAGCACCGGTTTTGGTGAAGAACAAAGAGTTTGGGAAAATTGTACAACTCTTATTTCTGAATGAATAATTTAAAGAGATACAATGAAGATTAAAATAGACTTCTAAACCTAAAAGACTCATAAGACAACATAATACTAAAAGCATTTAAAAAACAAATAATTTATCTCTAACAATTTAATAGATAAAAAGGTTATCTATATATATTATTCAATACTCTCTCTCATGCTGGGTCATATATGTCTATCATACCCAGTTTGGAACTGAGATCTTCAAATAGTGGATGGTGAAGAGCCTTAGTCAAGATGTCTGCAAGTTGCATGTGAGTGGTGATGTAGTTGAGGTCAATAATTTTCTTCTTGACCTTCTCACTAATGAAATGTCGATCCAACTCAATTTGTTTTGTTCTATCATGATGCAGTGGATTTTTGGCTATGCTTATGGCAGCTTGATTATCACACATCATTTCCACTGGTTGATCGTCGTTGTCTAACTTTAATTCATTCAAGAATCTTTTAGCCATATCCCTTCACATATGCCCTGAGTCAATGTTCGATACTCCGCTTCAGCACTACTACGAGCTACTACAGACTTGTTTTTACTCCTTTAGGTTACTAAATTTCCCCACATAAATGTACAATAGCCAGAGGTAGATCTTCTCTCTGTGTGAGAGCCAGTCCAATCAGCATCATTGAACACTTTGACGCACACATATCTCAATATGTGGTACAAAACATCCATGTGATCCTTAGTTCATGAATTGACTAACACCACTAACCACAAAACCAATATCAGGACGTGTGTGTGAAAGATAGATTAGCTTCCTAACTAACTGTTGATATCGTCCTTTTGATTGCTATTTATTTAAACAGAAAATTTCAGTGTAGCGATTGTATACCTCAAGTGCACGGTGTCAAGTTTTAGTATAGTAGATTTTAAGAAAAAGGTTATCGAACCCACAAGACTAGAAAATAAGTACCAAATTCAAGTAGCTTAACTATATTTAACCTACAATAATTAGAGATGAAAATTATACTAATTTGACTAAAGACGCGATATCCAACCCAAACAAGTAGTGACGAGAATATAAATCAGTAGAGACAATTATCAAGAATTCGGTTCACCCATGTAATTCCCCATAATTCGCCTATTAGTTAATATTTAAATTCATACTTTCTAAGATGACGAGTTTTCCTAATGCACTTGTTATACTATGGTCAAGATATAACATATCTAATATTAAGATGCAACAAAACAATGGTCATGCACTTATTTAACACTCAATATTGTATGCCGATTTATGAAAACTACAAACCTTCGATTTTGGTAAATCTATTGCTATCACACGTGTGTTCGATTTTACTTAGTCAGTCTCAATCTAAACCCCGGGCTTAATTTATTATGTCGTATTGTAATATCGTATGGTCAAGTCAATTACAATATATAAATTCATTCAAAGGTGATCAATCCCTTAAAAGCATGAAGAACAATAAATTATGCACATAAAATTGTAAGAATCAATCAAAAATCGTAAATATAATTATGGGTTCAAAACATGGGATTCCCTAGTCTTGACAACAAAACTTAGCCAACAATTGTCATCAATAATAATGCATAAAAACGTTTTGCAACAATCAAAACATTAAAATCTGAGAATAATGAAGAACAAAGTTTAGAAATACGAAAATAACGCTAGGCGTTGACTCCTTGCGCTGCTGCGTCGTCCCGTCTCTCCTGATCCAGCTTTCTCTTCAATGGTTGTGATGGTTTGAATGAAGGTAGGAGATGGAGAATGGTGGAGGATGATATTGTAGGTTGAAATCTGACCCAAAAGTCCCCCAAAAACGTGCGTCTCATCCCTTTTATAGTGGGAGAAGAGTTCTCCCACTTTTGTACACAAAATATCCAATAAGGAAACCAAATCTTGACTTTTCCGTGACTGGCGATCGACCGTGACATCGCCGATCGACGCCAGAGTATTATGGAATTATTTTTCAAAGTCTGCACATCCGCGATCGATCGCTGTGAAATGGCGATCGATCGCCAAAACTTTATGGACAACCGTGATTGATCGCTGTGAAGATACCGATCGATCTCCACTCTTCAAATTCAATTTTTTAGATTTCATCCTTTCTTCGACGTGTTCGCTCGGTTTGACATTTTTTCATCATTTTTAGCTTATTTCCTCCACTTTTATGCATTTCTACATTTATTCTTGGAACATACAAAAATAACACGAAAATGCATAATATCGTCCAAAAATCATAATAAAATGCATATAATTTTATAGCAATATATGTGTAAAATCACACTTATCACCTTTGTCCACCAATGGGCAGTTGCCTCTTACCTTAAGTTTTATCCTTGCATCGATAGGTGTATCCACAGGTTTGCATCCCAGCATACCAGTTTCTTTTTGAGAGATATAAATTCCTCGAGATGATCTCGCGAATTCCATTACCATATAATATTTCATATGTCATATATCTTTCATCTCAAATTCGTTTGATATTGGTGCTCTAACTTGTGTCATTTCTGCACTATCATTTCATGTGAGTACAATATCATTAACAGAAAGTATGAGGATTGTGATTTTCCCTTCCTTTGAGTGTTTGACAAACAGTGTATGATCAGACTGACACTGTAAGAAACAATTTCCTTTTAGAATAATAAAGAACTGATGAAACCCATGCCCTTGGTGATTGTTTGAACCCATAATCTTTGAGGAATGTCCATATAAATTTCTTCCTTGAGATCTCCACTGAGGAAGGCATTTTTGACATCAAGCTGAAGTAAGGTCCGTCCAAGTTAGCAACACCAAACAAGAAAACTTGGATGGTGTTTATTCTAGCCACTGGAGCAAATGTCCCTTGATAAGCAATGCCATAAGATAGGGTGTAACCTTTCGCAACTAATCTGGCTTTAAATCGTTCTATGCTTTCATCTGTCTTATGCTTTCTGAAAAAATCCATCTACACCCAACTGTCCTTTTCCTGGGGCCAATTCATAATGAACCATGTATTGTTTTTCTCAAGGGCTCGAATTTCTTCAAGGTCAGTATATTTACAATTTGGATCTGGTAGAGCATTTTCAATAGTAGAAGATTCAAAAGTAGAAGATACATGTACCTGATCTAAGTTGGACATAAAAGCTCGACATGCAGGAGATAAATCCTCAACTAAGACAAATTTATATATAGGATGTTGGTGCAAGATCTGAACCCTTTCTTACTGCAATAGGTCTACCATCTGAATCTGTAATATTAATTTCATAAGAATCAGAAAGTACCTTGTGGCTTTTCAGAGGATCCAGGCTCCAAGGAGGAGTCATAAGCAAGGCTAAGTCTGTACATGTTGCTGATTCCTCTAGAGTATTTCAACAATGGTGGTTTAGAGACAGTGGGCAAAGGAATAGGATGTGTAGTGGGATCTGAGTAATGTGATGATGATAATAGGTTCTAAAGTCAGAAAGGTAGGTTGGAGTGATTTTGTATTCGTCATGATTTGTTGGGAAAATATTTCTAAGTTTTGGTGATCACAAATATCTACTGCTTGAAGTGTCAATTGCATCAAAGCCTACTGATAGAGGAATAATGATTAACTCTACAAAGGTCCACCGGATACTAAAAGACAAAGCTATCTACCAGGTGAAGAGTCATCTACCGCCGGGTGAAAAGCTTAAAAGACATCTAACGGGTGAAAAGCTTAAAAGACATCCATAGGGTGCAAAGCTAAAAGAGATCTATCGGACGTAGAGAGTGAACGTCCACTGGAACAAGAGTACCATCAGACGGCTAAAAAGTTATTAGTTGACTTCAGTCCATCAGACTAAGTAAACCAGTAACTATACAACAGAAAATGGAAAGGACGCCAGCTGACCATATAACCAGCAGATATACAGTGAAGGAGAAATCAACAGACGTGACAAAACAAGTACAAACTCACTCTGACAAATGTACAACAGAGCGCCACACTACTATATCAGAGCCACTAATAGATTCAGAATTGAAAGAGCCGTTGATTAGCGAAATTGGAAAGAAGACAAAGAATTTGGAAGAAAACCAGGAAGCTGATTTTACGCAGATCTTTCCAATTGGAGAAAAGTTTCCGTTTTTGTGTCTATAAATACGTCAAAGTTAAGAATGAAGAAAGTGATGAACGATCCGATTAAGATTAAAAAGACGAGAATCAACTTCATTCAGTTCAAGCAAAACATTCAACACATTCACTGAAACATTCTGAAGTTTTGCAAGAGCAGCAGAGAAGCCTTATTGTGATCTTGAATATCAAAGCCTACTGAGGCTGCTGTTCAAAGAACACTCAAAGCTTAAGAGATTTATCTTTTTGTGTGAGTGTTGTAAAACACATTGTAAGCAACTGAGAGAGTTGTATTGCTAGGAGTTTAGGCCAAGCTGTGTGAGTGCCTAAGAAGGTTGTATACTGTAAAAATGTAAGCCATAATTTTCTAGTGTAACCTTCATGCAAAGGAAGAATGGGAGACGTAGAAGCGTTGTGCTTCGAACTTCCAAAACATATCCATTGTCATTTACTTGCTCAATATTATCATTCAGTTACTCTAACTCACAAGTTCAGCAGACGTCTTCCGCACTATTACTAGTGTCTGTTGACTTGCTCAATTGAGAACCTATTGCAGTACTTAACCATCTGTTGTAAAAAGGAGAATCAAAATTGAGTCTAGTGTTTATTCAACCCCCCTTCTAAACACTACTCCGATCCTAACATGATTGTTCTCCCCCTGAATCGAGGAAGGGTAAAAATGCTCATTTTTGAAAAAAAGGTGACATCCATGGAATGGCGAAATCGTCTGAGAGTAGGGGAATAACATTTATACCCTCTTTGATTGGGATAGTAACTGAAGAAAATGCACTTGATCGCACGGGGGTCAAGTTTACCCCAATTGTGTTGATGTATGTGGACAAAGGCTTTGCAACCAAAGACTTTGAGTGGAATGGTAGAAAAATGGTGGGAAGAAGGGTAAGACCAAATGAATGTTTGGATTGGTGTACCAAACTTAAGGATACAAGAATGCAGCCTTTTGATGAGGTAGACCGCAGTAAGAATCGCATTGCCCCAAAAAGATTGTAACATTACGATCGCATAATTTCAACCAACCTGTATGTATTAAATGGTTAACATCACTATTAATGTGAGGCATCGTCACCTTAATCCTCAAATTAGATATATGATTAAGTAAATAATTTCTTTTACTTAACAAGATTAAGATAATCTCATTACTGATCAGGATTTTCACTATGTCTTTCTATTACATTGTTCATATACAGAAAATCACGTACATTATTTACATGTAAAAACCCTCTAATATGTTTAAACCTCGAGCAGTTTCTTTCCTAGTAGCGGAAGTAGACTCACAATCCCGGCCTCCCCGCCTATGAGTCCCTACAGAACAACCATACACAACATGAGTATAGAACTGATGTTCACAATCCAACATCAATATAATGCATAAATAATGTATAAAGAACTTCATGTATTTCATATATTGAATCTTTGGTTGTTCCTGTACATACACCAAATCACAATATAATACAATATTCAATTATGTCATTACATGTCTCAATCATCATCCTGTTATAACTGGACATATATGATATTTTCTTCCCGCTCAATATGTCAGTGGCTCAGCCTTCACGTCCCATATTAGCAGCACATATCATATTTCTGTCCTCACGCGTTATAACAACACCATCTCATGTCTCAACAGCATCATGCCTCACAACACCAATCACATGCCTCAACAGCATCGTGCCTCACAACACCAATCACATGCCTCAACAACATCGTCACAATGATACATCCAACCATTCTAAATATATCACATGTACATCAACATCATCACAGCAATAACATGCCTCAACGGTATATATCATCATCACATATGATATTCACAACCATCTCATATTTCAACAATATATATTCTCATCACATACATTTATCATAAATGTAACATCGATACTCATACGTTAACACACACCTATCATCCATTTCAAAGATAGAAAAGCAGGAGTTAGTGCTTAATCTCATTTTTGACCTGTCCCCTGAGATGATGCTACATGAATATCAGCAATTCAATATCATAATAAGCATCGTCATCAATTCCATAAAAATATAACATTTTTTCAACAATTTGTCCCTCACGATCGATCGTCCATATTACGCGATCGATCGTCAAAGCATGCAAAATGTACATAAAGTTTCTGTCCATCGGCGATCGATCTCCAAGTCTAACGTGATCGATCGCCTTGCCCGCGATTGATCGGTCGCATTCTAGCTATCGATCGCTACAAGTTTAAACCGCCTTATGACCCTGTCACGGGCGACACATGGCTCGAGATCGACCGCCCGACTCTGAAAATTTCAGAACATGACGATTTTGAGCTTATCCTCATGGTTTACCTTTTACAACTCAAGTCATACCATCAAAACTTATTCAAAAGATTACCTAACACCATATACACACATTTCCATAACTTCTACACCTTATTTCATGTAAATCAATCTCATAGTAATGCAAACCAAGACAACTTTTAATTCAACTTATTTTCTAAAGACACAAACTCATATATAACCTCATACATCATGCACCCTCTACCAAATGAACAAGAGCTGTAACTAGAATCACATTTTTACTTGATTTCCAAGCTCAAATCCAAGGAAAGTTGCAAGAAAAAGCAAGGGTTTTGGGAGAGAATTTTGTAGAGATTTGTAGGTGACTTAAGGTGTTTGTATGTGTTATCAATATGATCTTGACTTATATATTTACCAACAAATTCATTTCAACTTTATGCCATGTCAAGTTTATTCTATGTAGTCTACCATGCATCAAATCCATGCGTTACAAATATGTTTATTAGTCTGCAAATTACACAATAAAACATGTATTCTCACGACTCCATCTAGTTGTTCCATATATGTTTCATTTCATTTAATCATATGTTTCTCATATCACATATACACATCATTCTTCTTGCCATATAACCATATGTCATATACTTTTCATACTTGGTTCAACCCGAACCCGAGTCCATATTATACCATAGTTATCTCATAAGTACACAATAATCACATAAAATTTGCATGCTTCATATTTAAGCATTACAATTCTCCCCTACTAATTGAATTTCGTCCTCGAAATTGAATCATATATACATCAACATCGCAACATTAACCACAGATTCATTAGTATCGCAACGATAAGCATATAGTCAAACTGAAGTATATACTACCAGCATTGCAATAAATAATAAGTAAACATACCAGAAATTAACTCAGGTTACTAGCGTGTCATATGTTTACTCTGTCTTGCATATCATCTCCTCAACACTCTGCTTATCTCACTGAACTGTTATCATAGGCATCATTTTACTTTGCAACTGACAATCTACTCTAGCCAAGATCTTAACTGGTCGTTCCACATACAAACAAGTTTAATGGTTGCAATACATGCATACCTTTCACTGAGAGTGACAATGCCACACGGTATACCCAGGTATCAATACATTGTAACACAACATACAAACCCATATATCTTGGCGATAACTGTCCTCTTTCATGTGAGAGTTTCGAACGTAGTCTTCTTCAGGCGAGTTGAACGGTCTACCACACCGAACAACACCTTTAAAAGACGATGTTCAAAATACGTTGTCACTGCATTGATATTTACAAGGCTTTTAGTCTGATCAGTTTTACGTTCTTTCTCATTTCTCGTACCATATTTGATCAACTCATACTGATTGATCAACAACATACCAAAACAAAAGTGACTTACAACGCCGTCCATGCAACACTTTCAATGGTGTCATCTGTATATCACAGGTACATCATTCGTCGCATTCTTAACTTTGTACACACGTATTTAACATCCCACGCAAAACACACAACCCTACTCCAATACATTGCATCAATTCATGTATACGTCATGGACGAAACATCAACTGCGAGAACATCTACCTCGCACCGATCTCATAAATAGAGAAAGTCTCACATAACGACAAACGTGTTCATAAATCTTGGTATCATCTCATTGTCATGTCAACTGCACAACACATAACACTTCTACAGAAACTTTTTCGTAGACCGTAGTATGTCAACATTACACGCGGTTTCCAAATCTCAAATTCCATGACAATCAATGGAAGCTTACTCACCACAAAATACGGTACATCGATACTGAGCAACCTTCGACAATTGGTCAACACAGATATCTTTCTACTCACATGTCAACATCGGTGTAGTCCAAGACACCATATCCTGGTCCTAACATACTACTGGCACACTATCAAGACGTTACACAAAACACGTACTTCCATCATAAACATGCACGATACTCAATTGCATGCTCACAACATATATATACATCAATTACCAAATAAATTCGAGTTCTGATCGTTCCTCATTGACCTTTTAGACTCATTGATTCAACCAGCGATAACTTTCAAATGATACTTATCTTTATCCATCACGTTTGCATTGTTAGACATTACATGTACTGAGGATGTCATTTTCCTCAAATGAGAGTCAACCAAACCGATAATAAAGTCCATTTGCATCGACTACTCCCTCGAGACTGCCATTCTCATCTCGTACAAGAGATCCACCTATCCATATATACTGTCCGGTAATCAACAAGCATAAACATGCTGACACATACAACTTCAAGACACATCGATAGCACTGTTACGACAAGCATACTCAATCCAAACTCAACCTGGGTTTCACCACCAAGTCTCACACGTCTTAGACAACTATAAATCATTCAGTTCGTTGGACATAGAAGAAAATCAACACCACAAAAACTCAACAAATCTTTTACGATTCCAAACAGGTATCTCAATACTTCTTTCCTTACATGGAAAACATCTTACATATACTTTTCTAAACCCGAATCTCATTCGAACAATCAAAACAAAGTACGATTAAAATGCATCTTGAAACCACAATATTCAAGTCTTAACTCCTGATAGTGCATTACTGCCACTATAGAACCACTCTCAAATCTGTATACGCGACGTGTACAAACTCTAAGATGCTCTGTATTAATAGAGTTGTACTCAAACACTCTCAAGCATCTTTCTAGTGATGTCTCCTCGTACATCTCATACTGAATCATCATAATGACTCCAATGCAAATTTCATTCATCACAGTAACGTTCAAGGCAGTTACTTCATCATAAATATACAATCAGTCCAATACCGACTCCACACCATATATCATTCTCAAACCAAAACTCAATAGCATAGTGTTATCATACCAACTATGGCTCACAGCTCTGATTACATCTCACCATTGCATCATCACTGCACAATCAACCCTATGGAGATAACTTTACCTTATCTCGTTGGCCTTTCCATTCATAACTACGAACACTCGTACCATTTAGGTCATGGTACGCATCACTTAGACATACATTGGTTCAACCAACAATCTGAATTGTCAATAATACAAATCCGTAAATACAGAGACACAGACAACCACGCTCTGGAGGCATCTCTCACCTCAAGCTCACAAGTGTTTATAATGACTACATGAGTTCACAATACTATCTTATCGTAGCATCATACGATTCACCATACACAGTACTTACTATCCATCTAGTGGATACATCATGTTCATTATATTGCCACGATACTACTTTAGCTGACTAACCATCCTTATCCTCATAAGGTGGAAACAAAACCATCAATATGTCGTACAATCAAACCCAGTAAAACATATCACACCATTCCCGTTCTACTACCACTCATACCCTTCATGTAAGGATGGGAAAAGTAAGCATCGTAGTAGACACAATAAGAGAGAGTAGATCATCATCTGCTTGATCTCTAATATAGATATATACAAGCGGACATTCCAATGTCTTCAACCATCACATCTCAATCTTCACTCATGCGGGATTAGCGACATGTTCATTCTTATAGTATGTGATTATATCTGGTATCCCCAATATCGCGATATGCATGTAGAGTCCATAACAACCAACTCAACGAGTATCCACATATAGATTGTTACTCGGAACACATACATCACCTCGCATTATGCAATACACAAAACCGTATGACATAATCATTCACCTCTCGAGCAAAGCTACTCGGCATTGTAATCTCGTGTTAACCAGAGACACAATATTACGCCAAACCGTGGCATTTCATTCACATAACCCCATATAGACATCTATATATGTCTCACACATCACAACTGCGGCACCATTTACCCATCACCCATCATACCGTATTCGGTACTCATTCAAATTGTGGCACAAGGTACCCATCGTAATTCCTAGCGGTATCATACTATCTGAAGTAGGTTTTTGAATTTACCCTACATCTTTATAAACATCAATTCTGATCCTTGTCAGCTCTATTCTCACCAACATCTCCTCAAACAACACAGAGTGAGTGAAATAACCCTATTGAACAACTCAGGCTTCAATCCCCTCAAGATATATTTGATTTTAGCCTTGATGGTCGCAGACACATATCTCAGCAAAAATACGAATACTGGAAAACAAAATCAAGTACCGTTCTAGTACCCTGTTTCACAATCAGAAAGTCATCTTCTGTCATCTGGCTGGTCGCGACAGACACATAGTGACTTAGAAATCATTTCTCCGTTCATTTACGACCGTCTTTCACCACATTGACGCTTACTTAGTCAACTAACATTCAACCAGTCTCAACCAAACTGACTTTGTACATGGAGCTGACATAAAACAGTCTGTTCAACACGTTCCAACCACTCCCCAACTTGCTTACCAAATTCAATCTCTGCAAATCAAGGCAATTGATATCCAAGAACTAAATCAATATCAATTTCCCAGGTAATCATACCTGTTTCACTGACCATTGACCCACTGGTGGTGATAGCAAAGAAGTGTAATCCACACTAACAAATACATTCACAGCAGTCCCTAGTACTTTCTTGGGGATTCACAGATATTCTTACTGCCATACTGCAATTCGGAAAGCATGTTCATATAACACCATACATCGTATTAATGCATAAACATGCTTTAAAAGTGAACACTTATCTCACTAGTTCACTTACTCTACCCCATTGTTCAACCCAGTTATCTAACCACTGCTCTGATACCAATAATGTGAGGTATCGTCACCTTAATCCTCAAATTTGATATATGATTAAGTAATTAATTTCTTTTACTTAACAGAATTAAGACAATCACACTACTGATCAGGATTTTCACTATGTCTTTCTATTACATTGTTCATACACAGAATATCATGTACATCATTTACATGTCAAAAACATCTAATATGTTTAAACCTCGATCAGTTTCTTTCCTAGCAATGGAAGTAGACTCACAATCCTGGTCTCCCCGCCTATGAGTCCCTACAGAACAACCATACACGACATGAGTATAGAATTGATGTTCATAATCCAACATCTATATAATGCATAAATACTGTATAAAGAACTTCATGTATTTCATGCATTGACATACTCTTCTTTGGTTGTTCCTGTATATACACCAAATCACAATATAATACAATATTCAATTATGTCATGACATGTCTCAGTCATCATCCTGTTATAATGGGACATATATGATATTGCATTCCCGCTCAATATGTCAGTGGCTCGGCCTTCACGTCCCATATTAGCAACACATATCATATTTTCGTCCTCACATGTTATAACAGTCATATCTCATGCCTCAACATCATCGTGCCTCACATCACCAATCACAAGCTTCAACATCATCGTGTCTCACCACACCAATCACATGCCTCAACAACATCATCACAATGATATACATCCAATCCTTCTAAATATATCACATGTACATCAGCATCATCACAATAATAACATGCCTCAACGGCATATATATCATCATCACATATGATATTCACAACCGTCTCATATGTCAACAATATATATTCTCGTCACATACATTTATCATAAATGTACATCGATACTCGTACGTTAACACGTATCTGTCATCCATTTCAAAGATAGAAAAGCAGGAGTTAGTGCTTAATCTCCTTTTTGATCTGTCCCCTGAGATGATGCTACATGAATATCAACAATTCATTGTCATAATAAGCCTCATTATCAAATTCCATAAAAATATATTTTACAATTTGTCCCTCACGATTGATCGTCCATATTACGCGATCGATCGCCAAAGCATGCAAAAGGTATATAAAGTTTCTGTCCATCGGCGATCGATCTCCAAGTCTAACATGATCGATCACCTCGCCCGCGATTGATCGATCGCATTATAGCGATCGATCGCTACAAGTTTAAATCGCCTTATGACTGTCGCGGTGATCGATTGCCACATGGCTCGAGATCGATCGCCCGAGTCTGAAATTTGAGCTTATCCTCATTGTTTACCTTTTACAACTCAAATCATAACATCAAAACTTTTCAAAAAATTACCTAACACCATATACACACATTTCCATATCTTCTACACCTTATTTCATGGAATTCAATCTCATATCAATCCAAACCAAGACAACTTTTAATTCAACTTGTTTTCTAAAGATACAAACTCACGTATAACCTCATACATTATGCACCCTCCACCAAATAAACAAGAGCTGTAACTAGAATCACATTCTGACTTGATTTACAAGCTCAAATCCAAGGAAAGTTGCAAGAAAAAGCAAGGGTTTTGGGAGAGAATTTTGTAGAGATTTGTAGGTGTTTGTATGTGTTTTCAATCTGATCTTGTCTTATACCAACAAATTCATGTCAACTTCATGCCATGTCAAGTTTATTCCATGTTGTCTATCATGCATCAAATCAATGCCTTACAAATATGTTTATTAGTCTACACATTACACAATAAAACATGTATTCTCATCCATCTAGTTGGTCCCATCTATGTTTCGTTTCATTTAATCATATGTTTCTCATATCACATATACACATCATTCATCTTGCCATATAACCATATGTCATATACTTTTCATACTTGGTTCAACCCAAACCGAGTCCACATTATACCAATCTTATCTCGTAAGTGTTAGCATAAATGCCCTACAAGCCAATCGTTGGCCCAATGGGCTTTATATTAACCCTGGCCCAATTAGCTTATACAACTATAAATATGACATTTGTATCAGAAGGAAAGAGACCGAATCATTCCATAAGATTCCATTCAATACACTCATCCTCATAGAAAAGCCGGCATCACACTAGCACTGGTGCCGGGCTTGTAGATCTGGTCAGGTTGATTGGACTCGAGGATCACCGTCATCAGATTGATTTCGCTGTTATCGGTAATCCCTTTTCGTGCATTATTTTATGATATTTGCATGTTTATATATGAATTAGGCGTGATCGACCGTCCCCGGGTCAGATCTGTTTATTGTATTTTTCCGCTGCGTTTGGATCTGGCGCCGGGGTAAGGAAACCCAACAGTGGTATCAGAGCCAGGTTGTCGTTTTGATTCATATTTTCAATAATTAATTTTTATTTGATCGTTTCCAATCGATGCTAATCGTGTTAAAATTTCAGAAATTATGAAGTCCGGAAAGATATTGAAAAAATGATTAAAATCGTTTTTTTTGATTATAACTCACTGTTCAATTTTTTCTTACTGTTCATCGTTTTCGAAGCCATTCCCGGCAGCCTTTGCGAGATGCGCACGCGGCGGAGAATTGTTCTCCGGCACCGTGCGCTGCCTGCGAGGGACTACACGGCGCCTTTCTTCAGGCATCGGTAAGCTGTGCCGGAGGAAGTGAGACGAGGCTATGGTTTTTCTGGTGTTTTTCGCGACCAGATTTTCGAAGTTTATGAGCTCTCGCGACCAAATTTTTCTTCACCTCTTCGCGCCGAGTTGCTGGATGTAGGCTGCTCGATGTGCGTGGCTGCAGATGGGCAAGGTGAAGGCGGCGGCGGAAGCTAGGGTTTCTGAAACCCTAGCCGCCGCCGCTGCACGTTTGGTTTTGGTTGGAGAAGGAAGATGAACAGTGTGTGACCTAATTTTCAGATTAAAAAAAAAAAAAAAAATTGAATTTTCTTAAATTTTAAAGAGAATTTTGGGTTGGAATTGCATTTTTTTTTTGGATCAAATTTGGAGTCCATAATTTTTTTTGGGTCATTTTAGATGTTTTGTCCGGATATTATTTTTGAAATAAATCATAATACTTAATTAATTAAAAATATGATTTTTAATTTATTAAGTGTAAATGGAGATTTACAAGTAATTGAAAATTTAATTAGTTGAAAATTAAATGAAAGTGTTTCATTTAGTTTGTTAATTTCATTTTCGATTAATATTATGATTTGAGGTAAAATAGTGATTTTACCGAATAATCAAAACTTTAATTAATTGAAAATTGAATGAAATTGTTTCATTCAATTTGTTAATTTTATTTTTCGATTAGTATTATGGTTAAAAGGTAAAATAGAGATTTTACCATATTGAAATTTAATTAATTAGAAATTAAATAAAAATAGTTTTATTTAATTTGTTAATTTTATTTTCAATTAATGATGCGATTAGTGGGAAACGATAGAATAAATTAATTATTGTGATCTAATTACATATGATGTAATTAGTACAATTACATATGATGTAATTGTTTAGTTTAATGTTTAATTACATATGTTGTAATTGCATGATGGATGATTATGGGCCTTGACCAATGTGTTTAGGTGAATGTTTAGGTTTTTATTGTTTCATATTATTGTGATTTTGGTTATCGGGCCTGCGAGCCTGCTCTCTCTATTTTCTGATGTATCCCTCCCCAGATTTGTATCCCTATTCTCTTGTTTGCACGATTTAAATGTAAAATCTATAGAATTAGTGGGAGATCGAGATTGAAGACGTAGCACCAAGAATCAAGACATGTATGATGGAAACAAAATGTAATAGGATTGCATTGCATACCTGCATCACCTTAGACAGACTTGTGATCCACGTATGGCTCACGTGGATCAATTAGGAAAAGGCCGTAATCGTCCATATTTATTTTTATTATGCATGTGATGTATGATAAGTGTTTGTTTGTATGTTTTATTAGTACAAATGATTGCATGAATAAAACATAGTTGCATGAATCCGGCAAACAAACAAACAAGCAATTGATGAGATTTTAAAATAAATTAAATCCCTTTTTTGAATATGATTCAAAACTTTTAATATCAAACTGAAAAGGGGAGCTCAAAAGGGTTTGTTGCTTCCTGTCTTCCATCAACAGTTAAGCCATGAGACGCTACTTGTGTCATATTGCCTTACTCACCCACGTGGGGGGCATCTGGCATGGGAAAGCTGTGCGTTTAACTGCCACTTAATTAAGGGTGTGGTTATGTTAACCTTCTAGATTACTCACCCACGTGGGGTCTTTTGGGCGTGACATTTCCATCTGTGGGATGGGTTAGTTTGACGTGAGAAGGCATAATTGTCCTGCCCACGTAGGGTTATGCCAATCGCGAGACAAATATCTTGGGGGTTGCATATGATGCAATTGTGATCTACCTTTAGTATCATGAAGCCGGTGGGCCCACGTCCGGGGTTTTCATGAGCTAGTTGGACTCCAAGCCCACTAAGAAAATGTGATTTTCCGTTCATTTGTCATGAGGGTGATGAATTCGAAAAATTTAGTGGGAGCATTCAATAACTAAAGTCCATAGTTTTTGAATTAATTAATAATCAAACGGTTTGCATATATTTTCTGTTTATTCTCATTATTGTGATTGCCGTGAATCCGATTACATCAAATCTCGAAACAAACAAAGTAACCGCACCAAATTATTCTGATTGACTATTAATTTTAAAATAGTGATTGCTTCTAAAAGGTTGCTATATACCCTTGGTGGGAGCCTCCTGTTGAAGTGTCTCCACGTTCGTCTCATGAAGAGATCGCCACACTTGAGAAGTGATGGGACGATAATCTCTCAGCTAGGTGCTATATGATAGCATCAATGTCACCAATGAGTTTCAACACAGATATGAGAAACTTGTTCACATTACTGATATTTTCCTACACCTACAAATGTTGTTTGGTGAACGGACGCGATTACTGAGACTCGCGATTTCAAAAGAGCTATTTTCAATTCACATGCAGGATGGGACTTCGGTCTATGAGCATGGTGTATGAAAAATATCTTTTGTTGATCAATTGGAAAATCTGAATGTGACTATACCTCATTAACTGACTGTAGATTTGATCTTATAGTCAAAACGTTGGAAACTCATGAGTCCTTGATTCAAAGGAGAAACGTGTTCTTCTTGTCGAATCTTCTACCAACGGTAGGAAGAGTTCAAGGATAAAGAAGAGGAAGGGAAATGGTTCTCAACCTCAAAAGACGAAAATGTATAGTAGCAACTAAGAAATGAGAGGCATCTATGTTTTCACTGCTGGTCACTAGCGCAAAATTGTAAGGAATACCTAGACTAGAAGCGTTCTAGAAAGGGTATGTTTTATATTAAAATTAAATGTTTCTATTGGTTCTACTTCTTTGGTATATGATGCCAGTTGTGCTCGCATTTTTGCAAAGAGTTGCATGTGATGTGAAGAAGTAGAGAGCCCTAGGAAGGTGAAACCTACCTGAGGCTAAGCATTGTAGCAAGAGTTGTTGCAAAGGCTATTTGAAACATTTATTTAATATAATCTTGAACTTGTTAGGAACTGGTTTGAGCAATTATTAATTTGTTCTAGATTTAATCATGAACATTGTTCCTATTTTGATAGAGAATGATATTCTTTTAAATATGCGAATGTGATTTGCAGTATTTTTAAGAATGCATGTTTTATTGAATCTGGTGAACTTATGAATGATTAGTATGATTATATTCAAAGAATATAAAAAGAATGATAACTTAAATCCAACATATGTTTAGCATGTGTTGAATGTCCATTGAATTTGATTCATATGGACGTATGTGGAGCACTAAATGTTAGTGCAAGATGATGTTGAGTTATCTTAAAGAGAATGTGATTCTCTCTGAGTAACTCTCTAAAGTTACATATTTGTTGAATATAATCCATACCAAAGCAGTGACCAAAACTCCATATACGATATGGACTGCAAAATAATCCAAATTTTTATTTTGAGATTGTTCTGCTTATTTGAAGCAGCCAGTGGGAGATGAGTTGGATAGTTGATCCATCTTATGTTATTTTGTGGAAATTTATATTATCAATTGCAGGCAAAGAGCTTGTTTCGCAAGTGCAATCTTTCTAGAGAAAATGTTTCTATTAGAAAGGATGACAAAATAATATAACTTGAAAGGGTTCAAGAACCACAAACCACTAGAAAAATGAAAACAGTGAAATTAATTTAGTTAATCACAACCTTTGATTTATACACACCAAGGAGATTTGAAAATGTTTCAAGAGCTCCTGATAGAATGAATCTACTCCTTGAAAGTAGTCAAGAAATAGACCATGGATATGATCCTTGGACTTTCAAGGAGGCGATGCCAGATTTTGATTCGGGACATTGGCAAGATGCCATGAAATCTGAAATGGACTCCATGTACTCCAATAAGGTATGGGCCTTAGTAGATCATCTTTGGGAATTGTTCCCATTGGCTGCATGGATTTACAAGTGAAAGCTTGGAGTGGATGGGAAGGTAGTGACCTTCAAAGCTTGACTGGTGAGAAACAGTTATTCTCATAGGCAAAGAGTTGTTTATGAGAAAATTTTCATCGGTTATGATGTTATAGTCTATTTAAATTTTATTAGTTATATCTTTATATTATGAATATGAGATATGAGTAATGGATGTGAACACAACATTTCTCAGTGGTGGCATTGAGGTAGAAATGTAGCAGCCAAACGTGTTTACAACTTCTTGGAGTGAGAAAAATGTTTTCAAACTCCAGAGGTCCATTTATGGGCCTAAGAAGGCATCCCGAAGTTTGAACCTCCGTTTGATAACATCATCAAAGTGTTTGGTTTTGTTAAACAAAAATCCGGAAGTGACATGTGTGTGCAAAAGGGTTAGTGGGAGCATGTTACATTTGTGATGCTTTAAGTTGATTATATCATACTCATTATGAATGGTATTGGATTAATCAATTAAAGCACGATCATCTACTAATTTCTCCATGTAAGATTGGGGGAAGCGTCATACGTGTTTAGCGTAAGGATCTATAGGGATAGATCTAAAGGATGCTTGAGATATCTCAATCTACGTACATAAACACTGTGCTAAAAGGGTTTAGCATAGAATAGTCGAAAAACGAGTTACTTCATAATATGTCATAGTATTCATCTCTCAAGTCAATATGTTTTAAGATTGATGAGGAGAGAGAAAAGATGACATTGGTACCTTATATTTCTACTTTAATAGCATAATGTATGTTATGTTATGTACTTGGCCTGATGTATGTTCTTAGTGTAATGAGCAAACATCAGACAGATCCCGGTGAAGATCACTGGAAAATTGTGAAAAATAATCCTCAAGTGCTTATGAAGAACTTAGGATACGTTCATGATTTTTGGATCTGTAAGTGGATAAATAAAAGTTGAAGTCTAAGCTGATGCTGTTTTTTCAGTCGGATGTAGATGATACCATATCGATGTTCGGATTTGTATTTAAGCTCAATGATGGTGATGTCTCTTGGAAACGTTCCAAGCAAGACATCACTTTGGATTCCACCACTGAAGCTGAATACATTGCAGCATACGATGCAGCAAAGAGGCAGTTTGGATAAGAAATTTCATCCAAGAGTTGGGTGTAATTTCTAGTGCGATTGACACAGTCCCTGGTACTGTGACAACATTTGAGCTATTATGAATAGCCAAGATCTCATCAGTATCCAAACATATATTGAGAAAATATCATCTAATGAGATAGATGGTAGACGCGACATTATTATCGAGAAAATCGCTTCAACAGAAAATATAGTGAATCCACTGACAAAGCCTTTACAACGATTAGTGTCTGTCAGACATCTTGGGAAGATGGTCTTAAGACACATGAGTAGTTGGCTTTGAGAAAGTGAAAGATATTGTTGTCATACATGATTAAGTAAATCAATAGTTGATTGATTGTACTTATAATCTTATTATGACAAATCTTTGTTTGAATATTAATATATATGGCACTTCTTCATCTGTTTACCCATGCATCTTGATGTGTTGATGAAGTCCTTGAGATTGCTATAGTCCATAGAATGTGGTTACGCATATGATGGTGACCATGAAATACATTCTCGACTGCGATTTCTAAATGTTCCTGGTCGATGAGCCTTCGAGAATGGGATATCGATATATGCTCGTTAGAGACTGGTATTCATGATGTGTCTAGTGTAGTGCGCCGCGTTTCATCGGCGTTGGCTTGGAGAAGTCAGCACACATGAATAGGTGCTCATTAGGAATGAGTTCACTGAACGACCCTACTCGGAATTCTATAAGTGGTTACCATTTGTCGAGTATAGAATTTCTAGTCATAGTTGTGCACCATTACTCCTCATGACCCGAGGCTTCATTGAGGTCTTGATAGATAGTTGTGTACTTTGATTTAATGACTGATCACATGTGGGTCATAAAGTCATTATTTTGGGTATTCAGTGATGCTGTCAGAGGCCTATGATTGTCGTTGGGGATTCACCACTGGTCTTGATGAACCAGGATGTCCTATGTGTTTTTCTATATATGATTCGAGGAATCTCTGGCCAGAGTGGGTAGTGCTTGTGAAAAATGGGTTTTTCATATACGCACACAAGGAATCATATAATGTGAAACAAATACATAGTTATTGAAATCATAAGGGGCCTCGACCAACCAATGCCCTTGATTCAATCGGGACATATTGAGTGAAAGGAATGTACTGCACGCTAACTATGGCTGACAGGTTCTCGTACGTTGCTAGTCATTTGTATCTAGGTCTTCGTGAAGCGCAGATGCTAGACGCTACCCACGATCGGTAGGTTGTTGCTGGAATTATATTTCAGCCATTGTCTATTAAAGGAGTTTAATTGACAATGAGGCATTCAGGGTAAGCCCAAAGAAGTTGTTTGACTTCTAAAATCACAAAGGTTGTGATCCTACTGCTATGATACACTTGAGCCTCGCTGGGTCACAATCAACCGGCCGCCGATCTATTGATGAGAATTGAGACTTAAATGTTAAGTGCTCAAATTGAGTGATTTAGAATAGATGAATTTAATTTTTGAAAGCTCCTCACTTTAATGGAGTTTCTATATTTGAAAATGTTTCATCTGTAGAAAGTTCTAAATTAAAACGTTTGATATATTAATGTCTCATAATTATGTACATTAGTAGTACATCAAGTTATTCAATAGGATTGATTTACTTGGATTATGAGTTTGTAGTTTTGTTTTGGCTTTTGGGCAAGTGGGAGATTGTTAGCATAAATGCCCTACAAGCCAATCGTTGGCCCAATGGGCTTTATATTAACCCTGGCCCAATTAGCTTATACAACTATAAATATGACATTTGTATCAGAAGGAAAGAGACCGAATCATTCCATAAGATTCCATTCAATACACTCATCCTCATAGAAAAGCCGGCATCACACTAGCACTGGTGCCGGGCTTGTAGATCTGGTCAGGTTGATTGGACTCGAGGATCACCGTCATCAGATTGATTTCGATGTTATCGGTAATCCCTTTTCGTGCATTATTTTATGATATTTGCATGTTTATATATGAATCAGGCGTGATCGACCGTCCCCGGGTCAGATCTGTTTATTGTATTTTTCCGCTGCGTTTGGATCTGGCGCCGGGGTAAGGAAACCCAACAATAAGTACACAATAATCACATAAAACATGCATGCTTTTAGGCATTATAATTAATTTTTTTCATTCTTTTTGAAAATAGAACCTAGTTAGCGAAACTTGATACTCATCGAGATCTCTTGCATTCCGTATATTCTTAGATTCTGTTTTTGACTTACTTAATCTGAAACTCTTTGATTTCAAGGTCTCCATAATGTCAATTTAGCATTTAACGAACATTCACGAGCATAAAATGAAAAAAATTCTCCGAATTATAGTTCTGTAATTTTAGAAAAACTCAGTGTCATGAAAACTATGTCCATTCATGAAAATGGATGAAACTAGATCATCAATATTCTTCCATGAAATAATCGCTTCAGCTCCTGGAATTCCTTGGTACTTTTTTGCCAGCCAAATCTTATCAAACAGGATAGAAACTCAGCAGGTTTAACGCCTCCACTAGTATGTGTCTTAATAAAGGCCACAAAGAGCTGGTCAGGCCTAGCAAAGCCTCTGCGTCTCCCCCTGCTCCCTCGAAATGTTGATTGATATTCAGACATTCAACATTGAATTTAAATAAAATGACATTGTAAAGCAGTGCAAAAGTTTAATGTCTTGTTGCCATATCCTATCCACGTTGAAGGCAATGCCTTTTCATAGATTTAATGATTACTAGTACAAAGCACGTGCGACGTACCGCACACGTAAGTACTCGTTCGATTATATACAAATAAAACTAAAAAACTAGGAATATGATATTGCTTTTCTGGTATTTTTATTAATTTCTATTTATGAAAATAATTGAGTAATTTATTAATATTTGATATGATTTTTCTGTTTTTAAGTGGTGATGTTAAATCTTTGTTATTTTGGTTGTTATAAGTTTTTATTTTCTTGAAACCTAAATTGAGTAATTGTCTAACTTATGACAATAATAAAGGCATTAAATATTAATTATTTTGATTATAATGCATGGGTACATGAATCAGAATTTAAAAAAAAGAATGGCAAACGGGTAATGCACATGAATATCCCATCTTCTAATCTTTTGTATATAATGTTGGCACTCATTTTTCACACAATACACATATAATGATTTTCCATCTTTAAAAATTGATTTTTTATCTTTGATCATGATGTTGACACTCATTTCCACGCAATACACATACAATTAATCACAAAACCGCATTAGTTTTGCGCAAAGTAACAGTGAAAAACTTCACCTTTCGTTCACACTTTTATATTTGTAATAGATAAATGGTTTTAAATGAAGAAAACTTTAACTCTGGAACCACCGATTCTTTATAAATCTTGGATTGAGAAACAACACACTCAAATAACTCAATGATTCAAACACGAACAGCGAACTCTGAGGGCAATGTTGATATGATTATTCAATTGCAAGAAACTTCCGAGCATCATTGTGCAAGATTAACAGAGTATATGACTTCACCAAAAAAAAATCTGTTTCAAAAAAAGCACCAAAATTTCGTCCTGTTGATGCAGTTTTCTATTTCAAGAGAAGCAATTAAAAGTTAGTAAAAATATATATTATACCGTTTACAAAACTTCACTCCCAATGCAATCATTTATTTTGTCTCCTTTCATAAAATCCAAAAATTACCAAAATACCATTTCTTTATCACGATCTCATTTTTTCTCTCTGTTCCTTTTTTATGTTTTTTTCTTTCCTCCAATAAATATAATTTGTTCCACAATTATTCCATAACACCATTTTTATGTTGATGTTAATTTTCTCTTCAAAAATATGTATATGATAAGAGTTATTATAAATTTTGCACTAAATTGCATAAAACTCATTTATTATTTGAAACTACGAAAACATCTTATAAAATAAATAAATTAAATTTATTATGAATGCCAATAAAATTTTGATATCACACATATTTTTTTTTATGTATTTATAATTAAAACTATTTCAAATGGTATCACATTGTAACACATTCCTGTATAAAATAGTATTTGGGAAAAATCATGGTACTATAAACTTTGAATTGTGGTATTATTAATAAGATGTGGTACTATTAACATAAACTTGTAAATGTATCATATTGTAACATATTCATATGTAAATATTATCACATTATTTCTTAAATGGTATCACAAATATAAGTTTGGAGTACCTTGATTTAATACAAATAGTATCACACTAAATACATAAATATATGAATATATATATTATTTGATTTAGTTACTAACAATTACTGATACATTTGTATATTATATGTGATAAATTACTATCTTGTTATATGTATACTATTTAATATAGTTACTAATATATTTGTAAATGATATGTGGTACAATTAGTACCACTTTAAATATATAAGATTAGATATAGTTACTACGAATTACTAACACAAATACAAATATGTAAAAACAAAACCACATGTTAGCTGATGTTATACCATATCCACTTGTTAATTGTATTTCGTGTTATTTTACAATAGTACCTAATCATAGGTAATATAGTACAACATTCATGTGTAAATGGTAAAACATTGTTTCTTAAATGGTACAACATAAACTAATTTGTGGTACTACATAAGCTAAGTTAATTTATGGTACTATATATACTAATTTGTGGTACTCCATAAACTAATTTGTAATACTGTGTAATCTAACTTGTGGAAGTATATAATTTAATTTGTGGTATTACAAAAGCTAGTTTGTGCTACTAGATAATGTAATTTGTGGTACTATATAACATAATTTGGGGTACTATACATGCTAAATTATAGTATTAGATAACATAAATATGTGATACTATATAACATAATTTATTATACTATATATACTGATTTGTGGTACTATATACATAATTTATGGTACTCTATCAGCTAATTTGTGGTACTATATAACATAATTTGTGGTACTATATATACTGATTTGTGGTACTAGTTAACCTAATTTGTGATGCTATATAAACTAATTTGTGGTATTATATAACCTAATTTGTGGTATTAAATAACCTAATATGTGTTCACTTTCATATACAAAATTTATATAATTTGATATGTTTGTTATATAACATGTCATTAATTTGTATATAACATGTGAAATAGATAGTTCACATCTTAGCTTATTTAGTACAACGTTATCATACATTTAATATATAATAATGATATAAATAATTCGACATATTTACAAATAGATTTGTATATAACATGTCATAAATTTGTATATAACATATGAAATAAATAATTCACATATTAGCTTATTTGGTACAAATTTATCACACATTTAGTATATTAGTAATGATAAGTTTTAATATGTTTACAAAAAAATTGTATATAGAAGGTCATAGATTTGTATATAACGTGGTACTATATAACATAATTTGTGGTACTATATAAGCTAATCTGTGATACTACATAAGTTAATTTATGGTACTTGTTGGGGTTCAACAATTATCTCTGCTTTGTGATCGGTCGAACATAGCCAGTGCATGGTTGAAAAGATTGATATTGCACAGTTATTGGTAAAGCGGTAAGCGCTCGATCCTACAATTGGTATCAGAGCCAATGTCGCGTGTTCGATTCCCATGAGTTGAAGAGAGTGCAATTATTGGGGGAGGGATTGTTGGGGTTCAACAATTGTCTCTGCTTTGTGATCGGTCGAACACGTGGCGCTTGTGCCAGTGTATGGTTGAAAAGATTGATGTTGCGTCATCCTTAACTATAGTTATTGGTAAAACGGTAAGCGCTCGATCCTACAGTACTACATAAGCTAATATATGGTTCTGTATATAAGCTAATTTGTGGATATATATAAGCAATTTATGGTATTAGAAAAGCTAATTTGTTGTAAAATATAAGCTAATTTGTTGTACTAGATAAGTTAATTTATGGTATTATGTAACCTAAATTGTGACTATATTACCTAGTTGTGTTAGCTTGTAAATGGTATCACTTATTTTCTTAAACGGTACCACACTTACATATATAAGATACTACGAGATAATATAAGTAGTACCATATGACATATATATAATATATAAAAAGATGGAAAAGAACCCAAATGTGAAAGCACGTCGAATAAGAAGAGGAAAATCTGATACTAAAGAAACAGCAAATATATTGATTTATATCACATCCCCAAACACTAAACAAGACTAATGATCTATAAAATAAAAATAAAAAAAACCATAGCATATCACAATCTCAAGAAAAATGGTAATCCAAAGAAGTACTATATTTCGATATGAATTATCAACAAAATAATTCACTATACCTAAATCCTCCAGTTTCCACTGGAGTCGCTATCGCCCCTTGTGTATCCACCATGCCAAACGCCTTTAGTGTCTCCTCCACCATGTTGATGTTCACAACCACCACCACATCCACCATCCTCCAAGCTTTCAGAATTTTTTTTTGAATTATATATCTTGTAACTAGTATGTCTGTTAATAAAACAAATCCACGACCATAAAAACTCTCGTTTATTTTGATAGAAATTAAATAACTCATTTATAGATTTCATTATTACAATTAATCGAAAGAATCAAATTTTAAGGTTTCATCAAGATGGTAGTTTTGAGATAAAGAGCGAGCTAGCAAATGTTTATTGATTTGAAAAATACATTTTTCTTTCAATTTCATATGTAAAATATGGAAGAATCTATTGTAATGGAAGAATTAGGAAACATCAAACGATATGAGCATGAAGATAAAGATGAAAGAGAAAATGAGATTTTCAATGGAGAAATAAGGTTATCTTTGTTTTAGCATTGCGGATAGTGAATTAAAATAAAAAAATTGAATCTATAAATTAGGCTTCAATCTTCTGTTACATTTGATGTAACAATTCCTGTAACAACCTATCATATATTGCCACGTTACTTCTAACTCTAATTTAAACAAATTTAAAAATCATCCCACCAATTACTATACTATAAAATAATATAATATAATCAATTACCTATTTTATATTAATAAAAATAGGGATTTAAAAATTTAAATATAAATAAGTTTATAATTAGGAGTGATAGAATGAGGATTAAATAAAATGTGACATAAAATTTCTAATTAATTTAATTCAAATTGTTTAAATCTTCATAATTATTGAAATAAATAAATGATTCAGACTTTATTATATATAATTTATCTATTTCTAGTATCAATGATAATGATTATGTTAAATAATAAAGTAGTGATTAAAGTGTTGATGGGGGATCAATATAGAGGGGTCAAAGTCCTTGGTGCTGCTTTGACCGTTGAAATCAACTAAGTGATTATTCATTTCACCGAAATGAGCTGCAAGCCTGCAATAGCTTAAAGTTGTTGTACCAAGAGATTGAACGAAGTTTGGTTAAAGAACCAAGCGGAAGGTACTCCATTTCTTTTTATTAGAAAGAAAACAAATATGATACCACTTGTTAGGATCAAAGTATTGTTTAGAATGGGGGATTGAATAAACAATAGACTCAATTTTGATTCTTCTTTCTTACAACAGACTGTTAAGTACTTCAGTAGGTTCTCAATTGAAGAACAAGTCAGCAGACACTAGTAATAGTGCGGAAGACGTCTGTTGAACTTTTGAGATTAAATAACTGAATGATAATGTGCAGAAAGTAAGTAACACAAGATATGTTCTGAAAGTTCGAAGCACAACGCTTCTACGTCTCCCCTTCTTTCTTTGCATGAAGGTTACGCTAGAAAACTTTGGCTTACACTTTACAGATACATCATTCTTAGACACTCACACATATTGGCCTAAACTCGTAGCAATACAACTATCACAGTTGTTTACAACTTGTTTTTACAACACTCACACAAAGCATAAATCTCTTAAGTTTCAAGTGTTCTTGAGCAGCAGATTCAGTAGGCTTGGATATTCAATATCACAATAATGCGTTTTTGCTGCTCTTGCAAAACTTCAGAATATTTCAATATACGTGTCGAATATTTTGCTTGAATGAAGTTGATTTTTGACTTTCAAATATTGATAGCGTTGTTAGAGTTTTATTCATTCTTCACTTTGACTTATTTATAGACATAGCAGTCTAACGACAACTTTTCTTCAATTGGAAAGATCTGCTTAAAATCAGCTTCCTGATATTCTTCCAAATTATTTTTGTCTTCTATCCATTGTTAATCAACGGTTATTTCAATCTGACGCTATTGGTGGCACTGATATGGTAATGTGGCGCTCTATTGTACCTTTGTCAGAGTGAGTTGTACTTGTTTTGTCCTGTTGCTTTATACATCTGCTGACTTCTCTTTCACTGTATATCTGCTGGACATATGATCAGCTGATGTCCTTTCCATCATCTGCTGGATAGTTACTAGTTACTTAGTCTGTTGGACTAAGGTCAACTAATGACTTCTTAGACGTCTGCTGGTACTCTTGTACCAGTGGTCGCTCACTCTCTGCATCCGATGGATGACAACCTTGTAGATCTCTTTTCACCCGGTGGATGTCTTTTAGGCTTTTCACCCGGTGGATGTCTTTTAGGCTTTTCACCCGGTGGATGTCTTTTAGGCTTCGATGCAGTAGACACTTCAAGCAGTAGATGTTTGTGATCACCAAAACTTAGAAATATTTTCCCAACAATTCCTTCATTAGACTGCTTGACTTTCAATCCTAGGAAAACGATAATTCTCCCAACATGCTCATCTCGAACTGACCCTGCATGATTTTGGAAACTCTCTCGTAAAGCTTTGGGTTAGTACTACCAAAAATAAATAAACGTTGAATCCTTGGGATACCAGAGGCCACTATTCTCAGTTCATTTTAGATACTTAAGAAACCTTTTAGTAGCAGTGAAGTGAGATTGTTTAGGATTAGTTTGGAAGCGAGCACACATACATACAACAAACATAATGTCAGGTCTGCTGGCTGTCAAATATAGTAAAGATCCGATAATACCGCGATACATTGTTACTTCGACCGGTATGCCTGCTTCAACCAAATCTAGTTTAGCAGAAGAACTCATAGGCGTGGCTGCTGCTGAACTAGTGCTCATTCCGTATTTCTTTAATAGCTCTTTGGTGTACTTCAACTGGTTTTGATCAGGATTCCTTCATTAGACTGCTTGACTTGCAATCCTAGGAAAAATGATAATTCTCCCATCATGCTCATCTAGAACTGATCATGCATGATTTTGGAAAATCTCTCGCAAAGCTTTGGGTTAGTACTTCCAAAAATAATATCATCAACATAAATCTGAACCAGTAGTGTATGGTCACCCATTGTGAATTTAAAAAGAGTCTTGTCCACCGTGCCAATGGTAAAGTCATGCCCAGTCAAGTACTTTGATAGAGTTTCATACAATGCTCGGGGAGCTTGTTTCAAACCATACAAAACTTTGTTCAGTTTATACATAGAGGAAGGCTGTTGATGGCTTTCAAACCCAGGAGGCTGTTCAACATAAACTTCTTCCTGGAGATTACCATTAAGAAAAGCACTCTTAACGTCCATCTGATAGACTTAAAAGTCTTTGAATTCAGTGAATGTAAGAAATATACAAATGGCTTCTAATCGGGCTACAGGGGCAAAAGTTTCATCGAAGTTAATGCCTTTTTCCTGTCTGTATCCCTGTCCAACTAATCTTACTTTATTCCTAATTACAGTAACATTATCGTTCAATTTATTTCTAAATACCCATTTGGTATCTATGACAGTGTGATGCGGTGGATGTGGTACTAAGTGTCATACTTTGTTCCTCTCAAACTGATTAAGTTCTTCTTGCATAGCTTATCCAGCTTGGATCTAAAATAGCATCATCTATCTTCTTGGGTTCTATATGAGAGATGAATGCATCATGAAGAAATTTATTAATCATCTGTCCTCTGGTGCGTAGAGGAGTAGCAGGGTTACTTATGACCTGCCCAGGTGGATGATCCATCTTCCACTGGAGCGGAGGTCCAAGAGGATTTGTTTCTTTATTGGTATGAATTTGAGTTGGTAGCTCAGTAGACTGTACTGATTCATCATTGATGTTTGCTATATCTACTACAACAGGGGTATATATAGTAGTGTCATCGAAAATAGGGTTCAGCCCTTGTGGACAAGGAGGTACCTCTGCTTGTGCTTCTGGGACTTCTGGCTCTATGAAGCAGTCGGCCCTACTTCTGTAATCCAACTCATCATCATAATCATCAATATGAGAATTTTCTAATCGATTACTCAAATTATTGATTTGCAGTTCAGATACAGTATTATCAAAAGATACTAATAGGTGCGATTAAGAGAACTAAGCATTTCAATATCAGAGTATTTAATCGTGTTGACATTTTGAGCTTACAGTTCAAATGTACCCATAAAATTTTCAACAGATAATAGTTACATTTCTCAAAACAATAGGAGTGACACTATAGTTCTACTCTACTACTTGTAGAGACTACGCATAAGAACTCTGTCCTGCTATTGTAGTAGCACTCCTTACAGCTCAAAGTATCAGCCCCGACCCTAGTTCTCCTTAGCAAAAGCACCTACAAAGACAACCCCCAACACATGAGCACATAGCTATCCATATACATCACAATATGAATACGTAAGGCGTAAATGCATAATCATAAATACAAAACACTTCCTGTATTTTCATCGCATTTACAATGCCCATTGGTTGTCCCTGTACCACAATTCATAATCAAAACACTATATGAATGTATGGCTTCACTAATAAATGTCATGACATTTCATCTCTTTTTTCTTGAGTCAGTCATCATCAGTTATTTTAATGCTTCTTCGCTTTACAATCTCAAAACAAGCGGTATCTCATCCTCGCTTCTTCATACTAGCGGTATCTCATCATCGCTTAGTATGGTATACCCCGCCTCCATGTGCAAGCGAGCCTCCCCCCTCCCGCTTCACATTTTTAGCGGTCAAGCGTAAGCATTAAACCTTCACTGTGATCACCCCTGACTCGTGGAATACACATCTTTATTCCACATCACAATATGCAACAACAATGCATAATATGCAACAACAATGCATAATAACATGTATCAACTCTTAATGCATCACATTGCATTCATCATGTGTCAAACAGACAAACATAAGTACATGTTACCGTTGGGATGCCCGTACGTCGCTTACGTACCTTTCCAAAATGTAGTGTGTGGTGAGACTCTATCCCCTGCGTTGTGTGGCCGTCTGTGAAGGCTCTACACCAGTGTACAACACAATATTAGATGCCAATTTATGATCCAAAATCAAAAATCCAACAAAATATCAATATTTCAAAATTTTGCCTCTGGCGATCGATCGCCAAACTCCACTGTCCCATGGCGATCGATCGCGCCATTCATGGCGATCGATCGCGTGCCTTTGATTTTGGCTACTGGACCTCGGCGATCGATCGCGCCCTTTGTGGCAATCGATCGCCACATGGTCTGTGCGCGACATTTTCCAGAATGCTCAACACTGATTTTCACACCTTTCATTCTAACATGTAAGACATACAACATGCCTAAACAAACATGCTAGTAGCTACAATACACTACCCTGAATGTAATCATACAAGATATATATCCCAACCACAAACCCACATGCATTAAAAGCACCCTATAACATCAGTACTCAACCAACTTTTTCGAAAAACAGAGCATTGTCTTCCTGCCCAGATTTTTGAGTACCCACTTTCAAGCAATGAAATCTACCACATAAGTCATGAATATTGCTCGAATAAAAATGCCATAGGCTTCACAAAACTACCATGCATATTTTTACATCAAAGGTTTACCCTAAAACCCATCTAACATGCATAATATCACCTCCTCAAAATCACTCCCAGTCCACACTTTCCAGAAAAACAGGGCATACTCTTACCCAGATTTCCGAACACCCTACTTTACATGCTTATTTCCTCAACATAAAACATGTAAAATACATAAGGAAAAATACTGAGAGTTACATAACAACACCATGTAAGCATTTAAATCGAAGGTTTTAAGAAACCTAAGCTAACATGCCATTTTTCACACCAACAAAAGTATGAACTCAACAACTAAATTTCAAACCCAGAAATGGTTTCTCACCCCTTTTTGCTCCGATTTTTGGAAGCTTTCCAGGCAACAAAAATGGTGGATCTCCTTTTTTTCTCACTTATCAGGTGTTGGACGAAATATGGGAGAGAATTGGAGGTGTTCTAGCTATGACAAGGTGGAGTGGGAGATGGGGCAAGGGGCATGGGCAAGCAGCTGCAGCTGGCAGCAGGGCATGGGTCAAGGGGGCGGTTGGGTGGTGGGTTATGTGATGTTTATGTTTTGGTCCCGGTATTTAGCACGATGTATTAAAATATCCTCACATTATATTTTATAGTATTTTCTCAATAAAATACTTCAACTCCCATTTAAAAATGCTTTACCAAAACAAACAACACACACCCCAAATAATAATGTCACAACCCCAAAATCCCAACATATAACACATGCACCCTCACATGTATTTCCCAATATTATTAATTCAACACAAGAATTAATACCATAATTTTCACAACAATGATTAATGTTTAAAAATAACACCTAATCATTTCGGGGATATCACAATACTCCCCTACTTATAAGATTTCGTCCTCGAAATCAGCATGCTTACCAACATGAAGTAAAACAAAACATAAACGCATACCAGAAAACAGCTCTGGATAGTGCTGCACCATGTGTCGCTCTGTCTCCCACGTGGCCTCCTCGACACCCCTACGATCCCACTGAATCTTGATCATAGGAATAACTTTGTTTCTCAGTCTGCGATCTGCCCTATCTAAAATCCTGATAAGCCGCTCAACATAGGAAACATCTGACTCAATCTGCACCTCTTAAGGCTGCAACACATGTGAAGGATCCGGCTCATACTTCCTCAGCATAGACACATGGAATACATCGTGAATGCCAGACAGAGAAGGCAGTAAAGCTAATCGGTACGCCAGAGTACCCACACGCTGTAAGATCTCATACGGCCCCACATATCTCGGGGACAACTTCCCCCGCATACCAAACCGTACTACGCCTCTGAAAGGTGAGATCTTCAGAAAGACTCTGTCGCCCAACTGAAACTCCAACGGCCTACGCCGCTGATTGGCATACGCTGCCTGTCTGTCCTGAGCTGCCTTCATCTTTTGCCTTATCACTTTTACCTTTTCTTCCATTTCCCGGATCAAATCTGGTCCTCCGACTGATTTGCGATCCCCGTCATCCCAACACAAGGGTGACCTACAACGCCTACCATAGAGGGCCTCGAAAGGAGCCATCTGTATACTTGCCTGATAGCTGTTGTTGTAAGAGAACTCCACCAAGGCTATCGAGTCCTGCCATGAAGTGTCGAACTCTAGCACACAAGCTCTCAACATATCTTCGAGCGTCTATATTGTACGCTCGGTCTGTCCGTCCGTCTGAGGGTGATAGGCTGTGCTCAGCCTCAACTCTGTACCTAGAGCTGTCTGCAGACCCTCCCAGAAGTGAGATGTGAACCGCGGATCTCGATCGGACACTATCGAAACAGGGATCCCGTGCAGTCTCACTACATCTCTGACATATAACTGTGCCATCCTCAAGTGCGTATATGTCATACAGTAGGGAATGAAATGAGCACTCTTTGTCAATCTGTCAACGACTACCCATATAACATCGAAACCTGAAACAGTCCTCGGTAAGTGGGTCACGAAGTCCATGGATATGTGCTCCCACTTCCACTGTGGTATCCCAAGCTCCTTAGCTCACCTCCAGGCCTTTGCCTCTCGGCCTTTACCTGTTGACAAATCAAACAGCGCTTGACAAAAGAGGTGACATCTTGTTTCATACGCCTCCACCAGAACTGGCTGCGTAGATCCTTATACATCTTTTTCCCGCCCGGGTGGACACTCATCCTGCTGCAATGAGCTCGCTATAATATACCCTGACGCAACTCGGGTGTATCTGGAACCACCCATCTGTCGCCAAGTCTCAGAGAACCGTCGTCAGCCACTCTGAATCTCGATGGCTGCCCTGAATGAACCACTGACATCCATCTCTGAACCTCTGTATCGGTCCCCTGAGCCTTTCTGATGTGATCATAAATAACAGGCTCGGCTAACAAGGTCAAAACCTGTACTGGTGAAGTAGACACATCAATATCAAATCCCAAATGGCAGTAGGAGCCCAACATAGCTGATAGACACATGGCATCCTCTGCTGTGCTCCTCACCTTCCGACTCAAAGCGTCGGCTGTCAAGTTTGCTTTCCCGGGATGGTATATGATTTCACAATCATAATCCTTCAGCAGATCCATCCATCTCCTCTGCCTCATGTTCAGCTCAGCCTGTGTAAACAAGAACTTCAGGCTTTTGTGATCAGTGAAGATGGTGAATGAGGTACCGTATAAGTAGTGTCGCCATATCTTCAAGGCGAACACTATAGCTGCTAGCTCCAGATCATGGACCGGATACCTCGTCTCATGTGGCTTCAATTGTCTCGAAGCGTAAGCCAGAACGTGCTTATCCTGCATCAGCACACATCCTAAACCCTGAAGCGATGCGTCGGTATAGAGAACGAACCCTTTGTTCTCCCTGGGAATCACCAAAACTGGCGCTGAAGTCAATCTGTGCTTCAACTCCTGGAAGCTCTGCTCACAAGTTTCCGACCAAAGGAATGTAACTCCCTTCTGAGTCAGCTGTGTAAGTGGTTTGACGATCTTTGAGAAACCCTCGACGAAACGTCGGTAATAGCCAGCCAGACCAAGAAAACTTTGAATTTCACTGACTGAAGTAGGGGTAGACCAATCCATAACTGCCTCTATCTTTCTCGGGTCTACTGATATCCCCTCTCGTGATATGATATGGCCCAAAAAATGATACACTGCTCAGCCAAAACTCACACTTGCTGAGTTTGGCGTACAACTGATGATTTCTGAGAATCTGAAGTACTGTCCTCAAATGATCGGCATGTTCCTCCTCACTCCTTGAGTATACGAGGATGTCATCAATGAATACGATCACAAACTGATCAAGGTACTCCTGAAATACTCTGTTCATCAAGCTCATAAAAATTGCAGGTGCATTTGTCACTCCGAATGGCATCAATAAGAACTCGTAGTGCCCATACCGAGTTCTAAAAGCCGTCTTTTGAACATCGCCAGCTCTAACCCGCACCTGATGATAGCCTGACCTCAAGTCTATCTTTGAGTACACCTCTGTACCCTGAAGCTGATCGAACAGGTCATCAATCCTCGGAAGTGGATACCTGTTCTTCACTGTGGCCCTGTTCAGTTGCCTGTAGTCAATGCACAGACGCATTGAACCATCCTTCTTTTTCACGAACAAGACTGGTGCACCCCAAGGCGATACACTAGGACGGATGTATCCCTTATCAAGGAGCACCTGTAACTGTACTTTTAGCTCCCTCAGCTCTGCCGGTGCCATCCTGTAAGGGGCACGAGAAATAGCAGAAGTCCCCGGCAGCAGCTCAATGGCGAACTCAACATCCCTGACAGGCGGAAATCCCGGAATCTCATCTGGGAACACATCAATGAACTCCGCCACAACTGGAATGTCCTCGGCTCTCACTTCCTTCTCTTCCGATGCATTCACGGCATAAATAAGGTACCCAGTGTGGCCACGTTCCAATAACCGCGACATCTTAACCGCTGCGATCACTGGAATGCTTGGACGAGAGCCGTCCCCATAAAAAGTCCACTGGAACCCCTGATCAGATAGAAAACGTACCATCCTCTGTCGGCAATCTACCACAGCTCGGTATCAGCTCAACACATCAATGCCGATAATACAGTCAAAGTCCGCCATCTCTAACTGAATCAGATCGGCCCTCAGATCATTGCCCTCAAAATAAATGAGGCAATCAAATAACAGTCGATTCGCAATCACATGCTTTCCCGTGGGTGTCGAGACCATGAGAGGTGTGGGTAACAGAGACGAGCACAAGTGGTGTCTCTCCACAAAAGCAACAGATACAAAAGAATGAGAAGCACCTGTATCTACCAAAATAAATGCAGGGTACGTAAATAAATGACACGTACCAGCAATGACCTCCTCCGGGGCTGCCTCAGCCTGCTCCCTAGTCAGTGCATACACTTGTCCTTGCGGTGGTCCTGTCGCCTGACCTCCCTGTGGTCGAGGCACAAACTGTTGCCTCGGTGGTGCCGTCCTAGCATCAAATCTTGGCCTATTCGGCCCTGAGTCTGCCTGATTTGCCCGATTGGGGCAATTCCGAGCTAAGTGGCCCACCTTGCCACAAACATAACAGCCTCGGCAGTCACGTGACAAGTGAAATCCTCCACAGCGGTCACACCTGTCCCCTCCTGCCTTACTCCTCTGTGTAGGTCCTCGATTGCTCTGCTTCTGACTCTGAGATTTCTTCCCGCTAAATCTGGAAGATGATGAGGCTCCACGAGCCTTGAACTGATCCCCTCGTGGTTTCAAACTATCAGTAACAGGCCTCTGTGACGGCACGGAAGAGGGTACAACGTCCCTATATGCTCCCACTGCAATCTCTGCCAGCTCTGCCCTAGTCAGGGCGTCATCAAAAGAGCTGGGGTTGTTGGAAACAACCCGATCAAACAATTCTGGCCTCAGTCCCTTCAGGAAATGCCTCATCTTTGCATGGCTGCTCACAGCGATATGGGGGACATACCTCAACAGTGAGGAATACTGCAAAGCAAAGTCTGAAACTGACATGTTGCCCTGCTTCAAATTAGTGAACTCGTCCTCCTTGACTTGTCTGGCAGCGGCATAAAAATACAGGTTAAGAAACCGGGTCCTGAATACAGTCCAGTCCACTACCATACCTTGGGCCCTCAGATCCATCACAGTGGTCTTCCACCACATAGAAGGCTTCTTCGCCATCTGAAACTCGGCTAACCTCAGCCATGCGGTACGTGCACAAGGCGCAGTCACAAGTATCTGCTCTATCCGTTCTAGCCACTCTTCGGCCCCTTCTCCAGATTCGGTCCCCTCAAACATGGGTGGACGGAAGTTCAGAAACTGTGTCAAACTGAGCTCCCCTGGTAATAACATCTGTGCACTGGGCTCCACTCCCACAGCAGGTGGCGGTAAAGGATTCATATGAGCAACACTAGCATTCATACTGCCCATATCCCCTACCTCTTCATTGAGGTTCTCCGAGTTAATAGCCGCCATGCTGCAACACAAGAGTTAACAACAATACCAAAAGCAGTTCATAGTATAAGCCGTTAGATAACAAGAGTATCATATTCAAAGCATGTTAGTATAACACTTATACAAAAATATGCATCACATGCATAACATGCCCAACAATGAATACCTAACTAACTGGTCTCTAAAGGCTACCCTTCACTCTTCCCTGGTTATCTAACCACTGCTCTGATACCACTACATGTGCGATTAAGAGAACTAAGCATTTCAATATCAGAGTATTTAATCGTGTTGACATTTTGAGCTTACAGTTCAAATGTACCCATAAAATTTTCAACAGATAATAGTTACATTTCTCAAAACAATAGGAGTGACACTATAGTTCTACTCTACTACTTGTAGAGACTACGCATAAGAACTCTGTCCTGCTATTGTAGTAGCACTCCTTACAGCTCAAAGTATCAGCCCCGACCCTAGTTCTCCTTAGCAAAAGCACCTACAAAGACAACCCCCAACACATGAACACATATCTATCCATATACATCACAATATGAATACGTAAGGCGTAAATGCATAATCATAAATACAAAACACTTCCTGTATTTTCATCGCATTTACAATGCCCATTGGTTGTCCCTGTACCACAATTCATAATCAAAACACTATATGAATGTATGGCTTCACTAATAAATGTCATGACATTTCATCTCTTTTTTCTTGAGTCAGTCATCATCAGTTATTTTAATGCTTCTTCGCTTTACAATCTCAAAACAAGTGGTATCTCATCCTCGCTTCTTCATACTAGCGGTATCTCATCATCGCTTAGTATGGTATACCCCGCCTCCATGTGCAAGCGAGCCTCCCCCCTCCCGCTTCACATTTTTAGCGGTCAAGCGTAAGCATTAAACCTTCACTGTGATCACCCCTGACTCGTGGAATACACCTCTTTATTCCACATCACAATATGCAACAACAATGCATAATATGCAACAACAATGCGTAATAACATGTATCAACTCTTAATGCATCACATTGCATTCATCATGTGTCAAACAGACAAACATAAGTACATGTTACCGTTGGGATGCCCGTACGTCGCTTACGTACCTTTCCAAAATGTAGTGTGTGGTGGGACTCTATCCCCTGCGTTGTGTAGCCGTCTGTGAAGGCTCTACACCAGTGTACAACACAATATTAGATGCCAATTTATGATCCAAAATCAAAAATCCAACAAAATATCAATATTTCAAAATTTTGCCTCTGGCGATCGATCGCTACCACTTGGCGATCGATCGCCAAACTCCACTGTCCCATGGCGATCGATCGCGTGCCTTTGATTTTGGCTACTGGACCTCGGCGATCGATCGCGCCCTTTGTGGCGATCGATCGCCACATGGTCTGTGCGCGACATTTTCCAGAATGCTCAACACTGATTTTCACACCTTTCATTCTAACATGTAAGACATACAACATGCCTAAACAAACATGCTAGTAGCTACAATACACTACCCTGAGTGTAATCATACAAGATATATATCCCAACCACAAACCCACATGCATTAAAAGCACCCTATAACATCAGTACTCAACCAATATTTTCGAAAAATAGAGCATTGTCTTCCTGCCCAGATTTTTGAGTACCCACTTTCAAGCAATGAAATCTACCACATAAGTCATGAATATTGCTCGAATAAAAATGCCAAAGGCTTCACAAAACTACCATGCATATTTTCACATCAAAGGTTTACCCTAAAACACATCCAACATGCATAATATCACCTCATCAAAATCACTCCCAGTCCACACTTTCCAGAAAAACAGGGCATACCCTTACCCAGATTTCCGAACACCCTACTTTACATGCTTATTTCCTCAACATAAAACATGTAAAATACATAAGGAAAAATACTGAGAGTTACATAACAACACCATGTAAGCATTTAAATCGAAGGTTTTAAGAAACCTAAGCTAACATGCCATTTTTCACACCAACAAAAGTATGAACTCAACAACTAAATTTCAAACCCAGAAATGGTTTCTCACCCCTTTTTGCTGCGATTTTCGGAAGCTTTCCAGGCAACAAAAATGGTGGATCTCCTTCTTTTCTCACTTATCATCATCTTATAGCATCATCATCTTATACATCATCATCTTATAGCATCACCATCTTATAGCATCATCATCTTATACATCATCATCTTATAAGCATCATCATCTCATAGCATCATCATCTTATAGCATCACCATCTTATAGCATCATCATCTTATACATCATCATCTTATAAGCATCATCATCTCATAGCATCATCATCTTATACATCATCATCTTATAGCATCATCATCTTATACATCATCATCTTATAGCATCATCATCTTATACATCATCATCATATAAGCATCATCATCTTATAGCATCATCATCTTATACATCATCATCTTATAGCATCATCATCTTATATATCATCATCATATAAGCATCACCATCTTATACATCATCATCATATAAGCATCATCATCTTATAGCATCATCATCTTATACATCATCATCTTATAGCATCATCATCTTATACATCATCATCATATAAGCATCATCATCTTATACATCATCATCATATAAGCATCATCATCTTATAGCATCATCATCTTATACATCATCATCTTATAGCATCATCATCTTATAGCTATAACAGTAAATGTACGAAATTATAGTTGAGTAAGCTTGCTGGTTATTCATTAACTTCTTTTCTTTTTCCCTGGTTCATATTCATGCACATGGGCATCTTACCCTGTGGCATCTTATCACATAATAACATCGTATGGCCTCTTACCATATGGGCATCTTACCCCGTGGCGTCTTACCACACATAATAACATTGTATGGCCTCTTACCATATGGGCATCTTACCCCGTGGCGTCTTACCACACATAATAACATTGTATGGCCTCTTACCATATGGGCATCTTACCCCGAGGCGTCTTACAACATAATAACATGTATGGCCTCTTACCATATGGGCATCTTACCCCGTGGCGTCTTACCACACATAATAACATTGTATGGCCTCTTACCATATGGGCATCTTACCCCGTGGCGTCTTACCACATAATAACATCGTATGGCCTCTTACCATATGGGCATCTTACCCCGTGGCGTCTTACCACACATAATAACATTGTATGGCCTCTTACCATATGGGCATCTTACCCCGTGGCGTCTTACCACACATAATAACATTGTATGGCCTCTTACCATATGGGCATCTTACCCAGTGGCGTCTTACCACATAATAACATCGTATGGCCTCTTACCATATGGGCATCTTACCCCGTGGCGTCTTACCACACATAATAACATTGTATGGCCTCTTACCATATGGGCATCTTACCCCATGGCGTCTTACCACATAATAACATCGTATGACCTCTTACCATATGAGCATCTTACCCCGTTGTATGGCATCTTACCATAACATAATCATCGTGTGGCATCTTACCACATGGACATCTTACCCAATCATATGGCGTCTTACCATATCATAAACATTGTGTGGCATCTTACCACAGGGGCATCTTACCCACTCTCATATACGTCATCATAAACATCATCATGATCATCATCATCGTAAACATCATCGTAAACATCATCATCATAAACATCATCATAATCATCATCATCGTAAACATCATCGTAAACATCATCATCATAAACATCATCATAATCATCATCATCGTAAACATCATCATAAACATCATCATCATAAACATCATCATAATCATCATCATCGTAAACATCATCGTAAACATCATCATCATAAACATCATCATAATCATCATCATCGTAAACATTTATGCAATCAATGCAAAGTCATAGTTTAAGAATATGTTACCGTTTGATGCCCGTACGTTTCTTACGCACCTTCCTTGCTTGAACATTACATGAACAAACGCATTAGTATATTCAATAATAATTGAGACCATACCGAAGTATTCCACTGTCGGTTGTCTACCCAGTCTGTCATCAGACAATACATCATATCTTTCTTTTCCCTGATTTTCTTCCAAAATCAGGTTCCTTGGCACGTAGCATATAGAGTGTTAGACATCGCTATTAATGCCATCCTATCGTGTTCCACACGATTCCTGCAACCACAATGGTTAGCAATACCACTTTTCATATCATATAAGCACATAAACAATTAGTCATGTCGTATAACATTAATGCCATCATGCATAAATATGTGCTATCAATAACTTCCTAGGCCCTCAACAGCCCCAATGAGCAACCACTGCTCTGATACCACTAATGTAAGGACCCCATATACTTAACCCTTGATTAGTGTATTAATCATTCTGTGTGGCACATGCTTTCAATAAAATCATTCGGGAAACTCAGATGATACTTTACCATTGAATGGCAATTACAAAATTTTCTTTAACATACGATGTTATAAGTTCATCATCCTAACAACAATGGACTCATAGAGTTCGCCCATTACACCACTTTTTACATTGTGGACTTTTATAAAAGGGCAGAGTCTCCCCATAAATAGAGCTATCCCGAAATAAAAGCACAACACATAACATAATTCCCGGCCAGGGAAAACATAATACTCATCAGAATACAGCAATATTAAGTAAATTCCCAGCCAGGGAAGACACCACACATATGGCAACAAAGTGGGTTTCAACACCCACAATACACCAATGACTCTCATAACCTTTAGCAATTCTACCTCTAATTGCATGCAACATAGAATGAAAGAGAGAAAGGCTCATGCCTTTATATACAACCCATATACAAGTATAATCGTGCTCACATGCGAGCATCATAAATATGTGTATAACCATCATGGGTATATATATATATAGGTACTCTATACGATACCGTGCTCCATCAAGCCCTGGTACCACGATCCTGGGAGTACATCCAATCAACAGCTCGAGCTCATCTCCAAAGCCATCGATGTACCTGTTCACCTGCCCCCAACAGAGACAGCCCCCAACGGGGTGAGCATACCAATTCCACAATTTCATAATCATAATGACATAATACATAATTTACGAAAATGTAAATATTGTGGAACATATGTGACACTCCCTGGATGGTATCATCCTCATCCTAGCGTACCCCTGTAATAACCCTGTTCTCAAAACTGATAAATCATCAAATCCTGAATATGCAGTTAATCATCATATTGGTTAATCCTAACCATTTTTGAATTAACAACATTTCATAACATCTTTCTTTATCTAGCAATTATCATAATTCTAGATATCATATTGAGATTTCCTTAACTTCCGATACTAGTTAATCACTTCTCTGATTAACTACGTCTCTGTTCCTATTCATTACCAATAGGGAATAAAATACAGATATCCTAGATATCTAATCAATACCACATTTTCATTTCTTACTTCAAAGTAACGTCATACTACTGGTGTTCGCTCCGTAGCGACCACACCCATCATTTGCTCGCTTCATAGCGGCACCAAGCATTTCATCATGTGAATCAAATAACGTAACCAAGTCCCGGTGCCATCATAGTAAAACATTTCATGTATTTTAATTCATGCATCATACTTGTAAAACATCATTTAAGCTATGCTCGTACGCTAAACGTACCTTAAATCCTCGAAGTCCGAGCCAAACCTTGCTCGAGTTCCATGCCCCGAGGAATGATGTGCTAACACGATAAATCATTCACGATTATTTACGAACATGCAACCCATGCTCAAGCACACCCATAACCCTCAACATATCGTCAACACGCGACAATAAATCATTTAAAAGACCCGGGCAGGGTACATGCAGGGAGGGAAAACGAATGCGACATATCGAAAAATCGCCCAAGAACACCTTCAATAATTCGAACCCTTATCATAACAATTCGAACTCAAATAATCACTATAATTCATCTAAAACATGAATTAATCAATCAACAACAACAATAATCGCCCCACATGCCAAAGCCCCAAATTTTCGAACCCTAATCATCCAAGCAATGAAGAAATTCGAACCATTAAAGCAACAAATTTTCGAACTACAAAGTCTGAAATATACGACCCAAAAGCAGCACAAAAACGCCCCAAAAACATCCAAAGAAAAGCCCCAAAAACGTACCAAAATCGAGCGCCAAAAATCGGACAGAATTCCAGATCCGAACCCTACGCTTTTCTGGCAAATCCGAACGCGATTCTCGACGAAACTTCGAATTGATGGTATGAATAGCTGCGCCTCGGAGAGACGAATCCAACGGCGGGTCGCACGCGGCGTTTGAAGCTGCGTGGGTCTGGGGAAAAGCGGGAGGCAGCGCGCGCGAGGAGAGAGGGAAGGGTGGGGGAAAATGGCTTCCAATAATTAAAATCTCGGTTCAATTGGTATTTATAGCAAAAATACCCCGAAATACTAATAGCCCCACAAATACATCATGATTCATTAAAAATCATCTGTTTTCAAAAATTCTCTCTCAATCTGAAAAACCCCCTACCGGTGCCCACACCAAGCACCCGAGATTCTGAGTCACACTAAAAACCCAACTCACAGGTTTTCACCGAAATGAGAATACGATCTCAACCTCGGGATCCAACGATCCCAACTACTCAAATAGACGAGCCCGGAAGGCCCGACACCTTGATTAAACTCCAATTGCCACGTAAAACAACTTTAGGGGTTATTAACACTCCGGGATTAACATCCCTAATCTCAGGTCATCACAATATCCCCCACTAAAAGAATTTCGTCCTCGAAATTAGCACCGGTGTATCACGTAACACCCGGGCTACACAACAACATGAAGTCATAACCTTGATTCCTGACCATATCAGAATCGTCTTAAAAACCGCGAGGATACTTATCTCACATCAAACTCTGAAACAGAGCGACATACCAAAACCAACACCAACTTATCACCCAAGAGGCGAAACGTACCTCGATGCGGTTCATCCCAAAAGTCAGTCCCTCCTGACTGCAAAACAACCAATACTTACGACCGTAGATCGGACAGTCATCCTTCGTTCTGATACCACTAGTAAGAACGCATCATGAATGACACCTCAACCGAGAGAACGTTGACCTCGTGTCAACTCTGGAGTGGAATAGACTTCCAAATCCATCATAACGTCAAAGACCGTCAGCACAACTCAACGCTAACAATCCAAAAGCAGTTAGTCAACTGAAACTGCAAGGATTCGAATTGCTCCCGATTCCATCGTAGTATCATTCAAAGACATCTCTATCATGAGTCACGATGTCTAACATACATCGTTACGAGGGAAACACTAGTATTCCACGGTGTACACACACCAAACCTGGTTTCCACTTTCAAACCTCCTCTATCGAAGGAGCAGTCGCATCATTGCAACTCAAATTGGGCAACTCACGGCCATAGATTCACACAAAAGTTATCTCATAAGATGTCCACCTCTGGATATCCCAAGAACCACATCCTGGTCATAAACAAACAATCGAGACTCCTCAGAGTTTCAAACTTGAAAGGACATGCAATAAACCCATTGCATCCCAAATACATGGATTCCCAGATCGAATCAACGACGACCTGATGACTCTCTTGTTGGTACTCCAACATCATGAGCTGTCACAGACAAGTCTCACCAAGATTAAACATAACGTATACACGTTTCAGTGAGGCATGCACAACCTCAACCTCAACCTCGAGACATGGTGACTACTAGAGTCCACCACAATCCACATCGTATCACCTTATGATTTGCCACACTTGGTTCCTACGAGCAGTATAACGGCTCTAACAAGCCCCTCTTGGTGCTGCACACACACGGCAGACAAACTAGTCGCTGCCTCTCTAGGTTCACCTCAAACCTACCAATAAGATGGACGTTCCCGCACGGCATACCATACTGTGGGAAGAAAATCAATAGAGTAGCGGGTCTTTACCCAACATTCCTCTAATGCCTATACACCCTGGACACTCCAATGTCCCTGTTTCATAGCCATGCATATAGTCATTAATTCTTGACAAGAATGATTAAAATCATCATCTTATAATTATCACCATCTTATAACATCTTCATCATATGAGCATCATCATTTCATAAATATCATCATCTTATAACATCATCATCACATAAGCATCGTCATCTTATAGCATCATCATCTTATACATCATCATCATATAAGCATCATCATCTTATAGCATCATCATCTTATACATCATCATCTTATAGCATCACCATCTTATAGCATCATCATCTTATACATCATCATCTTATAAGCATCATCATCTCATAGCTTCATCATCTTATAGCATCACCATCTTATAGCATCATCATCTTATACATCATCATCTTATAAGCATCATCATCTCATAGCATCATCATCTTATACATCATCATCTTATAGCATCATCATCTTATACATCATCATCTTATAGCATCATCATCTTATACATCATCATCATATAAGCATCATCATCTTATAGCATCATCATCTTATACATCATCATCTTATAGCATCATCATCTTATACATCATCATCATATAAGCATCATCATCTTATACATCATCATCATATAAGCATCATCATCTTATAGCATCATCATCTTATACATCATCATCTTATAGCATCATCATCTTATACATCATCATCATATAAGCATCACCATCTTATACATCATCATCATATAAGCATCATCATCTTATAGCATCATCATCTTATACATCATCATCTTATAGCATCATCATCTTATAGCTATAACAGTAAATGTACGAAATTATAGTTGAGTAAGCTTGCTGGTTATTCATTAACTTCTTTTCTTTTTCCCTGGTTCATATTCATGCACATGGGCATCTTACCCTGTGGCATCTTATCACATAATAACATCGTATGGCCTCTTACCATATGGGCATCTTACCCCGTGGCGTCTTACCACACATAATAACATTGTATGGCCTCTTACCATATGGGCATCTTACCCCGTGGCGTCTTACCACACATAATAACATTGTATGGCCTCTTACCATATGGGCATCTTACCCCGAGGCGTCTTACCACATAATAACATGTATGGCCTCTTACCATATGGGCATCTTACCCCGTGGCGTCTTACCACACATAATAACATTGTATGGCCTCTTACCATATGGGCATCTTACCCCGTGGCGTCTTACCACATAATAACATCGTATGGCCTCTTACCATATGGGCATCTTACCCCGTGGCGTCTTACCACACATAATAACATTGTATGGCCTCTTACCATATGGGCATCTTACCCCGTGGCGTCTTACCACACATAATAACATTGTATGGCCTCTTACCATATGGGCATCTTACCCAGTGGCGTCTTACCACATAATAACATCGTATGGCCTCTTACCATATGGGCATCTTACCCCGTGGCGTCTTACCACACATAATAACATTGTATGGCCTCTTACCATATGGGCATCTTACCCCATGGCGTCTTACCACATAATAACATCGTATGACCTCTTACCATATGAGCATCTTACCCCGTTGTATGGCATCTTACCATAACATAATCATCGTGTGGCATCTTACCACATGGGCATCTTACCCAATCATATGGCGTCTTACCATATCATAAACATTGTGTGGCATCTTACCACAGGGGCATCTTACCCACTCTCATATACGTCATCATAAACATCATCATGATCATCATCATCGTAAACATCATCATCATAAACATCATCATAATCATCATCATCGTAAACATCATCGTAAACATCATCATCATAAACATCATCATAATCATCATCATCGTAAACATCATCATAAACATCATCATCATAAACATCATCATAATCATCATCATCGTAAACATCATCGTAAACATCATCATCATAAACATCATCATAATCATCATCATCGTAAACATTTATGCAATCAATGCAAAGTCATAGTTTAAGAATATGTTACCGTTTGATGCCCGTACGTTTCTTACGCACCTTCCTTGCTTGAACATTACATGAACAAACGCATTAGTATATTCAATAATAATTGAGACCATACCGAAGTATTCCACTGTCGGTTGTCTACCCAGTCTGTCATCAGACAATACATCATATCTTTCTTTTCCCTGATTTTCTTCCAAAATCAGGTTCCTTGGCACGTAGCATATAGAGTGTTAGACATCGCTATTAATGCCATCCTATCGTGTTCCACACGATTCCTGCAACCACAATGGTTAGCAATACCACTTTTCATATCATATAAGCACATAAACAATTAGTCATGTCGTATAACATTAATGCCATCATGCATAAATATGTGCTATCAATAACTTCCTAGGCCCTCAACAGCCCCAATGAGCAACCACTGCTCTGATACCACTAATGTAAGGACCCCATATACTTAACCCTTGATTAGTGTATTAATCATTCTGTGTGGCACATGCTTTCAATAAAATCATTCGGGAAACTCAGATGATACTTTACCATTGAATGGCAATTACAAAATTTTCTTTAACATACGATGTTATAAGTTCATCATCCTAACAACAATGGACTCATAGAGTTCGCCCATTACACCACTTTTTACATTGTGGACTTTTATAAAAATTTGGGCAGAGTCTCCCCATAAATAGAGCTATCCCGAAATAAAAGCACAACACATAACATAATTCCCGGCCAGGGAAAACATAATACTCATCAGAATACAGCAATATTAAGTAAATTCCCAGCCAGGGAAGACACCACACATATGGCAACAAAGTGGGTTTCAACACCCACAATACACCAATGACTCTCATAACCTTTAGCAATTCTACCTCTAATTGCATGCAACATAGAATGAAAGAGAGAAAGGCTCATGCCTTTATATACAACCCATATACAAGTATAATCGTGCTCACATGCGAGCATCATAAATATGTGTATAACCATCATGGGTATATATATATAGGTACTCTATACGATACCGTGCTCCATCAAGCCCTGGTACCACGATCCTGGGAGTACATCCAATCAACAGCTCGAGCTCATCTCCAAAGCCATCGATGTACCTGTTCACCTGCCCCCAACAGAGACAGCCCCCAACGGGGTGAGCATACCAATTCCACAATTTCATAATCATAATGACATAATACATAATTTACGAAAATGTAAATATTGTGGAACATATGTGACACTCCCTGGATGGTATCATCCTCATCCTAGCGTACCCCTGTAATAACCCTGTTCTCAAAACAGATAAATCATCAAATCCTGAATATGCAGTTAATCATCATATTGGTTAATCCTAACCATTTTTGAATTAACAACATTTCATAACATCTTTCTTTATCTAGCAATTATCATAATTCTAGATATCATATTGAGATTTCCTTAACTTCCGATACTAGTTAATCACTTCTCTGATTACCTACGTCTCTGTTCCTATTCATTACCAATAGGGAATAAAATACAGATATCCTAGATATCTAATCAATACCACATTTTCATTTCTTACTTCAAAGTAACGTCATACTACTGGTGTTCGCTCCGTAGCGACCACACCCATCATTTGCTCGCTTCATAGCGGCACCAAGCATTTCATCATGTGAATCAAATAACGTAACCAAGTCCCGGTGCCATCATAGTAAAACATTTCATGTATTTTAATTCATGCATCATACTTGTAAAACATCATTTAAGCTATGCTCGTACGCTAAACGTACCTTAAATCCTCGAAGTCCGAGCCAAACCTTGCTCGAGTTCCATGCCCCGAGGAATGATGTGCTAACACGATAAATAATTCACGATTATTTACGAACATGAAACCCATGCTCAAGCACACCCATAACCCTCAACATATCGTCAACACGCGACAATAAATCATTTAAAAGACCCGGGCAGGGTACATGCAGGGAGGGAAAATGAATGCGACATATCGAAAAATCGCCCAAGAACACCTTCAATAATTCGAACCCTTATCATAACCATTCGAACTCAAATAATCACTATAATTCATCTAAAACATGAATTAATCAATCAACAACAACAATAATCGCCCCACATGCCAAAGCCCCAAATTTTCGAACCCTAACTCATCCAAGCAATGAAGAAATTCGAACCATTAAAGCAACAAATTTTTGAACTACAAAGTCTGAAATATACGACCCAAAAGCAGCACAAAAACGCCCCAAAAACATCCAAAGAAAAGCCCCAAAAACGTACCAAAATCGAGCCCCAAAAATCGGACAGAATTCCAGATCCGAACCCTACGCTTTTCTGGCAAATCCGAACGCGATTCTCGACGAAACTTCGAATTGATGGTATGAATAGCTGCGCCTCGGAGAGACGAATCCAACGGCGGGTCGCACGCGGCGTTTGAAGCTGCGTGGGTCTGGGGAAAAGCGGGAGGCAGCGCGCGCGAGGAGAGAGGGAAGGGTGGGGGAAAATGGCTTCCAATAATTAAAATCTCGGTTCAATTGGTATTTATAGCAAAAATACCCCGAAATACTAATAGCCCCACAAATACATCATGATTCATTAAAAATCATCTGTTTTCAAAAATTCTCTCTCAATCTCAAAAACCCCCTACCGGTGCCCACACCAAGCACCCGAGATTCTGAGTCACACTAAAAACCCAACTCACAGGTTTTCACCGAAATGAGAATACGATCTCAACCTCGGGATCCAACGATCCCAACTACTCAAATAGACGAGCCCGGAAGGCCCGACACCTTGATTAAACTCCAATTGCCACGTAAAACAACTTTAGGGGTTATTAACACTCCGGGATTAACATCCCTAATCTCAGGTCATCACATATCAGGTGTTGGACGAAATATGGGAGAGAATTGGAGGTGTTCCAGCTATGACAAGGTGGAGTGGGAGATGGGGCAAGGGGCATGGGCAAGCAGCTGCAGCTGGCAGCAGGGCATGGGTCAAGGGGGGTGGTTGGGTGGTGGGTTATGTGATGTGTTATGTTTTGGTCCCGGTATTTAGCACGATGTATTAAAATATCCTCACATGATATTTTATAGTATTTTCTCAATAAAATACTTCAACTCCCATTTAAAAATGCTTTACCAAAACAAACAACACACACCCCAAATAATAATGCCACAACCCCAAAATCCCAACATATAACACATGCACCCTCACATGCATTTCCCAATATTATTAATTCAACACAAGAATTAATACCATAATTTTCACAACAATGATTAATGTTTAAAAATAACACCTAATCATTTCGGGGATATCACATTAATACTTTGAACGCCTTACTAACAGCAGAGTAGCCAAGAAATATTCCAGCATCAGATTTAGCATCAAAAGCAGTGAGACGAGTCTTTCCATTGTTGTGAATAAAACATTTACAACCAAACGCATGGAAATAAGAATTATTTGGCTTACTGCCATTCCAGATCTCATACGGTGTTTTGTTTGCTCGTTTATTAATCATCGATCTGTTCTGTGTATAGCAAACTGCATTAACTGCTTCTGGCCAAAATCTCTACAAGATTTCTGACTCTGCAAGCATAGTTCTCGCAGCTTCTTTCAAAGTGCGGTTCCTATGCTCAGCAACTCCATTTTGTTGTGGGCTTCTAGCAGCAGAGTTTTCATGTTTAATACCAAGGTCATCTAGATATGATTTGAGTGACTGATTGGTAAACTCAGTACCCTTATCACTGCGAATTCTATCTATCCCACATGATTTCTCATTTTGTAGTCTTTTTAGTAGTTTGATCAGCTTTGGAGTAGCCTGATCTTTGTCACTTATAAATAAGACTCACGTAAAACGAGAGTAATCGTCTATTAACACCAGTGTATAATTCATTACCCCTAGACTTTGTTACTGGTATAGGACCAAAAAGATCCATGTGCAGCAACTCTAGGCACCGCGAAGAATATTTACTCCCTCTGTTCTTAAAGGTAGATCTGATCTGCTTACCAAGCCGGCATGCTGAACAAATCTTGTCTTTTGAGAACTCTATCTGGGGCAGTCCATCAACTAAGTGAAGCTTACGCAGACTGGCAATAGTTTTAAAATTTAAGTGACTCAAGTGCTTGTGCCAACGCCAATTTTTGGAACTGTTCAAGGCAGCAAAGCAAGTAGGTAAGGCAGGCTGATCAAAATTCCAGTCAATCTTATAAGTGTTGTCATGCCTCTTACCTACAAGCAATGTACTACCATCGGCAGATCTGATTTTGCATGTGTACTGGTTGAATTCTACTGAGTGACCATTATCACATAGTTGACTAATGCTAATCAGGTTATAGCATAGATTATCAACTAACAGTACATCTTTAACACAATGTTACCATGGATAATCTTACACTTACCCACGGTTCTACCTTTCGCGTTGTCACCAAAAGTTATTCTTGGTCCATTGGTGTCTACTAATTCAGATGGCAGACAAGCATTTCCCGTCATATGTCTAGAACATCCACTGGCCAGAATCCACTCTGAGCTTTGAACTTGCTGGGTTCAAGATCTCTGCAATTAAAGCGATGAATTTATTGGTACCCAATCCTATTTGGGTCCAGACAGGATTAGTCCTTTCGGGACCCACACTTGGATAACCCCAAACATTTTGGGTCTGTGTGTGTCCTGAAATGTGTGTGCGGCAAATGGTGTTGGTGTTCTAGGGTGTTGCGTGTGATAGTGAGTCTATGCATGTTGCTTTGGTTTTTGGTTCATGTTGGGAAGCATATATCTCTTTTGGACAGGCATGCAATTATAATACCAGTTAGGTTTCACCTCTCGAGTTGCTTGACCAGTAGGCTTATTGTTGGGATATGCCCTAAGACAACTCATTAGATGATTGTTTATGACATACAATGTATTATGGTTTTATTAATGGCAATTCATTATTATATATTATTCGAGTATCTGTGTAATATGGATTAATATATAAGTTAATGTCCTTAGAATAATATTGTATTGTTCTTAAAGATTGTCCCAGTCAAGTATTATCATGAATCGGGATAATGATAATGCATTGAGACTAGTATGTTTTGATTGATGAATTGTTCATAGATATGAGTTATCAAATCAACACATGGGTACATGTTAGAGAACACTGTACTGGACAGACCCACCATGAGAATGCTACATGGATAGTTATATGAGTGTCATAAGCAATTCTCATAGTGATAATAGTGTATGTAATCCTTACGACATGAGATCATCTGAGATCCCAACATAAGGAGTTATGTATCTTGATATTGTCAAATGTTACCTGTAACAGGGTAAACTATAAAGACAACTATTGGATATATTACGAATTATGTAGAGGGATGTTGATTGATCAAGATAGGATTTGTCCCTCCTATATAACAGGAGAAGTGTTTGGGCCCTTGATCAAGTGAGACTAAAATGCATGGCCATGCTCGAATGAGTCGATATGTGATATCGAGCTTATTCGTTTATTCTAGTTCTACCTGGGGATCAAGAAATAAAAGATTGAATATACGAGTATGACTATTCCATGACTCGTGTTCAATCTAAACACATTGGACAAAGGGATTAAGTTACATGGATAATATTATCACAGTCCATATGTTATGTCGAGTCAATAACATTCTTGTAATTTGGGTAGCCTTGATGTGTTGCTAGATACCGCTCATTGCTTGTGACATAAAATTAGATTTTATGACACTGCCAACATTGCAAGATCCTACCGGGTCGCACAAAATATTAAATCGATAAAGGGAAATAAAGTTCATTGGATGAATTAATTTAATTAAGAGGAGTCTTAATTATAACATATGTATGGATTTAATTAAAATTTGTTTTTGGGCCAATAATGCTTTTTGAAAGCCCTTAAATAAATCTAATGATATAAGGCCATTAAGGAGATTATGGGAAAGAGAGGTTAATCACAATTCATAGAACCAAAACCTAGCCACCTTCGACTACAAGCTCTCGGCCGCCACTCTTACCCTACAACCTCACGGCCGCCGTCGTGAATAGTGGTGTTTTACGGCCGTCGTCGATCGGTTTCGAACAGTGAGTTTTGTTTTGGTTTAAGAACAAGTCTAGCAACTTGTTCTTGAACACCCTTTTCGATTTGATCGTGTGGATACCGTAGAGACAAATGTGCAAATCTTTGTTCGTGACTCGTGGTGTTGCAACGAGGAATCTGCTTCAAACACGCTACAATGGTATGATTCTTATCAATCTCAATATGATTACTTTGTATAGGTCCTTGGTAGGATTCCAGTTTTATTTTCCGCTGCGTTTTGCATGTTCAGATTCCTAGCAGTGGTATCAGAGCCAGGTTCAAAGCTCATATCAGGAATTTGTGATTAATTGTTTAATCATGTTTTTTTGAATCTCTTGCATGCTTTGAAACTGTATGAATCATATATGATATGTGATAATCGATTTGTGGAAATCATCGCAATATTATATATGATATAATTGACGGATTGATGTATACGATACATACATGCACAAAACCGAGCCATTGGCTCGTGTGAACTCTCGGCCGCCGCATGCAAGCTAGGGTCTCGGGCCCTTGGCTCGAGCATGAGCCGAGCCGCCGCACCATCTAGGGTTTCGAACCCTTTGGCTCGATAACGATCTCAGCTGACGTATGATGTTTAAGTTTTTCAAACCATTTGGCTCGAGTAGGTCAAGCCGCCGCCGCACATGGCTAGGATTTCGAACCCTAGTCTCGTGCATGGTTGGGCCGTGTGTTAGGCTAGGGTTTTTCGAACCCTTGGTCCGTGACATGGCTGCAACTGTGGGCTTGCTAGGGTTAGCAAGTCCATGGCTTGAGACGCGCCGAGTATCCGTGGCATGTGAAGTCCCGAGCGTACGATAATTATGAAAAAAATTCATCCCTCCCCTATATTCCCCTGGAATGTAACTCGAGGAATTCTCTATCTCATGTAATTGTTATATACTATAGTTTATTTTATTGATGAAGATCAATGAAGATGGACCAAGGTGCCGGGATGAGGAGGCCATTCACAAAAGGGAGGCAAAGAGGTGCTTGGAGAAGTTACCTTAGGTTGACCTTTTAGGATTTTCTCATTGGCTTGAGAAAATCTTTAGTAGAGGCTATAACCATGTCACGTTTTATTTAAGTTAATGTATGTGATGCATGTTTATCTTATGATGTTTATAATGATGATTGTTAAACATATATGTAGATATGTATATGCGTATATGTACCAGACATATTTTTAGTTATCAATAAAATCATGAGATTAATAAATCCCTCTAATAATATTAAGTTTTAGATGCCTTCCAAAATTAAAAGTACTCGTCAAGACTTCGATTGAACATGTGTTGGTTTGCCAAAGCAAGGCACCGTGGGTAAGGCGCGAAAGGATAAAAGTGATATCCGTTTTACTTTATATTGGGTCTGACTTAACTAGGTTATCTCAATCGAATTGAGAACCTAGAGGCATGGGGTTGGATAATAGTTCATTAGATGAATTTGAACAAAGTGTTGTTCGTCCAACCATCCAAGAATTACATGTGATGTAATTGACAAAGTGTTGTCTACCTAAATAACCGAGTCTTGGGTGATTAGCCAAAGCTAACTCAGGATTAGGTGAAATATGGATCTTGGCCCATTAAGGGACGAGGGTTGATAATTTTAAACAAAATAGTGGGAGTGTCATTTAATATAAGACCTTATTAAATGATTAAAATCTTAAACTTATTTTGCATATTTATATTGTAGATATCCATGGCATCAAACAACGTAACTAGCACACTGTCATTACGATCGGTCCTTGAGAAAGACAAACTGAATGGGACTAATTTCCTAGACTGATATAGGAATTTGAGGATTGTCCTCAAACAAGAGAAAAAACAATATGTCCTAGAGGAACCCTTACCTGCAGAGGTACCTCCCGTGATGGCCGCTAAAGCCGATAAGGATGCTTACAAGAAGTATCAAAATGACGCACTTGATGTTGGTTGTCTTAAGCTTGCCACCATGAACTCTGAGCTTCAGAAGCAACATGAGGAAATGGAGGCGTTCGATATGATCGAGCACTTAAAGCAACTCTACCAACAACAAGCAAGACAAGAGAGGTATGACGTCTCTAAAGCGTTATTCCAGTGCAGGATGGTAGAAGGAAGCCTTGTTGGAACTCATGTACTGAAGATGATTGGGTACATTGAGAATCTTGAGAAGCTGGGTTTTTCATTGGACCAAGAGTTGGCCACTGACGTAATCTTGCAATCGTTGCCTAATAGCTACAGTCAATTTGTCTTGAGTTACAATATGATTAAAATCGAAAAGACTCTACCACAGTTGCTTGGTATGCTGAGAACCTTTGAAGCTAACACCAAGAAACCTAAGCCCACTAATGTTCTTATTGTGAATAAGAGCAAAGGAAAGGCTAAAGCAAAGGGCTTTAAGAAGAACAAAAAAGTCTTTGTTGAATCTAAGCCTCAAGCTTCTGCACCCAAGCCAAAGGGAGGAGTGGCTAAGGAAGGGAACTATTTCCATTGCGGTGAGACCGGACATTGGAAGAGGAACTGCAAAGTATATCTGGAGGATCTTAGGAAGACAAAGGGAAGTATGACTTCCAATTCAGGTATTTTTGTTATAGAAGTCAATTTATCTACTTCTTCATCATGGGTATTAGATATTGGATGTGGTTCACACATTTGTTAATGTGCAGGATCTCAAAAGGAGTAGGATATTGGCGAAAGGCGAGGTTGATCTCCGAGTGGGAAATGGAGCAAGAGTTGCTGCATTAGCTATAGGAGATTACTCTTTAACTTTGCCTTCTGGTTTATTATTGGATTTAAAAGACTGTTATTTTGTGTCTTCTATCACGAGAAACATTATTTCAATTTCTTGTTTGGACAAGGTTGGGTTTTCATTTATTATAAAGGACAAGTGTTGCTCCATTTATTTGAATGATATGTTTTATGCTAGTGCACAATTGATTAATGGTCTTTATGTATTAAATTTTGATATGCATGTCTATAACGTAAATACTAAAAGGATTAAGAATAATGATTCTAATCCAACTTATCTCTGGCATTGTCGCTTGGGCTATATAAACGAGAATCACATATCAAAACTTCATAAGGATGGAGTATTAGATTCATTTGATTTTGAATCATATGAAACATGTGAATCTTGTTTAATGGGCAAGATGACTAAAGCCCCTTTCAAGGGACATGTTGAAAGGACAAATGATTTATTGAGTCTCATACATAGTAATGTATGTAGACCAATAAGCACACAAGCTAGAGGTGGTTTTCAATACTTCGTTACATTTACCGATGACTTCAGTAGATATGAGTATGTGTACCTAATGAAACATAAACATGAAACCTTTGAAAAGTTCAAAGATTTCAAGAATGAAGTACAAAACCAACTTGGCAAAAGTATCAAAATCCTCCGATCAGATCGAAGAGGAGAATACCTAAGCCAAGAGTTTCATGACTATCTAAAGAAGTGTGGGATAGTCCCACAACTCACACCTCCGTATACTCCACAATGGAATGGTGTATCCGAAAGAAGGAATCAAACTTTGTTGGACATGGTTCGATCAATGATGAGTCATGCAGATCTTCCGATTTCCTTTTGGGGACATGCTTTAGAAACAGCAATATTCATACTAAACCGTGTTCCATCTAAATCAGTTGAAAAGACACCATATGAGATATGGACTAGGAAACTCCTAGTATGTCTTTTATAAAGATTTGGGGTTGTGAGGCTTACATGAGACGTCACATCTCCAATAAACTTGGACCCAAATCTGATAAGTGTTTATTTGTGGGGTATCCTAAGGAAATGAAAGGATACTATTTCTATTATCCCACCGAGAACAAAGTAGTTGTTGCTCGGACTGGTGTCTTTCTTGAAAGAGAATTTATTTCGAGAAGAACCAGTGGGAGACAAATAGAACTTAGTGAAGTTTAACCACAAGAAAACATTGAACATGATATTGAGATGGAAACAGAGCAGACACCACAAGTTGTTGTGGATGAAATGCCTGCTCAAGAGACACAAGCCCAGTGTAGGTCTGTAAGAGAACACCGTGAGCCACAGAGATATGGATTTCTTGTGACTCAACAAGGTGACTTACTACTTATTGATGAGGATGAGCCGTCATCTTATCAAGAAGCTATAATGGACCCTGATTCTGAGAAATGGCAAGAGGCCATGAAATCTGAGATGGAATCCATGTATGCAAACCAAGTGTGGACTTTGGTTGACCGGCCTGAAGGGGTAAGACCCATAGGGTTGCAAATGGATTTTCAAGAAAAAGACCGACATGGATGGTAATGTAAAAACCTTTAAAGGTCGACTGGTTGCTAAAGGTTTCAAACAAATTCATGGTATTGACTATGATGAAACTTTTTCACCAGTTGTCATGGTTAAATCCATTAGGATCTTACTTGCAATAGCTGCATTTCATGATTATGAAATCTGGCAGATGGATGTCAAAACAGCTTTCCTTAATGGAAATTTACTTGAGGATGTGTACATGACACAACCCGAGGTGTTTTGTCAATCCAAAGGATGCTGGAAAGATATGCAAGCTACAACAATCCATTTATGGATTGAAGCAAGCTTCTCGGAGTTGGAATCTTTGTTTTGATGATGCAATCAAAGTGTTTGGTTTCATCAAAAATGTAGACGAACCTTGTGTCTACAAGAAGGTCAGTGGGAGCATAATTATCTTCCTAGTATTGTATGTAGATGACATACTTCGCATTGGGAATGATATCCCTGCCTTACAATCTGTAAAGATTTGGCTAGGGAATTGCTTTTCTATGAAAGACTTGGGTGAAGCCACCTATGTATTAGGTATCAAGGTCTATAGAGATAGATCAAGAAGATTACTTGGCCTAAGTCAAAGTACATACATAGATAAAGTGCTAAAATGGTTTAGCATGCAAGGATCAAAGAAAGGATTCGTGCCTATGACACATGGGATGCATCTCTCGAAGGATAAGTATCCTTCAACACCAGATGAGAGACAACACATGAGTAAGATTCCATATGCGTCAGCTATTGGATCTATCATGTATGCCATGATATGCACTCGTCCTGATGTCTCGTATACTCTGAGCATGACGAGCAGATATCAGGTTGATCCAGGTGAATGTCACTGGATTGCTGTCAAGAATATCCTGAAGTACTTGAGAAGAACTATGGATACATTCTTGATTTATGGAGGTGAGGAAGAGCTCAATGTAATGGGTTACACTGATGCAAGCTTCCAAACCGACAAAGATGATTTCCGATCGCAATCAGGATATGATAATGCATTGAGACTAGTATGTTTTGATTGATGAATTGTTCATAGATATGAGATATCAAATCAACACATGGGTACATGTTAGAGAACACTATACTGGACAGACCCACCGTGAGAATGCTATATGGATAGTTATATGAGTGTCATAAGCAATTCTCATAGTGATAATAGTGTATGTAATCCTTACGACTTGAGATCATCTGAGATCCCAACATAAGGAGTTATGTATCTTTATATTGTCAAACGTTACCTGTAACAAGGTAAACTATAAAGACAACTATTGGATATACTACGAATTATGTAGAGGGATGTTGATTGATCAAGATAGGATTTGTCCCTCCTATATAACAGGAGAAGTGTTTGGGCCCTTGATCAAGTGAGACTACAATGCATGACCATGCTCGAATGAGTCGATATGTGATATCGAGCTTATTCGTTTATTCTAGTTCTACTTGGGGATCAAGAAATAAAAGATTGAATATATGAGTATGACTATTCCGTGACTCGTGTTCAATCTAAACACATTGGACAAAGGGATTAAGTTACATAGATAATATTATCACAGTCCATAGGTTATGTCGAGTCAATGACATTCTTGTAATTTGGGTAGCCTTGATGTGTTGCTAGATACCGCTCATTGCATGTGACATAAAATTAGATTTTATGACACTGCCAACATTGCAAGATCCTATCGGGTCGCACAAAATATTAAATCGATAAAGGGAAATAAGTTCATTGGATGAATTAATTTAATTAAGAGGAGTCTTAATTATAACATATGTATGGATTTAATTAAAATTTGTTTTTGGGCCAATAAGGCTTTTTGAAAGCCCTTAATTAAATCTAATGATATAAGGCCATTAAGGTGATTATGGGAAAGAGAGGTTAATCACAATTCATAGAACCAAAACCTAGCCACCTTCGACTACAAGCTCTCGGCCGCCACTCTCACCCTACAACCTCACGGCCGCCGTCGTGAATAGTGGTGTTTTACGGCCGTCGTCGATCGATTTCGAACCGTGAGTTTTGTTTCGGTTTAAGATCAAGTCTAGCAACTTGTTCTTGAACGCCCCTTTCGATTTGATCGTGTGGATACCGTAGAGGCAAATGTGCAAATCTTTGTTCGTGACTCATGGTGTTGCAACGAGGATTTGGCTTCAAACACGCTACAAGAGTATGATTCTATTAAATCTCGATATGATTACTTTGTATAGGTCCTTGGTAAGAATCCAGTTTTATTTTCCGCTGTGTTTTGCTTGTTCGGATTCCTAACACTTATGTCCGTTTTTGAACTTCTGCACTGGTCTAGCCTGCTCTACTTGCTCATCATAACTAATACCTTTATGTGATACCCGTTCTTCAATGAGTGTTGGCTTGACAGGTTCCTTAACCAATTCACTTGGTTCATATACTGTGCTGGATCTAACAAAGTTCATTTTTTGAAACTTGCTTTTCTCCAGACACAGCTGAGTTCTAACGTCAGATGTATTACTGTCATTGTTGATATAGCCTATACCGGCGAGATCACCAGCAAGCCTTATCGACTCAAGTATTTTATATTTTCTAGCAGTTGAAGTGTTCCATGTGCGAACCAACTTGATAAGTTTCTGTTGTGCACATCTAGCTTCGTCCTTTTATTTCTCGAGCAGACTTACTTTTCCCTTAGACATTCCAGCTCCCTTGATTGTTCACAATCAAGTTTACTATCCTGCTATTCGAAGGGGCTTGAATGTCCAGTCTTATAGTCCTTGAAGGACTCATACAACATTTAATACTCATTTATCATGTCCTGTAATGCATTAGTGAGTTGAGTATGTGTAAATCAGAAAGGTTAGAATCTGTTCCTCACTGTCATAAGTTGCCATGAAACAGTGGACTCCTTCATCTTCACTTTCACTAGATGAGCTTGAAGATTCCTCTGATTCTGATTCTGAATCAGCCCACTTGCTCTTGTTTTCCTCGGCAACAAGTACTTTCTGATCTCTGTCTCTTTCGGATGACCTTCTCTGTTCCTTAGACTTCTTGTAGTCCTTGGATGCTCCCTTTTGATCATCTTTCTTTGGCTTTGTACAATCAGCCATAAAATGTCCTGGTTTAAGGCAGTTGAAGCAGACACGATCATCTTCTTCTGATCTAATTTTGAAGTTCTGCTTCATTGGATAAGACTGGTAAGTCTTTTGGTTTTTCTTCATGAATTTGCCAAATTGTTTTTTGTAAAACGCCATTGCATCATTATACATTTGTTCAGGAGTCATCTCTGTTGTGATGGACAGGGACTCTGATGCAGCAAGGGTTTGGTTGGTTGACTGGTGCTGGGTTAATCTTCAATCCGAATGCCTAATCGAAACTCGTACGCCTTTAAGTCAGCAAATAGATCGTACAGATCGATCTTGTTTAGATCTTTGGATTCTCTCATGGCAATGGTCTTCACACCCCATTCTCTTGGAAGACCCCTCATGACTTTTATGGTAACTTCTCTGTTTGATAGATCATTTCCCAGGCAGTTGAGTTCGTTGATGATTCCAGTTACTCTCTCATCATATTCATTGAGAGTGACATCATTTTGATGTTCTCAAACTTCTGTAGAGCGACAGTAAGCTTGTTCTCTTTGGTTTGATCATTTCCTTCACACAGCTATGCAATCTTTTCCCAGATGTCTTTAGCAGTAGGACAAATTTTTATTTCGTTGAACATGTTCTTGTCCAATGTCTTGAACAAGATGCCATTGGCTACATTGTCCATATTTGCTTTTTTCTTTTCCTCATTGGTCCAGAATGCTCTATCCTTTTCAACAATCTGAGGTTCACCAATGGTAATGACCACTGCTGTGTTGACCTTCATGATCGTCACTGGTCCGTCACTGATGATGAACTACATGCCATCATCTTGAGCACTTAGATGTGCTTGCATCCAAATTCTCTAGTCATCATATTCATATTTCTTCAATATCGGGATCTTGCTGAATGAGGCCATCAGTTATTAGAATTTCTCACAATTGAGAAAACCTGGCTCTGATACCACTTATTAGGATCGATTTCGGGGGTGGGATGTCACTCCACAACCGAGTTCAACCAACTTGAGCTTCAATAGCTTGTGTTCTTGAATAATTGCACCTAGAGATTATATCGAGTTCGGTTGCAAAACCGAGCGGAAGACACTCGACGTAACCCGCTCTATAACCAATTAACCATTTGAAAGATAATTTAATGGTATGCAAGAAAATATGTAAACAATAAGGTAAATAAATGCAGTAAAGTAAATAACACATTCGAAGCACAAGGATTCTACGTCTCCCCTTCTTCCATCTCATGGAAGGATACACTAGAAGACTTTGATTTATACAACTCTTTGTACAAACCCGATCCAGTTGGGTATTCCCCATCCAACTAGAACTCCTAGCAACTCAACCATGTATGCTCTTTAATGTCTCACATACAAAGACCTCTCATCCAGTTGTGATGAATCACCAACTGTTACAATGGTATTCACTCTTCTATTTTAGCTCACAAATACAATGAATAGAGTGAATAAAATGCACAAATGATTCCATAATGAATCTGATACAACAAGGTAATAGGTGTCAAAGGTTTGGGGAGTGCTATTCATTTAGCAACTTTTGTCTTTGAAGTTCCCCCAATTGAATCTCAAGTGGGTTTGCTTTGGAAGGCATGGATTGATCTTCAATCAGATGTTATTGAGCTTCCAAATCATGTATATATAACCCCAAGTAATGATATGTACGTTAGATACAAGAATATAGCATTTGAGACAGTTTTGGTAAGCTTTCAAACACTGCAACGGTCATATTCTGCTTTCTGGGCTATTTTTGGAAGTTCAGTGGTTGGGTCCGCTGGTTGGGTCCGCTGCACGAAGTCCGCTGGTCGAGTCTGCTAGCCTCTACTAGTTCAATGTCTGTTGGCATAAGGTCTGCTGGTACTCTGCTGTCCAAAGTCTGTTGTTCTGTTCTCTTGGTTATAACTCTTGATTCGTTGATTTCGGGGTAAAGTGATCTACATGAAAGTTGTAGCTCTTTCTCTTACTTTCCACGAAATCAAGAATCGCTTGATTTCAAGTTTGTGTGAGAGAGTTATGATCGAAATACAAGCAATACTCCTGCTGTAAGTTTGCTGGATGTAGCAGCACATGGCCTGACTTGCAAAAGCTTTTGGTCATCTTAACATCTGATTCAGTCTTTGACTTTCAAAGATGATTTGTAGATCTTTATCTTAGCTTTCCAACACATACTGAATCATCCTGTTTTGATAAGCGAGCAGAGAGTTATGACCAATATACCACAGCTGCTACAATATGTCCGCTGCTGTTTCATCTTTGTACCAGCAGACACTTACATACATATTTTTCGTCAAGTAAACATTCGTATCTAGTCTGCTGGCCTGAGATACAACTTGTAGAGAATTGATTTGGCTATCCAACCTATTTGGAAGCACGTCGTTTTGATATTCGAGTAATGACATATGATTGATTTTGTCAACAACGCTTGGGATCTACTAGTTGTATCTACTGGTCCAGTGGACCTTTGCTTTTGTCTACTGGTCCAGTTTACTTCAACCCATTTCTTTTCTAATCATCAAGCTCCTAATCATGATCTATTCACTGCACACTTGATGAAATATGTTAGCAACACAACAACAAGTTTTGTTTACATCAAAACAAAGATTATTCGGGTTTCCAAAATCCAACTATAATTTAAACAAAATTTAAAAATCATCCCACCAATTACTATAATATAATATAATCAATTACCTATTTTATATTAATAAAAATAGGGATTTAACAATTTAAATATAAATAAGTTTATAATTAGGAGTGAGAATAAGGATTAAATAAAATGTGACATAAAATTTCTAATTAATTTAATTGAAATTGTTTCCATAATTATTGAAATGAATATATGATTCAGATATATAATTTATCTATTTCTAGTATCAATTATAATGATTATGTTAATTTTGGAAATAATAAAGTAGTGATTAAAGTATTGATGGGGGATCAATATAGAGGGGTCAAAGTCCTTGGTGCTGCTCTAACCGTTGAAATCAATTTAGTGATTAATCATTTCACTGAAATGAGCTGCAAGCCTGCAATAAATTAAAGTTGTTGTACCAAGAGATTGAATGAAGTTTGGTTAAAGAACCAGGCGGAAGGTACTCCATTTCTTTTTATTAGGAAGAAAACAAATTTGATGCCTAGATCTATTGTATTTTAAATCCTTAACATTCTTTCATATTTCAAATATTGACTTTTGTTGAGCCTTAAACACATTGTTGAGTTTAATGCTTAATTTATCTCCGAATTATTTATGAGTTTTGATGATCAACAGAACTTGTGTTTGTTATACTAATGTGTCTACTTAGTGTACATGTTTAGTTGATTGAAATGGATTGTATGAAGAAAATCAAGTGTGCAAGGATTAGGTAGGATCACCCCAGGCGATGGTGACCATCGCCCCTGTCGATGACAGCCACTCAAGACTTCGCCACGCACATCGACTGAAGTGACGCCGAGGCCCGCACGCTTGGCGAGATTGCCCGAGGTGATGGCTAGATCACCTGAGGCAATGCATGGATCGTTTGAGGCGATGAGGACTTCGCTTGAGGCGATAAATTTTTCTGAGCAACCGAAGCTACGGCATTAATTTTTTGTATAGATCACCTGAGGCGATCAGGACATCACCTGAGGCGATCAGTGGAGATTTTGACCGTTGGTGCATGGTGATGGAGATTGCCCGAGGCGATGGCTGAGGCGATGGCTGAGGCGATTGACGAGTGATTCATTCCTTATGTGTAGCAGCGGTTAGTAGGAACCTTGGGGGCCTCATACACTATAAATATGGATATTTTGGAGCATTTTGATGACAAGAAACAAGACTATAAACTACAAGAAAGCTTTTCTCAATTCAAATTATTCTAGCATTGCAAACTTCATACATTTGTGCTGTATTGGAGTTTGTAATTTATTTCTTGTGTGGGAGTTTTGATTCTTCGTGTTGGTACACCGTGAAGGCGTTATTTGAGTTATTGTAAGGTCCTCTAACACCGACGTAAGTTCGAAAATTGTAAAAGTCATCAACAAGTGATGTTGGTGTAAGTGTGTGGCTATCCTTGGAGGCCTTAAGGCCAAGAAGACTCGTGAAGAGTGTGGTGCTTGTGAAGAGCTGTTTACTTGGGAAGAGTGTGTTGTGGCTAACTTGGAGCCCTTAAGGCTAAGATCAATTTTGTTCTAGTGGAACCTCGGTTAAACGTTTTCTAACCGGGAAGAGGAGACGTAGGCGATTCATCGCCGAACTTCTATAACAAATTCTCTTGTTCTTTATCGCTTTATTTAATTTACGCATTTATTTTTTTTATTTGTCGATTGACATCAAGTCTTCCGCAGCGCAAATTCGACTATTTTGCAAATTCATTTTAAAAACGCTAAAGTAGCCAAGGAACCTCATTCAACCCCCCCCCCCCCCCCCCCCCCTCCCCCCTCTTCGGTTCCAACAAGTGGTATCAGAGCCATTTGATTTTGTTTTAAATCAAATTTTTTTATGGCTAATCTAGCAACTGAGTTTGCTCAAGGTCAATCGACAAATCGACCTCCGCTCTTCACGGGAGATAACTACGGTTATTGGAAGAATAGAATTTCTCTATGCATCCAATCCGTAGATTATGACCTATGGAAAATTATTGTAAAAGGTCCACATATTCCTTTAAAGGAAGTTGGGGGAATAAGTATTCCCAAATAAATGGACGATTTTACAAGAGCGGATATGATTTTAATTTTCAAAATGCTAAAGCTATTAATATTTTGCATTGTGCTTTAGATATGAAGGAGTACAACCGGATCTCGATGTGCTCAACCGCGAAGGAAATTTGGGACAAATTGCAAATTTGTCATGAGGGCACAAACCATGTGAAGGAGACAAAGATTGATCTATTGCAACTCAAGTATGAGACCTTCGAGATGGAGTCCGGAGAAAACGTTGATTCTATGTTTAGAAGGCTCACCCAAATCATAAATGAGCTTGCCCAACTTGGAGAGAAGTATCCTCCAAAGCAAATATGGAGAAGAGCACTAAGAGCCTTGCCAAAGGAATGGGATGGAAAGATGACGGCTATCATCGAATCTAACAAAAGAGATAGTGCATCTTACAATCTTGATGAACTCCATGGAACATTGGTGACCTATGAGCTTGAAGTATCAACTCGAAAGGGATTAAAGGAGGATGATAGATCCATAAGAAATGTGATAGCATTGGTCGGGAGGAAAGATCAATCCGATGATGAAGATGATGAAGAAATGATCTTGTTCACAAGAAAGTTCAAGAAATTCTTCAACAAATACAACAAGCCAACTACCTCCAGTGCCACCAAACATGATTCAAAACAAGAGGTAAATTAGTCTATTTTGCAAATTCATTTTAAAACGCTAAAGTAGCCAAAAAACCTCATCCACCCCCCTCTTCGGTTCCAACAACTTTGATTATCAATTTTCTTTAAGAGACTTTTGATGTAATATATTTGATTTTATTATTTATTCACCCTTAAATCACTAAATGTGTACTTTATTATTTATATAAAAAAGAATGATTCATGCTGGAATGTATAAATTATATGTATAATAAATAATAATAAATAAAGGGTAACTGAATCATATATTTATTTTAATAATTATGGAGTTCTAACCAATTTCAAAATTAAATAGAAATTTTATGACACATCTTATTTAATCATTATTTTATCACTTCTAATTATTAAACTTATTTATATTTAAATTGTTAAATATTTTTTTTCTTAATATAAAATAGATAACAAATTATATTAGAGTTAGTTGTCAGGATCGATCGAGGTGTGAGGCCAGTCCACATCCTAGTTCAACTAACTTCGGCTTCAATAGCTCGTGTTCTTGAAATGATGCACTGAGAGATTGTATCGAGTTTGGTTACAAAATCGAGCGGACGACACTCGACATAACCCGCTCTAAACCGATTAACCATTTGAAAGATATTTTAAATATATGCGAGTAAAGTAAATACACAAACATTTGTTTATGGAAGTTCAAAGGTGGTGTAATCCTTCTACGTCTCCCATTCTTCCACCTTATGGAAGGATTCTACTAGAAGATTTTGATTTATACAACTCTTTATACAAACCCGATCTAGTTGGGCATTCCTCATCCAACTAGAACTTCTAGCAACTCAACTATGTATATTCTTTAATGTATAATATGCAAAGACCCTATGTAGACAATGAGTCTCATAGTTACATGTTTTACTCATCTATATAAGCTCACAAATACAATGAATAGAGTGAAGTGGGTTGGCACAAATGATCTCTAACTAGACCTGATATAGCAAAGTAAGTGGTGCCTAAGAATCTGGGCTTGCTCTCATTTAAGCTTGTTTTCTTTGTAGGCTGCCCATTTTGAATCCCAAGTGGGTTTGCTTTTATCTTGCTTGGATTGATCTTCAATCAGCTTATTTGAGCTTCCAAGACATGTATTTATAGACTCCAATAATGGCATATACGTTATACACAATAATATGCCCGTTGGAAAAGGTTCTGCACGATAGCTCTCTTGCAACGGTCATATTCTGGTTTCTGAGCTATCTTTTGTATTTCGGACCGGACTGGTCGGATCAGTCTTGTACTAATCAGTCTATTCGGATCATCTTGGACAGATTAGTCTTGCCGATCAGTCTGGCCGGATCAATCTGGTGCAAGACAAGCTTGATACAAAGCAACTTGATAAACTTGCTCTTCCGATCTGTTGCTTGTAGCTCTTGATTCGTTGATTTTTGGGCAGAGTGATGAGCATGTAAGTTGTAGCCCTTTGTCTTGAATTTCCAAAGAATCAAGAATCACTCGATTCCGAGTTTTTATGAGATTGGGCTGCTCGATATACCAGACCATGCGCATACTGAAACATTCCATGTTTTAGCAACAAGACCAGCAACTTGCAGACATCTTTTGGCCTTCTTAAATTACGCTACATCTCTCGACTCCTGAAGATGACTTGTAGGTATCCTTCTTAGCTTTCCAACCCATACTGAATCGTCTTGTTCCGATAAGAGAGCTAATATTTATGCCCAACAGACTGACAGTCGATTGTTGTAACAGCTTGCTGTTTCTTCGCGGTGCAGCTCAATCTTCCAGGCGTCTTTTCTCCTTGATAACATTCGAACTAGCCGATCTGTTGTGAAATATAACTTTTAGTATTTTGAGTTGGATATTCATCCTCTTCAGAAGCACGCCATTTTGATTTTCAATCTATGAGATATGATCGAAACAATCCGCTCTGCCAAGATTTCAGTCTTGGTCCAGCTTGATATTTCTAATCTACTTCTTTGAAATTCATCAAGCTCTTAATCATGATCTATTCACTACACACTTGATGAATTATTTTAGCACACAATAACAAGTTTTGTTAACATCAAAACTATGATTATTAAGGTTCCCAAAAACCAAACAATCTCCCCTTTTTTTATGATCACAAAACTTGGATAAAAAATATGAATCAATAAAGCACATTGTTGCATAACAAGAAATTATATTTTTAAAACAACATATTTATCCTCCTTTTTGCGTGAATCAAAAAAGGAAGACAAATAAATGTTTTCTCCCCCTCAAGGATTGAATTAATTCTCCCCCTTAGAATTTGAATAAATGAAAATAATAAACTAGGAGAAATGAGAGGGATCGATTTCAAATATATTTTTTTTTTTAAAATGCAATGCACAGTTAATTTGAACAAAAATAACCTCTTTTGATAGCTTGCACATCAACCTTGGTTATCTTCACAAAACTCAAACAATATCCATTTTTCCATTCTTGTGGTAGCACACATGGCTCATCTTTGCAGATTAAACTGCTTTTCCTCGTTCATAATCAGGATTCAAGACCTATACTACTGCGATCCTCTATGAGTCTAGTTTGCAACGCAAAAAGCAGTTTGTCATTTGGACATTCGAGCAAGAAGTTATGCTATTTTTCCAAAAGTCGCTGCAGGATGTCAGAAAAGCTAATACTTCGAAAATTGTAAGAAAATATCAAAATAACAATTTTAAAATTAAAAATAATTTAGAACAGATTGAATAAAAATTTGAACATTTAAAATAGCTTTTAAAATTATTTTTGTGCAAAATAAATACAATGAAAATTGATTTTTATGCTAAAAATTTTCATACACCAAATTTTGAAAAATATGCTATGAAAATAATTTCATGCTCGTGGAAAATTTTCTTTAAAAGATTTCTATCTAAAATCGGTTAAAATGTTTTCCAAGAACGAACCACTTTGATACCACTTGTCAGGATCAACCGGAATGGGTAGCCAGTCCACATACGAGTTCAACTAACTTGAGCTTCAATAGCTCGTGTTATTGAAATGATGCACCGAGAGAATATATAGAGTTCGGTTAAAAAATCGAACGAAAGACACTCGACATAACCCGCTCTAAACCGGAAAAACATTTGAAAGACATTTTAAAGATATGCAAGTAAAGTAAATACACAAGCATTTGTTTACGGAAGTTTGAAGGTGGTTTAATCCTTCCATGTTTCTCATTCTTCCACCTCATGGAAGGATTCCACTAGAAGACTTTAATTTATACAACTCTTTGTACAAACCCGATCCAGTTGGGCATTCCCCATCCAACTAGAACTCTTAGGACTCAACTATGTATGTTCTTTAATGTCTAATATGCAAAGAACCTATGTTGGCACAAATGATCTCTAACTAGATCTGATATAGCAAGGTAAGTGGTGCCTAAGAATCTGGGTTTGCTCTTATTTAAGCTTGTCTTCTTTGTAGGCTGCCCATTTTGAATCCCAAGTAGGTTTGCTTTGATCTTGCTTGGATTGATCTTCAATCAGCTTATTTGAGTTTCCAAGACATGTATTTATATCCTCCAATAATGATATATACGTTAGGAACAAGAATATGCCCATTGGAAAAGGTTCTGCATGATTTCCGAGCTTGCAACAGTCATATTCTGGTTTCTGGGCTATCTTTTTGTATTTTGGACCGAACTGACCGGATCAGTCTTGGACAAATCAGTCTAGTCGGATCAGCTTGGATACATTAGTCTTGCCGATCATTCTGGCGGATCAGTCTGGTGCAAGACAAGCTTGATACAAAGCAGATTCATAAACTTGCTCTTCCGATCTGTTGCTTGTAGCTCTTGATTCTTTGATTTCTGGGAAACGTAACAAACATGAAAGTTGTAGCCCTTTGTCTTGGCTTTCAAAAGAATCAAGAATCACTCAATTGCGAGTTTTATGAGATCGGGCTGCTCGATATACCAGACCATGCGCATGCTGAAACATTCAACAAGACCAGCAACTTGCAGATGTCTTTTGGCCTTTTTAAACTCCGATTCAGCTCTCGAATCCTGAAGATGACTTGTAGGTCTTTTTCTTAGCTTTCCAACGCATACAGAATCGTCTCATTCCGATAAGCGAGCTAAGATTAATGCCCAACAGACTAGGCGTCTTTTCTCCTTGATAACATTCGAACTAGCCGATCTGTTGTGAAATATGACTTTTAGTATTTTGAGTTGTTTGTTCATCCTCATTGAAAGCACGCCATTCGAAATCCGAACTATGAGATATGATCGAAACAATCCGCTCTGCCAAGATTTCAGTCTTGGTACAACTTGATATTTTCAAGATACTTCTGTGGCTTTGATCAAGCTCTTAATCATGATCTATTCATTGCACACTTGATCATCTTAGCAACACAATAACAAGTTTTGTTAACATCAAAATCAAGATTATTCAGTTCCCAAAAACCCAACATTAATGGTGGGATAATTTTTAATTTTTGATTAAATTAGAGTTAATGGTAATGTGGCAATATATGATGTGTTGTTACAGGAATTGTTACAACAAATGTAACAGAAGATTTGAAGCCATAAAGGGTGTATATTCATTCTAGACTTTTATTGATTTTTAATGACTTTTTTTTTTAAATGATAGACTTTTGTGGAGTTGATAGATTTCTATTGACTTTTATAGATTTTACATAGTTATGAAAATATTTCCATAGACTCTTGTAGACTTTTCATAGATTTCTATTGACTTTTATAGAATTACACAGAGTTATAAAAAAAACTTTTAATGGACTCTTGTAGACTTTTCATACGATGAATAAATCATTATTCAATATATTGAAATCAAAATTTCAATTATTTAAGCCAGTTCAACATACATGATGAATTAATCAATATTTTTTTAAAAAATACATGACAATATATTTTTTTCTCTATAATAATTGGAAGAAACTGCGAAACAAATGTATAGTGTTTGTTGGAAACTCAATCGGAAGAAATCAATATAATCTCTTCTTAAAAAAAAAAAACAATAATTAACCAACACACTTCGTCCGAATTATATAAATATATTCCCCACAACATTTATACGTTAAAGAACAACAAGATTTTACAGCACATAACCGGATAATTTTCGATTCCTCCAAAAAAATCTTAGAAAATAATTATAATATCAAAATTCTACCTTAATTGATAAAAATGCAATAAGCTTAAACTACAAGCTGCTGATGTTGTTGATCTGATGATTCATCTTCATACTTGAAACTCAAATAAAGTTTGGAAGATTTTGCAATAATGTTTGGATGAAGCATCATTTCTTTTTTGAGGTAGTAACAATAGGTGTGAAAAGTGGCGTCTGTGAACATTAAAAGAATTTATCTTCAACGTCTGTTGTCTCTATGAGTGAACCGATCAAGATAAACATAGGAAAAAATGTAGCAAGAAGTGCTATAATTGGCATATTTGAATATTCTTTCAAGATAGCTTTGAGTTTAGATGGTAGGCCATGTGAGGCCATGGAATACCGCTGTTTTCTGCGGTTCGGGTGAATGGCTGAGATCTTTCGGCTCTATCACTTGCTGCCGAAGTGAAGAGAGGAATGTATGAGTTTAGGCATACCATTTGGGATCTCTAGCAAATTGGGGGGAAAAAAAAGTCAAGCCAAAACCATGAGATGAGTTATGAAGTATTTTGGATTTTTTATGTTTGTACATAATGCTTCAATTTTTGTACTTAAAGAATTACAGAGGATTCATCATGACAGGAGCTTTTGCTCATGGACAAAAGTCATTTGTTAGGATCGGGGTAGTGTTTAGAAGGGGGGGTTGAATAAACACTAGATATAATTTCGATTTCTTTTCTGGTTAACTGTAAACTGTTAAGTGTTACAGTTGCTTCTCAATAACAGGCAAGTCAGTAGACACTTATTATAGTGCGGAAGACGTCTACAAAACTTGTGAGGAATAAAACTGAAGTAATAAAGCAGTAAACGAATAACACGAGAGTTGTTTCTGGAAGTTCGAAGCACAACGCTTCTACGTCTCCCCTTCTTCCTTTGCAGGAAGGATTCACTAGAAGACTTGGTTTACACTTTACAGTATACAACCTCCTTAGGCACTAACACACTTGGCCTAAACTCCTAGCAATCACACTCTTCTTATCTTTAGGATACAAGCGATTTTACAGCACTCTCTACAGAATAAAACTTTCTAGCTTTGAGAGTTTCTAAGCAGCAGACTTCAATTGAAAATAATCTGTCACAGATTCAGTTTTGCGGTTTGTCTGCTCTTTGCTGAACGTTTGAAATATCAGTCGTATAGCTTTCTTGCTTTGAAGTATTTCTCTTAGTTTGAAAGTTGCTCAGCTCTTCTTCATTCTCTGTTTGGACGTATTTATAGGTTTTGTTGTCCAACGGTAGCCTTTTTGTATATGGAATGGATTAGCTTTCCAAATACCTGTTGTCTTCTTTCCTATTTTGGAAAACAACGGCTCTTTTCACTCTGACGGTAATGGTGGCGGAGATATAGCAGGGTGCGCCGCTCTGTTGTACCTTTGTCAGAGAATGTTGTACTTACTTTGTCTTGTTGCTTAGACTTCTGCTGGTTTCTTTGTTCAACTGGTCGTTCATCATCTTAAGACCAGTTGATGTCCTTGTTCAGTGAGAGACTTTGCAGTTGATATTTATCCAGTTTATATCTTCACCTGGTTGATGTCTTCATCCGGTTGATGTCTTTATCCGGTTGATGACTTCATACCAGTTGATGACTTCATCCGGTTAGTGTCTTTATCAGTTGATAGCTTGTCCGGTTGGTATCTATCCAGTTGATATCTTCATCCGGTTGATGACTTTATCCAGTTGATGACTTCATCCGGTTGATGTCTTCATCCAGTTGATGACTTCATCCGGTTGATGACTTCATCCGGTTGATGACTTCATCCGGTTGATGACTTTATCCGGTTGATATCTTCTTCCAGTTGATGTCTCTATCCGGTTGATGGCTTTACCCGGTGAGACTTTAATATCCGGTAGGTCTTTAGCATCCGGTTGATCTTTAATATCCAGTAGGTGTTTGTAATCACCAAAACTTAGAAATCGTTTTCCCAACAATTTCCCCCTTTTTGGTGATGACAAAACTAAGCAGTAATCGATTTCCTACTAGAGTAAATAAGATAAAAGTCCTGAAAATGCTTGAAGACATCATGAAAAAGAAATTTTCATTAAATATAAGCAGATTACAAGTTGTAATCAAACTGGACAATTGAGAGAGATTCATCTTTATATAAGATGAATTCTTACACTTTGAATAGAGTCTAAGACAAGTCTAGTTTTACATAAAATAGATGATACATGACAAATATCTCTTTAATTAAACAAAGTGGACCGGAGGGCTTCGATTCACTTAGTTGCGGAGAGGAAGAGCTCGATCCACCTTGTTTCAGAGAGAATGTCGGGAAGAGGAAGAGTCATATGAATATTCATCAGGCAGCTCCTTTAGTTTTTATGGAATCACCTAATAAAAATATTCTATCTCTGTTGAGAATACTCTATCTCTATCTTCCCCCTTTTTGTCATCAGCACCCAGGCATCTGCTGTTAGTAGTTCCCGACTGATGAGGAGCACCAGAACAGGATCAAAGCGCTGAAGCTTATCAGAGCTGGGTTAGATAAGTAATCAACCCATGAGGGGTTGATTTAGATAAGTAATAAACCCATGAAGCAGGAAAGAATCTAACAGAAAACCAGGGAATGAGAAATAACTTAAAAGTAAGCATGATGAGTGAATGTGTGTTATGTGATCAAACAAGAACCTCTATTTATAGGAAAAACAAGGTAGCAATAAATGTGAATGCATTTATGTTAAATAGTGAATACAGAGAGACAGTCAATTTAACACAGTAAGTAAATAAGAATAAGTAAGAGTGAGTCAGAAAGTGATACTATTTGCGCCCTAACCAATGTTTGGTATAGTCGCGTTTTTCGGTAGGCGGGTGGCGCGGACTTCGAGATCTTTGTTGAGCAGTGGGTCTGGACTGAGGGAGTGCTCCAGTTGCAGGGGATGAATGAGCAGCTGAACTTGACGCTCTCTGAGAAGAGGGAGCAGTTCGACTGGGTTCAGGCAGCCTGCGGATAATTTTAGGAGCAGCAGGCAGACTGTTGCAGATATCTTGAATTTGAGATGCAAACGCTGCTTGCATGGTGGCCAATTGATCAGTCAAAATCTTTTTGGCGTCGTCAATCTTTTCTCCAAGAGCCATTGAGGTGGCAGTATGAAGAGATTCATTGTTCTGATTGATCTGAAGACGCGCCTGGCCAATATGAGAAACTGCTTCTGCAACCGCATTCTCAGCAAAGGTTTGAAGTCTAGTGACAGTAGTAGTTAAACTACTTAGGTCAGCGTAGACTTGCTGAAATTTAGAGTCCGTTTGCTGCTGAAAAGTTCCTAAAACAAGTGTTGCAGCCCGCTCTTCCTGCTTAAGCTTATGAACATCATGGGTCAGTGCTGTAATAGCGGTGGAGAGATGAGCTAGCTGGGCAGCGATGTTTGGTGGCTCGTCCAGAGGGTTTGTGAAGACAAAGAAACCCTCGGATAGTTCCTGATCCATGGACGGATCGCCGGCAAGCATCGGGATATCAGCAGCAGGGGCAAACGCATTGGGAGGAGCAATGACGACTGCAGTGGATGGCAAAGTAGTAGCGTCAATATGAGGGGCCGCAGTTGAAGCGGAGATAGCTATATCCATAGTTCCAGTTTCTTCCACATGCTGAGCATCCAGTTCAGCATTGTCTTGATCAATCCCAGCAGCAGACGCTTGAGTATGATCATTGGAATGAGAGGATTCACTTGGTTCATTATTTGCAGAGGAGATGGTGACCAGCTGAACCACATTCTGAATAACTGAATCGACATTGGTGTGATCAACAATCATTTGGTGGGGCTGTTGATCATGTGGAGAGCTGGGAGCAGAGGATGCTGCCTCCAAAGTTGTTGGTGTGGCGTCTGCTCCAGTAGGAGAGGTCTCCAAAGCAGTAGAAGTAAGCTCCACAGTAGGAGGGACAACCTCTAAATTTGCAATAGCCATTTGTAGATCTGGCTGATCAGGGCTTGCAATAATTTCAGAAGAGGAGCATGAATGAATCCCAGTGGATATGCGAAGATCATGAAGAGCAAGCTCAGCCATTTCCAGCTTGAGGCCTAGAGCGTTTAGAACTGCTCGATCATGATTCGCTGTTCTTGAATGGCCATCAAACATTTGAACGCGGGATGTAACAAGATCTTGGAGTCCGCCCACATAGTTCATAATCCTAAAGACATCACGCAGCTTCAAACTTTTCTCAGGTTCGGGGATTTGAAGATAGGTCAGGATTTTGTTTTCATCTTGCTTTGCCTGAGCCAGAATTGGGTCGATATCATCAAAGCGAACCTGTACTCGAGCCTTTACCCAACGATCAAAAATCTCTAGTTGGGGTTCCAGTTGGGCGTTAACTGCATCCATGACCATTTGAATCTCGAATGCAACAGGAGTGGACACTGGAGCAATAAGAGATTTTCCTTTGTCAGCTGGAGTGGCCTTGGGATGACAGTAAGGACACGTAGACTTGGGTGTCCTGAAGCTGATGGAGCCTGGGGCCTGCTGAGAGCTCATCTGAGCTGAAGGGGTGTCTATTAATGGAGCAGACACCATGGCTAATACAGCAGTGGGTTCCCCAGTTGAAGGGATGACAGGGCTGGGTTCTCTGTCAGAAATAACACCTGTAGGTCCGGCAGAGGAGATAGTGTCAGATGTGGCAGTGTCTCTCTGACGGGCAACTAGAGGAGCAATTTTTCTGGTCCTTGGCTTCTTAGGAGGAGGAGGAGGAGGAGGAGACTCAGCGGATTCAGAGACAGTCTGTTCCGAGTCACTAATGACTTGAGTCAAACGGCGCTTTGTGGCTCCACCTTCTCTGCCACTTCGTTGGCGATGAAGCTGAAGGTACTTGTGAGTGATGAGTCTCCCTGGATGAAGATGAGAGAGAGCTCCTGTCTTGATGTGTTTGCTCTCAAATAGACTGCTTAGAGGGAGAGCAAAACCGGATTGACCTTTGCCAGATACGACGAGACTAGTCAGTATTTGAAATAGTACAGCTGACCAGTTGATCTCCAGCCCTTTGCATATGGCGCTCATGACGTCAAACTTCTCAGGGGTAATTATATCAAATGATCCTGCCTTACAGAGGATCCCCTTTGAGATGATGTCTGCCAGTTGTCGATAGTGGCTCTTCATTAATACCTTCCTGAAGGGAGGTCGTTGAATACGATGGTCAGAGTCCGACACTGTAAGCCGCATCTCTTCTCTCAGGTCTGCCGGAATAGTCGAAAAGTCAGAGAGTCCAGTGGAGGGTAGGCATAGATGAGTGGCAAACTCTGGTTGAGTGATGGTGACTGACTGCCCAGAGATGGATGCCACAACGGTGTCATCCACAACAGTTGCTGTGGCAAAGAATTCTTGTAGTTCATCCTGGTAAAATGAGGGAGCCTGGCTTAGGATCACTAATAGCCCTGAGGAATCCAGCTTTTGAATTAAATCCTTTGTTTCCTCATCAGATGAAGTGTATATGGAGTTAAAGTCGACGTGAACAGCATTTGTGATAAAACTCGGTTGAACAGTCTTCGTCATTTTGAATGATTTAGGTGAAGAAGCAGCAGCAATCTGTTAAAGGAAATTTTCTGAAAGAAACGATTGTAGCAGTAAGATGTTTGGAGAAGATGAAGAGAAGAGAAAAACTAAAGGCGGTGAAAAAGGAAGTATATGTAACGTCGTACTGTAGATGAGCGGACACATGTATACGTGGCAATCATCTAACGATTAGAAAGATTTTAACCAAAAAAATAAAAGGACAGGATTTAGGCGGGAGTGAAATAATTTATTTTACACAAAAGTAATTTTGAATTCCGACGTTCATTAGGTTAATTAGTATCGAGGGTTATTTTTGTCAAAGCATATTTGGTAACATCAACTGGTATGTGGGGTTCGACTGGTAGGAAAACATCTACTGGATGCAGAGTCCTACTGGTACGAATACCCCCACTGCAGTTGACCATTTGTATTACCAGCTTAGCTTAAATAACCATGATACAATTAAAACAGAAATTCCCCCTAAATGAATGCAACTAAACTAACAAATTCCCCCTGAATCCATTACCCAATCAAAATAATCAAGAAGTAATTTCAATTAAACCAAGAATATTTCGAAAGTAAGAAAACTTAGCGTCCGGTAGGGGTTTTGTGAAGATGTCTGCTGCCTGTTGTTCTGTGGAAATGTACTCCAGCCGTATTTCCTTCTTCATAACATGATCTCTGATGAAATGATGACGAATGTCAATATGTTTAGTACGAGTATGAAGAACTGGATTGTATGTAATGGCAATGGCAGACGTATTGTCACAGAAAATAGGAGCCTCTGTGGACTCAATTCCATAGTCTCTGAGTTGTTGCTGAATCCAGAGCAGTTGGGCACAGCAGCTTCCAGCAGCAAGGTACTCTGCCTCTGCAGTGGAGGTTGCGATGGATGTCTGTTTCTTGCATCCCCATGATATTAACCGATCACCAAGAAATTGACAATATCCACTGGTGCTTTTCCTGTCAATTTTACATCCAGCATAGTCAGCATCTGAGTATCCAATGAGATTAAAAGTTGAGTCTCTTGGATACCATAGACCAACATTCTCGGTTCCTTTTAAGTATTTTAGGATCCTCTTGACAGCAGTGAAGTGCGACTGCTTGGGATTTGCTTGAAACCGGGCGCACATACATACTGCAAACATAATATCGGGTCTGCTGGCTGTCAAGTATAGTAAAGATCCGATCATGCCTCGATACATTGTAACTTCGACTGGTATTCCTGAATTATCCAAGTCGAGTTTGGCAGATGAGCTCATTGGTGTAGCAGCAGCTGAGCTGGTACTCATTCCATATTTCTTCAGTAGCTCTTTGGTGTACTTGGACTGATTTATCAGAATTCCTTCACTAGATTGCTTGACTTGCAATCCTAAGAAAAATGATAACTCTCCCATCATGCTCATCTCGAATTGTTCCTGCATGATTTTAGAAAATCTTTCGCACAGTTTTGGGTTAGTACTCCCGAAGATAATATCATCAACATATATTTGAACTAGCAACGTATGATCTCCCTTTGTAAATTTAAAAAGGGTCTTGTCCACCGTGCCAATAACAAAGTTGTGCTCTGTCAAATATTTTGATAAAGTTTCATACCAGGCACGGGGAGCTTGCTTTAGACATACAGAGCTTTATTCAGTCGGAAAACATGAGATGGCTGCTGATGGTTTTCAAATCCAGGAGGTTGTTCAACATAAACTTCTTCCTGGAGTTTGCCGTTAAGAAATGCACTCTTAACATCCATCTGATAGACTTTAAAGTCTTTAAATGCAGCAAATGCAAGAAATATGCGAATTGCTTCTAATCGTGCTACAGGGGCAAAGGTTTCATCGAAATCAATGCCTTCTTCCTGTCTGTAGCCCTGTGCAACTAATCTTGCTTTATTTCTAATTACTGTTCCATTTTCGTCTAATTTATTTCTAAATACCCATTTGGTGCCAATTACATTGTGATGCTGTGGTCGTGGTACTAGATACCATACTCTGTTTCGCTCAAACTGGTTTAGTTCTTCCTGCATTGCTTCTACCCAACTTGGGTCTAATATAGCTTCATCAATCTTCTTAGGTTCTATATGAGATATGAATGCAGCATGAAGAAATTCGTTAATCATTTGTCCTCTGGTGCGTAGAGGAGCAAGAGGGTTACCGATGACCTGCTCGGGTGGATGATCCTTCTTCCACCGGAGCGAAGGTCCTAGTGGGTTGAGTTCTTCAGTTGACTGGATGTGGGTAGGTAAATCAGAGATTCTGATTGACCCATCTTTCTCATTGGTTCCTTCAACTGCAGTAGAGGTGGATGCCACTGTTTCATTGATGGCTGGCTGCAGTGCTTGTTGGCCAGCAGACTCCTCTGCTTGAGCTTCAGGGATTTCTGGTTCTAAGGAGCAGTCAGCCCTGCTTCTGTAATCAATCTCATCATCAACATTTTCGTCAATATAAGTGCTTTCCAGTCGATTACTCAAGTTGTTTATTTGTATATCGGATAGTGTACAGTCAGTAGGTTCATCAAATTTTACATGCACTGATTCTTCTACATTAAGAGTTCTATTATTAAATACTCTGAATGCCTTACTAACTGTAGAATAGCCAAGAAATATTCCAGCATCAGATTTGGCATCAAAGGCGGTGAGATGAGTCTTTCCATTGTTGTGAATAAAACATTTGCAACCAAACACATGGAAATAAGAAATATTTGGCTTACTGCCATTCCAGATCTCATAAGGGGTTTTATTTGCTCGCTTATTAATCATCGATCTGTTCTGCGTATAACATGCTGTGTTGACAGCTTCTGCCCAAAATTTCTGCGATATTTCTGATTCCGCGAGCATAGTTCGCGCAGCTTCTTTCAAAGTGCGGTTCCTACGCTCAGCAACTCCATTTTGTTGAGGAGTTCTAGCTGCAGAGTATTCGTGTTTAATGCCAAGGTCATCTAGATATGATTCGAGTGATTGATTGGTGAACTCAGTACCTTTATCACTGCGAATTTTATCTATCCCACACGATTTCTCATTTTGGAGTCTTTTCAGTAATTTGATCAGCTTTGGAGTAGCCTGATCTTTACCACTTAGGAACAAGACCCACATGAAACGAGTGTAATCGTCTATTAACACTAGGGTGTACTTCATTCCCCCTAGACTTGTTACTGGTATAGGACCAAACAGATCCATATGCAGCAACTCTAGGCACCGAGAAGAAGATTTACTCCCTTTGTTCTTAAAGGAGGATCTGATTTGCTTACCGAGTTGGCATGCTGCACAGATCTTGTCCTTTGAGAACTCAATTTGAGGCAGTCCAACAACTAGATCAAGTTTACGCAGACTAGCAATAGTTTTAAAATTTAAGTGACTCAACCGTTTGTGCCAAAGCCAATTTTTGGAAGAATTCTGGGCAGCTAAGCAAGTAAAGGAAGTAGGCTGATTAAGATTCCAATCAATTTTATATGTGTTATCATGCCTTCTTCCTATAAGTAATACATTGCCATCAGTAGATTTAATTATGCATGAATGCTGATTGAATTCTACGGAATGACCATTGTCACATAATTGACTTATGCTAATCAAATTATAGCATAGATTTTCAACTAAGAGAATATCTTTAATGATGAGGTTACCGTAGATAATCTTACCCTTACCTACGGTTCTACCTTTCGCGTTATCTCCAAACGTTATTCTGGGTCCAGTGGAGTCCACTAGTTCAGACAATAAGCTTGCATTCCCTGTCATATGTCTAGAGCACCCGCTGTCTAGGAACCATTCTGAGCTCCGAACTGGATGCATTCTAGTTTCCTGCAATTAACGCGATAGACTGATTGGTACCCAATCCTACTTGGGTCCTGGTAGGATTAGTCCTTTCGGAACCCACACTTGTATGACCCTGAATGACTTAGGTCGGTGTGTGTTCTGAAATGTGTGTGCATTTATACATGTAGGTGATGATTTTAGCTTTGGAGTGTGATAATATGTGTATGCATGCGCTTTTGGTTTGTAGTTCCTGTTATTTAGCATATACCTCTTCTGAACAGGTTTACAGTTGTAGTACCAGTTGGGTTTAACCTCTCTAGCTGCTCGACCAGTGGTTTTAAGTTCATTTCTGAACTTTTGCCTTGGTTTAGCTTCTTTGAGTGGTTCTACATAACCGATACCTCTGTGCTGTACCTGTTCTTTGATGAGTGTTGCTTTAACAGGTTCTTTGACCAGTTCATATGGGTCATATACTGTGCTAGATCTTACAAAGTTCATTGATTGAACCTTGCCTTTTGTTAGACACAGTTGAGGCTCATTACCAGATGATCTGCTGTCATTGCTATTAAAGCCTATGCCAGTTAAATCACCAGCAAGCCTTATAGACTCAAGCATTTCATCCTTTCTGGTAGTCGACGCATTCCAAGTGCTAACCAGTTTGCTGAGTTTCTGGTACGCACACTTGGCTTCATCTCTTTCTTTCACTAGGCGACTGGCTGCTTCCCTTAAGCAATTCAACTCCCTTGATTGTTCACAATCAAGTTTGTTTTCAAGCATTTTAGTTGGAATTGAGTGCTCAGTCTTATAGCTTTCAAAAGATTCGTATAGCGTCTGATACTCATTTATCATGTCCTGCAATGCATTGGTGAGTTCATGATGTGTAAATTCAGATAGGTTGGTTTCATGTACCTCATTTTCATCATTCGCCATTAAGCAGTGGACTTCTTCGTCTTCACTCTCGCTGGATGAGCTATTTGACTCCTCTGATTCTGATTCAGAATCAGCCCATTTGCTCTTACTATCTTCTGCCACTAAAACCTTTTGATCTCTGTCCCGTTTGGATGTTCTTCTGGTTTCCTTGGATTTTCTGTAATCCTTGGATCCTCTTTTGTGATCATCCTTTTTGGGTTTAGGACAGTCTGCGATGAAGTGCCCTGGTTTGAGACAGTTGAAGCATACTCGCTCTTCTTCTTCTGAATTTCCTTTGGAGCTTTGCCTTCGAGGATATGATTGATAAGGTCTCTGGTTCTTCTTCATGAATTTTCCAAATTTCTTTACGAACATTGCCATCGCATCGTTACACATCTTCTCTGGAGTCATTTCAGTAGGAGTAGGCAGAGACTCAGATGCAGTGAGAGCTTTTGTTGGTTGACTTGAACTTGGTTCATCTTCAACCCGAATGCCTAATTCGAATTCATAGGCTTTTAAATCAGCAAACAAATCATGTAGATCTATCTTGTTGATATCCTTCGATTCTCTCATAGCAATGGTCTTGACATCCCATTCTCTTGGTAGACCTCTCATCACTTTGAGAGTGACTTCTCTGTTGGGTAACTCCTTACCCAGACTGCTTAGTTCATTTACTATTCCAGTCACTCTTTCATCGTACTCATTGAGAGTTTCTCCATTTATCATTTTGATATGCTCAAACTTCTGCAAAGCCACAGTAAGCTTGTTCTCTTTGGTTTGATCATTTCCTTCACAGAGTTGAGCAATCTTCTCCCAGATTTCTTTGGCTGTTGGGCACATTTTGATTTTGTTAAACATATTTTTGTCCAAAGTTTTGAACAAAATATCTTTAGCAACATTGTCTAGATTTGCTTTTTTCTTGTCTTCATTTGACCATTGAGATCTTTCCTTTTCTACCATTTGTGGATCACCACTTGTGATAGAAGCAGCTGTATTGACTTTCATGATTTTCAACGGTCCTTCGGTGATCACATACCACATATCATCATCTTGAGCACTTAGATGTGCTTGCATGCGGATCCTCCAGTCATCATATTCGTCTTTCTTGAACATTGGAATTTTGCTGAATGAGGCCATCAGTTTTGGTGAATGGTAATTTCTCAAGATTGAGAATACCTAAGCTCTGATACCACTTGTTAGGATCGGGGTAGTGTTTAGAAGGGGGGGGGGGGTTGAATAAACACTAGATATAATTTCGATTTCTTTTCTGGTTAACTGTAAACTGTTAAGTGTTACAGTTGCTTCTCAATAACAGGCAAGTCAGTAGACACTTATTATAGTGCGGAAGACGTCTACAAAACTTGTGAGGAATAAAACTGAAGTAATAAAGCAGTAAACGAATAACACGAGAGTTGTTTCTGGAAGTTCGAAGCACAACGCTTCTACGTCTCCCCTTCTTCCTTTGCAGGAAGGATTCACTAGAAGACTTGGTTTACACTTTACAGTATACAACCTCCTTAGGCACTAACACACTTGGCCTAAACTCCTAGCAATCACACTCTTCTTATCTTTAGGATACAAGCGATTTTACAGCACTCTCTACAGAATAAAACTTTCTAGCTTTGAGAGTTTCTAAGCAGCAGACTTCAATTGAAAATAATCTGTCACAGATTCAGTTTTGCGGTTTGTCTGCTCTTTGCTGAACGTTTGAAATATCAGTCGTATAGCTTTCTTGCTTTGAAGTATTTCTCTTAGTTTGAAAGTTGCTCAGCTCTTCTTCATTCTCTGTTTGGACGTATTTATAGGTTTTGTTGTCCAACGGTAGCCTTTTTGTATATGGAATGGATTAGCTTTCCAAATACCTGTTGTCTTCTTTCCTATTTTGGAAAACAACGGCTCTTTTCACTCTGACGGTAATGGTGGCGGAGATATAGCAGGGTGCGCCGCTCTGTTGTACCTTTGTCAGAGAATGTTGTACTTACTTTGTCTTGTTGCTTAGACTTCTGCTGGTTTCTTTGTTCAACTGGTCGTTCATCCTCTTAAGACCAGTTGATGTCCTTGTTCAGTGAGAGACTTTGCAGTTGATATTTATCCAGTTTATATCTTCACCTGGTTGATGTCTTCATCCGGTTGATGTCTTTATCCGGTTGATGACTTCATACCAGTTGATGACTTCATCCGGTTAGTGTCTTTATCAGTTGATAGCTTGTCCGGTTGGTATCTATCCAGTTGATGTCTTCATCCGGTTGATGACTTTATCCAGTTGATGACTTCATCCGGTTGATGTCTTCATCCGGTTGATGACTTCATCCGGTTGATGACTTCATCCGGTTGATGACTTCATCCGGTTGATGACTTTATCCGGTTGATATCTTCTTCCAGTTGATGTCTCTATCCGGTTGATGGCTTTACCCGGTGAGACTTTAATATCCGGTAGGTCTTTAGCATCCGGTTGATCTTTAATATCCAGTAGGTGTTTGTAATCACCAAAACTTAGAAATCGTTTTCCCAACATCATTAAAAATCTGTTGAAATTTGGATACCTCTAAACTTTTATAGAGTTAATAAATGTCAAGTTTGAATACCACCAAACTTTTAAAAATTATATAAAAATCTATTTTGGATACTAGACTTTTATAGAGTATATAAAAGTCTAGATTGAATACCTCTAGACTTTTAAACTCCACAAAGACTGAACACAAGATTGAATATAGATTTGGGAATTTAAGACCAGTTTACCGATACAAAAACAACATCAAAATATCATATACGGGTCTCTATCTCATGGTAACATGAACGAATATTTCTGCTCTTTGATACAACATCTTCCCCCGAGTTTGTTTATTTTCTTTATTTTCTTTTTTTCTTTTTGAGAATATCAAATGTTTATTAGAAAAGTTCACCTTGTAAACGGTCATTCGAAGATTCTCCCAATCTTTGTTTTACTTATAAAAAACAAAAAAAAAACAAAATAAAATAGAGGAAATTACGTAAATGTACCACTTTCCAAAAGTTCTTTCAACTAAATCTCCCAAAAAAATCTTCTTTCAACTAAATACATCTTTTAAAAAATTTATTTCAAATAAGTCTATTTTATCAAACCCTAATCTAAATGGTCCATTTTCATGACTAATTTACCCTTCTTGTTACTGAATATCTTATGTACTGTTTTTCCGTGAAGTGCAGGGTGAATGAAATACCGATCCAGTCAGTTTTAGGTAGAGAGAAGAGTTTAAGAAGCAGACTATTGTGAGAAGATGACAATGATGAAGCTTTGCCCGACGGCGACTTGTCGGTGAAATCGATTCCAATGTATGAAACCGATTCGACCTTTCCAAATGAAGGCGAAGTTTACTAGAGATTGTTTCGTACAGAACTTGCGGCTATGAAATCTGCTTCTCCGAATAATTATTTACGCAAAAACATTTTTTCCTGGATTAATTCTTTGTTGACGTACTAATCTGAACAAGCCTCTGCTAACTCTCAATCAAGAAATAATCCCATTTAAATAAAATAATCTGAAGTTAATGGACCCACGTATGACCAATTATAGTGCATCATCAATAAACTTTTCACAGCAGTAACAAAACCAAGATTCAACTCAGATTCTATAACCCACAATTGAGCATTAACAGATTAAGAATTAATATACATGCACTCCTTGTGTCTAGCGGTGCATGTAAAGTACATGCACCGCTAGATACATCGGTGCACATAAATTATTGGCTAATGTGGTGCATGTAAAACTTTAATAAAATAGATGTAGTATTTTAAGTACATCACTTCTATCTAGCGATGCGTGTAAAACAGAGCTCATGCAATACACGTAAAAATTAGCTCATGCGGTGCATGTAAAAATTTATACATGCGGTGCATGTAATATAGTACATGCACTGCTTATATCTAGCGGTGCATGTAAATTACATGCACATCTAGACTCATGCGGTACATGTAATATAAAAACACTGTGTGTCTAGCAGTGCATGTAAATTACATGCACCGCTAGACACAGCGGTGCATTTAAATTACATGCACCAGATATTTTGGTATTTTTTTTTTTTAAATGATATTTTCGTCATTTTAATATTAGTCATCAACCCAAAATAGCCACCTTAAATTGCATGAACCATCCTACTTAAATAATTTTGGTCATTTTAATATTTTCATCAACCCAAAGGTTGTTACAGTTGCTAATGTTCTGCATGTTTCTAAAAATCTTGCCAAGAAGAGAAATTGTATACCATGAGTTATGAAAATATTTTAGAATTTAATTGCTACGGCTAGTTTTTCATATACAGTTATTTCACGCACTTCTCAATTTTCAAAAAGTTTGGGTTTCTTAGCTTTTTGCTCTGTATATGAAAAAATGGCATGCATAGTTTTTGCTCTGTATATGAAAAAATGGAGATCTTGATGTTTTGTTCTTGTGAGATTCTCTGAGTCCACGTATCCTTTTCAATTCTCAATTCCATTTTCAAAATATATACATCGCTCTGGTTTTTTTCTTCCTGAAAGTTATGCTTGATTAGAGGTATTAACTTACAACAATTAGAATGACTACGTCTACGTCAAATTCAGTTATTTGAATTTAGATAAGTAAATGCGTACATATATATATATATATATATATATATATATGAACTTAAGAATAATTTTTCTCTCTTTCCCATTCCCTCTTCTCATTGAGTCATCGAAGAGGTCACGTCGGAGAAATCCCGGCTTCCCCTCATGGTGTATTAAAAATAGAAAAATCTTCACATTTTCATTTATTATCTCATTTTCATTTTCTTGTGTCTAGCGGTGCATGTAATTGACATGCACCTCTAGACTCATGCGATGCATATCTCATGTAATGCATGTAAATAATTTGATTCCACCAACAGTTTTTATCTACAAGACTGCATCCACCAATTCCTAATTCCCTCTGTAAAGAGATTTCCTCATCATTATGATTTTTCAGAAACTAATCTCAGTTTAAAATAGAAAAGCCTTCACATTTTTTTCATTATTATCATCATTTTCACTTTCTTGTGTCTAGCGGTGCATGTAATTTACATGCACCGCTAGACTCATGCGATGCATATCTCATGCGGTGAATAACTTGATTCCACCAACAATTTTTATCTACAAGACTGCATCCATCGATTCCTAATTCCCTCTGTGAAGGGATTTCATCATCATTATGAATTTTCATAAACTAATCTCAGTTTAAAATAGAACAACCTTCACATTTTCATTATTATCATCATTTTCACTTTCTTGTGTCTAGTGGTGCATGTAATGTACATGCACCGCTAGACTTATGAGATGCATATCTCATGCGGTGCATGTAAATAACTTAATTCCACCAACAGTTTTTATCTACAAGACTGCACCCATCAATTCCTAACCCCTTTGTAAAGAGATTTCATCATCATTATGAATTTTCATGAACTAATCTCAGTTAAAAATAGAAAAATCTTCACAATTTTCATTATTATCATCATTTTCACTTTTTCATGTCTAGCAGTGCATGTAATTTACATGCACCGCTAGACTCATGAGGTGCATGTAAATAACTTGATTCCGTCAACAATTTTTATCTGTAAGACTGCATCAATCAACTCCTAATTCCCTTTGTAAAGGGATTTCATCATCATTATGAATTTTCAGAAACTAATCTCAGTTAAAAATAGGAAATTCTTCACATTATTCATTATTATCATCATTTAACTTTTTTGTGTCTAGCGATGCATGTACTTACATGCACCGATAGACTCATGCGATGCATATCTTATGCGGTGCATGTAAATAACTTGATTCCACCAACATATTTTTTTTACAAGACTGCATCCATCAATTCTTAATTCCCTTTGTAAAGGGATTTCATAATCATTATGAATTTTCAGAAACTAATCTCAGTTAAAAATAGAAAAATCTTCACATTATTCATTATTATCATCATTTTCACTTTCTTGTGTCTAGCGGTGCATGTAATTACATGCACCGATAGACTCATGCGATACATATCTCACGCGGTGCATGTAAATAACTTGATTCCACAAACAGTTTTTATTTACAAGACTGCATCCATCAATTCCTAATTCCCTTTGTAAAGGGATTTCATAATCATTATGAATTTTCAGAAACTAATCTCAGTTAAAAATAGAAAAATCTTCACATTATTCATTATTATCATCATTTCCACTTCTTGTGTCTAACGGTGCATGTAATTTACATGCATCGCTAGACTCATGCGATGCATATCTCATGCGGTGCATGTGAATAACTTGATTCCACCAACAATTTTTATCTACAAGACTGCACCCATCAATTCCTAATTCCCTTTGTAAAGGGATTTCATCATCATTATGAATTTTCAGAAACTAATCCCAGTTAAAAGTAGAAAAATCTTCACATTTTTCATTATTGTCATCATTTTCACTTTCTTGTGTCTAGCGGTGCATGTAATTTACATGCACCGCTAGACTCATGCGATACATATCTCATGCGTTGCATGTAAATAACTTGATTCCACCAACAATTTTTATCTACAAGACTGCATCCATCATTTCCTAATTCCCTTTGTAAAGGGATTTTATTATCATTATGAATTTTCAAAAACTAATCTCAGTTAAAAATAGAAAAATCTTCACATTATTCGTTATTATCATCATTTTCACTTTCTTGTGTCTAGCGGTGCATGTAATTTACATGCAACAATAGACTCATGCGATGCATATCTCATGCGGTGCATGTAAATTACATGCATCGATAGACTCATGTCTGTCTTTTAACCAAAAAACATTGATAGATGCACCAATAGTTTCAATTTTCTGAAACCAATGACATTTTCAGAAAGCGCAACCAATGAAATGTTTTATTTCATTTTAGTAAATATGTCATTTGATGATAATGGGAAAATTTTGTGAATACCTCATCTTTACGTAATGTTTATTTCATTTCAGAAAGCCAAACCAATTTTATTCTTTTACGTAATTTTTTGTACGACTCCATCTTGTTGGAAATGTGAATACCTCATCTTCGCACATTAATCCTTGAAGAGAACAATTCGACGGAATGGGTGAGAAATTACAGGAAATTTTGAGCATTTTTCTGTGTAACATGGAGAAATTTTAGAGATAAAATGGAGAAGACGATTCGAGTTGGAGATGCAGCGATGAAGATGATAGTTTATGGATATTTTGACCTAAAATGGACCTAATTGAAAGCAAAATATTTTGGTGGACTGGACCGAAAAAACTTTTTCCTCTTGGTATCGGCCCAAAATTTTCCCAATAAAATATTCTCTTAGTCTGGTTGTGGGCTGATTGATTAAAGTTGGGCCAAATCTAGGTTACCTTCAAAAACCTATTGGGCCCCTGGCTCCAGCTGAGTTGTGAATTTAATGGACCAACCCATTATTTTATAAAGCCCAACCACATTTTTTAGTAAAGAAAGCCTTCAATTTATCTCTACGAAAAAGAGAGAAAAAAACAGAAGAAAGGGGGAAAGCTGAAGTGGGTATCCATTCACAAGGTAATTGTGTTTCTTCTCGGTGTTTCTTTAAGATTTTGGGTTTGTCGAGTTGCTATCCGATGCTAGCGTTGGATTAATGTTGATGATTTTTTTTTATTGATGGTCGTTTTTAAAATCGCTTAGATGACGTGCAGATTAATGTTGCTTTGCTGAGATTTTCATGGGTTTGTGGCCGGGTGGGATATGAGTTAGTTAATTGGAAGAGATAATGGTTGGTTTGAACAATGTGAGTTATTTTGTGGAAATTAACTTGTGTAGGTGGATGCTTAAACGTGCTCTGAATGCCTGTGAGAATATTTCTGTCAATTTCCAGCTCTTTTGAGCCCTTGTGGTTTTTTTTTTAAGGTTATTCTGTTTCGAATTATAATTTCAGTGAGGAAATGGGATTGGAATCTATTTCTTTTACAGCTGTAATGTGCCGAAACTGAGAACTGGATTTTTTTTACTTTAGTAGATTACAAGTCTGTGCATATTGGTGGTATATTGGACCGCAAAGCTCAATAAATGAGTACTCAAAACAGATTTAATAAATGTAAAAGAATTGTTTCCGCAATACTCGATTTTACAATCTGATATCATGTTAGAAACTATTTTTCAAAAAACTGGAGTTCAAGGTAGTTATAATAATAATAGTTTTATATCTTGATACATATTAACAATAGCTGGATGCATTTCTTTCTGTTTTTTGTACAAATAGATATCCAAAGTATGCTTTATTTATACGATCGTTAGATTACAAGATTGTAGTTAGGATCGGACTGGATATAAGAATCTTGTTGGGCACCTTTGTACAAATCCAAACATGAAATTTTAAACCTTTCTCATTACACGAGATGACTAGCTCTGTTCATGGTCCAACGCTGGAGACAAAAAAACATTGACTCTTTTTTATGAGAATGCACAAATTATATGCTCAAATTCACCACAAAATCTCCCCATGTAAGGGTATACAATCGGCTCAATAGGAATCAACTCCCAACTGCATAAAATATTTGTAAGTATTTCCTTGTTTACACCTTGTTTACTTATTTGGCATCCTTTTTTTATTATTTCGATTCTCAATTGGTTTCACGAATTAGCTAAGGACTAGATTTTGGTTTGCTATGTATTTTGACGGGTAATCTTGCTTTAATTGCTCAAGGGCCTCTGCGTTTTGTGGGTCAAGTTTTGTTGTGATGAAAGAACTACGACGATTTTATTGTTTTGCCATTTATTGTTGAATAAAACTTGGATGTTTGAATTGGGTTTCTAATGGTTTAGGGTGTTAGGTTGCTTGTGGGTTTTGCAAGTAAGCTCAGGACTGGACTTGTTCTCCAGTAATCTAATTAGTGGAGGTGGGGATGAGGGGAGGCAGGAGATGGAGGATTATTTGTGAAATTGTAAAATTATACTTTTAGAAAAATTACATAAAATTATTATTTTTTTAACGAGATGAACGTTGCCTGCCTTTGTTCTTTCTTGTTTTCTTTTAGATTAACTCTTTTGTTTTACGTGGCAACCACAATCAGCATAGTGTAATTGTATAAGTTCATGAATGTCTCTCTTCTTTTCTTTGCTTTTGTTTACGGGATATAAGCACCTTTTTTTAGTTGCGATATGTTTGTTCAGTGTTGAGGCCCAATTGAAAGCTTGACAATTTAAAGATAGACTGTAGCTCAGGCTACTCAATGATCCAACAATGAACATATCGGCTGATTCACTGAGAAAAATGTCTGCGAAAGGATAGCACAGTGACAATGATGTTGACGATCCTTTTATTATTTATACTCATCCACCGCCACTGCACCGCAAGCATCCTCCACTACCACCAGACCTCATGTGGTACCTCCGGCAGCAGTTGACTTGCCCCATCCAAATCCTCTGCCTATGTCAGCAACAGCGACTACAACCTAGCAAATTCTGATATTTTCACAATTTTATCCACCTTTGGTAAATTAACCAAAGTCATGGTCCTCAAGGACCGTTCCACATGCCAGAGCCGAGGTGTAGCACTCATCCTCTTCGGGATACTCAAAGGATGAACTTTGCACACCTTCATTCCTTAGATAACGGACGTGCAATGGAGTGCATAAGAGCAGGTGTTATGAGTGTGAAGATGAGGGGAATTTGTCGTATGACAGTCCAAAGAATTTCTTGGGCCGAGGATTCATCCTCCAGCAAAGAAAGGGCGAAGGGGTAGTGGACAAGAAAGAAGAAGGAAAAGTTATGAGCATCATGCATGGAAGAGGAAGATGTTGGAGAATTGGGCATCGGCTGTTGATGGTGGAGGGCCGGAGGATAGATTATTGATAGGTGGAGGAGAGAAGGGTGTGGAACAAGGGAGACAAAGGAGAAGACAGTGTATGAGAGTGATGATGAAGATTGAATATTTGGATTATAATAGGGTAACTTTTTTGAGTGTTGGGGTATTTTGGAGTGATTTCTTTAGGGTTTGTTCTATAATTTTTTCTTTATGCAGTGTGTGTTCTTTTTGGTTTTTGATTTCATAATTTGATTAGGAAATCTTGATTAGGGTGAAAGTTGTGGATTAATTGATAAATTTTGTTTTACTATTTTCTTTATGCTAATAATAGAAATATATTTCATTAAATAATTCTTTGAAGAAGTTATATGCAAATTTAGTTCCTGACTAACTAGGAAATGATCCAAGGTGCTCTCAGCAGCACAGAAACTCAAGTTTTAGTCCCTTTAACACCCCTCCCCCAAACAATGTAGGATTGTATTAAAACTGAAAGATCCCTTTAGCCAACTGTAACGTGTCTTTGTTCCCTCACCATATAATCTGTGCCCATAACAGATACCGTCTTTGGATCCATTCTCATGGTTTTTGTCATGATCGTGATTCTCTATCATGTAGGAAATGAGAGCTCCTCGGCGCCTTGGGGTGTGGAAGATGGGTGTGGTTAATTACTTAGAGGCACTTATGCTGCAAGATAAACTTGCATCCAGTAGAAAAATACACAAGATTACCGATATTCTTCTGTCTCTACAACATCCCCCTACGTACACTCTTGGCAAAAGGCGAACTGATCACAACATATTGGTTTCCGAGTCTGAACTGAAAGCCATGGGTGCAGACCTTCACTACACACAACGTGGAGGTGATGTCACGTTCCACGGTTCTCACCAGGCCATTTTGTATCCAATCATCTCATTGAGAGAGATCGGCTTAGGGGCAAGAGAGTATGTGGGAAGGCTTGAATCAACGATGATTGAGTTGGCATCTTTACACGGTGTTGAAGCTCGTGCAGGACAAACAGGTGAAACGGGAGTGTGGGTTGGACAAAGAAAGATTGGAGCGATTGGAGTACGTATATCTTCTGGGATTACATCTCATGGGTTGGCATTCAACATCAATCCTGACATGAACTACTTCAAGCACATTGTGCCATGTGGGCTAGCGGATAAAGAAGTCACTTCTTTGCAAAAAGAAGTAAAACAGATACTTCCACCCGATAATGTAATTCAAGACCAGTTGATTTCTTGTTTTGTAAGAACATTTGGTTACACTGATATTATTTGGAAAGATAATACGTTTGTAGATTCATTTGATCAAGAAAGTTGAATGTTCAAATCATCATTAACTTTACACACTGTTCTTGACTTCTTGTATTTGGTCATTTTATTTATACAGCTCACATTCCTTTCTTTACACTTGCAATTGAATAATTTATTTGCTCGAACTTTAAATGGCATCACACATGCATTAGATCTTCTAGCTCGAACTTAATGCCTAAATATTGAAAAACGTTTAGAACAATCCTTCTGGAGTGAAGGGATTAACTAGGATTTATACTGATATCTAGATAGAGTTTAGTGAAATGCGAGAGTTTTGGACTTAACTTGGGTGATCTTTGTTGCAAATTGCATTGACTAAAGGCAAAAGGTAGTATCAAGTTTTGATGAGCTAGCAATCAACTATTCAACTAGTTCAAAGATGGAACGATTAATTTTTCAGAATTTATGTTCTGCGTTTGAGTTTAATGCGTGTTCAAAACAAAAGGCTATAATTAAAGATTTTTTTTTTAGGGGATTAAAGATTATTTATTTTCATGCAAAAGTTTAATATAACAAGGTGACTAACGTGACTTTTCTTGTGACAAAGCCACTTGGCACATGTTCTTAAATATTTAAAGGTTGGCTAGCACATTGGGAATAGTAGTCAAATCAGAATCACATCTTAAAAGTTTTCTTAAGGCCGAGTCAGATTCACATTTTGACACAGGTTATTCAATCTTGTCTTGAATCTGAACCTTAATTTATTGTCAATTGATGAATACTCTTTACACAAAAACACATGTTATGTCAGACTTAAGCACGAGGCTACAGCCAAGGAATCACACTTAGAACTTCTTCTTATAAGCAATACCAAGTATGTCATTCCTTGCTTCTTCATTTCTTTCAAACCAAAGCTATGAGAAATGTCATTAATCAAAGAATAACTTTTGTTCTTCTATATGTAATTGTAATGTTTCTGCATCTACACCCACACTCTTGTTTTGCTATACATTTCTCTCATGAGATGGAAAATTTATTGCCCTTTGGAGGAAGATTTCATTCAAGAAAATTGGTGGATTCTGTTAATTCACTTTCTGTAAATAAAGGGAAGTTGAGTAGAGCAATGGTGGAGCCTGAGAAAGCTGTGGAAAATGGGTTAAGGCAAAAGCCACCAAGTTCTTCTAATCCTACTCAGAATGGTCGAGGTCTTCCTTAAAAGTTGTCTATTTCAGATGATTTTTAAAAAATTAATGTAAAACTTTCCTGAACTTTTAAGTTTTTATCCCTTTCAGCCGTTTGCTCTCAATGAATTTTGTAGGTCTGTAATACTTAATATAAAATTAGGAGAAAGAGAGATGAAACGTACTTCTCTTTCCATAATTTTTGCCGTGGAGTTCTTCTTTGATGTTTGTTTTAGTTATGAAGGAAATTATTATCGACAGATCACAGATGGTATAAATCATGTCCTTGAATATATTTCTCTTGTTTTCTAATTTTACGATGTAATAATTCTACGTATTATTAAGTTACTATCTCCAGATTTATGTAGTTTTTGGCATTTTAATTGAATAAGATAAAATGCTTAATTATTATCATTGTAATTTTAAGTATGTTTTTTTGGCAACGAACCACTTATAATTTTTACAGTTTGCACTTTATTTGAAAATATGCAGTTTTTATCGTTTGATTTTTAAAATATGCAGTTTTCCAATTTGTTTTGAAATTGCATTGCTGGAGAATTGATGTGGCAACTTGACATCAATTCAATAATTGCTCCATTTTCACTATAAGATGAATCTGAAATTGGATTGTTTTTTAAAGGAAAAATAGATCATTAGTTTTAAAATACAGCCTTGTCATTATACTAAATGTGGTCAAAAAAAAAAAAACAATAATGTGACTTTAGATACATGATGGGAAAATGAAAATCTCATACATTTCTCGAAACTCCATCCAAATTGGTAGGAAATTTATATATATCAAATTTCTGCTGTCGATGGAAATAACAATGTTAGAGTACTTGCAGCTAAAGAGGCCATCTAACCTAGTATAAAGTCGCTTGGCTCTTGAACTTTCAATTAAATCTCCCAAAAAAATCTTATTTCAATTAAAATCTTTAGAAAACTTATTTTAAATAAATCCATTTTATCAAATCATAATCTAATTAGTCCATTAATTATGACTAAAATATCATTGCTCTATACCTTCATCCCCAAATATTTGCCCAATTTCCACCATTCGCATTCTTTATCGTTGAATATTCTTGAGTTTTCGATCGACAACAATAATTATCGTTGATTCCACTCAAAAGCGACAGCACACGCAACAAATCTTCATCATACTCACACACACGTCGGCAACGCGAAAAAACAAACGTTCTTGCGAGTAATTTATCTTACCTCGGAGTTTCCATTTCAATCCCGCGAGGTTCAATTGCGAGGCGTTAAGAAAACTGTCTTTACCGTTTATCGCACGCAGATGAGTGCGCTGGGTGTTATATATGCACGAAGTCGAATTCTCGACTTTGTGGTCGAAGCATCAGGAAATAACGTTTTCGTCCATGGGGGCAATCTTGGTATTTTCAACACAAAGGTTGAAAATAGTTTGGGAATTCGTCGTCATTTACACAACATTCAATAATATTATTTATTATATATTTGTTTTTTGTCGTTTTAGGATTATATAATTATAGCTTGGTGAAATGATTGTATGTGCATGTAAAATTGACTCATGCGAAGCATGTAGAAATTAATCATGCGGTGCATGTAAAAATTTACTCATGTGGTGCATGTATAAATTTACTCATGTTGTGCATGTAAGAATCACTCATCCGGTGCATGTAAAATTGAGTCATGCGGTGCATGTAAAAATTACTCATGTGGTGCATGTAAAACTACGCATGCGGTGCATGTAAAAATTACTCATGCGGTGCATGTAAAATTACTCATGCGGTGCATGTAAAATTGAGTTATCATGTGCATGTAAAAATTACTAATGCGATGCATGTAAAATTACTAATGATGTGCATGTAAAAATTTACTCATGAGGTGCATGTAAAAATTTATTAATGCGATGCATGTAAAACTTATAAGGTGCATTTAAAAATTGACTCACGCGGTGCATGTAAAAAGTACTCATTCGGTGCAGTGTTTTCATAAGTGGGGTTAGTTTGGTCATTATATTAAAAATAGACTTAGTTGAAAGAAATTTTTTTGGTTGACTTGGCCGAAAATTCTTTTACCTAATGATACCGGCCTGAAATTTTTCCTAATATTAAACCCACCCCAGGACCCGATCAAACGAGTCATGAGGCAGGTCTAGACCCGTTTGATCGGGTCCTGAAGCGGCACGGTGCGGGTTCCGTGTTTCACCAAACCCGTCATGCTATACATATTTTATTTCATTTTTTAAATTTAATATCGAATATACATTTCATTTTTTTGCTGAATCATAACATACATTATTTAATTTTATATCAATATCATGTGTTAAAGTTAAAGAAGTTGGACATTTTGAAGGGAGTCCAACAAATTAATAAAGCTTCAGTAGCTTAAAGATAGTTTTACATGAGCTATTATAAATATTTACTAGAGAAAAGCATAAAGTTCAATCTAAACTCATTTTTTTTGTACTTTAAAATTGATTTCTAGCTAATATTTTTTATTGTTAAAAAAAAATGTTCGCGGGTATGGACACGAGGGTCTAGTTGGCGGTCGTAGTGGGTCTGGAAATATTTTTTGTAGTGGGGCGAGTCCTGAGGCCAAGTCTACCCCAAATCCGCCCCGTTGCCATCCATAGTTCATGTGGCTAGATACCATTTATTGATCTAGCATGAGTTAGTTTAATGCCCTTCTGACTGACACTTACCCTGGTTGACTATCTGATGGGTTGAGCTCTTGTTGTGGTTTTTTGGTGGGGATATATTTGGCTAGTTTGATGGTAATTATGTAGTGGAGTGTCGTTTGCGCTTTTGGCCTGGTATAGTAGTGCGTGTGCTTCATCGTTGTTGAGATTTGGTCGAGTATTGACTATTGGCGATCGCGGTTTCGAGCCCAATGTAGTGTTTCCTTTTGGTCAATTCCTGTTGGTGGCGGATTTCGGATACGAGAGCTTGTGTGGTTAGTGGTTGTTATCAGTTATTGTCTCCCGCATATCATCTTGTTTACCTTCTGACATAATAGAAGACAGATCCCTCATTTGACCTTCTTTTGGCCTGCTTTGGTTTGAGGGAACCCAATTGGCTCCTACGATCATTGACCTCTACAGTTTATGGTTTTGCGCTTATGTTGCTCTGCACTACCCTCATGAGTCTATTAGTACATCTTTACTGGGACTTGTTTTGGCCATGCTTGGTATTTGTGTCTATCACTACTTTGCGCTTTGTCGTGTTTTTCTTTTTTGTCTTTTGGTTAGTTCTTCCTTCTAAAAGCAATTGTTTAATATAATGTATTTTATGCCAAAAAAAAGTTTAAACCTCATGTCATCGTTGAAAAATCAATAATGGGTGGTGTGCAAATTTTGGAATTCGAGATGGAACAATTTCGCATAGTTAGAAGAAAAAAAATTTGTACTTAAAGAAAAAAATAGATCGATCACACAATAACACCTCGTTGGAATAAATCCATTTTATCCGGGGGAGAATTCTTTGGTACAACTGGTACACTACACACAGTGTTGGTTTTTGGGTGCATCGGGTGCATCCAAGAATTTTCCTTTCTCCGGCATAGCAACTCATAATATATTTTCTTTAAAATAATATATAATTTGAATTTCACACATATATATTTAAAAATAATTAAGAAAATAAAATTTTCAAAATACAAAAGATACACAATTTGCATTGGCTGCAGCTTCCGCCTGCACTGCAGTTTTTATTTTATGAAAGATTCACAATTTGCATCACAATTTTCCTAGCATTTTATGGCTAACAATAATAATCGCGTTACTTCTCTCCCACTTGTTTGGGTTTTTTGTTACCATTTTGTTTGTTCTTTTTTCCATTATTCCCCCTTCTGTAACAACTTGGTTCATAATTGATGCCAAAAGGATGACACTGGTGCGTTGGGAAGATAACTGTTAGTTTTGTGATTTTCTTTAAAATAATAAATTTAAAAATGTATTTTGATCAATACAATTGATTCAAAATTCTTTAACCATCAGTTCGATTTTTCAAAAGTTCAATTCGATTGATAGATCGAATTCGATTGATGACCGCAAAGAATGAGTAGAAGTTGTCAACATTCAAATTGGCTCAAACAAGAAAATTTATTTTATTTATTAGATCCAAGATATCAAAAGTTTGAAAGCAAGAAATACATACGATTAAATGGAGATGCTATTTGGAATACCCCGGCCTGTAACACCAGCATCAGAAAATGGCGTTAGAAGCTCATATGGCACCACTCCAGCACCAGCCCTGTGATAGAGTTCTGTATCTGCATTTCTAGCATCGATTATCCCTTCGATCTCCTTCAGTCGCCCACTAAACCGTTCGAATGCTGCCCGGATAACTTTATCTTCAGCCAGGCTCGGCTGAATCTCCGAACCAAGATACTCCTCATCAGGAGAATGACTGGATAAGACATCTAAAACTGTCATAACCGTCGTTGCTTGAACTTGGGATGGGAAGCAATCAAGAAGGAACTGTTCAGGTCTCTCTAAAAATTTCTTGGTATCTTCCTCTTTTGAGTTTTCTGTAGGCATCGGTGTTCGAGCAATGGTGGGCCTGTTTGGAAAATATCCAGCATATGTATACTGGCCAAAATTTACAGCAGCATGATGACCTGATGCCACCCATATGACTATCGTTAAGATACTGATCAAGTCATCGGGAGTTTTTAGCTCCGGCCACCATGGTTTGTCTTTCTTATCCGCGTGTCCTATAGTTCGAATTTCTGTCCACCATGCCTGGATCTCGCTATCTGATTCAACAGTGCTCGCTTCTGTATAGTAGTGATTGACATAGTCTGTGACCCACTGTTTAATAGCATCCCAAATAAGTAAGCCGTCATTGGCATAAGGGTAGTCTTCAATTGTTAGCTTCAGGCCATGTGCTGCGGTTGGATCCTCCACGGCCATCCCCCTGAATCATTCCAACGCATTAAACACTTTAAAATGTACAAAGTGTTCTAGCAGGAATCAAAAATCAATTTTCTAGATATTTTTTGGACACTGTTACCGAGTTGTTTACCTATTAATTAAATCTGCAGGCAACGCCTCCAGATTGAACTGCCATAGCAGGTCATAGGCAGCAGAGGACAATTCAATAGAGTACTTTTGTGGGGAAAATGAATCTTCGATTATACCACCTGCATTAATCAAGGATTCACGAGCCAAAGCGTTTATTTCCATCGTGTATCGAAGATGAGGACACAGCAGTCTGTGTATCGGGTGCATTGAGCTTAGTTGCCTATTCATTGCAATTATGTAAGGCTCTGTGCAACAATGGGTCCGCAACCTGCAAATATGGACTTGATTGGAACTATAAACATATAGTCGTGCACCATAGCTGAAGTGTGTAAATCTCTTCAATTGTCACTCCTTGAGCTTGCAGGCTCGTGTAAACGAGACTCTGTATGGCTTTGCTAGCAACTACTTCACATTAATTTTCGCTTTACAAAATTGATTAACCTCAATAACAGAAGGAATCTACTGCATAATTTGTAAAGCCATTTACAGCTCTCACACAATTCGATGTGGCACTAAATGAACTTACCAGTGACTGACCAACTGATGATAACCAGAGTCATGAGCGAGGACGTGAGCTTTAGCGAGTCTCCACAACCAGGTGCCAGTGGCATCACAAGGTTCTACAAATATCTGTTTCCACTGAGGCTTTCCATCTACTGGTGGTCGAGTTAGCTCAATGGCCAAGAGCTTCAACGAGCCATATTCTGTCAAGTAAAACAATGTTCTTGATCCATAAAGAGTCGTCCCTTTTAGCTCACTTACCTTGTTGACATAAGGCATGAGCACGTCGTGATAATCTAAAACAAAAAGCCTCTTCTGTTCCAAAATCTGCAGAAAATATATTAAAGGATGGAGTTCAAATACTGGTGCTAAAAAAATTACCATGCCCAAGGACGGGGTGGACCCAACCAACTGAGACAAGAGTGACTTTTGTTGGGGTATCAGGGAAATCATCAAATAATTGAGTGTTGAATAAATAGATAGATAGAGATTGTTATGAGATAAGGAGCTAAGATAATATTTGTATTTGATTTATTGGACCGTTTTCTTTTCACGTGACGCGAACACTGTTCACGGTTTTTTTTTCCGTTCGATTCATCTGCCCATCGCACAAATGGCTTCCACAGATTCTTCTTCCTCGGCCACCACAAATTCTACCACTACACTCACCCCACCAACACTTACTGATTTTTCTTCGAATTTTATTACGAATCATCGGTTAAGTGGACTCAATTACCTTCAATGGTCTCAGTCGGTGAGGATGTTTATTCGAGGTAGGGGTCGAGATGACTTTATTTCTGGCTCAAGCCGCTGCCCTGTCAAAACTGATGAAGCCGCGTTTAAAACATGGAATATCGAAAACAATATGGTGATGTCATGGCTTATCAATTCCATGACACCCGATATTGGTGAACAATTCCTATCGTATTCCACGGCCAAATCAGTTTGGGATGCTGCCAGGGATACTTTCTCCAGCAAGGATAATATCGCCGAGCTGTTTGACATCGAAAGCCGCATTCAGGCGCTGAAACAAGGGGAGTCCACCGTTACCCAGTATTTCACAGACCTTACAAGATACTGGCAACAACTGGATCTTTTCGAGTCCTATGAGTGGAAGTGTTCTGATGATGAATCAATTCACAGATCCATTGTCGAAACTCGACGCCTTTTTCAATTTTTATTGGGCCTTAACACCAACCTTGATGATGTTCGGGCACGGGTTCTGTCCATTAAGCCCCTGCCTCGGCTGCGTGAAGCCTTCTCCGCCATGCGCCATGAAGAGAGCCGAAGGAAATTAATGATGAGCTCTCCGACTGGTACCCAGTTAATTGAGGGATCAGCCTTGGCAGCACCAAGAACCCTTCCTGGTGCGGCACCTCAGCAAGATCTTGCTTCTCATCACACTGGCTTGGTTGGGCAGCCTTCCGGTTCCTCCAATAATATGCGTAATGGTCGCCCTTGGTGTGAAAAATGCAACAGACATAATCACACTCTTGACACTTGTTGGAAGATTCATGGTAAACCGGCAAACTAGAAATCTTTCCGTCAGCGGCGTGCTCAAGTTGCCCAATCTGACGGATCTGGCCAAGCTTCCCAACCCTTCAGCAAAGAGCAACTTGATGCCCTTCAAAATTTGTTGTCTAAAGCACTTCCATCCAACAACGCTCCGCCTCTTGGTGCTGGTAATCATGCCCATACAGGTATTGTTTCCAGAGCCTTGCTCTCACATCAGATGTTATCAGATTATTGGATCATTGATTCAGGTGCATCTGAGCACATGACGGGGAATTTGAACATGTTTCAATCCTATCAGCCAAGCCCTTCAGGTTGCTCTGTCCGGATTGCAAATGGTTGCTGCGTGCCAGTTGTTGGCACTGGTTCAGTACCCCTCTTGGAGGATTTGGTGCTAAAATCGATTTTATATGTTCCTGATCTTGAGTGCAACCTGTTATCTGTTAGTCGCCTAAGTATGGATCTCAACTGTGTCACTAAATTCTTGTCTACCTCTTGTGTTTTTCAGGACTTGGCTTCGGGGCGGACGATTGGCAATGCTGAGATCTGTGCAGGCCTATACCTCATTCGACCCACTCGTGTTGTTGCTTCTCAGTGTGCACGTTCATTTAATTCCACATTTTCTATTAATTCTTTGAGTTTGAACAATGATATTTTATTATTACATTATCGTTTAGGGCATCCGAGTTTTTGTATCTTGCAAAACTTTTTCCTTCATTATTTCGCAATAAAAATTTGAATTCTTTCACGTGTGATGTTTGTCAATTATCTAAACATACTCGTCATTACTTCAAACCTATTGCGTATAAGCCATCCCATCCATTATCACTCATTCACAGCGATATTTGGGGTCCTTCCAGAGTTAAAAACGTCACTGGTTCTCGTTGGTTTTTACTGTTTGTTGATGATCACACTAGACTCTCATGGGTTTTCTTAATGAAAGACAAATCTGAAACAAGTGACCTTTTTAAGTAATTCAACACCATGATTCAAACCCAATTCTCTACCCGTATTCGTGTATTAAAAACTGACCGTGCCCGTGACTATTTTAACTCCAACCTTGGCGCTTACCTACATACCCAAGGTATTATCCACCAAAGTTCATGTGTTGATACTCCTCAACAGAATGGGATCTCTGAGCGCAAGAATCGTCACTTACTTGAGGTTGCTCGCTCCTTACTCTTTTCCCATAATGTACCTTCTTGTTTTTGGGGTGATGCAGTTCTGACTGCAGCTTACCTCATTAATAGAATGCCCTCTCGTATCCTCAAGTTTGATGCTCCTATAAAAACCCTTCTCAGGACTTATCCTACCTCGCACCTTTTACCGACTATTTCACTCAAAATCTTTGGACGTACTTCCTTTGTACACATCCACTCACATGCTCGGGGTAAACTTGACCCTCGATCGATAAAATGCATTTTTCTTGGTTATTCTCCCAACCAAAAAGGGTATAAATGCTACTCACCAATTCTCAAGCGTTTCTTCCATACCATGGATGTGACATTCTTTGAAAATCAGCCTTTTTATCCTCTCGTTCTTCGATTCCGGGGGAGAGCAATCTGAATGAATCTCAAACTCCAGCAGCAATCCAACCAACCATACCCATTATAGAGCCAACCATACCCATTATAGAGCCTTTAACAATCTCTCATCATCCATTTCATGTGCCTGAACCACCATTGCAGGTTTACTCTAGGAGGCATCGGGAACCTGAACAAATTCAGCCTTGTCATGACTCCTCCTTGGATCCACATTTTGCTGAGAAACCACGAGGTAATACTGATTCTTCTAACCACAGTATTGATGATTCTGATGATAGGCCTATAGCAGTTAGAAAAGGGGTGAGATCATGCACTCAGCATCCTATATCTAAATTTGTTTCAACTGATCACTTATCTCTTACATATCGAGCTTTTGTCTCATGTTTAGATCAGGTCCAGATACCGTCCAATATTGAGACTGCTATGCAAGACCCAAATTGGAAATCTGCTGTCCTAGACGAAATAATAGCTCTAGAGAAAAACAAAACATGGCTCATTACTGATTTACCTCCAAATAAGAGGACTGTTGGGTGTAGATGGATTTTTTGAGTGAAACATAAATCTGATGGGAGCATAGAGCGATACAAAGCCAGATTAGTTGCAAAAGGGTATACCCAATCTTATGGCATTGATTATCAAGAGACGTTTGCTCCAGTTGCCAGGTTAAATACTATCCGAGTTCTTCTCTCTATTGCTGGAAATATGGACTGGCCCTTATATCAGCTTGATGTCAAGAATGTTATTCTCAACGGAGATCTTGAGGAAGAAATCTATATGGATATTCCTCCTGGATTTGGGACTCAGTCTACGGTTAATAAAATATGCAACTTGAAGAAATCCCTTTATGGCCTGAAGCAGTCACCCCGAGCTTGGTTCCATCGTTTCTCCACTGTTCTAAAGGGGAACGGTCACTTACAGTGTCAGTCTGATCACACATTGTTTGTCAAAAATTCAGAGGAAGGAAAGATCACTATTATGAAAGATCTAGGACATTTGAAGTATTTTTTAGGAATGGAAGTTGCTCGATCATCCAACGGTATCTTTATTTCTCAAAGAAAATATGTATTGGACCTCCTAAAGGAAACTGGAATGTTGGGATGCAAACCCATAGACACACCGATGGACACTAAAGTAAAGCTGGAAGCAAGAGAAGACAGTCCATTGGTTGACAAAGGAAGGTATCAGCGCTTAGTGGGGAAGCTAATTTATCTTTCACACACACGCCCGGATATTGGTTTTGTGGTTAGCGTTGTCAGTCAATTTATGAATAACCCAACCAAGGATCATATGGATGTTGTATATCGAATATTGAGGTATCTCAAAAGAAATCCTGGAAAGGGTTTGTTCTTCAAGAAGTCGACAAACAGAAGCGTAAGTTTACAGTGATGCTGATTGGGTTGGCTCTCACACTGACAGAAGATCAACATCTGCTTACTGTGCATTTGTATGGGGAAATCTGGTAACATGGAGAAGTAAGAAGCAAACTGTTGTAGCTAGGAGCAGTGCAAAAGCAGAGTATCGTGCCTTGGCTCAAGGCATATGTGAAGGAATGTGGTTGAAAAGGTTGCTAAGTGAACTCAAGCTAGACAACAATCATCCAGTTGAAATGATGTGTGATAATCAAGCCGCCATAAGCATTGCTAAAAATCCAGTGCATCATGACCGTACCAAACACATTGAGTTAGATCGACACTTCATCAGTGAAAAGATCGAGAAGAGAATTAGTGATCTCAATTATGTCTCCACTCACATGCAATTTGCTGACATCTTAACTAAGGCACTTCATCATCCTTTATTTGAAGATTTTTGTTCCAAGCTGGGCATGATAGACATATATGACCCTGCTTGAGGGGAAGTGTTGAATAAATAGATAGATAGAGATTGTTATGAGATAAGGAGCTAAGATAATCTTTGTACTTGATTTATTGGAGTGTTTTCTTTTCTTAGGACTCTTTAGTATTAGGAGTCTATATAAACCTACATTGTATCTCTTCTTTGATATAGTTTTGAATAAAGAGTTTCTAGTTCTCTTAAAACTCATCTTTCTACATTGAGGTAATAACACAGCGGATATCACAAACACATTATCAACAATTGAACAAGATGAACACCACGATTTGTAGTGGTTCACCCCAATATTGGGCTAGGTCCACTCAAGAACCCTCAAATAAATTACTTCTTTATTGATAACAAAGAAGACAAGAGAATTGAGAATACAAAGTATTTAACTCAGAACACTCTGATTTTAATGCTCACTTTCTCTCCACTAATCCTATTCATTCCAAGGATAAATATCCTTAAGAAATTCTAACACTCAATCTCATTTTTACCTCGAACACTTTTATTTGTAGAAAAAGGAAAGATTGCGTTTTTGGTATGATTTTAGAATGAAGAATGGCTGTGAATTTATAGGTGGAGATCAGGCAAATAAACAAAAAATTAATACATCATGGCTTACATAATCAAGCTCATTAATTTTTACTAAACACAACATGTGTTTAATATTTGTCAAATTTTTTGTGTTTGATTTCAAAAATTGTTGGGTGGATTCTTAGCAATTCTCCCCCTCAAGCTCATTTTGTGAATTCGATCAAACCTGCAACTATTCTACAGTATTCCAACTTCCATTTCGGCAATGTCTTGGTCTCATATCCATTTTTATCTGTGTGGCTCTTCTCGAGCTTTAACAATTTCTTCTCCAATACATCCCCGTATCCAATGATAACGAACATCAATATGCTTTGACCTTGAATGCATTGAATGATTCTTCCCAAGATGGATTGCACTGTGACTGTCACAGAACAGCTTGTATTGATCTTGCACAAAACTTAATTCCCCTAAAAACCCTTTCATCCACAACAACTCCTTACATACCACAGTTGCTGCAATAAACCCTGCTTCAGTGGTTGAGAATGCTACACACTTTTGCAATTCTGACTGCCATGACATAGCCCCCCCTGCAAATGTAATGAGGTATCCTGATGTTGACTTTCGAGAATCAACATCTTCGGCCATGTCCGCATCTGTATAGCTCAAGTCTAGATCCTCCAAATCTCAGTACGTGTTTAGAGGTGCCCTGTAGATATCTTAATATCCATTTACTGCATCACAATGCTCTTTTCCCAGTTTTGGAAGGAATCTAACTACACCTACACAGTGAGCTAAATCTGGCCGAGTACATACCATGTCATACATCAGACTTCCAACTGATGAAGCATATGGAACATTTCTCATCTCTTCTTCATCATCCTCTGTAGAAGGACTTTGATGTTAAGTCAACTTGAAGTGGTTGGCAAGTGAACATCCAACTGCTGTTGCTTGGTCCATGTTGAATCTCTGAAGTACCTTCTCAATATAATTCTCCTGCGACAACCAGGTCTTCTTGGCATATCCGTCTCGCTGGATTTCTATGCCAAGAATTCTTTTTGCTGGCCCCAAGTCCTTTGTTACAAAGATCTTGCTTAGTTGCTTCTTTAGGCCTTTGAGTTCATAAGCATCTTTCCCAACAATCAACATATCATCTACATAGAGCAGAAGCACCATCAAATTATTATCAAAGGTTTTTCTGACAAACACACAATGGCATGCAGTAGTCTTCATGAATCTTTGTTGAGTTATTACAAATTCAAACTTCTTACACCATTGTCTCGGTGCTTGTTTGATACCGTACATACTCTTCTTTAGTCTGCACAAAATGTCCTCTTTCCCCTTCTCTGCAAAACCCTCTGGTTGCTCAATGTAAATCTCCTCCTCCAAATCTCCATGAAGGAATGCATTCTTGACATCCATTTGTTCTACCTCCAGATCGAGCTCTGCTGCTAACCCCAACACAATCGGGATGGATGTCATCTTCACCACAAGTGAGAAAATCTCGTCAAAGTGGAATCCTTGTTTCTGACTGAAACCTTTGACGATGATCCTAGCTTTAAATCTTGGTTGACTATTGTGCTCTTCGTGCTTCAACCTGACACCCACTTATCTTTCAAAGCTTTCTTGCCTTTCGGCATTATCACCAGCTCAAATGTATCATTATCATGCAAGGGTGTATTTCATCTTGCATGGCCTCCATCCACTTATCCCAGTGTTCACCGGTAATAACTTCATCGAAGCTTTCTGGTTCTCCCCCGTCAGGTAGCAGAATATATTCATTCAGGGAATATCTGGTTGAGGGTCGCACTACTCTTCTAGAATGTGTGTTATGAGAACCTTCTGCTGGTGGTTCACTGTGAACACGGACCTCATCATCGGGTGGAACTTCCTCATGATCGTTCTACACTTCTTCATCTTCAATCGGTTGTGGATTTACCGTTGAATGCCACAATTAAATATTTTCTTTAGATCCATAATTCCCCTCTCTAACATTCTCAAAGAATTCATTCTCCTAAAATAGGCCTCCCGACTTCTTATAGGCTTTTTGAGATCTATATTGTAAAACTTGTATCCGAGTTGATCCTCGTCATAGCCAATAAATATGCACTTTCTTGTTTTGGCATCCAACTTCTGTCTTTCATCCTTTGATATATGAATATAAGCAACACATCCAAATACCCGCAAATGATCATAGGAAATTTTCTATCTTGCCACACCTGCTCCAAAACATCATAATTGAGAGTAACATATGGTGAGCGGCTCAGCACATATGCAGCTGCAATCACGGCCTCACCCCAAAAGTCCTTAGACAGTTTTGCGTGTGATAGCATACTTCTGACTCTATCTGCCAAGGTTCTGTTCATCCTTTCAGTCCATTGAGCTGTGATGATTTTGGCGGAGTCATTTGGTGTCGGATTCCGTTCTTTTTACATATCTCGTCAAAGGATCCATTGTATTCTCCTCCATTATCTGTTCGAATACATTTAAGTTTTATGTTTGTTTGCCGTTCAACCAAGCTATAAACTTGTTGAATGTTTCTGCTACTTGGTCCTTAGTTTTGAGCGTCCATACCCAAATCTTCCGGGAACGATCAACGATGAAAGTTACACAATACCTCGCACCTCCGAGTGATATTGGCATCAGTCCACATAGATCCGAGTGCATGAGATCTAAAATTCTCTCGCCTCTGCTAGGAGGTGAACCTTTGAATGATATTCTATTGTGTTTTCCGGCCAAGTAATCTGTGTAGTGTTTCATGTGACCCCGCTTCACACCGGGCAGAACTTGCTTACTCACAAGGCGTGTAAGATTCTTTTCACTTACGTGGCCAAGACGTCGGTGCCACAACCCTGTTGAGTCCTTTTCTTCTGCTGCATAATTCATGCTCTCAGAAGATTTTTCTCGTACTATGTACAAATTTGACATCTTTAATCCTTTCGCTGCCACAAGTGAGCCTCTGAGAATCTTGCATACTCCTTTATGGAAGGCGGTGCAGAAAACTTCATCATCCAGTCTTTCCACTGAAATTAGACTCAGGTACATGCCTGACGTCTTTCAAGACCAGTGTCGAGCCCTCCACGGTAGTCAAGCTCACATCTCCTTTACCGACAATTTTGGATAGTCCTTCATTGCCCATCCTAACCACCCCAAAGTCCTCGGGTTTGTAGGATATGAAGTCTTCCCTGCGAGATGTGAAGTGGATTGTTACTCCACCATCGATCACCCAGTTGGTTCCTTGAGTCGCCAAATTTACGGACTCTTGCTCTTGCTCGTGAACGACATTGAACTCGTGGCGTTTATTTGCTCATCACTGGATTCATGCTTGCCTTTGCCTTTCAGCTCTAGACAATATTTCTTTATATATCCATTTTCATCACATTGATGAAACCTTACATTGGCATATTTCCCCGATGATTTGCATCTCCTCAGTTTCTGATATGTTTCCCTTGTTCTTGCTTCTCCCCCTAGACTCAGTACCCAAGACATCTGAATGCGATGTAGAAGCACCCTGGGATCCACCTCATCTCTTCATTCAAGATACCGCTCTTGATGAAGTCCATACTCACGACCCCTTCTGGGGCTGTATTTGTGAGTGATATCTTCAGAGCCTTGGGAGACTCTGGTAATGAATCTAGCATAATCATGGCAATCACCTCATCATCAATCTTTATGCCCATACTTGATATCTGTTGCACGACTCCTTAAATCTCGTTCAAGTGATTTACTACCGGAGTTCCTTCTTTGACCGAACCTGAACTAGCTTGCTCAGGTAGAAGAGTTTGTTGTTGCCACTTTTGGAGGCATATTGTGTCTCCAACTTCATCCAAAGTGTACGAGCATGAGTCTCGTCACAGATGTGATTATACACGTTGTCATCGACAAATTTTCGGATGTACCCGCAAACTTGCTCGTGCTCAAAGTTCCATTCAGCATCTGATTTCTCTTCTGGTTTAGTCTCGCTGAACACCGGTAGGTGCATCTTGGTGACAAACAGGAGATCTTTCATCTTGCTTTTCCAAAGTTGATAATTAGAACCATTATGGCTGATCATCTTGCTTGTACGAACCTCCATCTTTTGTGAATTAATCGTTAAAGCCTGAACACAAAAGAAATTACTTCTCTAATACTGTTTAGAAAGCCTTTTATGATGTGTAAGTTCAGACTAAGTTGCAATCACAGAGCATACGAGGGCTTTCTATAGTATTTGAGAATCTTGCTCTGATACCAGTTGTTGGGGTATCAGGGTAATCATCATATAATTGAGGTAATAACACAGCGGATATCACAAGCACATTATCACAATTGAATAAGATGAACACCGAGATTTATAATGGTTCGCCCCAATATTGAGCTATGTCCACTCAAGAACCCTCAAGGAGATTACTTCTTTATTGATAACAAATAAGACAAGAGAATTGAGAATACAAAGTATTTCACTCAGAACACTCTGATTTTAATGCTCAATTTCTCTCCACTAATCATATTCCTTCCAAGGATAAATTCTCCTTAAGAGATTCTAACACTCAATCTCACTTTACCTCAATATTTTTACTTGTAGAAAAAGAAAGATTTGTGTTTTTGAGATTGTTTCAGAATGAAGAATGGGTGGGTATTTATAGGTGGAGATTAGGCAAAGAAACAAAAAATTATACATCATGGCTTACATAATCAAGCCCATTAGTTTTGATTAAACACAACATGTGTTTAACATTTGTCAAAATTTTTGTGTTTGAATTAAAAAATTGTTGGCTTGATTCTTAGCAACTTTTCCCTTCAGAAATAATGTTGAATCTGAAACTTCAAGCTTTGCCCCTCTGACAAATATTTTTTGGTCCAACCTGGATTACATCAAACTTTAATTAATGTGTCGAGTCTTGCCTTATCAAACTTTAGGGTGCTTTTGCTTTCACGTTCTACCATCTCTTTTGTAAATCCTGACTCAGGGGGTCCATAAGTCTCGGGGTCAAGTGCACTCTTCAGTGGCCATTCCTGCAAGACTTTGCCAGCTTAATACTTTTAAACTGCCAAAAAATACATAAACGGTGGCATACAAGAAATGTAGATTAGGTCAATTTGTCTTACCCACCGTAACTAATTTGATGCAGCATGGATTCACACCTGCTAGAGTTTGACGTGCGAATTCGGAATCTCTAAACCAAGCAAATTTATCTCCTGCAATATATTAGTGAGATAAAATTCAACAAAAAAACACACATTTGCACTTGGACACTTACGGATTGGAAAATAATGCATTACTGTCAATCAATTCAGGGGTCTCGAAGCGCAAGACACTGTTCGTGGAATTAGAGACAGCCCTCACAAGCCTAGGAATAATGTTTTGTAGAAAGCCTGTAGTCGGAATATTCGGCAACAAAACTCCTTCATCAAACAATGAGTCTATAGCTGTGAAGTAGGGAAATCCTTGTGTATTGTCTATGGCGGAAGACTTCAGTGATGGAACTAATGCATGAAGCACCGAGTACACCGTTTTAAGCGAGAAAGACGACTGCTTTATTTCTGAAAAAACTTCATCTCTCGGCACATACACATTAGAGCTTCTTGACTCTGACAATGGATCTGCACGTTTAAATTGAGAAAATTGAGATGACATGTATTTTCAACGGTGCAGTCCCATGTAGATTGAGTAGAAATTTGTCATTTTCCACTCATGGCAAATACTGAGGAACACCGAAATTAATAGTCCCTGGTACTCAATTTATAATTTGCATATTTGAGACGCGTGGATGGTATCCCGTAGAGGATTTGAACATAGAGTTGAAAGTACAGTCGTAAAGGGAACTTACACATTGCTGATATATAAGATTAAAGATTTCGCAGAGTCCCCACTAGGAAATTTTGTCGAACATATACAATGCATAAGAGAAACTCCAATAAAATCCCTACCTTTATTGGTTCTTGGACGACCAGTTCTGCACCGGCGAGGATAGGGGTGCTCCTCACCACCAAGAACCGGCCGCGCTAAATCGCTGCTATTGTCAGGATCTCCGAGATCATTGTAGGTATCATAATCGTATATCCTATCGCCAGTCTTACGTTCGCCGACTCCATTTCCTTGAAGAACTGTAAGTTCCTTCGCTCGATATCTTGTCAACCCACTTGGAGTTTGAGATGGCAAGTATGACTGCACCACAGCACATTCTTTGTTTTTTTAGATAAGCTCTTATGTTAAAATTTTAGGATGAATTAAGTATTTTCTTTAATTTTCATAATTATTGCTTCAACATTCTTATTTTAAAAAAACAATTGTTATATATTTTTATGTCAAATAATAGATAAGACAACCGTAATTTTTCCTTCATTCACCTATTATTATTCAAATTAGATGAGGATTATATAATACAATTATTTTACATGGGAAACAAACGTAAAAACTTATAACTTGTAAATTATCTTATCAATTTTAAATATTTATAAGATATTTAACATAAGATTAATCAACACACATTCTTAATATTTGTATTATTTGGAAAAAAAATCCAGAAACCAATAGATGTGCGGGGGACGGAACCAAGAATTCATAAGTGGGGGCTAAACTAAGTACTAATCGTAAATTTTTGAATAAAAATATTCGATAACACAAGAGGGAACTCATATATCAAGTCAACTACAACCCACCAATGAAAATATTAATCATCCATAAAAACTAGATTAGAAGTGAATGGTAATGTTGGTCCATTAGATACAAAAAAAAATGTTATTAATTCTCTTTATCATAATACAATTTTGACACGTCGTATTTTATATATTGTTGATGTAGACGCATTGTTGAACCATGTTAAATCTTATGTTATTATTTTATTCTGTTTTCGTTTAATCTTATACGTAATTGTTGCAATTTTCACGACACAATTTTATATAGTTGAACATATAAATTAGTGATAAATAATAGGTAATTATAGAAAACAAGTAGATCGAATACCTTATTGGAGAAAAATATTCTCTTCTCTGGATTATTAAACTTGGGATGAATCCAGGTGTCGCATGCGACCTCCAATGTTCCACTAGGCAACCCTTCAATCACAATATTATGCACAAACATTTCATTGTGATGTTCATTCTCTATTAAAATTGCACCTACCTCCCCAAAGTCTTCGGGAATTTCAAAATTGTCCGTTTCATAGTATGCCTTGTTGTCTTTAATCTCTGCTCTACTTGCATTAGTTTTGATAGTTGCCTTCTCTTCTCCCGTCTCTACAAAATCATGAAAATAAAATGATTTATTATTAATTTTATTTTTAGAAGAAGATGAATTTTAACTTACTTTATTATGTAAGAAATTATTCAGTTAATTTGTAATATATATACGCTTAATAAACAATGATTGAAACACCCATTCATAATTTCTTTTAAGCATGATAATAATATTACCTCAAAACTTGTTCTACTGTGTAGAATTAAGCGTTTGCCTCTTTACCGAAAGCTATAGTTTGTGATAATGGTGCAACTTAAATATTTTAAACTATATAGCTGCATAATCACCAAATTTCGATCGTTCATCTAGTACGGACAGTTAGTGAACCCCAGCAATCACCCTCCCAATAATTATACTATCTTGCAACTCATGAGAATCGTACACGTACATTGGCTTTGATTCCAATTGTAGAATATAGTTTATTGTTTTACCAAAATCTATAGCTATTGGTAATGATACAATTCAAATCTGTTAAACTGTACAACATGTCAAATATAATGTTTTGATTGTTCACCAAGCATGAGCCATAAATGCACCCCAACATACTATTTTACAATTATATTTTGACAACAAAATTTTATTTAATTTAGAATTTCAACGTTTATAATGTATGTAAAAAGTTTATAAATATATCAAGTTAATAATTTTATTATAAATACTAAGTGCTATTTCTAAAAAAAAATAATTAACATTTAAGCTTCAAATTTTTTGTCTATTAGATGATTTTCTACACTAATAAATATCATACTTCAATTTATTTTATAGTATTCTTACTTCTAGATTTTTTCTCTTTTATATCACTCGTGTCATTTATTTCATATATGTACAATTTTTATTATTGATGTTAAAAATTAACAAAATATAATATAAATAGAACTATAGTCAACTACTAACTTCAATCTTATAAAAGTTTTACGAATGTAACATATTAATCAAAATTAAATTCTACAATATGAAAAAAATGCCAAAGTTATCATTTAAGTTGACCTCATTTGAGTTTTGATCGTCTAAAAAGTCAAAATTGGGTCTTGATCTTGTAAGTTGGGTTTTTGTTGGCTTTTTTTGGTCATATTTCTTCGGAGTACTAACATGACGTCAGACACGTCAATATTTCCCGATGACACATTAACATATTTTGACGCCAACTTCAGCACTTTGGTAAAATAGAATTAAAAGAAATAAAACCTAACTTGTAGGACCAAGATCTAGTTTCGAATATTTTAAGGATAAAAAACCCAAAGTAGACAAATTTAGAGGACAAATTTAACTAATTTCGGATACAATATCCATCTATAGGTATTGTAATGCACTATTTAAACAAAATATATTAAATAAACATAGTTTTCACTTAAGTTAGTTTTGCTTTATTAATTCGTTATATAATTCTCTTGTTATTTGCAATTCAGAAACACTCCTATGTAGTGAAAATGAAAAATAAAAGTCAAATGACACTAAAAAAAATTGAATCTTGTATTTATTTAAATATTAGGAAAAAATTGCATTATTGATCATGTAACTTCTCAGTTTCTAACTGTAGTCATAAAAACTTTAAAGTATAGTTTTAATCCAATAAGCTGGTAACTTTTTTCACTTATTAGTTCTTTTACATCAGAGTTCTGACATGATGTCTAGTACGCCAGCAATGTCCGGACCACGTCATCAATTTTCTGGTGTCATGTAATCCATTTTCGAAACGAGGTCAACATTTTATGACATCATGTCACACTATGATGATAAAAAGTACTTAAAATGAAAACAAAGACCAATTTAATGCACTCAATATACACGCATTCGTGTACATAAATGTATGAAATTGTAAATATTTTCATTTGATGGAATAGGACCAAAAAAATCTATTAAGGTGGATTTAATATATATACTATTTAAATTTAAAACTCTCGGTAGACATTCAAAGCTGGAGTGCGTAGAAATCGAAGATTGAGAATCAAACACAAAAAGAAAATTTAAAAATAGACAAACGATGAAGAAAAAGGTCACATGGGCAACTATTGTTAGCAAAAAAATACCCAGCAAGCCAAACGTTGGCCCGATGGGCTTTATGAGCCCTAGCCCAATTAGCTGTCTCATGAACACTATAAATATAAGGTTCACTCTAGGGTTAACTGATTCCATTCAATACTCTCATAAGTCGTCATCACACTAGCACTGGTGTCGTGCTAGTATATCTGGTCAGGTCGATTGGACTCGAGGATCACCGCCGCAGATTGATTTCGCTGTTCATCGGTAATTCTCTTTTCGTGCATTTATTTTGATATTTGCATGTTTATATATGAATCAGGCGCGATCTTCCGTCCACGGGTCAGATCAGTTTATTGTATTTTTTCCGCTGCGTTTGGATCTGGCGCCGGGGTACGGAATCCCAACAGTGGTATCAGAGCCAGGTTGCGCTTTAATTCATATATTTGATAATTATTTTTTATTAGATCGTTCCCAATATGCTAATCGTGTTCGTTTTTTTTTTAAAACCAATCTGTCCGGAAAAAAAAATAAAAAAAGCGTACACTGTTCATCGTTTTTTTTTTCAGATTTCTCCGGCAGCTCGCGCGGCGGCACACGCGGCGGAGAAGTGTTCTCCACCACCGTGCGTCGCCTACGAATGACTGCGCTTCACTGTTCGTCACGGTCAGTGATTTATCGCGCAGAATGAGTCGCGAGAAGCCACTGTAATTTTTCCCGAAACCATTCGCGTCCGATTTGTGCTCCATTTTTCCGCGCCGAGTTGCTTTATCTTGTAGAGAACTCGATGTGCGCGGCTCCAGATCGGCGAGATGAAGGCAGCGGCGCGAGATGAAGGCGGCGGCGCGAGCTAGGGTTTCTGAAACCCTAGCCGTCGCGCCTGTCATGGTGGGGAAGGAGATGAACAGTGCTTTTACCCTAATTTTCGATTTTCAATTAAAAAAAAAAATTATTTATTATTAAATCCGAAAATAGGGTATTTTGGGTTGAAATTGATGTTCTAATTTTGGATCCAAATTGTTTGGAGTCCATAAATTATTTTGGGTCATTTCAGATGTTTTTATCCGGATATTGTTTTTGAAGAATAAATCATAAACTTAATTAATTAAAAATATGATTTTTAATTTATTAAGTGTAAAATAGAGATTTTACATATTAATTGCAAATTAGATGGAAATGTTCCATTTAATTTATTTTCAATTAACCTTATGATTTGAAAGGTAAAATATAGATTTTATCAATTAGTTGAAGTTTAATTAATTAGAAATTAAATAAAATTGTTTTATTTAATTTTTAATTTTATTTTCAACTAATGATGCGATTAGTGGGAAACGATATAATAAATTAATTATTGTGCTCTAATTACATGTGATGTAATTAGTACAAATTACATATGATGTAATTGTTTAGTTTAATGTTTAATTACATATGTTGTGATTGAATGATGGATGATTACGGGCCTTGACCAATGTGTTTAGGTGAATGCTTAGGTTTTTTATTATTTCATTATTTTTGTGATTTTGGTTATCGGGCCTGCGAGCCTGCTCTCTCTATTTTCTGATGTATCCCACCCCGGTTTTATATCCATATTCTCTTGTTTGCACGATTTAAATGTAAAAACTTTAGAATTAGTGGGAGATCAAGATTGAAGATGGAGCATCAAGAATCAAGACATGTATAATGGAAGCAAAAATGTAATAGGATTGCATTACATACCTGCATCACCTTAGACAGACTTGTGATCCACGTATGGCTCACGTGGATCAATTAGGAAAAGGCCGTAATCGTCCATATTTATTTATTTTATTATGCATGCGATGTATGATAATTTTTGTTTGTATGTTTTATTAAAACATAGTTGCATGAATCCGGCAAACAAACAATCAAGCACTTGATGAGATTTTAAAATAAATTAAATCCCTCTTTTGAATATGATTCAAAAATTTAATATCAAACTGATAAGGGGAGCTCAAAAGGGTTTGTCGCTTCCTGTCTTCCATCAACAGTTAAGCCATGAGACGCTACTTGTGTCATATTGCCTTACTCACCCACGTGGGGGGCATTTGGCATGGGAAAGCTGTGTGTTTAACTGCCACTTAATTAAGTGTGCGGTTATGTTAACCTTTTAGATTACTCACCCACGTGGGGTCTTTTTGGGCGTGACATTGCCATCCGTGGGATGGGTTAGTTTGACGTGAGAAGGCATAATTGTCCTGCCCACGTATGGTTATGCCAATCGCGAGACAAATATCTTGGGGATTGCATATGATGCAATTGTGATCTACCTTTAGTATCATAAAGCCGGTGGGCCCACGTCCGGGGTTTTCATGAGCTAGTTGGACTCCAAGCCCACTAAGAAAATATGATTTTCCGTTCATTTGTCATGAGGGTGATGAGTTCGAAAAATTTAGTGGGAGCATTCAATAACAAAGTCCATGTTTTTGAATTAATTAATAATCAAACGATTTGCTTATATTTTCTGTTTATTTTTCAGTATTAAAATGGCCAAGAATCCGATTGCATCTATTCTCGATACAAACAAATTAACTGGGCAAAACTACAATGATTGGCTAAGAAATTTGAAAATTGTTCTGGATTCTGAAAAATTGACGTATGTGCTTACGAAGCTACCCACTGGAAAGGTTCCTGAGGGTTCGACTCCTGATGAGATTGAGACTGTCCAGAAATGGAAGGATGACGATCTCAAAACGCGATGCTATATAATGGCATCAATGTCGAATGAACTTCAGAGACAGCATGAACATATGAACCATGCCGCCGAGATTCATACTCACCTGCAAGAGTTGTATGGTGAGCATACTCGTTCTCTACGTTACAGTGTTGTCAGAGACCTATTCCGTGCCCATATGAGGGAAGGGTCTTCAGTCCAAGCTCATGGATTGAAGATGATAGGTCTTATTGAGAAACTTGCTAGCTTAGATACGATCTTGGAGAACGAATTGGCGTTGGATGTGATCCTTCAGTCTCTACCAGACTCATTCAAACAATTTGTGGTGAACTTCAACATGCACAAAATGGAGTGCACACTTGCAGAGCTTGTCAATATGTTGACTACTGCTGAGGCTGCTATGAAAGAGGAAAAGCCTGTTCTGTTGATTAATTCTTCTTCTAAATCCAAGAAGAGTTCTTGGCCTAAGAAGAGGAAGGATACTGGGAAACGTTCTCAGCCTGCACCACAAAAGAAAAAGACTAAGGGGCCGACTGCGTCAATTAATGAAGAACAAAAATGCTTCCATTGTGGCAAACATGGGCATTGGAGGAGAAACTGCAAGGAATATCAGGATCAGAAGCGTTCTGGACCAGGTATATTCTTTGTTGAAGTTAATGTTTCCATTAGTTCAGCTTCTTGGGTATTGGATACCGGTTGTGGATCACATCTGTGTAATAATATGCAGGTCATGACAAGAAGCAGCAAGCTGCAAAATGATGAGATCTTTTTGAGGCTTGGAAATGGTGCAAGGGTTGCAGCCACATCTATTGGAAAAGTTAATTTAGCTCTAGATTCTGGTTTTGATTTAGTTTTAAACGATTGTTTATTTGTTCCAGACTTGATTAAGAACATTATTTCTATTCCTGTTTTGGATAGAGAAGGTTTTTCTTTTAATATTTCAAATGAGATTTGTCATATTTTAAAGAATGGTTCTATTATTGGTTCTGGCACTTTGTTAAATGATCTGTATGATTTAAAACTAGCTGATACACTGGTTTGCTTTCAACAAATGGGAAAACGTAAGGCTGATAATCTATCTCATGCAAATATTTGGCATGCTAGACTAGGTCATATTTCTAAGGGAAGGATGAGTAAATTGATGAGTGAAGAATTGTTTGATTCATCAGACTTGGATGCACTTACCACTTGCAACTCCTGTCTCAAAGGAAAAATGACCAAAAGACCTTTTGGTGGTCATTCTGAGCGAGCCAAAAATCTATTGGATTTGATCCATTCAGATGTTTGTGGGCCGTTAAGTGTTAACGCACGAGGAGGATATTCTTACTTCATTACATTTATCAACGATTATTCGCGATATGGGTATGTGTATCTCATAAGATACAAGTCTGAAGCTTTTGAAAAGTTCAGAGAATTCAGACATGAAGTGGAGAAACAACTAGGTACAAGTATTAAAGCACTTCGATCTGATCGGGGTGGTGAATACTTGAGTACCGAGTTTATAGATTATCTTAAAGAGAATGGGATTCTCTCTCAGTGGACACCGCCCGGAACACCACAACTTAATGGTGTTGCTGAGCGAAGGAATCGGACTTTATTGGATATGGTTCAATCGATGATGAGTTGCACTGGACTTCCAATGTCGTTTTGGGGCTATGCGCTTGAAACTGCATGTCATTTGTTAAACAGAGCTCCTTCAAAAGCTGTTACTTCTACCCCATATGAGATATGGAGTGGGAAGTCACCAAATTATAATTATTTAAAGGTTTGGGGTTGCGCTGCTTATGTGAAGAAGATGGTGGATGACAAATTGGATATGAGATCTATATTGTGTTATTTTGTGGGATATCCTAAAGAAACTAGAGGTTATTATTTTTATAACCTACGGGAACAAAAAGTGTTTGTTTCCAGGAATGCTACATTCTTAGAAAATGAGTTTCTGAAGAATATAGATGGGAAGGATATGAACCTTGAAGTAGTTCAAGAACCACAAATGTCTACCCCAATGGAAGCAAGTAAAATTTCTGAACCATCAATTGAACCAGAAGTACACGCACCAAGGAGATCTGAAAGGGTTTCAAGAGCTCCTGATAGAATGAATCTACTCCTTGAAAGTAGTCAAGAAATAGACCATGGATATGATCCTTGGACTTTCAAGGAGGCGATGTCAGATATTGATTCGGGACATTGGCAAGATGCCATGAAATCTGAAATGGACTCCATGTACTCCAATAAGGTATGGACCTTAGTGGATCCTCCTGTGGGAATTGTTCCCATAGGTTGCAAATGGATCTATAAGCGAAAGCTTGGGGTGGATGGAAAGGTGATTACCTATAAGGCACGTTTGGTTGCAAAAGGTTATACTCAAAGGCAATGAGTTGACTATGAGGAAACTTTTTCACCAGTAGTGATGCTGAAGTCTATACGGATTTTATTAGCAATATCTGCATATTATGACTATGAGATATGGCAAATGGATGTGAAGACTGCTTTTCTCAATGGTGACATTGATGAAGAAATTTATATGAAGCAGCCAGAAGGCTTCACATCCATTGGGAGTGAGCAAAAGGTTTGCAAACTCCAGAGGTCCATTTATGGGCTAAAGCAGGCGTCCCGAAGTTGGAATATCCGTTTTGATAACACTATCAAAGAGTTTGGTTTTGTTAAAAATCCGGAAGAAGCATGCGTTTACAAGAAGGTTAGTGGGAGTGCGGTTACATTTGTAGTGCTTTATGTCGATGATATCCTACTCATTGGGAATGATATAGGATTGATGAAATCGACTAAAGCATGGTTATCTGCTAAGTTCTATATGAAAGATTTGGGAGAAGCATCCTATGTGCTTGGCATAAGGATCTATAGGGATAGATCTAAGAGGATGCTGGGGCTCTCTCAATCTATGTACATAAATACTGTGCTAAAAAGGTTTAGCATGGAACAGTCAAAAAGGGGATATCTTCCAACATGTCATGGTGTTCATCTCTCGAGGTCAATGAGCCCTAAGACTGATGAAGAGAGAGAAAAGATGGCATCAATACCATATGCTTCGGCTGTTGGTAGCATAATGTATGCTATGGTATGTACTAGGCCTGATGTGGCATATGCTCTTAGTGTAACGAGCAGATATCAGGCAGATCCCGGTGAAGGTCACTGGAAAGCTGTGAAAACAATCCTTAAGTACTTACGAAGAACTCAGGATATATTCATGGTTTTTGGATCCGAAAGTGGAGAGCTGAAACTTGAAGGCTACGTTGATGCTAGTTTTCAGTCAGACGTAGATGACTCTAAATCGATGTCCGGATTTGTATTTAGGCTTAATGGTGGTGCTGTCTCTTGGAAGAGTTCCCAGCAAGACACCACAGCGGATTCCACCACTGAAGCTGAATACATTGCAGCATCAGATGCAGCTAAAGAGGCAGTTTGGATGAGAAATTTCATCCAAGAGTTGGGTGTAATTTCCAGTGCAGTTGACCCAGTCTCTGTGTACTGTGACAACAATGGAGCTATTGCACAAGCAAAAGAGCCAAGATCTCATCAAAAATCCAAACATATACTGAGAAAATACCATCTACTTCGAGAGATAGCTGGTAGAGGCGACATCCTTATCTCGAGAGTTGCTTCAACAGACAATGTGGCAGATCCACTGACGAAGCCTTTACCACGACTGGTGTTCGAGAGACATCTTGAGAAGATGGGCTTGAGGAACATGGGTAGTTGGCTTTAGGAAATTATTATAGTCATAAATGATATCATTTGAATCAATAGTTGATTGATTGTATTTATAATCATATTGTGACAGATCTTTGTTTGATTATTAATAAATGTGGCATTCTTCATCTATTTACCCATGTATCATGATGCATTGATGAAGTCCTTGAGATTGCTATAGTCCACAGAATGTGGTTACGCATATGATGGTGACCATGAAATACATTCTCGACTGCGATTTCTAAATGTTCCTGGTCGATGAGCCTTCGAGAATGGGATATCGATATATGCTCGTTAGAGACTGGTATTCATGATGTGTCTATTGTAGTGCGCCGCGTTTCATCGGCGTTGGCTTGGAGAAGTCAGCACACTTGAATAGGTGCTCATTAGGAATGAGTTCACTGAACGACCCTACTCGGGATTCTATAAGTGGTTACCACTTGTCGAGTATAGAATTTCTAGTCATAGTTGTGCACCATTACTCCTCATGACCCGAGGCGTCATTGAGGTCTTGATAGATAACTGTGTACTTTGATTTAATGACTGATCACATGTGGGTCATAAAGTTGTTATTTTGGGTATGCAGTGATGATGTCAGAGACCTATGATTGTCGTTGGGGATTCACCACTGGTCTTGATGAACCAGGATGCCCTATGTGTTTTTCTGTATATGATTCAAGGAATCTCTGGCCAGAGTGGGTAGTGCTTGTGAAAAAAGAGTTTTTCATATACGCACACAATGAATCATATAACGTGAAACAAATGCATAGTTATTGAAATCATAAAGGGTCTCGATCAACCAATGCCCTTGATTCAATCGGGACATATTGAGTGAAAGGAATGTACTGCACGCTAACTATGGCTGACAGGTTCTCGTACGTTGCTAGTCATTTGTATCTAGGTCTTCGTGAAGCGCAGATGCTAGGCGCTACCCACGATTGGTAGGTTGTTGCTGGAATTATATTCCCGTCATTGTCTATTAAAGGAGTTTAATTGACAATGGGGCATTTAGGGTAAGCCCAAGAAGTTGTTTGACTTCTAAAATCACAAAGGTTGTGATCCTACTGCTATGTTACACTTGAGCCTCACTGGGTCACAATCAACCGGCCGCCGATCTATCGATGAGAATTGAGACTTAAATGTTAAGTGCTCAAATTGAGTGATTTAGTATAGATGAATTTAATTTTTGAAAGCTCCTCATTCTAGTGGAGTTTCTATATTTGAAAGTGTTTCATCTATAGAAAGTTCTAAAATTAAATCATTTGATATATTTATGTTTCATAATTATGTACAATGGTTGTACATCAAGTTGTTCAATTGAATTGACTTACTTGGATTATGATTTTATTGTTTTGTGTTGGCTTTTGGGCAAGTGAGAGATTGTTAGCAAAAAAATACCCAGCAAGCCAAACGTTGGCCCGATGGGCTTTATGAGCCATAGCCCAATTAGCTGTCTCATGAACACTATAAATATAAGGTTCACTCTAGGGTTAACTGATTCCATTCAATACTCTCATAAGTCGTCATCACACTAGCACTGGTGTCGTGCTTGTAGATCTGGTCAGGTCGATTGGACTCGAGGATCACCGCCGCAGATTGATTTCGCTGTTCATCGGTAATTCTCTTTTCGTGCATTTATTTTGATATTTGCATGTTTATATATGAATCAGGCGCGATCTTCCGTCCACGGGTCAGATCAGTTTATTGTATTTTTTCTGCTGCGTTTGGATCTGGCGCCGGGGTACGGAAACCCAACAACTATAATTTTAAATAAATAATATAAAATATATATTTGGACAGAACAAATTAAAATATTATGTTAACTGACAAATATATTATTAGACAAACTAGGGTTGCATGGACCACCGCGAATCGAATATCTTACCCTATATAAAGTAAACAAAAAATATATATAGAGTTTTCTGATTTTTATTCGACCCAAAATTAACTCAAAATATATTATTATCTTCTTGTAATCTATATTGTATATGTTGTTGAGAGCTGTTTGAGAACTTGAAAGGTATATATGCTCATTATAAAATATTATGAGTTACTCCGTCATAACCATTGGTTATGAATACGAACCTTGTGAATTCTTAGCATGGAATCAGAGTCAGGTTTTTCATGTGATTGACTATTCCGTCAACATGATCACCGTCTCTTGCGTCTATCAAATCACGTGTTTGACTTATATAATATCACACGTGAGATGACGTGTTGATAGTTTTTGTCCCACATTGAAAAGTTGAAATCTATATATGCTCGTCATAAAAGATTATCGATTACTCTTCTCATAACTAATTGGTTGAGTTGGAACCTCATAAAATATTAACATATATAGAGTTTATTCAAAGTGCACAATACTTTGGTGAATGAGACTTTTATACTCATTATTTAATATATTTTGAATCTGAGATATAGTCCAATTTGATTTTATAGGCTAATATAATGTCATCATCTACATTTTTCTTGTCTTCATTTTAAACCCTGCGACTATATACGTAAGTTGTGTGGTGTGATGACCAGGGGCGAACGGATATAGTGTTAAGGAGGGCAATCGCGCCCTCAAAAAAAAACCAATACATTAAAACAATTTTCTTAAAAATTTATATTTTATTCTCCGAAAATTATATTTTAATCTCCCTAAAAAAAATTTACCTCTATTTTTATATTATTATTTTTTGCTTCATAAACAAAAATATCTAAATTCGCCCATGTGCGACGGCGACGACAACTAAATTCTATAGCATGAGCGAAGTTAGGCGAAGAGAACGTTCTCCTATATATCCATTAGACGGATGAGTTATTGCTGCCATAAAGTACAGAAACCTAATTAGATTGAAAAAATCTGACTATGTAAAATGTAAAAACTCAATAATTTCAAGTAAATATATCAAGACAAAACGACCTCTTATATTACAGTATTTTTTTCAAATAAGATCACTAATATTAGATCATAAAACCAAGAAAAAATCTGAAATCAGAAAGCATATTTTATATTTGGTGGGTGAAATCTATATTATAATATAAAGTGACCATATTAAATATAATTTTATTTTACTGGAGTAACTTTTTCCATGCAATTATACTTACCGGGATCAAGCTCTGCAGCAACAAGCTCAACAACTAGGGTTCTACCAAACAAGTCCGATATATCATCGAGCCTTTGGCTCAACCCGAGATGGGTCAGGGCTCCTCCCACAGTTTGCAGCACAGTTATTTCAGCTGTAACAGTACCAGAAGTCTTCTTCGGCAAGGTTGATATGGCTTTCACGCTAGTAGAGGCGTTCCGGTACCGGAGGTCCTGAAATCCGCCTATTGATCTTCTTGTGGCGATCGAATTTTTCTGGCGGGTCGAGAATCCGGCCGCGGTGCCTCCACCAGACAGAATATTTGGTTTGTGAATTAATGGTGGAAAGGTGGAACATGTGCATGATTTTGAGCACAAAATATGCTTCAACATTTTTATTTTTTTGACAAAGAAATTCAAGAAAAGAAACTAGTGGGTTTTGTTTCCCTTAAGGATGGAGTTGATTGAGAATTAAGCCCTACATATAGGAAGCGCATAGGGAGATATTTTAACATATAGAAAAATCCAAGTCCAGCCTAGCTAGTGGTATGGACCGTATGGTATATCGTCGACTGCTTAATAATTGCATCGCCTTCATTTTTCGAGGGTAATTACGTATAGCCATCTCTAGTTTGAATAATAACGAATTTCATTTATCTAATTTAAACAATAACATCTATATCTCATTCTATGTATTTTTATATCAAATCATAGATGAGACAATTGTAACTTTTCTTATATCTATTATTACAAAATCACGTGGTATGATATTTAAATACAGTTATTCTACAGGAGGTCTATCCGTTATTGTTCAAAATAGAAGCCAAAGTTATAAAAAAAAATTTCTTTTTAGTGGGTAGCCTGGAATATTTTTTGTTATTTTCAGACTCAAATTTTGATTTTTTGAATATGTAGAAGTTAATGGAATGTGTGCTTTAGTTAGAGCCTTTTTACATATAATAATTTTTTTTTTTAAAAAGTTAGTATTTGGATATAATAAGTTGTCAATAGAAATTTGGATAGAAAATAGGGTTTTTTTAATATTATAACTTAATTTTAAAAAATATTTGTCAAAATAACCTGAAATAAAAACTTTCATCAAACTGACCAAAAACGTCAACTGGGTTGGCGTCTTCTACTGAAGACGCCAACTTTAACACTTTATCTTTTATGTGTGGTAATGCATTATTACGGGGATGCTGCATCCGTTCGTTGGTTTGAAGAGGAACTATGTGTGGTGTTTGTGTTCTTCTATCGTTGAATTCAATGGCCTCCATTTCAATAGTATTCAAAGCCATCATTTATACAGTGCTTGCAAAGAGCCACATTCTTGGACTCATCGGCCAACAGAATGTGACGATGTAATTATATAATTATACAAATTTTATGTTGAAAAATTTAAAAATGTTCCGCGAGGGTCGTGCTGGGCCGTAAAATCACCTTTCCAAGCCGGGCCGCAAAATTCCCTGCTATGCCCATAAGCACTTTTTAAACCCTTTTGCGACACGACACGAATACGACACGACACAGACACGACGACACGGATTTTTAAAATTTAAAGGATACAACATCGATAAAAATATAAAATATATATGATAAATTTATGTTTTAATAAGTGTATATAATAATTTTATATCTTAAAATGAAAATATTTTATTTAGTTTGTTAGTTTTTATTTTAATTAGTATTTTATTTAGTTTGTTAATTTTATTTTTAATTAAAATAATTAATTAAATGAAATTAATATTATTTTTAGAAAATTCACGCCGTGACAGTTCCCGCGACAGTGAACCATGGTTGTGACACACATATATATTTTTATATTTTTATCGATGTCGTATCCTGTAAATTTTAAAAATCCATATAGTTGTGTCCGCATCGCGTCGTGTCTGTGTCAGCGTCCGTGCATCATAGCTTTGTATTGAGTAAAATGGTTCGATCCAGTCTTCCAGTTCTATCGATGTCTTTATCGTTTGAAGACTGAATAAGCTCATTTTTACATTGCTACAAGAATTTAGTTGGGAAGCTCTTCCTCTCAGATCCCACCGAATCAATTTTTGGACTTGACATTTATTTTAAAAATAATGAGCTTGAGAGTTGTTCAATCTGAGGAAAAAAAAGGATAATGTAGTATGATTTTTTTTCCTAAAATAATAATAATAATAATAAATTAAAATTAAAAAAAGCATATGTTGGAGGCTCCAACATAAAAAATAAAAAAATAATATCCAACATAAAAATAAATAAAATAGGTATGAGGCGCCAACTGAGTTGTCATCTTCATTAGAAGACGTCAACTCAGTTGGCGTCTCGGGTTATTTTGTTAATCATTTTTAAATTGGGTTATTTTGTTAAAAAAACTTTTGGGTTATTTAATTAAAAACCCTAGAAAATAACCTTAAAAATAATTATTGGGATATAAGAGTAGATATTTAGGTTATTTTGATTATATAAAGTTATATGACTTTCAAAACTAAATTTGTAATGTATTTACTTTTAAAATGATCTTATAAGCCTTTATAATTTACTTCTAAATAATATTACGTATTTTTTTTATAAAAAAAATACCGAATAATTTCAAGTATCATATAAGTTGTTGAACAATTTGTTTGAGATGTAATGAACATCTAATAAAAGCAACTTGTCTTTGGATGGATGAATTTTATTTAGTGGAAGGATTTGAGTTGAGAATGGATTATAAACTTGAATTTGAAATGACACATATCATACATTGCGAATCCATCATAATTATCATTACATTTACATAAATTAGTAAGCGGTGGATTTGAAATACACTAAAAATGAATTCATTCAAACAATTAAATGAATATGAAATTCATGGCTTCAAATCCCTAAATCCAAATAAACCTTAAGTATTTTGAAATTGAGAATATATTTAAATATCTAGGTATTAATGTTACAAGCTATGGAATTTTGATTTTAAAAATTGCTTTTCACCTATGTTGCATCGATACTCCAAAAAATTTCAAGATCAAGTATCAAATACTTCTGAGATACGGATACGCGCGGATACGACGCCTATACGTATCGGATAGGACATGTGGCGTATCCGGGAATAAAAAATAAATTTTTATTTCGGATACGGTCAAGATATGCCGCTGACCGTATCCGACACGGATTAGATACGGGAACTTTCGGAATTTTTTTAAAAAATAGGGTTGAAACTGTAATTAAAATTAAATTATTTAACTAAATCCCTATTTCCTAACCACTTTAATGTGTTTATGTCGATTATATGCTTGAAATTTTTAGATATCATGGATTAATACCATTTGTCGTGAAGTTGGTGAGTTTGCAACTTTATTCTGATTTCTAATGTGTTTAATGTTGATTATATGCTTGAAACTTGATTTCTTGCAAATATTATTAATTATATATTTATATATATATAAATAAATTAATAAAATTTGTCGTATCCGGACGTATCGTATCCTACAAATTTCAAAAATTCCGTGCAGTCGTACCCGTATCAGCGTATCCACGTATCCGCATATCCGTATCCGTGCAACATAGCTTTTCACCGAAGGAAATCTCTATCCTTGGGGTTCGTTTGTCAACTTTGTTGTAGGATCAACATTTGTCGCTTTATCATAATATATAGCTGGTGTACAACTTTAGTCTTTAAATCGTATAGCATCCCAAGCACCACGGTTCGATCATTCTCCAAGCAGGGATAATTATTGCATTCTAATAATCTCCCTCACAATGATTGCACTATCTTGCAACTCATGAGAATCGAACAAGTGATATTGGCTCTGATACAAATTATAAGATCAAACGCTTATCGTTTTACCAAAAGTTATAGCTGGTGGTAACGATGCAACTTTACTCTTTAAACCGTATATCATCTCACACGTCATACTTCGATCGCTCTCCAAAGAAAAACAATTATTATACTTCAACATTTGTCATCCAATTCTTTGGAATCTTTGGTCTATAACAAAGACAAATTTATTTAATACTTTTGATTTTGATATTTTGTCTGAGTTGAGAGTAAGTTTGCGTGGCTAACCATAGAGTAAATATAAAATAGGGAAATTAAAAATTATTTTTTGTAAAAACATAGGTCTCACATATCTGTTTGATGATAATATATTATAATATAAACACACGTAAATATATATATATATACAATACAAAAAAAATTATAATCCAATAATATTAATATACCCAGGTCACCTTCTTGACTCTGTATTAAATTGACTTGGAAAACTTAAAAAATTATTCATTGTCAAGCAATTTTCACGTTCTTGCTTTGTTTTATAATAATGGTCTCCGTCATTGTTAAATCACTGATGAATTGTTTATGATAACCAAACCATAAATAAAATACATTAATTTCTGTTCTTTATTTATTTAATTGGTAACGTACGAGACATCCTTATTTTTTCGCCTAGAATCTTTAGAATTCTCACTGCTTAGATTTCATTTCGTCTCTGATCATCAAATGAAATATGAATAACACGTCATCTCTTTGTTAAAAGAAGGGACGCTTCCAGTTCTGTCGTGCTTGAAACAAATTTGTCTTCTCCAATTACTATATCTCTAGAGTCCATAATTTGATACGACGAACAACTAAACTCAATCATTTGCTGTTGTTACTCTTCAGTTTTATGCTGAGGTCTATTTTGTAGAGGTATTTGTTGGTTCTGTTTTCTTAAAAACAAATAGACAAAGCATAGAAGATCACAAATACTCTGTTATAATAAAATGCTCGAAACAGTAAAAACTTACAGCAAACAGTTTAAATAAACTGGGCAGAAACTTTGTTGTTGGACGAGGCCACAGTAAACCGTGTGCCCGTAAACTCTAAATTGCCCGCCTACAACTTCTGGCCTCCTGGACAAGAGAGTTCCAAGGTACAACGTCCCAAACACCTCTGTATGGGTTGAAGCAGAAACCAAGACAGACTCACTCGAACACTAAGAAGTGTGTAGTACTCTCAAGAAGATGATATGATATGCAAATGCAAATTCGGGATGAGATAAAGAATGAGGCTGGAGCAGCTTATATAGCTGCAACAGCAGGCCTACCAAAGGCCACAACTTAAATGACAATGCATAGTGGGTTAGATGAAAAGCCTCAACACTTAACATCATATTCATTTCGGATTTAAGTCTCACACTTAAATCTGACATCAATTCTGCAGGTAAGTGAAAAGTCTCAAACTTAATACTCAGCAGAATATGAAAAGTCAGGCATATGAAAAATCATTTCAGAAATCCAAGTAGTAAAAAAATAGGACTGCCTTCGCGGCAGTGACACGCGCGTCGCGACGACGCGACGCGAGGCGAGGCGAGTCGAGAGGAGCCGAGCCGAGCGGACGGACGGACGACGCGCGAGGGGCACCCATCTTTTCTACTTAACTACACTCTAATGATTTGTATCTCAATATAAACAAACCATAAGTGCCTCACTTACTCAATGTGGGATTTCTTTAGCCTAATTGTCTTTCATAATTAACTTACCATAATTTTGTTCTCATTAACAAAATTAATAATAATATTGGGCTTTTAATGATTAAAACTCAATAATCCTAACAACCCCCCACATGAATGCAATATGGCGAAAATTACACAATGCACCTAGATGAAGATTTTAGAGTACTTTGAGAATCCACTGCATCAGGATAGGTGGTGATTAACCTTGAACCTTCCTTAGTAAAGTATCATCGGATATACTTGTCAACCAGTGGACGCGATGCCTTGAACTGTTCGACGTTTTATGTATAACAAGACAACAATACTCACACAGCTTCATCTCCACACTATTATTGGTTCTTTCGTTGTTGTCCATTTTGGCCCTGGACTGCCTTGGATGTTTCATCGAATGCTCTAGAGATTTAGCCCTCAGGTCATCTCATAGAAGCGGCCCCTTCACATTCGACATAGGTGATTTCTCCTAAAGAGTATCCTGTAATACCCAACTTTATTATCTCGAGATAGAAGAATCATTAAGAGTATGAGCCCAGCCTTCCCAAAGTACAGGTCTATCACTCTTTCATCACAGGAATAGGTAAGGAACTCAATTTCCCGAGTGCTTTGTTCGATCCCCCCCACAATTCGGTTTTCCCATTGAACCTGCAAATTGGATTTTACAATTCAGGTTGGGTTGCCATCATGGTTGGAAATCAATTTCATGGGCTTCAACCCCATTCCCCTCGATGAAACATCTACTCGGTCTCTTGTCAGACCTTTCGTAAATGGGTCAGCAATGTTTTCTTTAAACTTCACATAATCTAAAGAAATGACACCAGTTTTTAGTAAATTTCTCACGGATTTATGTCTCCGACGAATGTGTCGTGATTTCCCATTATACACATTGTTATGTGCTCTTCCCATAGCTGATTGACTATCACAGTGCAAACTAATGGGTGGCATTGGTTTTGACCACATTGGAATATCCTCCAAGAAACTCCGAAGCCAATCAGCTTCTTCTGCCGCAAGATCTAAAGCTATGAACTCAGATTCCATAGTTGATCTAGCAATGCATGTCTGTTTGCATGATTTCCATGAAATAGCAGCACCGCCAATTATAAATATATATCCACTCGTAGATTTTATATTTTTGGAGTCCGATATCCAATTCGCATCTGAATACCCTTCAATTACTGCTGGGTATCTCGTATAATGTAGTCCGTAGTTAGAAGTATATCTTAGATATCTAAGAACTCGAACTACTGCCTTCCAGTGCTCATAACTGGGATTACTCGTATATCTGCTCAATGTATTGACAGAATTAGCTATATCAGGTCTAGTGCAATCCATGAGGTACATTAGACTGCCTATGACTCTAGAGTACTCAAGTTGTTGCACACCTTCTCCGCGATTCTTGCAAAGATTTGACACCACTTCCATAGGTGTTCTAGCGATGGTATTATTTCCCTTGTCAAACTTGTCAAGTATCTTCTCGACATAATGACCCTGGGAGAGAAAATATCCATCTGCATGTTTGGTGATCTTCATTCCAAGAATCACATCTGCAAGACCTAGGTCTTTCATCTCAAAATTTCGTGACAATATTTTCTTGGTAATTTTGATGTTATCGTTATTACCAACAATTATCCTGTCATCTACGTATATACATACTATTACATAGTTTGTATTGTCTCATTTCACGTAGACACACTTATCGCATTGGTTTGTTTTAAACCCATTTGAAAGCATGACGCTATCAAATTTTTTCGTGCCATTGTTTAGGTGCTTGTTTTAATCCATACAAGGATTTCACAAGTTTACACACCTTCGTTTCTTTACCTGGAACTACAAACCCTTCAGGTTGTTCCATGTAAACCTCATCTTCTAACTCTCCATTTAGAAAAGCCGTTTTAACATCCATTTGATGGATCTCTAAGTTATATAATGCAGCAAATGCAATTATTAACCTTATAGACGTTTTCCGGGATACAGGAGCGTATGTGTCGAAATAATCAACACCTTCAGTTTGTCTGTAGCCTTTTACTACAAGTCTAGCCTTGTACTTATCTACAATACCATCAACTTTCATCTTCCTCTTGAAGATCCACTTGTGGCCTAGTGGTTTACAACCTACAGGAAGATCCACTAGTTCCCAAGTATGATTATGTAAGATAGATTCTATCTCACTATTCACCGCTTCTTTCTAAAGATCAGAGTCTTGTGAAGACATTGCTTCTTTGAAAGTAGTCGGATCTTTTTCCAACAGATATGTTAGAAAATCAGAGCCAAAAGATTTCTCTTTTCTCGCTCTTTTGCTTCGTCTAGGCGATTCTACATTCTCTTGAGATTCTCTATCCCCCACATTTCTCTCAACATTGGTTTCAGGCATTGTCGGAGTTTTGTGGAGAAAGATTTCTTCAAAGAACGAAGCATCCCTAGCCTCAATGATAGTATTTACATGCATTTCTGCATTATGTGATTTATGCACTAGAAAACGATAGGCACTACTATCTTGCGCATATCCGATAAATACACAATCTACTGTCTTAGGTCCTATCCTAGTCCGTTTAGGAGGAGGAATTGGTACATTTGCTAGACAGCCCCAAACCCTTAAAAACTTGTAACTAGGTGCACGACCTTTCCACAATTCATAAGGCGTTTTATCCAATTTTTTATGTGGTACTCTGTTTAGCACATAGTTGGCGGAAAGCAGAGCTTCTCCCCACAAATTCCTAGGTAAGTCGGAACTTATAAGTATTGCATTCATCATTTCCTTAAGCGTTCTATTCTTCCTTTCAGCAATACCATTTTGCTCGGGAGAATAAGGCGCAGTGGTTTGATGAATAATGCCACTCTCAGCACATATTTGTGCCAATGGTGACTCATATTCACCGCCTCGATCACTTCGAAGAATTTTAATCTTTTTATCAAGTTGATTCTCAACTTCATTCTTATAGTGAATGAACATATCAATTGCTTCGTCTTTACTTCTCATTAAGTAGACATAACAATATCTTGTACAATCATCGATAAATGTTATGAAATAATTTTTACCGCCTCTAGATTGTACATACTTTAGATCGCATACATCCGTATGAATCAAGTTTAACGGTTCGGTGCTTCGCTCAATTGAGTGGAATGATGACTTGGTTAATTTGGCCTCTACACAAGTCTCACACTTGTGTTTATGATTGATGTTAAATTTAGGCAATAGATTAAAAGACATTAGCCTTTGTAAGGACTTATAATTCACATGTCCTAATCTACCATGCCACAAATGTAAAGACTCGCAAGAATAATCAAACTTTAAAGTTTTATTAGCCACATTGGCAACAGTCGTTACATTATTTTTGCTTGTGCTAGCCTCATTTGCTGCATTAACATCAACCTCAACATCTACACTAGATTTAGCCTTAGGAGCTAAAGTCATTACACTCATCTTGAAGAGGTTATTGGCCAAGTAGCCTTTGCCCACAAACATACCACCCTTGGACAGAATGGCTTTGTCAGACTCAAACACAAGCCGGAAGCCTTTCTTGTTCAGCACTGCTCCGGAGATGAGATTCTTTCGGATCTCTGGCACGTGGAGCACCTCGGTAAGAATCAACTCTTTTCCGGAAGTCATTTTTAGCACAACCGTCCCTTTGCCTTCAACTTTTGAGACTGCTGAATTTCCCATGTAGCAGTGCTCATCATTCACCGGTTGATAGGTCTTAAACGTCCATTTGTTGGCGCAAATGTGGCGAGTAGCCCCAGTGTCCACCCACCATTCCTTGGAGTTCCCTCCAACAAGATTCACCTCCGATACCACATCACTCAGATGCATGTCATCCATGTCAGAGCTCAGATTGTCCTCAGCAATGTTGGCATGTGCAGGCCTCTTGCCTTTGCCTTTGTAAGGGACTATCTTCCTCTTACCGTCATTGTTTTGACGTTGAGTGCAGTTGTTTTGACGTTGAGTGCAGTCCTTGGCCTTATGGTTAGGCTTACCACACACATAACAGTCACCAGTGAACCTCCTTGTCTGAGTATCTCCCTTGGGTTCAAAAGTACGTTTGCGCTTATTCCCATGGGAGTTGTCCCCAACTTCAACCACGTTGGCCTTGGAAATCATTCCAAATGATTTCTTGTCAACTTTTCGGTTGCCTTGCTCGATGCGCAGCCTCCTGATAAGATCCTCTAGACTCATCATATTTCGCTTGTGCTTTAGGTAGCTCTTGAAGTCCTTCCAAGATGGCGGTAATTTTTCAATCATCATCGCCACTTGGAGAGCATCATTTAGCCCCATACCTTCGGCAGCAAGTTCATGATATATCAGCTGCAGCTCTTCGCATTGCTCAACAACGCTCTTGCCATCTACCATTCGATAGTCATGGAATCGCCCGGCTACAAATTTCTTTGCGCCTGCGTCGTCAACTTTGTACTTTATCTCTAACGATTCCCAAAGATTCTTAGCAGTCTCCTTGGGGGAATACACATTAAAAAGTGCATCGTCAAGAGAATTCAGTATGTAGTTACGACAAAGGTAGTCGGCACTCATCCAGGACTCAACTATCACAGCAGATTGAGGATCGTCTTTTTCCTCCACCGGTTTCTCCTCCTTCAGAAACCTGGTCAAGTTCAAGGTGGTAAGGAAGAACATCATCTTCTGTTGCCAACGTTTAAAGTTGGAACCCTTGAACTTTTCTGGTTTCTCAAATTGAGAAAACGGCATTGGACTTCTCAGAATTGGCATTGCGGCCTCAGTACCGCTAGCTTTTATCACCAGAATCTCATTATTCACAGCAGGTGGTTGGGTAAACTGGTCAGCCATTAGCTAAAACAGAACACAAATAGGAAAGCACAAATAATATCAAAGCAGTTTTGAAACAGTAGGTTTAAACCTTTGAAAAATTCATGAACAATATCTTAAGTAAATATGAAAGCTGAGTTTTGATAAAACAGAACAAAACAAACAAAATTTTAGAGTTTACGATTGTTGGTTCTGTTTTCTTAAAAACAAATAGACAAAGCATAAGAAGATCACAAATACTCTGTTATAATAAAATGCTCGAAACAGTAAAAACTTACAACAAACAGTTTAAATAAACTGGGCAGAAACTTTGTTGTTGGACGAGGCCACAGTAAACCGTGTGCCCGTAAACTCTAAATTGCCCGCCTACAACTTCTGGCCTCCTGGACAAGAGAGTTCCAAGGTACAACGTCCCAAACACCTCTGTATGGGTTGAAGCAGAAACCCAGACAGACTCACTCGAACACTAAGAAGTGTGTAGTACTCTCAAGAAGATGATATGATATGCAAATGCGAATTCGGGATGAGATAAAGAATGAGGCTGAAGCAGCTTATAGCTGCAACAACAGGCCTACCAAAGGCCACAACTTAAATGACAATGCATAGTGGGTTAGATGAAAAGTCTCAACACTTAACATCATATTCATTTCGGATTTAAGTCTCACACTTAAATCTGACATCAATTCTGCAGGTAAGTGAAAAGTCTCAAACTTAATACTCAGCAGAATATGAAAAGTCAGGCATATGAAAAATCATTTCAGAAATCCAAGTAGTAAAAAAATAGGACTGCCTTCGCGGCAGTGACACGCGCGACGCGACGCGACGACGCGAGGCGAGGCGAGGCGAGGCGAGTCGAGTCGAGTCGAGTCGAGTCGAGACGAGCCGAGCCGAGCCGAGCTGACGGACGGACGGCGCTCGAGGGGCACCCATCTTTTCTACTTAACTACACTCTAATGATTTGTATCTCAATATAAACAAACCATAAGTGCCTCAATTACTCAATGTGGGATTTCTTTAGCCTAATTGCGTTTCATAATTAACTTACCATAATTTTGTTCTCATTAACAAAATTAATAATAATATTGGGCTTTTAATGATTAAAACCCAATAACCCTAACAGTATTATAATAAACTAATATAGAACTAAATAATTTGACAGGTTGTATACATGGCTATAAGGGCACTTAAGTTGCCCCCTCAACTTTAAATTCATAGATTTTTAAATCTCTGTGAATATGTGCAAAAACTAGCTGAATATGTGAAAATAGGCAAAAAAAAATTGCAACACGGCGTACTGTATATTTCACATAATTAATCATATGAAATTCACCACATATATTTTTTTTAACATTAGAGTGATTAAATATTTATTACGCACACTATGGGACTCGAACATGAGTGTTCTCCAAAGAGAACTTACTAAACAGGCTAGACCCGAAGATCAATAATATACATATTCAGAGCGGTCCAAATCAAAAGATGAAATATGGGCCGCCATCTTAAATATTCATTTTGTCCTTAAAAAACAAAATAAAAAAATATCATTGTGTCGTAAGAACAGAAGAGAAAAAAAAATCATTGTGATTTTGGGGGAAAAACTTGATATGTGGGAATCATACACACACAAGACAAACTATCGCAATTCCTTAGCTACTAATTTTATTTACGAATTGTATAAAATAATGTTGTATTCCATTTAATATTGAAGAATATATGCTAGTTGCATTTAAAGAAAGTCAACATTTCTTATTATAATTAGTTATGATTGATCGTTTATTCTAAATATCAGTGTTTTCAAAACTTGGCCGGACATGAAATCGACACCTTTACTGGTTACAGGTTCGATCGCTTCGATCGGTTGAACTACTGGTTAAACCGGTGATGACGTAAGCATTATATAATATCTATTTTAATTTTTGTAAAATATATAAATAATGTATTTGTTATAGTTTCAAGTTGTTCATAATAAAATAATATCATTATATGTCTAATTTTAAAAATCAGATCAAACCAAATGTCAAACATAAAAGAAAAACAATAAAACATCCCAAAAACCATAAGCATGCCTATGCGTAGCTCCCAACATGCGTAGCTCCATACTTGCCTAGCTCCGGGCATGCCAAGCTCCAAGCATGCCTATCTCTGAGCATGCCAAGCTCTCAACATTCCTAGCTCAAACATGCTAGCTCTAGGCATACCAAGCTAACAAGCATGTCACACTCCAATCATACCAACAACTTTGTTTAGTCAAGCTAGTGGGCGAGCTCAGAGCTTGCTCGTACCTCATGAGGGCGAGCCAGAGCTCGCTCGTGTCAAGCTAGTACGCGAGCTCAGAGCTCGCCCAGCCGCCTTCCCGGCCCATGTTGGCATTCCATAACAACCTCACTAATCAAGCATGTCGAGCTACTAAGTGTCAATACGTCTCCTCGGGTGGTGGGGTGGGGTGGGGGGTGGGGGGGGGGGTTAATAACCCTTAGAACCGACCAAGATCATGAGTGATCTCAATAATAATACAAAATTATCAGGGTAGATGAAAGTCATTTAATAGTTCCCCACCACATCTAATACGGTCCCAAAAGGAATATTGGATTGTCGGTAGGAAGGATGGCGAGCTAGGACCATACATTACGAAGAAAAAGACACTTGTCTATGGTCCCCGTCTATTAGGCCCAGTTTCACTTTCAGCTACACAAGGCGTCTCCCAACATCCGAACAAGCAATTAAATGTTGCCTCTCAACCATCCCTATAAATAGCAGGTATGTTGATGGGAAGATTCATTCAATATATTCATTACAAAGCTTATTTAGCTATTTATCTCTCATCTTTTATCAAGTCATTGACTTGAGCATCATAGGGGACATGCCGAATACCCTTCCGGCCCCATTCTCACGTTCTGTTCTTTGTTTCAGGCATAGGTCGCCCGAAGATATTACCTGACTGAGTTCCAGCCACCGGAAGAAGGTCAACAAGCACTCTCCTAGCCATCGGAAGGAGATCGTCTCATTTTACCAAGCATCATTTGGTGTCGTCTGTGGGAAACTCAAGCAAAGACGTTTACATGACAGGAAGAAGAGGAAGCATAACAAACATGGTGGAATCCCCTCCGGGGTGAAGGAATGAACAGCCACCTCCTGTGACGAACGTGGATATAAGCTTAGAAAAGTTACTAGCTCATTAACGGGACTATAGAGGGACCACAAAGAGTAATTAGATGTATGTCTCAGCTGCTTGGAGGTCATTATCAACTCTTCAACAAGAGCTCATCATGAGCTCTTCATAAGTGCCTTTTCATAATATTGTACATTATTTAGCTCTTTTTTTAATGAAAGAAAAAATTGGCGGAATTTGTAATAATTCAGAATATATTTTTGTTATAACTGCCCCCACTAAAATTTCCAATTCAAATTGTATCTTTTTCAGGGGGACAAAACAAAAATATAGGTTCTTAAATAACATAACTCCATAATTAAGTGGCAATTAAACACACAGTTTTCTCATGCTAGATGCCCCCCACGAGAGTGAGACAAGACACCTGACACGAGTAGCGTCTCATGGCTTAACTGTTGATGGAAGACAGGAAGCAACAAACTCCTTTGAGCTCCCCTTCATAGTTTGATATTAAAATTTTTGAATCATATTCAAAAGAGGGATTTAATGATTTTAAAATCTCATCATGTACTTGTTTTTTTGTTTGTCGGATTCATGCAACTATGTTTTATTCATCCAATCATATGTACTAATAAAACATACAAACAAACATTTATCATACATCACATGCATAATAAAAATAAATATGGACGATTACGGCCTTTTTCTAATTGATCCACGTGAGCCATGCATGGATTGCAAATCTGTCTAAGGTGATGCAGGTATGTAATGCAATTCTATTACGTTTTTGCTTCCATTATATATGTCTTGATTCTTGGTGCTCCATCTTCAATCTCGATCTCCAACTAATTCTAATGATTTTACATTTGTCGTGCAAATAAGAGAATAGGGATACAAATTCAGGGTGGGATACATCAGGAAATAGAGGGAGCAGGCTCGCAGGCCTGATAACCAAAATCACAATTATAATGAAACAATAAACACCTAAACATTCACCTAAACACAATGGTCAAGGCCCGTAATCATCCATCATGCAATCACATCATATGTAATTAACATTAAACTAACAATTACGTTATGTAATTATACTAATCACATCACATGTAATTAGAGCACAATAATTAATTTATTTTATCGTTTCACACTAATCGCATCATTAATTTGAAAATAAAATTAATAAATAAAATTAAATAATTTTATTTAATTTCCAATTAATTAATTTCAATTAATTGTTAAAATCACTATTTTGCCTTTTTAATCAAAATGGTATTCGAAAAAAAAAATAACAAATTAAATTGAACTCTTTCATTTAATTTGCAATTATTTAAATTTTCAGTTACTTGGTAAAATCACTATTTTACCTCAAATCATAATATTAGTCAAAAATAAAATTAACAAATTAAATGAAACATTTTCATTCAATTTCCAATTAATTAAAATTTCAACTAATTGTAAAATCTCCATTTTACACTTAATAAATTAAAATCTTACTTTTAATTAATTAAGTTTATGATTTATTTCTTCAAAAATAATAAACAAATTTTCGTCACACTGTTGCTCGTTAAAAACCCGATCTTTGTGCGAAGAACACTCGATCGCCGTCGCACGCAGATATCGTCGCAACAGGCTGCGCATACGCACAAAGGACTTCGGGGAATTATTTCTCCACTCCTCGTGTGCTGCCATGTCCACCGAGCAACTTAGATCTGTTCGCGACCCTGCGCGTCGTCCGCAAATCCAGCGGCCACACGCCATTCCTAATCAAGCCACGATGACAGCGAAATGATTTCTCCACCAAGTTGCTGTCGTACCTTGCTGCTGCCATGGCTATGGTTGTCCAGATGGTTTGTGCATTAAAGAACAAGTTTTAATCCAATTTCTATGTTTTTTCGGATTCCAAAATTTCTGAAATTTAAACACGATTAGAAAATATTGGAAACGATCTAATAAAATTAAGTATTGAATATATAATCAAAGCGCAACATGGCTCTGATACCACTGTTGGGTTTCCGTCCCTCGACGTCAGATCCAAACGCAGCGGAAAAACAAACAGTAAACAGATCTAACCCGGGGACGGGCGATCGCGCCTGATTCATATATTAACATGTGTAAATATCAAATATAAAAGCACGAATAGGATTACCGTTCACCGCCGTGAATCTGATAGCGGTGACCCTCGAGTCCAATCAACATGGCCAGATCTACAAGCCCAACACTAGTGTTAATGTGATGACGACTTTTCTATAAGAGTGAGTGTATTGAGTGGAAACTCTTTAACCATAGATATAATGTTATATTTATAGTGGTAATGAGTTAGCTAATTGGGCTAGAATCCATAAAGCCCATCGGCCCAACTTTTGGATTGCTGGGCATTTATACTAACAAACATGTCCTTGTTTATGTTCATGCGTACTTAGTATTTTGCGCCTTATTGAGGTATACATATTTGATATCGTCAACTTCTACCTTGCATTTCGCTGTTGAGCTAGCTAATGTGTGTGGAATTAGTTTGGTTATTTCAAATATTGTGAGTCTCGATTTTTGTTGATGTCGTTTTGTTTTTGCATGTACAGTGTTTAGGGCTTCTGCAATAAAGGTTGAGCAGTCTTCTTTGTTTTTGGCTCTTACATATATGTGTACAGATATATGTGCTTTGTTATTTATCTCTCCTTTGGCTAGTTATATTGCACCTTACTTAACAAGTCTTTTTAACTTTTTTTTATCCTCATTCGACTACCAGGTCATTTAGCTGTTGCCCAAAGTGCGGTGCCAGACAAACTAATGTATATATATTGGCAAACAAAAATTACGTACTTCAAAATTTTTCGTGGAATTGCCCCATGCAGATTACTATCACTCGTGCAAATCCATTGTATCTGGACATTTTCGAGTTCCGAGGGCACTTCCGTCATTAAATAAATCTTGCTACATAAAAAGTTGAAGGGTTCCCCCCATTTCCTATTATTTCTATTTTTTGAGTAATATTATACAAGTTGAGCGATGGAATTTGAAGCATTTTTTGAAGGTTTTGTCCTTTCGACAAATTAAATTCATGGTTTGGGCGACAATGCATCATTGACCAAGCTATTATAATGGAGAAGATACCAACATATAGAGATAAGTAGGTTTTGCAAAATGTGTGAGTAGTGTCGGCCGACACATCTGTTTTTTATGCTAGATTACGCAGTAAGGTTGCAGAAGTGTATTCTGCCCATAATGTTACAGATGTTAGGTAAGAAGAAATAAAATGGGGGATAAATACTTAAAGTTAACCATATTAGAAAATCTCAAATAGGATTCGCTAGGCTTACGAAAATCGCCGATTTTCTGTAACCTACAAGAAGCCGATGTGATAGCTCCGCTTAGAATCCAATTGTTGATTTTCTAATATGGTTAACTTTAAGTATTTATCCCCCATTTTATTTCTTCTTATCTAACACGTGTAACATTATGGGCAAAATATACCCCTGCCACCTTATTGTGTATAAGTGTACGACTCTTATACATGGCACGACCCATTACTATAGCTTAACGGGCAGCCGGATGTGTTTGCCATCTCTATAGATAAATTCTATGAACTCAACTAGTTAATATTTGAGATATCTTCCAAGTGTTAGTTATACTATAAAATTTATGGTTCAAGTTTAAATAAATTACAAAAACAATTATGTCAAGGGAAACGGAAGTGAATCAACGGTGGTTGTTTCTAAAAATTAATTAAATTTGTTGTACCAAATAAGATATTATACTTTAATATAAAACTTTACTTTTGAAATCCACGGTTTGGTGTAAGATGTAACTGTTGAATTGAATTCCGATAAGAAACGTATTAGCATAGAAACATTACAAGGTTTCTTCATCATAAGTGCTTTTTTTTTTATTACGCTGCTATTGCATGGTTTTGTTTTAATGTGTATTTGAACTCATGTTTTTCTCTAATTCGGAGAGGTTTATATCGCTATACCATAGAACAGAGAAGATTAGATAGACTTTTCTATTTATTGGTTAATAAATATTTTCTAATTTTGAAAAATAAAATCAGATTTGATATATATATATTTTTTAATGAAATGCATTGTTTTGTTTCTACCATTCTTTATGGTTTTGACCATTTTGTAATCATCACTCACACGTGCGAGTGTCTTCTCCGAGTTCATTTTCTCGATGTTCATCTAGGGATGGGTTCAGATCCCGATCCGCATTAAACCCGTCCGGCCGAGGCGGGTCTAGACCCATCTCAATCGGGTTTGGAAGCGGGGCGGGTCCTGGGATTGGCCGAACCCGCTCCGGACCCGCCCTGCAATATATTTTTAATTTTTTTTAAAAAAAATTGATATTGAATATATATTTTACTTCTTTGATTGAATAGTAAAGTTTCATTATTTAATTTTATATCAAAATTCATGTGTTCATGTTAAAGAAGTTGGACATTTCGAATGAAATGAGGGCAAAATAATAAATATTTAGGAGCTTAAAGATAGTTTTACAATGCTTATTATAAATATTTACTAGATAAAACATGAAATTTAATCACAAAACTCAAATTTTGTGTTTCAAAATTAATTTCTAGCTAAATTTAAAAAAAAAAAAATGGAACCGAGGCGGGGCGGGCTGGTAAACCCGCCGGTTTCTCTGGTCTAAGCGGGGCGGGGCGGGTCTAGATTTTATGTGTAGCGGGGCGGGTCCTGAGATTGACCAAACCCGTCCAAATCTGCCACTTTGTCATCCATATGCTCATCTTTTTTAATCCAAAATTGTAACCGTGGTCCAGCGATTTTAAGTTTTGCTTGATAAAATTCGATTGAGAGGGACATAGTCGCTACTTGCTACTTGTCTCGTGCTGCACAGGCACCGCAAATTTTTCGGCTCTGCATGCATTTTCCTAATATATTTTTTTATTTTACCACCCTTTTTTCAATCATTTTCATGTCATTTGTATACGCTTTCATTCTATTCCCCTGTTTGAAGACCCCAAATTCTCGATTGGGTTTCCGGGAGATTTTTCTCATGGGTGTTGTTAAAGATATAGGGGTGGATATCAGGTCTGATGGATTTTTCTATTAAAATCGTGTTTTCTGTTAGATTTTGTATCTTTTTAACCGGGAAGTGCTGTTGAATGGTCAAGGGTTTTGCTAAATTTTGTTCCGTGTGGGATGAATTTGAATATATTTATTTTTGCGAGTGGAATCCTCGTGAGTTTATTATGAGCTTATAAAAAACGATCTAAGTTTTCATCAATTTCGTGAAGTGTAATCATTGCTGGTATATAGAGATGACTCAGTCATATGATTGCTTTGACTGAATTAATCTTTCATTATCACTCAATTATGGAATATTTTTTTGTTAGTATTTTCTTGAAAATTCATGATCAAACGTATATCTATTTTCTGATTGATCGTATAATTGTAGGTATTTGTATTCGTTTTTTTTTTATTGTATTGGTGGTGGATTTGTTTATTGGTTATAAGTTCTAGAAAGGAAGACTTAAGTTGAAGTTTAAAGCATATTCTTATGTTATCGACTGTTCTTGTTCAATTTTACTGGATACATTGTGAAATAGTTCGGATATTGAGGTTGATGACATACGAGCAGCTGATAACATAGAGGAGAAAGATGTTAGCGGTTTGAGGAAGAAGATTTGGAGAAACGAATGTGGAAGGACCGTGTCAAACTCAAAAGGATTAATGAAAGACAGAAGCTTTCGTTACAGGAAGCTGCAGAGAAGCAGAAGGCAAAGTCCTATATGGATCAGGCACGCAGGATGAAGATGGCTCGGGCTCAAGATGGCATTTTGAAGTACATGTTGAAGCTCACAGAAGTCTGCAATGCCCGTGGATTCGTCTATGGCATTATTCTGCATAACCGTAAGCCAGTTAGCGGTGCATCAGAAAATTTTAGGGCTTGGTGGAAAGAAAAGGTAAGTTTGACAAGAATGGCCCTGCGGCCATTGCTAAGTATGAGGCTGACAGCCTCTCCAGAGAAGACGGGGGTGGTGGCCAAAATGGTAATTCACAAAGAGTCCTTCAAGATTTGCAAGATACCACTCTTGGATCTCTTTTATCCGCCTTGATGCAACGTTGTGATTCGCCACAGCGTAAGTATACACTTGAGAAGGGCGTTCCTCCGCCTTGGTGGCCAACAGGGAATGAGGAATGGTGGATTAGACTGGGATTAACCAAGGGTCAGACTCCTCCGTATAAGAAGCCTCATGATCTGAAGAAGAAGTGGAAAGTTGGGGTGCTAACTGCTGTTATAAAGCATATGTCACCCGATATTACAAAGATAAGGAGACTTGTTAGGCAGTTTAAGTGTTTACAGGATAAGATGACTGCTAAAGAGAGCTCGATATGGTTAGGTGTATTGAGCACGGAGGAGTTTTTTATTCAGCAGCCAAGTAGTGATGATGGATCATCTAGCATAAGCGAGGCACCTTCCAAAGATCGTGGAAGTAAGAAGAAACCTTATGTTGACAGCGACAGTGATTATGATGTCGACTATGCTGATGGCATGGGATCTATTTCATCTAAAGATGTTAGGTGGCATGGATCTACTGATACAGTACCTTCTGAGCCTCCTGTTCATGTTACACCTCAACCTGGCAAGAAAAAACATGCAGGGGAACGTCCGCGAAAAAGAAACCCTGTTAACCAACTGGGAGTAACATCTCTTAACGAAAATCCACAGAAAAAGAAAATTCCCATCTTCCAGTGAACATCCATTTGAGGATCTTGATGGCATGGTGATAAACAGAAACCACCATGAAACACAATTATCTAGATTCTTGATCGATGAGAGTCAGCCAGAAAATGATGGAATAACGGCCACAAGGCCGAATGAGGATGATGCTCAGGACAATGCCTGCTTAGGAGCATCCGACAATAAATTTTTTTTCTCCTTTTCTTCTTCAAAAACTGGCCCTATTGGGAGTGTGCCGTCTAATGAACCCTTACCTTATTCAGTGGCTCAGAGTGCTGACCTTGTAACTCAAGCGAGTCATATATTTCCAGCATCTCAAAATTCTCAGTTGCAAAACAGGCCTCAACCTATTGAATTACATTAAAAAACCCAGAACTCGAATCACGAATTCCAAGGCGCGGGATTGAATCGTGGTCTCCAAAGTTCTATTTGGCATCCAGGACCGCAAGGTTCAACTCTTCCTCAAAGGTCTCAATATTCAAGGCTGCATAATAGATCAACTGATTACTTGTATAATCCATCTTTAACAGTTGTATCAAGCCATCAAGGACAGCTGTCCAACCCAGCATTCAGTGAGGTGCCATACAGACCAGAGGAGTTAGGCTTCCCTTTACCAGTGTTGCCTAGGAGTGGGAATGATATTTCTGGAGAAGGGTTCCAACAATTGATGCAAGATGCGTTTCTGAACAATCCAGATAGGCATGTCGACACGCAATTTACTTCTCTCAATAGCTTGGCAACCGAGTTAGCAGCTTACAGTCCATTTAGTCTTCCCTTTGATGGCACAAGTTCGTTAGATACTGGTGATTTCGACTTTGTTGTTGATGATAATTCAGCAGATGACAATAACTTTGTTGAATTGATGTAGTACTTTGCCACATAACATGTGAGTCATCTAATAAATAAATATGTTTAGTCCTTTCATGTATGTATCATCTTATAATTCTCTCTTGTTGCAATTTTCTAGGGACAGGAAAGAGTTGCCAAATTGAGGCATAGAAGTCTTTTCTTCTCAGTCCACAATTTTAATTTTTTGTCGAAATTTCTGACAGTAAGTAATGAATGATATGTCATGTTTTTATTTTTGACTTGGCCATTCAGCTGTTAGGATTAGCTTTTTAATCATTCTTTGGATTGTGGTTGGTCATAATGCTGTCATCATGGGGACTACTGACTGTTGTAAATGAGGCAAAACTGACAAAGTGGTGCTCTTCTGATTTATAAAACAAAATAGAGTGAAGCATGTCTCGATAACTTTTCAATCATTTGAGTATACTTATCTTTTGCAATTTATACTGATTTTTTTTCTTCTGTATAACAACCCCAAATGATCCCTCGGGCTTTAGCTTCTTAGTCGTATTGAATGTTGTCATGTCGAGCTTTTCAGCTCCTTGGTCGTATTGAATGTTGTCGTGTCCTGTTAGAACAATTTTTCTGGAGCAGAGAAGTACTTGTTGACTTGAGTTGTTATGATTTTTGAGATGGACTCTAACAAAATTTTGAGCTTCCTACTAAAATAAAACAATACCCTGAGCTTTGGGGTATGAATACTTCTTTAACTTCTTGATATTGTATGTCCCTTTTCATTGCGCCTTAAAAAAGGAGATACTCTGGTTGGCATTCACATGTGAAAGAGAAGTCGATAGAATTAATTGAGGATTGAAGAAACACCCTATAAATGTGTACTAGTAACTTGTTCGGTTGTTCTCCTATACAAAAGAATATTTTTCTTTTCTATCTCAAGTATCGAAGCTAGACAAGAACGCTGTAACTTCATAAACACCACATCAAGAAACTTCAAAATCATCTCCCCAACCATTCGCCTGCCCTTTTTTATTTTTATGATGGGGGAACCCGCAACTGCTACAATTTGGGTGCACTGGGTAAACCCTCGGACCATATAAGTCTCTTTGGATAGCACACAACATTGTCTTCCTCCCCCCAGCCCCTCCTCAACTCTCACATCTCACACAATAGTTTGTTATTATGATAGAGACGTGCAACCAAAAGATAAATCCAAGATTTTGAATTATGAAATTATCTTTTTAAAAGATGCAGCAGAGTATATATTAATTAACGAAAAACGATGTAAGCTTATGGCATCTTGAATACATCGAGGACTGGCATCCACGAAATCAAAAGAGTAACCAACACTAAGCACATTTATAGCTAAATTATGAGATGTAGTATTAGCTGGTCTAGGGTAGTGTGTATTAGCTGATCTAGAGCAGTGTCTGATAGTAGCACTAGGAAGTAGGAGCTTGAGTTCATGGACTCAATCAAGAAGTGGAGATTCTGGAGCACGTGAGAATGAGGGGTCATCGATGGCATTAACAACATTTAAAGCATCTGACTCAAAAATCCAAGCATGAGCAGAGTAAGATTGAGCAACTAAACAGCCTTGCAGAAGAGCGTGAGTCTCAGCCATGTTCAGAGCAATTTGTCCTGTGATAATACGACCAACCAAAAATAGCACAATCCCATGATTATCTATGCCGACAACACCAACACTGAAGTATGGTCATTGTGATCGAACAACAGAATCCACATTAACCTTAAATGTGTCGTTAGGGAGTGGCTGCCAAGATGTGTGAACCTGCGGAACCCGTGTAGGGCTAGCAAGTCGTTGATTACATAGCATAAAATCCCCCCAAAATTGATTTGCATAAGCCAACACTTGCCGCGTTGTCATCAACTTACCCTCAAACACTCAAATGTTCCTTGCTAGCCAAATACTCCATGAAACTAGAACAACTGCTAGGATCGGGTATGCAGATAGAGAGGGGTTGAATATCAGCAACGGCTCTACTTAGCTATTTCAAAACCTGTTTTGATCGTGTTAACAACCACAAGCTGTTTTCTTTGTTTAAAGACTGATTAGTCGAATATCAATAGAAGACAGAGTCTACTGGTCTAATGAAAAACAAGTGGACTACTAAAATGATCTCAGTAGACAAGGTCTGCTGGACTAAGAAAGACTTGGTGTCTACTGGCAATCTATAGTCTACTACGTAGACACCAACAACTAATATGAGAAGTAGGTAAATACAAAATGTAAATGACACAAGAGTTGTTTTTCGGAAGTTCGAAGCACAAACACTTCTATGTCCACCATTCTTCCTTTGCAGAAAGGATATACTATAAAATTTTGGATTAAAATTTTTCAGTATACAACCTACTTAGGCTAATACCACACAGATAGCCTAAACTCTTAGTAATTCCACAGCTGATATCACTTTACAGCCTGGATCTACACAAATCAATTTGACACAAAGGCACAACTGTTACAATAGTTTTATTGAGATTTCGCTCTTATTAAGATGTAAAACAAAGAACGAGTTTGGATGGTTATGCAATCAATTGCAGCAATCAATTGACACTAATGATCTCTTGAAGATCTGATATGTCTCTAATGTGGTGCCTGAATATGCTTATTGAATAAGCGAATAACTCTTAGTAAATGAGATTGAGTAGTAAATGAATGAATGATTACTCTCTGTGTTTGTCAGCCAACTTAGCTCACAACCAAATATCTTAACAACACCAACCACACCAATCCCTTAACCCTCTAAGGAGTCTTCATTATATAGCTCAAGGAATCCAACGGTACTATTGATTCCTGAAATATACTTACTAGTGCTACAGCTTTATGTTGACGTTAACTGATCCGTATTAAATGCATTGTCGTTAGTATCCTGAAAAGCTCTGGATGCATTTAATGATCTTCTGCAGAACTGTATTATTTTCCTTATATAGCAAATGCCAGCTAGTTGTACTATCAATGTTCGAATATTTGAATGCTTCTACTGACGCTGTCCACAATTATAAACATATCTTCTTTATGGTCGGTAGATATCAGCATCAGTATAGTCCTTAGCGATCGATAAATTCATCTGTTTAACTTATCAGCACTTGGCAGACGGTAGACTTCATTCCATTGAATCTATGCAAATCTATCAAAACTTGATACCCAACAATTGCCCCATTTTTGATAATATCTCAGTACAACATCATCGGTAGAGGTAGACTGAGAAAGCATAACTCTGATTCTTCGATCGAGTTCCTTTGTTGTACCGAAACAAAGTGGTCTAACAATTTCTCATTTTTGGTACAAACAAAGTGCAAGCTTTACTGATCATAAATCGACCGATCTTTTTCTAACACTTTGTACTGATCACATTATTTTCTCATAAAATTTGGAATATTTGTAGATGTTTATTTCTATTTTTCCTTCCCCCTCAATTTCTTCTTCCATAATTTCTCCCTTAATATCTTCCCACTTTCTGGTGAAAACAATAATCCAATCCCCCTTAACTGACGTTCCCTCTGAACTTATCAATTTTATCTGCCAGATTTGCTCGGCAGTTCTAATCAAGGAGTAGATGGTATTGATTTTGCTACATACACCAGCTCAAATAATTGTTCTGCGATGATAATGAACTGCTGGGAGTTAGCATTCTCAGTAGCTAGTAAATGAGTTTCAATCGTCGTCAGACAGCCACTGGAGAGTTCAATAGTCTTGACTGAGCTTTCTCCAACACCAATGAGAGCCTGCTGGATAGTAGAAGTGTATCTCTTCATATTTCTGGATATTTCAGTTATCTCTTGCGTTATCGTACTGAAATTTTCCTTTAAATATTTTCAAAGAGACTACTCAAGCTCAGTCTGTTGTGCTCTGTGAGATTCCAATCTTCGAATCTGCTCGGCCGTGGCGAGTATTGCAGTAGTGAGATCCTTGACTTGTTTCTCAATATTAGTCAGAGGATTGGAAGGAAGTGCATCTTCTTTCTTCTTCTTCTTCTTCTTCTTCTTCTTCTTCTGCTTCTTCTTTCGATGAAGTTTCGGAAGAAGAGTCACGGCCATCCTCGGTAGTCCAGGTGATCTGTAGGACCGGAAAGGTAAACACTGGAAGTGTTTTCAGAATAAGCGGTCTTGTGAAGATCACGTCTAAGTACCCAGGGCATTCGGAGGGAAGTAAAGTGTCTCTTATTGGTTCTGAGAGAATGAACCTGCGTACTCTCAGAATATGTAACAAAAAATTTGGCGGAATGACAAATTTAGGAGTTGAAGCAGAGAAGGGAACAATTGTCAGTTCCAAGGCTTCCTCCATTTGCTCATCAGCTAACGTCTCCTCAACCAATGTGCCTCTGCTTCTTCAGCAATAAGAATGTTTTGCACAACATTTTGAACGATAGACTCAACATCCAAAATTGTTTCAACATCCAAGATCATCGGTTCAGGTGATGCAGTCGATGCTTGGACTGGTGGGGAGAGTTATAAGTGGATTGATCCTTCTCAAAGATTATCGGATCAGCAGAGGAGTGGGACACTGATTCTGACCCTTCTGGGTCAGATTCAAAGTCCATCAGTTGAGGTTCCTCCACTGATACTGTTCTGAAGAAACTTATAAGTGCAGGTGCTTCCCTTCTGTTTTCAGCTGGTTCTCTCGATTCGTCAATAAATTAATCAATAACTTTATCAATCTCGGCATCGGTCAGTACCGGTTCTTCACTTACTGAATCCTTAGATGAACCAACTTTCTTGAAGAGTGCTGAATCAGAAATGCTCAGTTGACCCCTTATGACTTCAATTTCCCACTTGGCAGTTTGGTATATGTCTTGCAGAGCTTTAATAGTGTGAGCATTCTCTCTGCCTTGTGAAGTTGACACGTCGAAGGCATCCATTTTCAGATTTATGAGGTTGTTGAGGCAGTCATCAGTGTGCTTGGCAATGCACAAGTCCTTCCTCCTGATTGCATTATCCACTACGGATGTCTCAGCCAACTTCAAAAAAGTTTGTTCTATTTTGATAATGATTGACAATCTTGGTTCCAGCTTGATCATGGGCACTATCCTTCTGCAGTACGCCCATTTATCGAAAACCAACTCTTTGGCAGCCACATTTTCTTTAATTTGCAAAAGAGTTGCATCGACAGCGTCATTAATACTGAGTGTGCTTTGTCTTTGGAATAGAAGGAGACCCTTTCAGTAATCCAGTCAGTACAGTACTGAAGTCAGTGCTGGTGAAATAGATGTAGGAACAGCTGATGAAGCTTGCACTCGATCAGCTGGAGTTGCAACAGAGGCCTGAGCTGTCACTGTTTCTACCGGGACTCTCCTCTTCCCTAGTGAAGTTCTAACCTTTTTCACAGTAGGCTGGCTTATCTAAACAACAGCAGGGACATGAGCAGCTTTTCTATTCTTGCCTGTATGGACTACTGGTTTCTTTTGCTCGTCGCATTAGTAGCCAGTTTTCGCAACCGCTACAGGGAGTAGATACGGCTAGCCACCGTTTTGGTTTCTTCCTCAATTAGTCCTAGACTGGTTTCTATGATCCGACTGATCGGAGCCTGGAATCCTTTAGTCCTTCCAGTGACCATATCTAGCAGCTTTGCAAACATGTAACTTGGCAAGTTTACCTTGATACCTTATGTAATCACAACCATTATTTGTAGTCTTTTCTCCGTGACAACGTCATATGAGCCAGTTGAACAAAGAATTTTCTTGGCTACGATATTAGCAAGAACTTGAAATTCTCTCTTCATTTTGTTCTTGGGAAAATTAGTACTAGGGAGAGTGGAGCTGCTGGCAGAGTACTTTCTTCGAACAGTTGTTGTGACCTTGTCATCAACATCGATAGGGTCGTACATTCCGCCAGTAGGGAGCTCAAGAAACGAGCTCAAGAGTTTTCTGCGAAAGATTCTTCAGAGATGGAAATAATGGTGTTTTCCACCTTGGAAATGACGCACACTTCGTCAACAGTGGCATTCTCGAAGAATTCCAACATAACATTATGAAATAATGTTGACTTGTTGCAGAGAAAAGTACTTAGCCCAGATTTCTCTAGGGCTTTGAACAGAGCAGAATACTCGTTCTCAGATCAGAGAACGGAGTTGAAGACTAGATAGTAGCCCAAAATCAACTTAGAAGAGGCAATTAGAGTTTTGAAATATATGAGATTTCTGCAGATGTTAGTTTGCACAAGGGAAAGCAATTTGCAAAGAAAATACGTAAAATTTAAGCAAGCGTAAAGAATGTGCAACGACAACTATGTTACTTTTATAGTTAGAGGTTATTGACCGTAGAGTTTACATATGCACGTGTCAGTATATCAAGTAAAGACTAAAATATCAACAATGTAGATATAAAGAATAAGAACAGTCATCTAGGAATACAAGATAATCGTTAAGAAAAGTAATGATTGAGACTGATGAGATTGCAGCAATAAATGCGTATTATTGGACTTATTCAGCAACCGTCGTCAACAATTCAAAATACATTTAATGAACCGGGAACCGTTAACTTTATTGTATTCAATAGAGATTAGAGTTACGGACATCATCGGTTGAGCAAATGAATCATCTACTAACTTTGAATTTTGCGCAAGTGCACTGTCCTTGAGTATAGTTCATAACTGTACTAATAAGACTTGAAATCGATAGGACATGTGCTTTGAAGTCCACTGACAGTTCTTAACCACAGTAAAGTAGTAGCACTAGGCATCGTAGAACATGTGACTTCCACTTTACATATTCCATAGAGCTTCGAAAGAATGTCTGCAGATTTTTAGAACTTGGTACACAACTCTAATTGGGTCTCGAAAAAATGTATCCTTGGGAACCGATACTTGAATAATCTTTCATATTTTTCATGGTGTGTTTCTTTTTTGGAATTGTCAATTAAGCGGTGGTTGTGTGATGTGTCAACATAATTTGACCTTCCTAAATTGTATTGGTTAGCAGTTTGCTCAGCATGAGCTTTTTGCTCATGTAGCATACTTGACTTAGACAAATTTTATTGATTTAAAATTGTCCTTGTCAATGTATACGTGAGTACTGATTCACCAGTAGAGCTGATGCAATTAGATTCGAAACCTAGACCAGTTTTATCACCTAGCTTTCGTTCTTCTAGCATTTTGCTTAGTGAAATAGATGCCCCATTCCATTCATTACAAGTTGAGATAATTTTTTATTTCAGAAATAAGATGTTAATACTCAACATGGTATTCATCATTTTCAGATTTGAACGTACTTATGTTTGCTCTCAGAGTTTCACACTCTATCGGTTGATTAAGAATGATTTTTGTATGACTCTTTCGTAAGCTTACATTTTCAGCTTAATTTCTTCAAATGATTTTAGAAGCGCTTACATTTTCATCTTTAATTTATTCAAATGATTTTAGAAGCGATCTGTACTCATTTACCATATTATGCAAAGCAGAAATTAAGTCATGTTTAGATCGAAAGTCAATTACCTCTTCATCGGCAGATGACTTATCATCGGCCATTAAGCAATGCATCTCATATTCATCATCAGTAGAACAGTTGCCTTCGACCAGTTCACCTTCTGAACGCAACTGTAGAAAAGTCTCACATATATCTTTGCATTTGAACAAGACTTCACTTTTTGAAATATGTCTTTGTCAAGGGCGGAGAATAGTGAATCCTTTGCAATATTGTCCAATTTAGCTTTTCTTTTGTCATCAGTAGAACATTCATATCTGGGCTTATCAACATAATGAGCATCGGTAGATTATGGAGTTTCGAAGCTGATCTTCATAATTCTTATGGGTCCGCTGATGATGATATCCCACATATCATCATCCAAGGCAGCCACGTGTGCCTTCATACGAATCTTCCATTCATCAAAACTTTCAATATAGAATAATGGGATATTGCACAAAACTGAGGCCATCAGGTAGAGTATGCTATTAAGCAAGAACATTGGCTCTGATACCACTTATTAGGATCGGGTATGCAGATAGAAGGGGTGTTGAATATCTACACCGGATCTACTTAGCTATTTCAAAATCTGCTTTGGTCATGTTAACAACCAAAAGTTGTTTTCTTGTTTAAAGACTGATCAGTCGAAGAACTAAAGATAAGTGCATAAATAACTTGACTGATAAAACGAATAAGTTGAGCTGATGGCGATAGTCCAATGGTCGAATATCAGTAGAAGACAAGAGTCTACTGGTCTAATGAAAAACACATTAGACTACTGAAATGATCGCAGTAGACAAAGTCTGCTGGACTAAGAAAGACTTGGTGTCTATTGGCAAGCAGTATGTCTATAGTCTATTGCGTAGACACCAACAGTTAATATGAGCAGTAGTAAATACAAAATGTAAATGACATAAGAGTTGTTTCTCGGAAGTTCGAAGCACAAACGTTTCTGCATCTCTCATTCTTTCTTTGTATGACGGATACACTAGAAGACTTTGGTTTACAATTTTCAGTATATAACCTACTTAGGCTAATAACATACCAATTGCCTAAACTCCTAGTAATTCCACAACTGATATCACTTTACAGCCTGCATCTACACAAATCAATCTGACTCACTGTCACAACTGTTACAATAATTTTACAGAGATTTTGCTCTTATTAAGATGTAAAGTTCGGATGATTGTTCAATCAATTGCAACAATCAGATGTCACTAATGATCTCTTGACGATCTGATATGTCCATGGTGCGATTCTAGAATATGCTTCTTGAATAAGCGAATAACTCTTAGGCGAGGTTGAGCAGTAAATGAATGAATGATTATTCTCTGTGTTTGTCAGCCAAATTAGCTCAACAACCAAATATCTCACAACAACCACACCAACCCCTTAACTCTCTAAGGAGTCTTCATTATATAGTTCAAGAATCAAACGATAATATTGATTCCTGAAATACCCGTACTGGTGCTACAGCATTCTGTTGGCGTTAACTGATCTGTATTAAATGCATTGTCGTTAGTATCATGAAAACCTTTGGATGTATTTAATGATCTTCTGCATAACTGTATTATTTTCCTTATATAGCAAATGCCAGCTAATTGTACTGTCAACGTTCGGATATTTGAATGCTTCTACTGATGCTTGTCCACAATTATAAACATATCTTCTTTATGGTTGGTAGATATCAGCACCGGTAGAGTCCTTAGTGATCAGTAGATTCCTCTGTATAACATATCAGCACTTGGCCATCGGTAAACTTCATTCCGTTGAATCTATGGAAGGAAGTCTGCTTAGAAGATATTTATCAAAACCTGATATCCAACAACAACAACACAATATAGTCAAAATTACCATTGTCTACAACCCATAAGAACAAAGCAAAGAATGATAGTCCCCTATATTGAGCTAACAAAGGCCATAAAGATGTTAGTTTCCAAACGTCCTTTGCCATCTTGCAATGCCAATGTATATGAGTACTACTCTCAATATCATTAAGACATCTAGGACAAAAGGGATCAATTTGCATACCTCGTGAAGAAAGGTGTGCTCTTACATTACACAACAGCTTCCAAGTATGAATCTTGACTTTGTTCGGTATGTTGGAGCTCCATAGGTGTCGAAGGAAATGTGTGCTTGGACCATGGCCTCTACTGCTCCCCACAGCATCCAAATTCATAGCCACTTTGTACCCCGACTTTTACTTTATACTAGTACGTAGCACGTGCTTCGCACGCAGAGTCATATTTTGTACCTTATTATTGTTGTTATTATTTTTATTATTTAATTCAAATAGTAATTAGGATGTATAATTCGAATTTAAAGAATTTATATCAGTGGTTTATAGATTTTAATACATTAATAATTTACTTTAGTTAAATTTATTATTTCATAGAATTAATTGAGGTATGTGGGTTCCTCCTTTATTCGTATATCATGCCACTTCTTACTTTAATTTTTATATCAAATAATTTAGCATATAAATTTATTCTAATTATCTAAATGACATTGTTCTAACTTAGTTACCATCTTTATTTATTATGTTTATTGTTAAACACTTAACATTTTATTATATTTTAATTACTATTATTTATTATTTTTACTATTATTATTTAATTCAAGGATCTATAATATAAGATAATAACATTGTAACTTAAAAGTGATTTAATATGAAAAATGAAGAGGTGCAAGAATTTGTATTCATAGTTATATATTAAAATACATTTATTATAATATTCTTTAATCAGCATAAGATACAAACTTACATTTGTTATGAGGAAGACCGATAGAAAAGCATATCCATTGAATTTATTTTTCAAAATGCAGCGACTCCCTAATATCATAGGGTGCTCGTTCCTTTCCCAACCAAATATGTATGTTTGGTTGCTATAATATAATATAAAATATAATATTCATCTGTCTCATTCCATGTCGTTTCATTGCTCTTTTATTTAATATAGATAATTATTGTGCAGATAAATATTTATATTCATCTACATCGTCCCATGCGTTTCAGTGTTTAATTGTTTAATATAGATAATTATTTCTATTTAGTGCAAATAATTATTTTCTATTTAATGCAATTATTGCAGTCGTGTATTGAAAAATTCATCCTCCTTATCCTTGTCTATTGATATATTTATTTATTTATTATTATTATTATTTAGGCAAACAAAATTTTTTCAATAACATCCTTACCTTAAAATTACATTTTATATATATACCGTTTCTCATATTTGTTTTATACACAAATAGAGGAAAAATTGTTGATTCACAATGGAAAAACTTTGCCCTTTAATTCACACTTTTATAGATAGGTATATATATATATATATATATATATATATATATATATATAGTTTGTATGAGTATATGTATGTATATGTATGGATGAAGAAATGAAAGATGTATAGGTAATTTCACAATTAAAAAATATCTTAACATCCACACATTTATATGTATATAGAATATAGATATATAGATTAATGCTTATTGCAGTTGTGTATCGAAAAATTAATCCTCCTTACCCTTGCCTATTTGTATATTTATTTATTTATTATTATTATAGTTGTGTATTGAAAAATTAATCCTCCTTACCCTTGTCTATTTGTATATTTATTTATTTATTATTATTATTATTTAGGCAAACAATTTTTTTCCAATAACATCCTTACCTTAAAATTACATTTTACATATATACCCTTTCTCATATTTGTTTTATACACAATTAAGAGGAAAAACTTGTTAATTCACAATGGAAAAACTTCGCCTTTTAATTCACACTTTTATAGATAGGTAGGTAAATATATATATAGATTATATGAGTATAGATATGTATGTATATATATTGATGAAGGAATGAAGGATGTATATGTAATTTTACAATTGAAAAACCATCCCAATTATTATTATTTAGGCAAACAATTTTTTTCCAATAACATCCTTACCTTAAAATTACATTTTACATATATACCACTTAGTATATTTCATTTTATTATTTTTACTATTATTAATATTTTTAATAATTAGTAATTATGATGTACTAATTAAGAAAATAATCTTGTAAATTCAAAATGTGGAAAATGAAGAGGTGAGAATTTATATTATAGATTTTAATACATTATTAATTAATAACTAAATGAATGTTAATAACTCTACTATTCATTTTCCTTTTATGTCCCTTGTTAATATTATGAGTTTACAATTATATCCCTATGAAATTTTTATTTGTGTAAGAAAGTATAGGAAAAAAAGGGCAAAATTGTTAAATCACAATGAAAAACTTTGCCATTTGATCCATACTTTTATAGGAGTATAGATTCACTTTTCAAATCATAGAGCCAAACCACATTATCTTTCGGATCAGTAGAAGCCAACGGAATGCTGTAGATTAGAGGATGATCTATAAACCCTAAAGTTTGCCGGATCAGAGTCCAATCCCAATTTCCTTCGCGTACCCTCAAATTCACCATACTGAGATTAGAGGTTGTTATATGTTTAAAGGAATGTGGTCGAGGCATCCATGGGTCAAGAAAGACCCTTCTCTGACTCCCCAATCGAATCCACCACCTTATCCCCAACAGCATTAATCGTCGCCCCCATAACAGACTTCTCCACAAATAAGATGGGTTGCAGCTTTGCATTGAGAAAATCTGTTGAATGGAAATATTTGGCTTTCAAAAATTTTGAGCTTAAATCTACAGGTCGTGTGAGAATACGTCATCCTTGCTTAGAAATAAAGCTTGAACAAAACAAACTACATCACGGAATCACATACCTCCTTCATTCTTCGATTGACAAAGTTATTTCCAACGTGTCTAGTGTATTTTGTAATTGTCAGTGCTGCCTACCCACCAAAAATTGGTGATTATGGATTGGAGTTTAGAGCATAACATAAGAGGTAGTTTGAATAGTTGCATGGTGTAAATAGAAGTAGCCTGAGCAACAGCTTTAATAAAAATCTCACGACCACCTGAGGAAAAAAGTTTGTTTTTCCACATCTGTAACTTCTTCCAACTTTTTTCTTTCACTCCGTTAAAAACTCGACTCTTACTTCGTCCAACAAACGCCGACACACCAAAATAATGGTTATAAACTTCGGTAGGCTGCATACCCAAAATAGATGGGTTGATTGCTTCATGGCTGAGGTAGAATTGGGACTAAATATAAATGAGGATTTCTGCAAATTAATAACCTGTCCCGATGCATGGCATAAGTTATGAGCACCTCTTTGATGGTAGTACAAGTAGTAGCATCTGTTGTTCCAAAGAGGAGAGTGTCATCTGCAAAAATAAATAAATGGCTATCTGTAGAGCTCGCTGTGCACATTGAATGCCCTTGATATTACCCAATCTCATGTTAGTCTGTAGCAAGCTAGATAATCCCTCAGAACACATTAAATAGAGATAAGGTGATTGTAATGATTTCGTTCCGCTTTCGATCCCGATTGATAACCTGCAATCAAGAAACAAAACAGATCACAGTATACAATTTCAACTAATAAAACTATAAACTGAAATGCAAAGCAAGATTAAAGGGATTAGGGCTCAGGTCGAGCTGGGTATCCAATCAACGTCGTCACCGGGGAACCAAGGTATCATATCCAACAGATGGAGACACACTCTGCCCGAGAGCACTGCCCGAGACCACACTGCCCGAGCGCTGCCCAAGCACACAGCCAAGCACAGCCGCTGCCACAGCACCAAAGCACCAAGCTTTCTCACGGCAACACAGCACAGGGCATGCACACAGCACCACTCAAGCTCACGGCACACACACACAGCACCACCCACGGCAACTCAGCACCACACTAAGCACAAGCCAGCGCACACAGCACCAAGGCGCACACAGCACCACACTCCACCACAAGTCAGCGCACACAGCACCAAACCACTCACGGCCACAAGCCAGCGCACACAGCACCAAGCCACTCACGGCCACACACACCACAGCGCACACAGCACCAACCCAAGCACAAGGCGCACACAGCACCACACTCAAACCACCACACCAGCCCGAACCACTATGGAACAGGGATGAAAAAGGGGGGCGAAATTGCACACTGATTTCGGGTTTCAGAGGTGTTTGCCTCATCATGAACCAAGGCCAACATAAAGGCACCGAAGGGGAGACGAAGGGGAGGGAGCAAGTCCCAAGGATATGGACCAGCCGAAGAGGCGTGTGGCTGGGAAGCTTCTGGACGCATGGGAGTCCAAGGGTGAAAGGGGGGAGATGAAAGGGGAAGGCTGATGGTAAATGGGGCTCGGTTGTGGGGCTTGGTTATGGTAAGGAGGGAGAGGGCCAAAAGCCCAACAAGCAAATGAGTGGTAATGGGCCAAAACCCAACAATGATAAATGACGACCTTGGCGAAGACCCCATGTAGGGAACATAGGTATTAATGAGAATCAAAAATTCTGATGACTGAAGGTAATCTAGTATACATGATATCCACCTCTCGGAAAAGCCCACTTTGTTCATAACCGCAATAAGAAAAGGTCATTCGACCCTGTCATACACTTTGCCCATATCTGGCTTTAATGACATCAAACCTTTGCGGCCTTGCTTTCAACATCGTAATTTGTCTATCAGGGACAAAATCACTCTGCTCTGAAGAGATAAGAGTAGAGAGAACAGTTTTCAAATGGTTAGCCATAGTTTTAGAAATAATCTTAGATACCACATTGCACATAGTCGAAAATCCGAAACTGGACTAGGAGCTCAGATTTTAGGCACCAATGCAAGATGATCATAATTAAGAGGCTTAAAAGATGAAATATCATTCAGTACATACGAACATATTTGTGTGGTAACATTAGTCCAATTATCCTGGAAGAATCCCGCATGAAAATCGTCAGGTCCTGGGTTTGATGGCATTTTTTACATGGGACTTTTATGCAGTTTATATATTTCATTGGCTTTTATAAAACCAGGGTTATAAAATGATTCTTATAGACTTGTAGACTTTTTTTATAGAATTGTGTGGAAATTTATTACAAGATCTTAGAAATCTGTGAATATGGCATTTGAACCAACTGATTGTATAACTTTTTTCCTCTTGTGGTCTCTTCAACCTTGAGTGTGAGCGAGGGAGGATTTTTACATTTTATAATTGTATATAGGATTTCATGGTTTGTACTAAAAAAATTATAAGAATGAAAATCTATTGAAATTTTATATAACTGTAAATTTTTACGTAATTTTAGAAAGTCAAATTTGAGCATGACATGCAACCAAAAGATAAAGAGGGATTTTTTCTAAAATGGCCTTTTATGAATTACTATACTGAATTTTGGCATCAACTAAAATTATTATTTTTTAAAATAGTCTTAAGTTCCAAACATATCCTTTAAGTTCTTTTTTTTTTTTTTTAAAGTAGCCTTTTAACTACCATCCAAGTATGTCAATATAATCAAGGACATGTACGACGAAGTAGCATCCAAGGGTTTTAGATTAAGTAGGTCTAAAATTGAATATATGGAGTGTAGATTTAGTGGTCGTTCCTTTCGGGATTCCGGTGTTGTAGCACTAGGTGGTCAAGAGGTATCGATGAGCAGCAAGTTTCAATACATAGGTTCAGTTATCCAAAAGGATGGAAGGATTGACAGTGACGTTAACCACATGATTCAAGTTGGCTGGTTGAAATGGAGAAATGCCACCGGAGTTCTATGCGATCGTAATATCCCGCTGAAATTGAAGAGAAAGTTTTATAGAACCACCGTTAGACCCACAATGTTGTATGAGACAGAATTCCGGGCCACCAAAAGGAATCACATCCAAAATATGAGTGTGGCAGAGATGCGTATGCTTCGTTGGATGTGCGGTAAGACCAGAAAAGATAAAATAAGTGTTAGTATCGAATATGAGTGTTTAGAGGGGGGTGAATAAACACTCTACTAAAATTTATTTTTTTATATTTTCCTGGATTGATTTCACTTGGGTTAGCAAATGAAACCTATTTAATCAATTTTAATCTGAACAAACCACTGATAGTGTAAGTGTGGAATCGGTCTGTTCTTGGTTAGTAAGACCAGTCTGATGGCTTGAAACACGAAGTAGTGCAATATGTAAATAGACAGGATGTGTTTCTGGAAGTTCGAAGGCAATCCCTCTACGTCTCCCATTCTTCCAATATAGGAAGGATTCACTAGAAGACTTTGAGTAATACAATCCCGTTGTACAACCCCGATTCAGCTGGATTTACCCAACTACCAGACTGAAACTCCTAGTCTCTCAATCTGTTCAGACACAATCCATCTGACAGTTACGAAGAACTCACTCATCTATCTTAGAACAAATACAATTGATAGAGTGAATTACACTAAGCACAAATGATCCTTAAACGATCAAATATAACAATAAGACGTGCTTTCAACTTTGAGCAGATCGACAAGATGAAATCTTTCGATGATAGTGTTCTGCTCAAGTGGATGCTCAATAAGATGATTGATTGTTGATTTTGTATGCGTGTTGTATCTCTTGTATTTTCTCGTGTGTTGAGCATTTAAGTTGTACCTGTATATAAGCATTTCTGATATTTCCTTTTGTGTGCAACTCTTTACTTTGGTCAACCTCTGAACAAGCTGCAGTCTTCTATTTTAGACATTTTCCATTCTTGTATGTTCTTTCGGCGCTTGTCAGATAAGATCTGCTTTGTCTATTTATCATTTAACGTAACTTTAGTCTTTGGTCTATTTCAGCATTAAATGCAACATAAAATGCTTCAATAAATAGTCGTTGATTATTTGGACTGATGAACGAAGTTTGCTAACTTAGTCTAAATTGATAAGTTCTGATCTGATCTTCATTGATCTGCGTCGATCTGGTCTGTTCTGATCTGGTTGACATCTATCTGGTCTGTATCGATCTGGTTGACCCCGATCTGATCTGTTTTGTCATTGTCTTTATTGGTCTGGTCTGTTTTGTCATCTTTAAAATCCGAAACCAACAATAAGGAACGAAGATATTCGAGCTGAAGTATGTGTAGCTTATATAGAAGAGAAGATGCAAGAGATCCGCTTACGTTGATTTTGAGTTTTGTATATATTTATTTGTTGAACGCGAAGTTGAATAGAAATGGTATTTTAGGATATTTAAATAATATAAGGTTATTTGTATATTATTGAATAAAAAAGAATTATTTTTAAAAATAATCTATCGTAATATACTTTTGAATTATGAAATTACCGTTTTACATAGTAAGCTAAATAGGCTCTGGGATTCATTCATAGAGTTTCTGTTCATCGGCAATTTAATTATACCGATTTGACAAGGTCAGTGGAAAATTTCTTCTGATTGTATCTCACTGGTATGTTTTTGTTTCTCATTTTATGGATCCGATGTCGAAATTTAGTTTGCTGTGTCTCATCACCCATGAACTCATTGCAAAGATCGCCATGATTTGTTTTTGTTTTTTTTAATAAATTATCATTGAAGGAAATTGGACGTTATTGTTCCAAAATTGGGGAAGAAAAACCCTAATTGGAGTTTTTGATTGTCAAGAAGGAATTTTTTTTTATGGATCGATTTTAGAAGTTCCTCTTGTTTGAAGCGAATAAAATTTAAAGGCCATCTCACATTATTTGAGCTAACAAGGTTATACAAATCTTTTTACCGTTTGTTTTTGAAAAAAAATAAAGCGTATCGTTTAGAAACTCTGATGTTTTGGTTTAAGATGTTATTGCGCAGCTTGGTTCATAAACTTTTGAAACTAACACACCGAAAATTGAATTTATTCTTTACCTTCTTGAAGGAATCATTTAAAAAAAAAAAAAAAAAACCGCCTTATAAGGTCCAGTTATTGTGGTTCTGATTTGAGAATGCTCTAAAATTTTGGCTTTAAGGGTTGTAACACAAATTCCATAAGATCAACCAAGAGAACCAGAAAGATGGGTGTCGCATGCTTTTCGTATCGTCATTTTTCTTCTTACTGAAGGCAGTGATATTTACTAAAAAATCCCAAAATCTTCACTAAATTTACTACAAGTTATTCGATTTCTACAGTATTCTGCTGATGTCTATTACATTTGTGCTAGAAATTCACGGCTTTGATATATGTAATCTCTGACGGTTTACTGATAAATTGTGAAATATCCTTCAATTATACAAGATTTAAGGTGTTTTCGAAATTTAATACTGGATCCTTGAGAATATATTTGATATTGTAATAATATAAGTGCTAAAGTTCCTACATTTGCTTCTTTGTATTTCATTTTTTGCTGAACTAATGGTATTGAATTTATATTTTAAAGTGCAACCATTTTAAATGACGCAGGCCTTGTCTTATGCCTTGTTTTTCTTACACCGGATACATTTGCATCTTGATGATTTAGCAAGTATTTCATTTTAGTTCTTCTGATTCATTCTATGGTTAATGTAGCATACCTCAATCCATTGGAATTAAAGGCTTAGTTGTTGTTGTTATTCTACGTTATGTGGATATGATCTCATTATGAAAGAGAGGGTGTGAGAGTGAAGAGATTCTTGATATTCTTCTCGGACCTCTTTTTTGGTATTGTAGATGGATGGAGATTTAAATATCCATTCAAGGGATCCCGTACATCTTTATTGACAGTTCTTGGTTTATCTGACTATGGAATTGCACGTGAACATTTTCAATACTCGAGCTGAATCATCATGGATATCTCTTTCTAAAATGCTTGTCATCTAACTGCTTCAGAAAAAACAAAAGAAAATTTATTAACATTAGAAAAATGTAGAAAAGAGAATTCATGAATCACTACATGCTGCAGGAAATGGGGTTGTGGACGCTGCTGGAGGGCTGCCTGCTTCTTGCAAATGCGCTGGCCATATTAAATGAAGAGCGATTCCTGGCCCCCAGAGGATGGAGCTTCCAAGAGTATTCAGGGGTTAAGAGAAACTCATTCAAGGGGCAGATCCTTGGTCTCATATACGCTACCCAATACTTAAGAGTTCCTCTTATACTTCTCAATTTGCTCTGCATTGTTGTAAAACTGGTATCCGGCTAATTTTCCTCGCGTAACAAGGTTCACATCATTTCTTTTCTTTCGTTTTTTCGGTTTACTTGATTCAGAAGTTCTATTAAAGTTTATGAATTAAAATGTCAATGTAGTGTAATAGTTCCAGGCTTATTTGGTTGGGTTTATGAGATAATGGGATGATTCATGTCCGTTTAATTCAGCTTAAATCATTATCCATGTATATAACATTTTATTCTCATTTGTCTGAATCATCTATCATACAAAACAAAGCTTAAAATAAATGCCAAAGTTGATTGCATCTGCAGCTGAGTTGGATGGTATTGACTGGGTGCGATATTTGGATTTTTCTATTTCATATTATCCTCGGCATAGAACTGAGTTGGATGGTATTGAGTGGGTGCGATATTTTGGATTTTATCCTCGGCATAGAAAGAAAATTATATGCTACCCTGCCTGATACAAGGGATCACATACATTTCACATGGGTGGGTCTGGGTGGGTCCGCCGGAAAAATTATGGATCCCAAATATGAAAATGCAAATAATAATCTCTTAGATCTTTGGAAAAATTGTTGCTGTTCTGAGGGAGGACAACATACACCATTCATGTAGTATCTTTTTTTTTTTTTTTTCTTTTAAAAAAAAATTTCAAATGGATGGTGATGATGCCTCCGAGGACACTTCCCTTAAGAACATCATCAGACAAACTCTTTAGGATAGTATCCGTGAAAAGAATAGCTGACGCACATAGGCATTCGTGTCGCATCCACATGTGAAAAAGATCAGTTACGATGTAACAGATAAATAGAAATCATCTCTTTTCATTTACAAAAATCTCTTGCCGGTACATCCTACCAAATAAGGTAACAACCAACCTTGCAACTATCTAAAGCTGTTTTATTGGCATTTCTTGGCAACAATCAAATTTCTTCATCCAAAAAAAATTGAATACAAACATTCAAGATGATATATATATATATAACATCTTCTACAGGAGCGTGTGAGTAACAGCAATCAGCAATGTGTACAGCTGCTACACGTTGTACTCGGCCGTAGTCCCATTTATTCAGAACTGCTTTCCCAGCACCCTCCATATCTGCCAAGCAACTAACAAGCCAAATATTCCGGAATCGTTGGTTTTATCTCGCTGTCAGTTCTCGTATTTCATGATGCCACCTCATCAAGCCAAAACATTATGATACATGTTCCACAGTCATCGATTTACCAACCAACCAGGCTTAACTAATATATCTTTCTTGAAATCGCGATTTGTGACAGACGTTGACTCACCCAGACGTCGATAACACTGCAATGAAGGCGAGTCTCAACTTTCAATTAGTTACAACCATGATCTCAACCTCATGCATTATTAATAACCGTACAGAACTTTAGGGGAACTAGGCAATGAAGGGCAGGGGCATGGGCGGGGGCTGGGCGGGGAGATACAGTGGAGGTAGATGGGTCAAGGGCAGACTCAACAGTCAACACCATCATCGATACCAACAGGAAAAACAAGAGAAGTATCCTACGGGGCAATAAAAACTAGGACAAGATATACTTCTTATAGTGCCATCTGATTTAATTTCAAACTATAGTTTAAAAGTCCAAAGAAAAAAAAAACTATAGTTCAAAAGGGCATTACAAACCTTGTAACAAACAATGGTATCATCTGGATACATGGCAAATAGTTTAGTACCGAGACGAGCATGGCAAGAATCACAAACGCTTTCATCATCAATCAGTACACGGCGCGATCTTTCTTCCAATCTTGCCAAACTTGAATCAACATGCAAGGCATGGGATAAATTATGAACAATCTGACAAAAGCAAGAACTCTATCAATTTTCAGCACATGACTAGAAATCAAGTAAATGTATCTCAAAGAATTATACAGATTTAAAGAGAATCATTTTAGAATATGAAAAACAGATTGAAGTTTGAGAATCTAAAGCACATATTCCTAGAGCAGAGGACCAAACACTAATTTTTGGGCCTTCTGTGAAGTCGTAAATAGCAACAGGAGTATAACAAAAACATACTAGTCCTTGCCGATGATGATGATGCCGAGCTTTAAGCATCCTTAGTATTGTCGCTGAGGCAAGCTGCAGGGGTGTATCAGAAGACAATCTCTGCAGAAGAAACAAAAGTGCTGAACCCAAAACAATCAATTATGTAACTATTAACCAAAAACAATACGCATTAGAAATTGCATCTTTCTTGAGCCATTACACTTGTAGACAGAATTGATGGCAGCTAAAAGTTACCAGCTAAGACTTACCAAGATATTTTGTACTCAAGTCTGATAAATATTTAGTCTTGGTCTCTACTCAATTCCTTATACCAAAAGTTCTTTTGTGTCCATTTATCATAGACAACATATACAAGTACCAGGGTATATGCCTATCAACCTCCAAAAAGAGAGTGAATCGGAGAGAAGAGGGCTCCTTAAATCATCACCGCAAAATATTAGCACCACAGAGGAAGGATTACATCACTAATAGTCTAATATCAGGTCAAACCTAAACGAGTGTACACAAACCACATGCTACAGGCCAATAATGGAAAACACGTTCATATTAGAGGTAGCATACATCATCTTGGCCAGAATATGTGTATTACATCTTTAACACATTTAACATATAATTTGCAATATTTTTCATCTTTAGCTTGCCTTTTCATCCTGATGGTACTTTCAAAGGAGTATTACAGTATATTACCAAAGGGTTTATTTCATTGACATACCAGCACAGGCAGGAATTCGTGCCAAAAAAATCCAACACACATGCCAGAACAATTATACAAATCTAAAGTAACTATAGTGACAAGTTTCCCAGAGAATATTATGTGTAATATTTGTATAACATTAACTGAAGACTTGAAATAAGAAATAGCGTCAAATATCTGAAACACTAAGATAAATTAGCTTTTCTCCAGCATATCTGAGCATCCGATGCAATAAGATGCATAATTATTTTGTCTAGCATAAGAAGCATAAAATTCTTAGACAAAGTAATTCATTGCAATTAAAGACACTAGACTGGAATCTACAAATTAACTACATAAGCATTTTCACCTTTGAAACCTAACTTTCTAAAACCATCTCCTAATCATGAATCCAGAGCATTTCAAGAGCAAAAGTTAATGGTTTATGGAGCAAGGGGGGAGAATTTCATACCTCCAACACTTGCATCGGGTCTAGCATCTCTCCGTGATTGTGAAGAAGATGGACAGCAGCGTCAAACATGGGTCCTCTGCCATCTTTTGGATCCAAATACATCTCAAGTAACCTAAAATGGGAAAAATGACGTGAGCCGTGAGGATAGCACCAAGACCAATATTCATGGAGCCATCAAGATATCAAAATGGACTGACTGGATATAAGCTTCTGATCTACCAATCTCCACACAATATTGTTCGGCAGCTTCATAATTCTCCAATTTCCTAATACAAAAAGAAAAGACAAATAAAAAAAGTCCAATCACCCCTATACACAGGACACACATTCATCAGTTACAATTAGGGGGAACTGAATCTTCTATGATTACCAAGGGTAATATAATGCAAAAAGCATGATGCCGATGAGATATTTCAGAGATCATACAAAATGAAGCATGACAACAATTGAGAATACAGAGAAGTCTAGAGTCATACATGATACATCACAGTTCAATTGATTGAAGGAGGAAAGGCAGTGATATACAACTTTTAAAAAGCATAATCGTTGACTAACAACCATTACAAAACTACTCGGAAAATTAAGAGACAAGGTTGAACAAACATTTTCACTTAAACAGCAGGCTTACAAGGCAAAAATCTGAAGCACTAGCATTTCTTGACCAAGCTTCCTGTATAGAATAGCCTGCCAAAAACAGTAGGGCAAAATCATATATATTGATAAACCAGGCAAAAAAGCCATCACCACCAGCGACAGTTCATTAACTGGACAAACATTTCAAATGCTCAATAGTCTCATGGGAACTGCGTGCATCATTAGGATAAGTTGACCAGATAAATGCTAGAGGACCTTTTCTAGCCATAGGTCAGACTCTTCAATCATATCAAGGACCTCTTCTGCATCATACAAGTCTGATGACTGTAAGAAAATCTGGAATCTTTCTCTGACAGGACTTTCAAATATTGTGCTCCTTCCGAGATCAGAAACATTTGTCTTATTCTCTGGAATTCCAACCACAGAAAGCGGTGGACGCTCCATCTCATAAGTTTGAAGTGCTGACTTGGCAAGTAGGAGGGCATATGCGGTATGAAACTGAGAGTCCTCGGAGTCTTGATCTTCAATCAGCCACTGGAGATATCTGCATAAAAAAGGTGACAAAGATATTAATATAATTACAGTAATATATGTGATGCTCTAGAGATGGCAGTGTTAAAATATCAGGGGCAAAAACTGTATTTGTACTGATAATTTTAATGCATTCATACACAAGTCAGTATAATGATATCTAAGAATCAATCCACAGACATAAAATGGTGGTGTAAAATGAATTTGTTAGGAAAAATTTAATCTGCAGAATGTTTCAACACACAACGAACAAGAACACAATCGAAATTCTTAGGAAAAAGAAATAAATATTGCTGGCATAAACTCAACAGGAATTACAATAGAAAAATAAACTGAAATCACTCTTGCTCTCTATTACTCAAGGAGGGGAAACCTCCTTGCCCAAGCCAAGGTTGTCACTCTCAACAATATTCTGTTATGATCACTATCTCTGTCACTTTCACTCTTTATTCTCTCCCCATGCTAACGGATTACTCTCCTTCTCTCACTTGCTGGTGGGCTCTTCTTCTATAAACTAGAAAGTCTTGGGCCTTGCTTCATGGGCTTCATTCCTTGATTCGTTGCCAAATTCTCTTCCCGTATCAGAACCCAATCAATTTAATCTTATTTTAATTAATTTGGGTAGAACCATTGTGCTGCAAGTCAAATTGTAGTGGACAGCAACAGGTATAATTACAAGAACCATTTCCATAAGAGATAAAGCTATGGTTCATTTGGGTTTTCCACTACTTTGAAATTTAAAATTTTTGAAAGTGGTTCTGTGGAAAAAAATTACAATGCAAAATTTGTTTTACAGTGCTTACTAAGGTCTGTGTACAAAGTGCATCTCCAAACTACATTTTTACTGTACAAAAAAGAACACAACTCTTTCTAAAACAATCAACTTAAAAGTAATACAAAGCCCAACCAAACACCAGAAAAACTCATTCAATTGAATTAACATTATTAAAGGTCTGCTATAAAAAAAATTTGAAAATTAATTTTTTTAACAAAAAAACTTGAAAAAATAGTTGGAAGAACTTTGGGTTTGAGAATGAATACGTGACACAGTTAATAGTAGGTATCTGAAGAACATGAAACCATGCAGGCTATTGGATATTTATTGTAGACAAACTGGGTTAATAACTTTTTTTCCTTGTGTTTTGGGTGAAGAATGAACGTCCCTGTGAAACAAGATGATGATAATAAACATTAGAGCCATAAAACTGTAGAATATAGATATGGGATATGGACAAGGAACGCATATTAAATAGCCTCCATTTCTTTGTCGCTGTCCCAAAAATCCCTAAGAAACAAATAATAAAATTGACAACATATCCTGAAACGGTTATAGTTTATCGTGGCTACATACAGCAACATAAATGTAAAGAATACCAGGGCATACCTTTGAAGAATTTCAACTTTTTTGGGATCAATAGCACATAAAACTTTATCTGTAAAAAAATAGGGAAAAAACTTCACCAACCAAACAGAAACTACATGCAAAATGTAAGAGCCCAAAAAGAATACTAACTATATATGAGTTTGGACAACATTGAAAATTCTTGCAAACAATTTTTTTAAATAATTGTGAACACTTATTTAGCTGCACATAAAGCAAAGGACATTGGCAACAACCATGACAAAGGGCCTAAAATAGACAAGAAATTGAACAATCACAGAACTAGAATATCCAATACTAAAAAACAAAAACAGACTGAACGAACACCTGGGGGCAGCAGGAGGATGCAGCAATTTATTCAGCTTCTTAACCAGATTCTAAACCGACCAGAACAAATATTGAATTAATCCTCATTTTCAAAGTACTCAAAGTTTAAAAGCCATCCAATTATTAATTATTAAAAGGTACAGTTAAAATCCATAATTTGTGATAAAAAAAAGAAATGAAATTGACTCAAAAGATGCTGTCCATGTAGAAAGTTGCATATATTATAACTGGTGATATATGAGTATAAGGTTTGGTTTGTGTTTTTGCCAATTAGTGCATCATATCAAAGACAAGGGGTCGTGCATTCAAATAATTTTGGCTATATATGGTATTAGAAAGTTTTTTAGTCCAATCAAGAATTTTCTTCTCTCGGGAATTAATAAAAAAATTTCATAATTCAAAAATGTCATAGGTCCCTTAGTAGAATGTTCAGGGCAAAACAATCAGGGTTGGTGTTTGATAAAATAACAAGTATCAGGAAACTACATGCTCGTTATTAGTCTTGCCTGGTAATAGTAAATTTGTTCTTTTCTCTGACATCAAAATTTGGACTGCTAGCACCTGGCTGATATCTGCAATCTAATGGAGAACAACAAATATCATCAGCATTTAGATATAAAGCAAAAAAGGTGAGTAAACCGACAAGGCCATAGTTCTTTGACATAAATATGAATGAAGCTGCCACAAGAAATTAAAAGGCCAATCAGATAATTTTTTCACATACCCATCCAAGGTTTTGAAGTACAAGTTCTTGGTCAGAGGACTCCTCAAGAATCCTAGATGCCTCAATTGCAGCCATCTCCCAACTTAATGGCTCTCGTGAATCAGTTTCCTCATAATGATCTTTATGATAGCTGGTTGATGAATAATTTCTGGCCAATATACGCCAGATGGTGAGAGCCTTGTCACTCATCCCCTTACCAGCATACAAAAATGCAAGTGTGCGTAAATGCCCAGATTCATGGAGCAATGTTTCAAGCTCCTCCTGTACTGCCCATTGAATTATTATAGTCATTATTTGACTATGAATTTTTCATTTACCAACAATTACACAAGCTTAAACTCATTAAATTCAACTAGAAAAAAAAAAAAAAAAAAACCATGCTGGTTTAAGTTCATAACACTTAATGCCCACTTGAACTGACACTCTAAATGAAAATCTGGAATAACGTACCCCTAAAGAAATTGTAGGCTTCTAACAAGAAATCATTCAATCAATATTTTTATTTTTAACGTGTGCATTATCGACTCTTAATCACTAAACAGAACAGTAAGTAAAGTAAGTGAAACACAACATTGCCAACCATAAAAATCAGAAATCATCCAAGTGGGTCTAGAGATATGACTGAACTTTAATCATAATTTTTCACATTAAAAAGGAGAAAAAAAAAAGGCAAGTGAGCAATAAATGATTTTTTAGCTAAGCAAGTGAGAAAGGTATAGTAACGCCAACCACTACACAGCTGTTCTCAGAAGATGCAAGTTTTTCCATATCTTCAACACAATTGAGAGCTCTATATAGGTACATCAAAAGTGTGTCAACTCCCTCCTTAACTGAAAGAGCCAAATCTCTATCACGGAAAGCTTGTAAGTATCTGTAGCAAATGAGCAATTAGAAAGGAAAGAGTGATTGAAAATGGAAATATATCATAGAACTAAAGAACAAAAATTTCATTGTTATGAATGTCAAATAATTATCAACTTAAAATCATAAACACCTTATCATGTTTTTTATTGCAGAGTCCAATAGATCAGACCTACTGGGTGGATTTAGAAGAAACTCATCATCAACAGCAGTCTCCACGCCTGCCTTTTTCAGAAATACAGCTCTTTGAATAGCTGTCAATCCATTATCTATTACATTTTCAATAGGTGCTGGAGGAGGATGCAAGCCCCAATATCGATTCCGTGGAACCTAAAAATTCTCAAACAGTTCAATGAACATTATGTGTGATTCATTATCAAGTGCGAGTGAAATCATGTCATATACACTCAAAACGTACACATATTTCCATGTGCAATTAAATGGTTAGAAGATGAAACAAATAATGAAATATATTCAAGCATTCCACTGTATCAAATACTCAGCAGAAACGTTAAATATCAGAAGCCACAAGATAGCAGTATATCCCATCTCTTTGGTCATCATTGGAAGGCCCTCCAAGCATAAATCTCAAGCACTTCAATATTTTTATTGAATGATAACACATGGAGTAAATACTTAACTTTGTGGGATAACCCGCTAATTCAGATGGCATACAAAAGTAATTAACTTGAATAATAATATTGCATCTGACATCTAAATTCTGAGGTATGTGGATCCCTATTCAATGGAATACATCTCCACATCACCAGAAGTACCAAATGATAACATGGTAAAACTTCTTATAGAATATAGTAATAGAGTGCCACAAATAAATGCCAATGGGCAAAAAGAAACCTTGCCAAAATGAAATCATTTATGTAGACAAAATAACGGCCATTCAGCACATACCAACAGGGTCCAGCGATTTGGGTCCCGCATAATGAATGGAAAAATTTCAGAAGGCTGCATGTTTTCTGAAAGCAAGAAGTGATCTACTGCTTCCTTGAAATGCAAGTCAAAGAGCAAGAGAAATCCCACCTGCGCATGAACAAAGGAGAGTACATCCTTTGCCATTTCACCTTCATTCTCAAGCTCATCAATCAATGAGGTGGCTTCTTTGAAGTTCTTTTTCCGCAGGAGATCCTTGATTTGCTTTTCTCCAGAAACTTTCCCATAGCAAACAACCTTGATAGAACATAATAAGTACATAATCAGGACCTTCTGAAAGCATCTAACAAGATAATGACACTCTAACTCTCACTCTTACTTCGAATTTGATAATCGCGCAAATTTGAGATATTAGAGCAAGTAGAAAGTGTTTTATCTGATGAATTAGCTTCACATGCTGGGGAAAGACTAACTTTTAGCTCAAACTTCAAATAACAGTGGAAAGCACATAATATTAAACGCACCTTTGACCTAGACGCAACAACAAGAAGCTTCCCATTTTCTGTCCCCTCATCTGCCACCACGCATGGGCCAGCACCTCCATCCCCAAGATCCATCCTCTGTACACAAATTCCCGTTTTCTTGTGATGCATTTCTACCTTCATGTTCCTCGTGGACACCACATAACTTCCTATTTCTGTTATAGAATCTGGAGTCTCCTTAAACACCAAACTCCCTCCTACAGGATTCCCTTCCATATCCGCAATGATACCAACATTATCTACCATTAACAACACCCTCACCTCGTTGACCAACAATCTCAGTCGTGGCACACTTGAAGCATCCGGTAGCGAAAAGATTAATTGATATTTTCCATTTAGAATATTATACAAATAGTACCCAATCTTTGTACCAACAAAGATAGAATCATCAATCCACAATGAAGTTGTAATGATCCCATCAAAAATCCCCTGAAACTCCTTCAAGATTACTAACGTCCCACTCAAAATCAATTCCGTCAATACCAATTTTTTCCCGATCCCAATCGCAAAAAAGTTATTATAGTGACCATTACCATTAGTGGTGTAATTTCCGCTGTTCGATCTTTCTAGAAAGATTTTAGAACCATTTTTTTGGCTTTGGAATTTACGAGAAAATGCAGTGACGCCTTTAAAAAGGCTAATTCTTTTAGCAGGTTCGAGTAAAGAGGAGTCGATAAGAAACAAAAATCCATCAGAGAGGACAATTACTTTACGGATATGGGCAAGGGGAGTAATTGAATTCACGGGACTGCCGCTTCCAGAGACAGAGATGTGTCTAAGGAAAGAGATTTGGGGAGGCGCACTAGGGGAAATTTGGAAGGAGTATAAGAACAAAGTGCCGGATAGAGTGCCAGCGTATATTAGGGCTTGGTCTTCCGAGAGTTTGGAGAGTGCTGCATAGCTAGTCGGAGAGTTACCAGAATCGATGGCGGATTCTGCGAGGGGTTCAAGAATTGTCCGCAACTTGGGTTTGACGGCCATTGACGATAATATAATTCAGGCACCTGGCATCGATGAGGCGAAGCAACACTACACAAGACAGTCGTATAAAAACACAGCCCCACCGAACCGAATTTTTCGTCAAAACCGAACAAACCGAGCCAAATATTTTCTCACCCTTTGCATTTCTTCGCGGCTACAGACAAGAGAAAATGAGAAGGGGTCCGAAGATGCTGCGGCAAAGGCTGTCGATGTAAGATTCCGGCGATGCTGCGGCAAAGGCTGTCGATGTAAGATTCCGGCGATGCTGCGGCAAAGGCTGTCGATGTAAGATTCCGGCGATGCTGCGGCCAAGGCAATCGATGTAAGCTTCGACGTTGGTTCTCTTCGATTAGTTGATTCAAAAGTTAGGGCATCTTAGCAAAGCAAGGCCATCAACTAAGGACTGATTTTGAGTTTATTTTTGAGTCTGGTGTACTGGTAGATTTGTCCAGCTGTTAATGAAAGCTTTCCAAAAAAAAACTTTGGTTAATCCGATACAATATTTTTTTAAACGCATTTTTTAAATAACAATATACATAAATTAGCATATCAACTATTTTAGATCAATCATATTGAATTGGTCCATAAATATAGCACAAATCGAATTTATACGAGTATTTTAACATATCAACCATTTTAGATCAATAATATTGAGCTAGTATATAAATAGATCTATACGAGTATTTTCTGCTAATCTAAGTCTAACTTTTTTGATATTTTTAGATTCATCATTAATACTTTTTTCTTGATAATGTTTTGTGATGTATGTACTTCTTATTCATATATGCGCTAAATTGTCCCGAAATTAAATTTAAAAAAATATAGAAATTTAATTTTGTATATGATATCACCAAAAAGCGTGACTACCTTCTGATATCAATAGGAGGTGAGCAATACCTACATGTTTCTTCAATGTAAATAATAACGTCAATATTGCTTAGGATCATCACCTGAAATCACGAAATAAACGTGAGAAGGGGACCGGAAGTTTTCCGACGTGTCCCCTCCGACGCTCAAGTCAGGTGAGAGGATACGAGAAAATATATATTTGTAAAGTATGAGGATTGTTAATGAATGAGTTGATACCCCAAACCTGGTATTTATAGGCAGAGATCCAAGAGTTACCATGGAGCAATGACTTCTTCCATATTTATCCAAATTTTACAAGATATGCTAAGATCTTGTGAATACAATCAAATCTCAGATATTGCTCCATGGATCTAGGACTTGCCTAGTTTAGGGGACTCAGTTTTCTTGTTATGCCCACGTATCAAGCAGGGAATGAAAAGAGCTCGGCCAATGAGCTCGGGTCCCAAAAGAGGTCGTCAGGTAGTTTGGCGAAGGGCCAACAAGTGAGGTGGAACACGTCAAACAAGCAGGTCGGTCCTAACAAAGAGTTCGGAAGAACATGCGAGGTCTTTTGAAGAAGGTCAATTAATACATTACGGAGCCAGGTCGGCTCATCAGATGATGGCTTCTTATTAAGGGGTATCACAGTCCCCCTCCCAGTCGAGCTGACGTCGTAGACCAGAAGTTCGTATGTGCTAAGTTAACATGATGAGCCAGCTTTTCTGATATCCCAAATTCCAACCGTTGGGCCGTCTGTTTGTATTCCGAGGCAAATCCTGACCGTCCAACGCATCGTACGGCCCTGATTCGGGGAGGTCCCCCTATATATAGAGTATGTTTGGTCCCCCATTGTCTACTTTTGCAACTCTTGAAACAGATCGGCTCCGACCTCTTTTGCATCATTCTCCATTTTTCTCTTTCTGAAAACTCCTAGCTACGTTTATTCTTAGCTGTTTTGTTTAAGAATGTCTTCCTCCCCTGATCGATTATTTCATTCCCCTCTAACTGACGAGAATCTTAGGGCGGTGGATCAGTACGATTTTTTTTTATCCCGAATGGATTGCCCTCCCTGAGGGAGTGGTTCGAACTGAGGAAGTTGAACCAACTAAGGAAGTTGTGCGAACTGAGGATCCCAGGAAGCTGGGACCTCGGCTGGGCACGAACTTCACATTGCTGAGGCAAGCCCTCATCTTAGATCGGAGTCCCCTCCTGGTAACTATCCTTGGTACGAACTGTATGTCCCTGCTTTGGATGAGTCAGATGAGGCCCAAATACGCAAGCTCAGCCAAGCCCCTTCTGACCATGAATTCATATTCCCATCCTCCTCCCAACGGCTTCACCAACCTCATGAGGGTTACTACACCTTTTACCAGGGGCAGCTGGAGGGGGGTTTACGTTTTCCTCTTCCTGAGTTCTTTCAAGAGCTCAGTACCTTTATCAACTTAATCTTAGCCAATTCTTCCCCAACTCCTTCCGTATTTTATGTAGCCTTGTAGTTATTTTTAGGGTGTTGGGGTTACCTTATGACAACCCCTCCCTTTCTACTTCTTCCACATCAAGAGATCCGATGAGGGACTCTGGTATATGACCAGCCGACCTGGTTGTGCCTTTGTTGGGGGGTATCCTATTAAGATCAAAGATTAAAAGAACTATTTCTTTTTTGTTAAACCTCCTCGGCATGGGTATGTTTGGTGTGCGCTTATCGTGTACGCCAAAATTAATCCCACTCAATCCTCAAGATTGATAACAATAACGTAGTAGTGTGAGTAGGGATCGATCCCATGAGGAGGTGTGAATTATTGTGTTAATGAAAATCAAAATCAAAACAATAAAAGATGGGGTTGTGAATGAATTATACTAATTAAAATTAAAAACAAAGATTAACTAATGAAAGCGATTCTTGGTATCGGTCGACTCTTCCTTGGAATTATCATCTATTTCATCGATTTACAAAAGACTCAATTTTTCATATGAATATTCATCGTTGGACGTTTAATCCAATAATCAAAGTCCTATCTCCCCTTACGTTTAGTTAAGTAGCCCAAGCGTTCTAGTTTAACCCTTATCAAACAATCAATCAAAATACAAGCGATTAAGATTTAAATCGATGATAGCATATGAACTAGTGAGATCGATGAAGCTAAACAACATAATCCAAGCGTCTATGTTTAATCTAGTCAAGTGTTCTTATTAAGAATGTAACGAACTCACAAGCGAAAATTCATCAATCTTAGTTGCTTCGTAAATTAGAGGGATCAAATGATTCCGTATTCGATATCTAATTTAGCATTAGATTTCATGCCAGTTATTAGGTTGTCAATCCAATAAACAAACACAACAATCATATCAATAAAATTATAAAAACTCTTGATACTCAATAAAATTGATAAATAAAGAGTAAGAATCTCCCCAAGATAAATAAAATCCAAGGATTTTTCTTCCTCAACCAAGAATTAAAAACTAGCTAGACATAATCTAATAAAAACTATAAATAGAAACAAGGGAAAGAAAACTAATCCGATCTCCGCTCGTCGAGGTGTCAATTCCGTCTTCGGTTCGATCTTCGTAGCGTTCTTCAACAAAATTGAAAGAAAAAATATAAAACTATCATAAACTACTCTACCCTAACTATCTAGATTGTTCAAAGGTTTCGAGTTCTATATGTAGGGAGACTAATGGAGTAGGTTAGAATCCATGTGGGAAGGAAAGAAATCAAGTCTTTACACTTTCCAAAACTCTGTTGGCGTAGCTACGCCAGAAAATGGCGTAAAGACGCCTGATGACGTGTCAAAAATATGGCTTCCCATGTTTCTGGCGTATTTACGCGTAAAAGTGGCGTATTTACACCTGTCTTCAATTTTCAGAATTTAAATTGCCGTAGCATTGGCATAATTACGCCTAGTAATGGCGTAATTACGTCTGTCTTCAAATTTTCTGGCGAGTTTTGTATTTTGGCCGTCACTTTCTCGTACCAACTCCGAATTTGATGAATCAGCTGTCCACGCGAAGATAACTCAAAGTTCTACAACTTTTCTATGGACTACATTTCCAAAACTTGGCTTGAACATATATAAATTTGAGGAGAAATGAGTGACATGTGTCTTAGATTCTGGATTTTTCCTCTTTTCTTCAACTTTACTCCTTCTTTCATCATTTTAGCTTGATTTCTTCACATTTTCCTACATTTACACAAATATACGATTAGGTAGCATATATATCAATTTATCTATCAAAATATACCAAATCGTAGACAATTAAGCGTAATAGATGTGTCTATTTCTAGTCACATCAATGTTGTACTGATTAGATAGATTATCTCCCGGTTCTCTCGTCTCCACCTAAAAATTTCAAAAAGAGCCCCCTCTACTTAGATGTAATGAGAGTCATTTAGGGCCACTGTTTCAATTCATCTAAGATGTTGGTGGAGGGCTGAGTCCGGCCGATCTAACTTTGAGGGGGAGAGCTGGTATTTTTTCAAGCAAGCTTTAATAGCTATTTTATTCTAAGTATTTTCTGCTAGGTCTGGCTGATCTCTTTACTTGTTCATCCAGACGACAGAGTCATGAGATCGCTAGTGCTGAAGGCTATTCAAAAGTGGAAGCAAAAACATGCCCACTCCCAAGCAGCTGAGGGAGTGACTATTGTGGACGTTGTAGCTGAGAGTCCTACCGCCGAGGAGGCTCCCCTCTCTAGGAAAAAAACGGGCTACACCAGGGGGATCTGTAGGGTCTTCGGCTATAGAAGCTCAGCCTATGAGGCAAGTTCGAGCTCGAACTGATCCGTCTGACCCTCCGGCAGCAGGTGAGAAAAGGGGTGAGCCAGCTCGGGTTGAGAGGCGTCGTGAGCGGGTGATGGAGGCCTACAGGGGAGGAGTTAGGCTTGTTGGGGAAGGGCCGATCACAGTTTCCTTAGCTGTGGCTCGTGACCTGACTAATGCAGAGGATGCTCTCTATATGAACCAACTAAGCTAAGGTTACCTAATCACCCGTACTGGTAGCTTTCTTACCAAGGCCATGCTCTTGATGGGGGAGTTTACATCCATGGCTTCTTTCATCCAAAGACAGTCTCTGAAAGACACCAAGGTGTTTGAGGCTATGCAAGACTCACTGGCCGAGGCCAAATCCTTGCATGAGAAGGAAGTCTCTGAGCTTAAAGCTCAGATCGACAAGAAGTATGTTGCTGAAGTTGAGGATCGTTCCTTGATTGAGGCACAAAAACGCCAGCATGAAACTGACATGCGGGAGCTTCGTAATGAGCTAGCCTTGGTTAATGGGTTAGCTAACTCTGCCGAGCAGGAGCTTGCTAAGACTCAGAAGCAGGCAGCTGAGGAAAAACAAAAATATGAAGAGTTGGTAAGGGAGAAGCTTCTTACTTTCATTGAGGCTGGTTTCTAAGGATGTCTTAGTCAGATCCAAGAGCGAGGTTGTCTTGTACCTGACGTGTACTTTCTGGATGTAGAGAAAATAGCTGCCATTCTCCCACTGACCTTTAGATATGAGTTCCCCCTTTTAGTTCGTACTCCTCTCTGTTTTTGTAATCACTTTCTCTTGATTTTAATAGAATTGCTGAATTAGCTCGGTCACGTTTAATAAATTACCACGTAATGGCAAAGTTTAAACAGATAGGACCAAGCATGAATTAGCTCGGTCTCGTTTAATAAATTAACACGTAATGACAAAGTTAAAACAAACAGGACCAAGCATGAATTTAGCTCGGCCATGTTAAATAAAATACCAAGTAATGGCAAAGTTTAAACAGATAGGACCAATCATGAATTAGCTCGGCCGCGTTCAATAAATTACCACGTAGTGGCTAAGTTTAAACAGATAGGACCAAGCATGAATTAGCTCGGCCACGTGCAATAAATTACCACGTAATTTCAAAGTTTAAACAGATAAGACCAAGCATGAATTAACTCGGTCCCGTTTAATAAATTACCACGTAATGGCAAAGTTTAAACAGATAGGACCAATCATGAATTAGCTCGGTCTTGTTTAGTAAATTACCACGTGATGACAAAGTTAAAACAGACAGGACCAAGCATGAATTAGCTCGTCCACGTTCAATAAATTACCACGTAATGGTAAAGTTTAAACAGACAGGACCAAGCATGAATTAGCTCGACTATATTAAATACATTACCACGTAATGGCAAAGTTAAGACAGATAGGACCAATCATGAATTAGCTCGGCCACGTTCAATAAATTACCACGTAATGACAACGTTTAAACATATAGGACCAAACATGAATTAGCTCGGCCACGTTCAATAAATTACCACATAATGTCAAAGGTAAAACAGATATGACCAAGCATGAATTAGCTCGGTCCCGTTTAATAAATTACCACGCAATGATAAAGTTTAAACATATAGGACCAAGCATGAATTAGCACGGTACCGTTTAATAAATTATCACGCGATGGCAAAGTTAAAAGAGACATGACCAATCATGGATTAGCTCAGCCACGTTCAATAAATTACCACGTAATGACAAAGTTTAAACAGACAGGACCAAGCATGAATTTGCTCATCTATGATCGGGTGAATGACCTGAGCCTGGCATAACCAGGGCTGAGGTGAGCTCGTCGTAAACGTGCTCCTGAGGTCGGATGAAAACCCTTGGGCATGGCGTAACCAGAGCTGAGGTGAGCTCGTCGTAAACGTGCTCCTGAAGTCGGGTGAAAACCCTTGGGCCTGGCGTAACCTGGGCTGAGGTGAGCTCGTCGTAAACATGCTCATGAGGTCGGGTGAAAACCCTTGGGCCTGGCGTAACCAGGGCTGAGATGAGCTCGTCGTAAATGTGATCATGAGGTCGGGTGAAAACCATTGGGCTTGGCGTAACCAGGGCTGAGGTGAGCTCGTCGTAAACATGCTCATGAGGTCGGTGAAAACCCTTGGGCTTTGCGTAACCAGGGATGAGGTGAGCTCATCGTAAATGTGCTCATGAGGTCGGGTGAAAACCCTTGGGCCTGGCGTAACCAGAGCTGAGGTGAGCTCGTCATAAACGTGCTCCTGAGGTCATGTGAAAACCCTTGAATAATTATGTAGATCACAAATCGTAAAATTCTCAAACTTGTAGTGAAATAATGAAAGAGTAAATCATCCAAAAACACAAACTTTGCAACAAGAGAAAGCTAAAAGACATGAACTAAGAATAATATTTGTGGAGGTGATATGCATTCCAATGCCTCTTTAATGTCTTCCTATCATGGTCTTCTAAGTAATAAGCTCATGAGCTTAGCTTTTCCACAATCTTAAAGGGTCCTTCTCACTTAGATCTAGCTTGCCTAGTTGCACCTCTTGCACCTTTCTTAGTACTAGGTCTCCGACTTGGAAAGTCTTCTGAATAACTCGCTGGTTATACAAACTTGCAATACGACTGCGGTAGGCTTCTATTATGATGATGGCAGCTTCCCTTCTTTCTTCAATTAAATCAAATCAGCAGCTCTTCTCTCACTGTTCTGCTCATCATAGAAATGTACTCTTGATGATTCTACTCCAATTTCAGCTGAGAGGACAGCCTATTTTCATAGACCATACTGAATGGTGTTTCACATGTTCCCATCTTTGGTGTAGTTTGATAGGACCATAGGACGTTGGGTAGCTCTTCCACCCAATTGCCTTTTGCTCTCCCCAGCCTAACTTTAATGCTCTATACCAGAGACATATTGGTGACCTCTACCTGACCATTGATTTGAGGATAAGCAATAGAAGTAAAGGCCTGTTGAATCTTCAATCTTCACACCATGCCCGGAGTAGAGCCCCCTGGAATTGTCTTCCATTATCAAAGATGATCTTCCTCGAGACTCCATATCGGCAGACAATGTTTTTCCAGATGAATTTGAAGACCTCTTTCTCAGTAATTCTGGTTAGTGGCTCAGCTTCCACCCACTTTGAGAAATAATCAATAGCCACAATTAAATATTCTGAGCACTACCTGTTGAAAAAGGTCCTACTATATCAATGCCCCACTAGTCAAACTGGCATGCTGTCACAATTGCTTTCGTCATCATGGCTGGCTGATGCTGAAGTCTAGAGTGTCTCTGACAACTATCACAGGATATAACCATAGTAGTAGAGTCCTTCTGAATTGTAGGCCAGAAATATCCAGCAAGGAGCACCTTCTTTGCCAGGAAATATGCTCCTAGATGATTTCCATAGCATCCCTCATGGATTTCTCTCAACACATAATCTGATTCTTTCGGACCCAGACATCACAAAAGTGGTCAAGCAAAAGACCTCTTGTACAAGATTACTTCAACGAATATGAATCTCTGACTCCTCTGCTTGAGTCTGTAGGCTTAGCACTGGTAAGATAGTCTAAGAGATCTGCTCTCCAATCATTTTCTTCAAGAGATTCAGATGGATCATCTTGACTAGAGGTTAATTCAATTTGAAACATCGCCTCTCTATTTTGCCAAGTGCGAAGAGCACTAGCCATTCTTGTCAAGCTGTCAGCTTTTCTATTCTCTTCTCTTAGGATCTGTTTGAACATTACTTCTAGAAATCCCTCTTTGATTTTTTCTATGGTAGTATTGAATTAACTTCTCGTTCTTAACCTCATAGACAACCTTCATCTGTTGGGCTACTAGCTGAGAATCAGAGAAGACATGTATGCGCTTAGCTCCAACATTCCGAGCAGCCCTCAATCCGGGTTAATACTGCCTCATAACCTGCTTCATTATTGGAGGCCCGAAAGTCCAATCGTACTGCCAGCTGGCCCTCATCTCCACTGGGAGATATTAGCACAACCCCAATTCCACTTCCCTCATTACAAGAGGAACCATCAACAAATGCTTTCCATAACTCCTCTTTCTCGGGATGCATAGTTTCTGCAATGAAATCTGTTAAAGCATGAGCTTTGATAGCTATGTGTGGCTCGTATTGTATGTCATACTCTCCTAGCTCAGTTGTCCATTTGACTAGTCGTCCAGAGACATCTGCATGACTAAGTATTTTTCCCAGTGAGGTATTTGTTAACACCGTTATAGGATGTGACAGGAAATAAGGCCTGAGTCGCCTAACTGTCATGATCAGCATTAGGGCCAACTTTTCGATTTCTGAATACCTCAGCTCAGCACCTTTTAAGGCATGAGATAAATAATAAATAGGTTACTGATCTGATTGCATTTCTTTTACTAGAACCGAGCTGATTGCCTCCTCAGTTGCTGATAAGTAGATAAATAATCGCTCTCCAAGCAGAGGCTTAGCTAGTATAGGGAGTTCAGCCAGGTATTTTTTCAATTCTTCGAATGCTTCATCATATTTCTCATTCCATTCAAACTTAATGGCTTTCCGAAGTATCTTCAAAAAGGGGAGACTTCTATGAGCTGATCTAGAGATAAATCGTAACAAAGCAATGACTTTTCATGTGAGGCGTTGTACCTCTTGAAGGTTCTTCGGAGGAGACATCTCCCAGATAGCTTTCGCTTTTTTTTGGATTAGCTTTAATACCCCTCTCTATCACCATGTAGCCAAGAAACTTTCCACTTTTTACCTCAAACACACATTCCTGTGGATTTAACTTTAACCCATGGACCTGAGGGTGGAGAAAGTCTCCGACAGATCGGTTATTAGATCGGTGCCACTTTTTTATTTTACCAGAATGTTGTCTACATATACTTCCACATTTCGGCCTAGGTGTTCTGAAAACACCTTGTCCATCAATCACTGATAAGTAGCCCCTGCATTCTTGAGCCCAAAGGGCATAACAACATAGCAGAAGGTCTCATCTGAGGTGACAAAACTCACATTATCTTGATCTTCCTCAGCCAAAGGGATTTGATGATATCCCTGATAGGCGTCCATTAAACACGAGTACTGGTGTCCTGCATGTTAGGAATCCGACAAGCCTACACCGTAGCAGAATAAAAAACATCAGATTCCCACCAAGGAACTATACGAAGTTATCATATCGGGTGTCGAGAGTTATACATTTGTAGTGTATTTGATGCAGAAAACGTCCACGAGTTCCATGAGTCGTCTAGCAAAACTTTACAGCTTTGCCTCTACGGTATCCACGAGATCAAATCGATGAAGGGATGTTGAATTTATCAAGTTGCTAGACTTGATTCAACTGGGATAAAAGCACGAGACGTCGATGCGAGGTGACGGCTGTGTCAATTTCGCTTGGTCTGCTAGGTTTGCTTTAAGATAATTCTGAATGAACGACTCCCCCAACCTTAATATGCATATGTATACTTATAGACATAAACTGAGGCGGCTAATAGGTTTTTCAAAAACCCTTAGGCCCGTGTCAATATATATTTTTCCGTCTATGTATATTGCATATTAATATATATATATATATATATATATATAATTGGTCCATTACTTTATGCTTAGGACTCTTCCTAAACAACTTTAATTCATCTAATGAATTTAATTCCCTTTATCGGTTTAATCTTTTGTGCGACTCGTTAGGATCTTGTAACGTTGGCAGTGACATAAAATCTAATTTTATGTCACAAGCAATGAGTGGTATCTAGCAACACATCAAGGCTACCCAAGTTACAAGAATGTCATTGACTCGACATAACCTATTGCATGTGATAATATTCACCATGTAACTTAATCCATTTGTCCAATGTGTTTAGATTAAACACGAGTCATGGAATAAGTCATACTCGTATAGTTCAATCTTATATTTCTTGATCCCCAAGTATGTCATGACCCGACACTTTACATGATCATGCATACACATCATGGCATATATTTTGACATTTCATATGTGTATTGGAAAGTATAGATATTTCAAAGTATGGAAGATAGGGTAAAATATTGATTAAATTTAGGAAAATAATGATAAATTAGTGATAAGAATGCATATAATGAATATATGTTAAGAATAAGAATAAATATAGTGAATAGATTTAATATAGTGAATTTATTCAAATATATTGAATAAATATATTGAATATAATACTAAATATATATTAAAATGGAATAGAGAGTAAATTTAAGATTTAATAAATGGTATGGTAAAATGGTAATTTAAAAAAATTTGAAAAAAATTAAATTAAATATAAAACCGGGAACCGACTTGAAAACTTAAGATTTACACACATTTGCACCTTTCACAGGTGAAAGTGCCGTGAGAGTTTGCAAGAGAGAAAAGAAAAGGAATTCAGGGTTTTGTTGATTTTCGGACTTCGAAACATCGTCAAAACTAGGAAATAAGTACACAGCTGGACTCCTCGTCTCGTTACCTACCTTTTGAGGTAGTTTTTATTTACTTTTTCTTATGTTTATGTTATGGCTTAATTTGAAATAATGCCCAAAAATTATAAAATTCATATATGTGATAGATTAAACAATGACAAACAACATGTAACAAGAAAATTGAAATTATGTTGTAGTTTCGAATTTATACAAATTTTATGTGTATAAAATGACATGTGCATATAATGGTTACACTAAAATTATATTGAGAAAACATATTTGTAACTTTGAGAAATAATGAATAGTAGAAAATTAATATTGCACTTGGTATGAACATTTCATGCATAACTATAATTAATTCATATTAAACCATATGATATTGAGTTTGGTTGTGCATTGGAAATGCACTAATAGGTACTCCGTTTGATACCGGCAGGCGAATTAAGCGATTCCTACGAGATAGGAGTATCGATTGTGAGTATATCCTTATAACTTAGCATTTAACTTTATATGAGTATGTGATTTCTGTTATATAAGTATCTTGAATTGGTGAATGAATTGAAATGAATGCAATATGATGTGCAAGAACTTAGTTGAGTTCTGAAATGTACATGTTGAGACATGATGTTATACGATCTATATGATGTTATCATTCTACAATGTTATGCATATGATTATGACATGTGCATTCATAAGATATTAAAGAACTCTGTTATGGCCACTAGTGACCTTGAACCATGTGTTGTTGCATTCTGAGTACGGTCATAATTACATAATCAGAGAATATCGATCCCGAGTTAATTGAGAACTCAAAAGGGGATCTACAGAGTGCCATGGCCATATCGTGATCACGGATTGTTCTTGGTATTAGTTGGTTCATAACGGACTAACAATATGGACATACATGTGCATCATTTCGTTTTATATGAATCATGTGAATTGATGTACAAATTATGATGAATCATGTGAGTATATTCGTGTGCTTATGTGGATATGAATTATATGCTTATATGACGTTAAATACTACGTTATTTGAATACACTCATTGAGTTTGCAACTCACCCAAATGTTCAGTTGCTGTAAATAAAAGTTTATTCGACAAGGTGTTTCTACATATTTTGGAAGTCATGGATCCAAGGTCGGCTGGCTGACTCTAGTCCTTCTCCCTCGGCTAATCTTTTGCATATACTGTATAGGTTTTTGGTTGGGTTGTGAGGGGTACAACCTTGGTTATTTTTGTGGCATACATATATTTATATGCCTTGTAAATTATATTATGATAAATGTCTTAATTGGATGTTTTGAGATTGTGCAGGTTCCGCTGCCATTAAATATTATGTTATATGCCTCATGTGTATGTGTTATATGTGTAAGGGGTGTCACCGTTGATTTGGTATCAGAGCAAAGGTTAGAGGTTCTGTAGACTGTCACATGTGCATTGTCATAATCTGGTAAATGGTTGCATAAGTCATCATTTATGTCATATAGGTATAATGATGAGCAAAGTGAGGGGAAGGATCAGCTGAGCCTGAGTCACATTCATCATTTTCACTTCCACCTCATGCACACAGAATACCTGTTGAGGCATATCGACAGTTTTCACATGTTTATCCTCCGGAAGCACGTGAAATTAGGTATGATAAATTAAGAAAAATGGGAGCTGTTGACTTTATGGGTACTACTGGTCCATCTGAAGCAGAGACTTGGTTAAAACGAACTGAAAGTATTCTGAACTTGATGAAATGTACACCTGAGGAGAAGTTTGATTACACAGTGTCACTTCTTCAGGGGGATGCTTATGATTGGTGGGAGACTATTCCACATAGTACTAATCAGCCATCTGTTTTGACATGGGATGATTTTCTGTTGAACTTTAATGATGCCTACCTACCTGAAGTTTATAAGGATCAGAAAGAGAGAGAATTTATTGATCTGAAACAGTGGAATCGATCAGTGGCTGAATATGAGGTACTCTTTAATCGGTTATCTCACTATGCTCCACATATGATAGTCACAGAAAAGAAGAAGTGTAACATATTTAAGGCAGGACTTCGATTTACTATTCGTGATCGCCTCACACCTACAGACATGGAATTGTTTAGCAAGTTGAAGGCTGTAGTGGTACGTGCTGAAAAGTTAGAAGCTGAATCCAAAGCCTTCCAATTAAACAAAAAGAGACAAAGTGAGGAAGTTGGTGGATTTGAAAAGAAGAAGGGATTCAATGCACCTTCACATAAAAGTTTTCCTAGTAGTTCTAAAGGTGTCAGTTCCAGTGGTGCAACATCTACTAATAAAAGTTTCGGTTCTACACCATCAGTTATGACTTGTGTGCATTGTTGTCGAAATCGCTATGGAGAGTGCACTACTTACAAGAAAATGTTTTAAATGTGAAGAACATGGTCATATAGTAGGATATTGTTCAAAGCCACTTGAAGAACCTACAGTTGAGCAAACCAGGTCAAATGGTTTTACTCTTAACAGAGGAAGAGTAATCAGGCCCGAGTGTTTGCTATGACACAGGAAGAAGCAAATGCAGCACCAGCTGTGATTACTTTTATTTGATCCTGGTGCAACACATTCATTCATATCACAAATATTCATGATGGATTTGCATGAAACACCAGTATCATTGGGTTATGATTTATTTGTTCAAACCCCGGTAGGGAGCATGATTGTTATAAATACTACGTATCGGAATTGTAAAATTTTCATCGGGGATACTGAAATGCATGCTACTTTACTGGTTATGTCGTTAAAGGACTTTGATGTGATTCTGGGTATGGATTGGCTAACTGAATATCATGCTAAGTTGGATTGTTTTACCAAAGAAATAGTACTGCAACTTCTTGATCAGTCACATATAGTTTTTCAAGGAAAAAGAAAAATATGGCCTACATGTGTAATATCTGCATCTACGGCATTCAGATTGGTGAAGGGTGGTTGTGAAGCATATTTAGCTCATATTATAGATATTAGATTATGTGGTTTGAAACTTGAATATATTCCAGTGGTTAGAGAATATCTAGATGTATTTCCAGATGATTTACCAGGATTACCCCCAGATAGAGATACTGAGTTTAGCATCGAATTACCGTTAAGTACTGCACCAATTTCTATTTCTCTTTATAGAATGGCACATATTGAATTAAAAGAATTGAAAACTAAGTTACAAGAACTACTGGATAAAGGATTTATTAGACCGAGTGTTTCACTATGGGGAGCACCGGTAATGTTTGTTAAAAAGAAGGATGGTACTTTGAGGTTATGCATAGATCATCGGCAATTGAATCGAGTAACTATAAAGAATAAATATCCATTGCCTATAATTGATAATTTATTTGATCAGTTGCAAGATGCTACAGTCTTTTCAAAGATTGATCTGAGATCAGGTTATCATCAATTAAAACTTGCTGAGTCTGATGTGTCAAAAACAGCATTTAGAACAAGGTATGGCCACTATGAATTTTTGGTAATGCCTTTTGGTTTGACTAATGCACCTGCTGCATTTATGGAATTGATGAATAATGTGTTTAGACCTTACCTGGATAGATTTGTGATTGTCTTTATTGATGACATTTTGATATATTCTAAATCGGCTGAGGAACATGAACGACAATTGAGAATTCTGCTGCAAACCTTGCGTGAGAAACAGTTGTATGCAAAACTCAGCAAATGTGAATAGATCAGGTTGTCTTTTTTGGGACATGTTGTTTGTAGTGATGGTATTAAAGTTGATCCAGTGAAAATTGAAGTAGTAACTAAATGGGAGTGCCCGAAAAATGTTGCAGAAGTTCGTAGTTTTCTTGGTTTAGCCGGGTACTATAGGAGATTTGTTGAAAACTTCTCTCTTATAGCAACTCCATTGACAAAATTGTTGCGCATGGATATTCTTTTTAAGTGTACAGATGAATGTCAAAAGAGTTTTGAAGAATTGAAAGAACGACTCACAACTGCTCCAGTTTTGATAATTCCTTCAGGGACTGATGGTTTTGTTATTTATAGTGATGCTTCTTATCAAGGTTTGTGATGCGTTTTAATGCAACATGGTAAAGTTATTGCTTATGCTTCTCAGCAACTTAAACCATATGAGATGTCTTATCCTACACATGATCTTGAACTTGCTGCAATTGTTTTTGCATTAAAGATATAGAGACATTACTCGTATGGTACCACATTTCAGATCTTTACTGGTCATAAAAGTCTGAAATATCTGTTGAGCCAGAAAGAATTGAATATGCGTCAAAGAAGATGGCTTGAATTATTGAAATATTATGATTGCACTATTGAATATCATCCTGGAAAGGCTAATGTTGTTGCCGATGCTTTGTGCAGAAAATCATATGGTATTGTTTCTTATCTTTCAGTGCATTCTATACCATATTTGTTAGAATTGAGAAAGATGAATATTTCCTTGAATGTTGAGGAGACTGGTATTATCTGTGCTTCGCTTTGTATCCGTCTAGTAATGATTGAAAGGATTAAAAATGCTCAATTTCGTGATGATAAACTCATTAGTATTGCAGAAAAGGTGAAACAGGGAAATAGTACAAAATTTGTTATCACTGATGATGGTAGTTTATCAATCCATAATCGACTCTGTGTTCCTACTGTGAATGGCATAAGGCATGAAATAATGGAGGAAGCACACATTGCACCTTATGCGATGCACCCTGGTAGCATAAAGATGTATCAAACACTGAAAACCCATTATTAATGGCCTAGAATGAAGAAGGATGTAGCTGAGTATGTATCCAATCGTTTGAAGTGCCAACAAGTTAAAGTCGAACATCAAGCATCGGGGGTAAATTACATCCACTACCGATTCCAGTTTGGAAATGGGAACGTATAACATTGGATTTTGTTTATGGTTTACCTGTAACACGGAGGAAGAATGATGCAATGTGGCTGATTGTTGATCGATTGACAAAGTCAGCTCACTTCTTACCATTGAGATGGAGATCTACACTTGAAAGTTTAGCAAAAAGGTATGTGAATGAAATTGTTAGATTACATGGTGTGCCTTTATCTATTGTATCAGATCGAGATCGTCGTTTTACATCAAGATTTTGGGGAAGTTTACAAGAAGATTTGGGTAGTAAATTACATTTTAGTACAGCCTTTCATCCACAAATAGATGGACAATCAGAAAGAACGATTCAGACTTTAGAAGAAATGCTTCGATCACGTGTTCTTGATTTTAGAGGTCATGGGATCATTATATGGCTTTGATGGAATTTGCATACAATAATCAATATCAAAGCAGTATTGGTATGGCACCATACGAAGCCTTATATGGTAGAAAGTGCAGAAGTCCAGTATGCTGGGATGAAGAAGGAATGCGAATATTAGAAGGTCCAGATCTCGTTCAAGAGACAGTTGAAAAGAAAAAATTGTGAAAGATAGATTGAAAGTAGCGCAAGATGGACAAAAGAGTTATGTTGATCAGCATAGATGAGAAATGGAGTATCAACTTGGTGAGAAAGTATTCCTTCGTGTTTCTCCTTAGAGGGGTATTCTCAGATTTGGAAAGAAAGGCAAATTGAGTCCTCGATACATTGGTCCCTATGAGATACTTGATATAGTTGGACCATTAGCTTATCGTCTTGCCTTGTCTCCTGAATTGTCTCAAATTCATAATGTATTCCATGTTAGTATGCTTCGAAGATACAGATCAGATCCATCTCATATTCTTCAAAATCAACCGACTGAAAATTTAAATTTTGTTGAAGAACCGGTTGAGATATTATAATACAAGGACAAACAGTTAAGGAGTCGCGCAATTCCTATGGTAAAGGTTCTATGGAAAAATCATTCTGAACAGGAAGCTACGTGGGAAACAGAGGAACACATGAAAACACAATATCCGTGGTTATTTCCTGATCCAGGTATAAATTTCGAGGCCGAAAAACTCTAAAGGTGGGAGGAATTGTCATTACCCGACACTATACATGATCATGCATACACATCATGGCATATATTTTGACTTTTCATATGTGTATTGGAAAGTATAGATATTGTAAAGTATGGAAGATAGGGTAAAATATTGATTAAATTTAGGAAAATAATGATAAATTAGTGATAAAATTACATATAATGAATATATGTTAAGAATAAGAATTAAGAATAAGAATAAATATAGTGAATATATTCAAATATATTGAATAAATAAACTGAATATAATACTAAATATATATTAAAATGGAATAGAGAGTAAAATTAATGAATAGGTTTAAGATTTAATAAATGGTAGGGTAAAATGGTAAATTTTGAAAATTTGAAAAAAAATTAAATTAAATTAAATTTAAAATAAAACTGGGGAGCGACTTGAAAACTTAAGATTTACACACATTTGCACCTTTCACTAGGTGAAAGTGCCGTGAGACTTTGCAAGAGAGAAAAGAAAAGGAATTCAGGGTTTTGTTGATTTTCGGACTTCGAAACATCGTCAAAACTAGGAAATAAGTACATATCTGGAATCCTCGTCTCGTTACCTTCCTTTTGATGTTGTTTTTATTTACTTTTTCTTATGTTTATATTATGGCTTAATTTGAAATAATGCCCAAAAATTATAAAATTCATATATGTGAGATTCAACAATGATAAACAATATGTAACAAGAAAATTGAGATTATGTTGTAGTTTCAAATTTATACAAGTTTTATGGGTATAAAAAGCCATGTGCATATAATGGTTACACTAAATTAAATTGAGAAAACATATTTGTAACTTTGAGAAATAATGAATAGTAGAAAATTAATATTGCACTTGGTATGAACATTTCATGCATAACTATAATTAATTCATATTAAACCATATGATATTGAGTTTGGTTGTGCATTGGAAATGCAATAATAGGTACTCCGTTTGATACCGGCAGGCGAATTAAGCGATTCCTATGAGATAGGAGTATCGATTGTGAGTATATCCTTATAACTTAGCATTTAACTTTATATGAGTATGTGATTTGTGTTATATAAGTATCTTGAATTGGTGAATGAATTGCAATGAATGCAATATGATGTGCAAGAACTTAGTTGAGTTCTGAAATGTACATGTTGAGACATGATGTTATACGATCTATATGATGTTATCATTCTACAATGTTATGCATATGATTATGACATGTGCATTCATAAGATATTAAAGAACTCTGTTATGGCCACTAGTGACCTTGAACCATGTGTTATTGCATTCTGAGTACGGTCAGAATTACAGAATCAAAGAATATCGACCACGAGTTAATTTAGAACTCAAAAGGGGATCTACAGAGTGCCATGGCCATATCGTGATCACGGATTGTTCTTGGTATTAGTTGGTTCATAACAGAATAAAAATATGGACATACATGTGCATCATTTCGTTTTATATGAATCATGTGAATTGATGTACAAATTATGATGAATCATGTAAGTATATTCATGTGCTTATGTGGATATGAATTATATGCTTATATGATGTTAAATACTACGTTATTTGAATATGCTCATTGGGTTTGCAACTCACCCAAATGCAAATCTTGTTTTTCAGTTGCTGTAAATAAAAGTTGGTTCTATAAGGTTTTTCTACGTATTTTGGAAGTCATGGATCCAAGGTCGGCTAGCTGACTCTAGTCCTTCTCCCTCGGCTAATCTTTTGCACATACTGTATAGGTTTTTGGTTGGGTTGTGAGGGGTACAACCTTGGTTATTTTTGTGGCATACATATATTTATATGCCTTGTAAATTATACTATGATAAATGTCTTAATTGGATGTTTTGAGATTGTGCAAGTTCCGATGCCATAAAATATTATGTTATATGCCTCATGTGTATGTGTTATATGTGTAAGGGGTGTCACATTTGATTTGGTATCAGAGCAAAGGTTAGAGGTTCTGTAGACTGTCACATGTGCATTGTCATGATAAGGTAAATGGTTGCATAAGTCATCATTTATGTCATATATGTATAATGATGAGCAAAGTATTCATGGAGGGGAAGGATCGGCTGAGCCTGAGTCATATTCATCATTTTCACTTCCACCTCATGCACACAGAATACCTGCTGAGGCATATCGACAGTTTTCACATGTTTATCCTCCGGAAGCACGTGAAATGAGGTATGATAAATTAAGAAAAATGGGAGTTGTTGACTTTATGGGTACTACTGGTCCATCTGAAGCAGAGACTTGGTTAAAGCGAACAGAAAGGATCATGAACTTGATGAAATGTACACCTGAGGAGAAGTTTGATTACACAGTGTCACTTCGTCAGGGAGATGCTTATGATTGGTTGGGAGACTATTCCACATAGTACTGATCAGCCATCTGTTTTGACATGGGATGATTTTCTGTTGAACTTTAATGATGCCTACCTACCTGAAGTTTATAAGGATCAGAAAGAGAGAAAATTTATTGATCTGAAACAGTGGAATCGATCAGTGGCTGAATATGAGGTACTCTTTAATCAGTTATCTCACTATGATCCACATATGATAGTCACAGAAAAGAAGAAGTGTAACAGATTTGAGGCAGGACTTCCATTTACTATTCGTGATCGCCTCACACCTGCAGACATGGAATCGTTTAGCAGTTGAAGGATGTAGTGGTACGTGCTGAAAAGTTAGAAGCTGAATCCAAAGCCTTCCAATTAAACAAAAAGAGACAAAGTGAGGAAGTTGGTGGATTTGGAAAGAAGAATGGATTCAATGCACCTACACAGAAAAGTTTTCCTAGTAGTTCTAAAGGTGTCAGTTCCAGTGGTGCAACATCTGATAGTAAAAGTTTTGGTTCTACACCATCAGTTATGACTTGTGTGCATTGTGGTTGAAATCACTATGGAGAGTGTAGACTACTTACGAGAAAATGTTTTAAATTGTGGAGAACCTGGTCATATAGCAACATATTGTTCAAAGCCACGTGAAGAACCTACAGTTGAGAAAACCAGGTCAAGTGGTTTTACTCCTAACAGAGGAAGAGACCGAGGACGATTTGGTATGGGCAGAGGAATCGGTACAAAGGAGAGTAAAGCCAATAATCAGGCCTGAGTGTTTGCTATGACACAGGAAGAAGCAAATGTAGCACCAGCTGTGATTACTGTTTTATTTGATCCAGGTGCAACACAGTCATTCATATCACAAATATTCATGATGCATTTGCATGAAACAACAGTATCATTGGGTTATGTTTTATTTGTTCAAACCCCGGTAGGGAGCATGATTGTTATAAATATTGTGTATCAGAATTGTAAAATTTCATCGGGGATACTGAAATGCATGCTACTTTACTAGTTATGCCGTTAAAGGATTTTGATGTGATTTTGGGTATGGATTGGGGATACTGGATTGGCTAACTAAATATTTCATCGCTTTTATTTTAAACAATTATTTCCAATCTAGCGATTTTAGACCGCAAGTGCACGGTGTCAAGTTTTAGTATAGATAGGAAGATACGGATTGTCGAACCCACAGAGACTAACAAGTAAGTACCAAATAAGATGTCTTTTAACTATATTTAACCTACGATAATAAATTGATAATTAAACTAAACTAAATTAAACTACTCTAATCCAACCAAGTCAATAAAAGTAAACGAGAAAAATCCACAAGATAAGATATCGAGACTTTGGCTCACCAATGTAATTCCCTACAATTCTCGATTGAATATTCAAATATTTCTAAGGTGACGAGTTCTCCCCATTTATCTAATACACTCTCTCGAGCTATATTAAACCTAACACCAAATTGCAGTAAGTAACTCTCGTTCACTTATTTAACAATTCAATGTTGCATAAGATCCATGAAAACTCCTAGCTTTGAATTACTAGAATATATGGCTATCACGCATGTATTTGACGTCATCTCTCGATCTCGGTCTTAAATCCATGGTATGAGTTATTAATTCAGTATCATAAAATCATCTCTCGATCTCAATTACGACACTAACATCATTCAAAGGTGATCAAACCTCTAAAAGCATGAAGAACATAAAACAAACGCAAAGAATTATAAGAATTCAATCATTAAATCATCAAATCGAAGGTTCATAACAAAGGTTCGCCTAGCCTCGATAAATAAATTAGTTCAACATAGTAAATCAAAGCAAATCAAAACTAATAATAAAAGACAAGAATAAACTCCCGATGTCGACTTCGGTTGTAGATCCTCGCTCCTTCTCTTGCTTCCTTCTCGATCGTCTATTTTTATCGCCTTGTTGGGTTGTTCCAAATCCTAGGGTGAAGGGTTAAAGGTTGGTGATGGTGATATATGGAAGAAAGGTGGAGGTTATGGTGGAGTGAATGGCTGCTGGCCGTGTGAATATTAGAGTGAATTGGTGTGAAGGAACGTGTGGTTTTTGGTGAGTGGAAGAATTATGGAGGTATTGTTGTATGAGAGGGTGAAGGAAAGAGATGGGTGAAGAGGCGTATGGTATGGATGGTGAAGAGGGGCTGTGTGTTTTTAGGGTTCAAATCTCATCTTTTGGTTGTAAAAATCGTTTGTAATATATAGGGGAAGGGAATCAAGGACTTTCTTGTTGGAAACAAACTCTATAAGGAAGGTATTTTTATGAAAACACATCGTCCCGATCGATCCGAAAAAGTGGCCGATCGATCGAGCCTTCCAGTAAGAATTTCGCTAAGTTTTCAGCCTTTCTCGATCGATCGCCTTTCACAGTAAGTTTCTTCGCCTTTTTCAGCTTCTGGCGAGTTTCGTATTTTGGCCGTAACTTTCTCATACGAACTCCGAATTTGATGAATCAGCTGTCCACGCGAAGATAAGAGAAAGTTCTACAACTTTTATATGGACCACATTCCAAAACATGGCTCGAACATATAGTAATATGAGGAGAAAGGAGCAACATGTGTCTTGGATTCTGGTTTCTTCCTCTTTTCTTCAACTTAATTCATTTTTTCATCATTTTAGGTTGATTTCTTCCCCTTTTTTGAATTTCAACATTGATTCCTGAAATAGAGAAATATATACCATAAACCATAAAATTATCCAAGAATCAACACGAAAACATATACATATCATAGCATAAAAACGTGTAATATTCAACCCTATCAACTCCCCCAAACTTATCACTTAATCGTCCTCGATTAAGCATTAAAATCACAAGGTAGAGTTCATTCTTGATACTTGAAACAATTATTTGATGACTTATTTTATTCTCAGAAATCTCATGCACATATACAAAAGTTGACAAGACATGTTTTCTCCTAATTCAAGCAACATATCTCAAAATCGGAACGTGTGTGTGTGATATAGCCAGTCTCAAGTTTCATGCACATATTCAAGATCAAATCATGTTAATCAACTCAAAGTCGAGATTATTATCAAGCACCCTATAAGCCTATTTTCAAACAACTTCTCCACTAATGATAGTTACTCCCTAGACTTGGATCAAAATGACTTTTTAAGCTTGTAATGTAAGGCCTTTGGTGTTGGCTTCAAAGAAAAGATAGGATAAGCGCAAAGAAGAGAGTATAATCATTTACAGTTCAAATTTTTCGCACACATCGAGCTTTACTTCTTTTTCTTTTATAGCCTTGGCCACTTTGGGTCTTATTTAGTCAATCTTTTTCTCAAGGCTTTTTATCTATCTTTTTCTTTTCTCATTCATCATTTTTTTCAATAAGCTCATCAAGATATAACAATTCAACATCGAATGATATTCATTATACTCCCTTAGGGTAAGGATAACTTTTTTCATTTAGGCTCAAGGGTAAGTATAATGAGTTTTCCAAGAATGTCGAATGGGGTCTAATTATATGCAATGCATATACCATTCTTTTTTCAATAAAGCTCAAATGGGACACTAGGGATTGATATAGACTAGGTAAGCGTGAAAGGCTCAAACGTTTCAAAGATCGCCTAGATCATTTCCAAGTCAAGTTTGTAACTATAAAATTTCGCCTCAAAGTGTCATCATCAAATAAGTTCTAGGATAACTCTAAGATGCTCAAGACAAATCATCAAGTTCACAACAATTATCACTATTCAACATGCAATCCACAAGATCATGACTCATTGTGCTCAAAGTATTCCTCATTCTTGACATGCTAACTCAAATTAGGATATTTATGTACAAGTCCAATCACAAATCAAGTTCATATGCATAGTGAGATCAAAATCCTCATTGAATAGTCACTACTATAATTCATTCTTTTCTCAAGTTTGAACTCATAAAAAATAAAATTTTTTTAGCTCATAATAATCGGACGATTCAAGTGTCATTTAAGCACACAACATGTGGTTAGAACAAGTAAAACATGCAAGCTACTACTCCCCCAAACTTAAATCAAACATTGCCTCAATGTTTAAAAGAATTAAAAGGGAAAAAGTGAACTCCCCTGATCAAGACGCTTGCATGAGGGTTGAGGAAGATTTGCTTTTGAAAGCTCCACTGTTGTAGGGATTCATCGCACCAACTAAGTACCTAGCAAGAGAAGAATGCAAATGGTAAAATAGTCGACTTGAGAGATAAACAAAACTAAAATGCAAAAACTGAAAAAGTAAAATAAAACTAAATAACTAAAGGATACGCTTGGGTTGCCTCCCAAGAAGCGCTGATTTTTAGTCGTCGGCTTGACCATCAGAAGCAACCATCAAAGAGCGGCTGCCGCCCATAGTAAGTATCGTATGATACCACTAATGGGCCTTCATTCAGTATGCCCTCAAGATTGGCAAGATTGTAGCAGTGTACGCTCGTCGCTCCAACAACATTCGTCTTTAAATAGCAGGCATAAGAGAATGATTCTTGATTTGGCTTTGCATTTTGGAGGATGTAATGCGGTGAAGTTGGCATCAATGAAAAGTATGGATCCACATATGGCATAGAACATGTTTCCATCGACGGGCTCAAGTCGGAATGTAAGGACCATAATCCTTAAGTGCGGAAACAAGGCATAATAGAGCTAATATACTGATCAGAGTGAGAAAAGAACATGTTGAGTCTATGAGCTTAAGCATTACATGCCATAATAATAAGGACTTCCCAAAAAGAATGGATTAATTACATTCCTCATCGATGAATGCTATCAACTAGTTTTACACTACTCCTAGAGTAGACACTAGACAAAATAATCCTGTCCTTTAATCCTCAAAAGAATGCTTCACAAGCTCACCACCTCAACCCGTTCAAAGCTTGCTATCATGCCAAAAAGGTACCTACAAGGACAACCCCCAAACATGAGCAATAATAATCATTCATATTCAACACAATATGAAGATAAAGCGTAAATGCATAATCAATATAAAACACTTCCTGTTTTCCCATGCATTTCAAACGCTTCCCGTTTGGTTGTCCCTGTACCATAACTCATGAGTATAATCAACAGATTATTTTTAATGGCCAAAACATGTCATGACATCATATACCATCTCAACAGTACCAAATATTGGTCACCATTCCCTAGTCTGTCCATCACAGTGTATTTTAATGCCCCTCGCTTATTTTCATATGGGCGGCATAGGATAACCTCGCTACAATGGACATGCGGCGCTCCCACCCCTCGCTTCACAGAGAGCGGCAAATACCCTTTCCTCGCCCCATATGACAACCACGCTCAAATGTGACATGCGGCGCTCCCACCCCTCGCTTCACATTTAGCGGAACCAATACAAAAAGCGGCAAGCATTAAAATCATCAAAGGATGACCACGACTCATGGGATGTGCATCCAATAATCATCATATGCATCTATCATCAATATGCATAAATTACCATGTATATGCATCCACAATGCAATACCACATATGGCATAAATCAACATGTATATGCATCCACAATGCAATACCACATATATACTCGCATCCACAATGCATAAACAATGAGTATATAAAATACATGTTACCGTTGGGTGCCCGTACGTCCTCTACGTACCTTTCCAAAAAGTGGAATGTGGTTGGACCTCAATTCCTTGGCTGCGTTGCCACCTGGGTTGGTTCTACATATTCAAAAATACCAATATTAGAACCCAATAATAGTCCAATACCAAAAATCCCACAAAAACACCCAAAAACACCATTTTTGGTGTCTCGCGATCGATCGCCAACAAGCCCCGATCGATCGCGAGACCACACTGTCTCAGCCAACAAATTTCAACAATCCGCGATCGATCGCGGAGCTCGCGCCGATCGATCGCGGACTCGCCGATCGATCACGCTCATCTCGCGATCGATCGCTGAAGTGCACTGCCTCAGCGCTGTTGCTCGCGATCGATCGCGAGCGGACGCCGATCGATCGCCGAGCTGCGGGCAAGCGAGATTCGGGCACTATTCACCCATCTCCTTCCCAAACACAAACAAACCCACCAATACCAACATTAATCAAACCCAACAACTCAAAACCACCCATAAACATCATAACAAACTCATATAAACAACATCCAACTAAAACACTACCAAAATCACAACACCCAACACAAACCCATTTTAAACCCTTCAAACCAACCCAAACTTAAACAAAACCTTACAAAAATAAACCATGAGGTACCCATACATCTTGGGGACCTCAAATCACCCAACAATCTTCCACAAATCAAAGTTTGTAAGGAATCCTCTTCACCTCAAAGGTGGAACTCGAAAATAAGGGAAAGGGAAGGGTTTGGGTGTGATATTTGGTAAAGGTAAAAGTGAGTGGATGTAAGGGTGGGTTGGATGATAAAAGTGAGTTTTAATTTAAAATACATGCCAAAGTAATTCCATGGTGTATAAAACACCCCAACATGATATTTTTCAAAGCATTTACTCAAAATGCACCACATGCACCCTAAAATGCAATCCCGGGTCACCCTACCCACATGACCATGCATTTCTTCATAAGGTAAATAAATCCCAACACATAATCAATTACCACATAATTAATCATGTAAACACAATTAGAGCCAAATAGCAATTAACCATTTCGGGGATGTCACAATACTCCCCTACTTATAAGATTTCGTCCTCGAAATCACATGCACTTACCCCAAAAGAAACTAAACATAAACTCATACCAGAGAATAGTTCTGGGTAGTGCTGCACCATATGCCGCTCCGTCTCCCACGTAGCCTCCTCGACACCCCTGCGATCCCACTGAACCTTGATCATAGGTATCACTTTGTTCCGAAGTCTACGGTCTGCTCGATCCAGAATCCTGACAGGCCGTTCCACATAAGATATATCGGACTCTAACTGAACTTCGGAAGGCTGTAACACATGCGACGGATCCGGCTCATACTTCCGCAACATAGACACATGAAACACGTCATGTATCCCAGATAAAGAAGGCGGCAAAGCCAGTCGGTAAGCTAAGGTGCCAATGCGCTGTAAGATCTCGTACGGTCCAACATACCTCGGAGACAGTTTCCCGCGCATCCCAAATCGCACAACGCCCCTGAAAGGCGAGATCTTCAAAAAGACCTTATCTCCCAACTGAAATTCCAACGGTCTCCGCCGTTTATTCGCATAAGCTGCCTGTCTGTCTTGGGCCGCTTTCATTTTCTGCCTTATAATCTTTATCTTCTCTTCCATTTCCCGGATCAACTCAGGCCCTCCGACTGGTCTACTGTCCAAATCATCCCAACATAAGGGTGATCTACATCGTCTGCCATAAAGAGCTTCAAACGGAGCCATCTGAATACTTGCCTGGTAGCTATTGTTATAAGAAAACTCTACCAGAGGCACTGAATCTTGCCAAGAGGCGTCGAACTCCAATACGCAAGCTCTCAACATGTCCTCGAGCGTCTGAATTGTGCGCTCGGTCTGACCATCCGTCTGAGGATGATAAGCAGTACTCAATCTGACCTCAGTTCCCAAGGCTGACTGAAGACCTTCCCAAAAATGAGATGTGAATCGCGGATCTCGATCTGACACAATAGAAACGGGGATCCCATGCAATCTCACCACATCTCTAATATATAACTGCGCCATCCTCAAGAATGTAAAAGTCATGCTATAGGGGATAAAGTGGGCTACCTTGGTCAATCTGTCCACAATCACCCAAATAGCATCGAAGCCTGAAGCACTCCTCGGCAAATGAGTCACGAAGTCCATGGAAATGTGCTCCCACTTCCACTTCGGTATCTCCAAGCTCCTCAATTTGCCGCCAGGTCTCTGCCTCTCTGCCTTAACCTGCTGGCAGATCAGACACCTCTTCACGAAAGCGACGACATCACTCTTCATTCTCTTCCACCAGAACTGACCACGCAGATCTCTGTACATTTCCCGCCCGGGTGGATGCTAAGTCTGCTACTGTGAGCTCGTTCCAAGATCCCCTTACGCAACTCCGGCGTACTCGGAACTACCCAGCGGTTACCCAATCTCAAAGATCCGTCGTCGGCCACTCTGAACTTCGTCGGCTGACCAAGATGCACTATAGACAACCATCTCTGAACCTCAGCATCTGATCTCTGAGCTCTCCTGATGTTCTCATAAATATCTGGCTCAGCTAATAAGGTAGAGACATACACTAGTGATGCATCTATATCAAAATCATAGCCGAGATGGCAATAGGAGGTCATCATAGCCGACAAATGGATGACGTCCTCAGCAGAACTCCTCACTTTCCGGCTCAAGGCGTCTGCTGTCAAATTGGCTTTCCCTGGATGGTACTCTATCTCGCAATCATAGTCCTTGAGTAGGTCCATCCACCTCCTCTGCCTCATGTTCAGCTCTGCCTGAGTGAATAAAAATTTGAGGCTCTTGTGATCCGTGTATATGGTGAACGAAGTTCCATATAAGTAATGTCTCCAGATCTTCAGGGCGAAGATGATAGCCGCCAATTCCAAGTCATGAACTGGATATCTGGTCTCATGCGGCTTCAACTGCCTCGATGCATAAGCTACCACATGCTTATCTTGCATCAGAACACATCCAAGGCCCTGCAGTGATGCATCAGTATACAGAACAAATCTGGAGTTCTCCGTCGGGATCACTAACACTGGCGCCGTCGTCAACCGGTGCTTCAACTCCTGGAAGCTCTCCTCACAAGCTTCTGACCAAAAGAAAGGTACACCCTTTTGAGTCAACTGAGTCAGCGGCTTGGCAATCTTCGAAAAGCCCTCAACAAAGCGCCGATAATACCCGGCCAAACCAAGAAAACTCCGGATCTCAGGCACAGAAGTGGGGGCAGCCCACTCCATCACAACCTCAATCTTCTTGGGGTCCACTGATATCCCACTGCTCGAAATGACATGCCCCAGAAACACTGCACTGCTCAGCCAAAACTCGCACTTACTGAGCTTAGCATACAACTGATGCTCTCTGAGAATCTGAAGCACTGTCCTCAAGTGTTTCACATGATCTTCCTCGCTCCGGGAGTAGATAAGAATGTCGTCAATAAACACGATGACGAACTGATCAAGATACTGCTGAAACACTCTGTTCATCAGACTCATGAAGACTGCTGGAGCATTCGTCACACCGAACGGCATCACTAAGAACTCATAATGCCCGTATCGTGTCCGGAATGCTGTCTTCTGCACATCATCCTCTCTGACCCGAATCTGATGATACCCGGACCTCAAATCAATCTTGCTATACACCCTGGGTACCTTGCAACTGATCAAACAAATCGTCAATCCTTGGAAGAGGATACTTGTTCTTCACTGTAGCCTTATTCAGCTGCCGGTAATCGATGCACAGCCGCATCGAACCGTCCTTCTTCTTCACAAAGAGAACTGGTGCGCCCCATGGCGACACGCTCGGGCGTATATACCCCTTGTCAAGGAGATCCTGCAACTGTTCTTTCAACTCTCTCAGTTCAGCCGGTGCCATCCTATAAGGTGCACGAGAGATAGCGGATGTCCCTGGCAACAACTCGATCCCAAATTCAACTTCCCTGGCCGGTGGGAATCCTGGGATCTCTTCTGGAAATACATCAGCAAACTCTACTACCACTGGCACATCCTCAACTTTCAATTCTTTACTCATCCCTGACGTGTCCACGGCATAAATGAGATAGCCCGTGTTTCCACGTTCCAACAGTTGAGTCATCTTGATCGCTGAAATCAACGGAATCTTTGCACGAGAACCGTTGCCATAGAAGGTCCACTGACTGCCCAACTCAGGTCTGAACTTCACTGTCCTCTGTCGGCAATCTACCACTGCCTGATATCTGTTCAGAACATCAATTCCCAATATGCAGTCAAAGTCTGACATACCCAGAACAATCAAATCTGACCTCAATTCGTTGCCCTCAAAATAAATGAGGCAGCCTGCCATAAACTGATCAGCAACGACATTTCTTCCAGTGGGTGTCGAGACAAGGAGAGGCGTGGGTAAAGAAGACGTGCGCATATGGTGTCTTTCCACAAAACCCACCGATACAAAAGAATGGGAGGCACCTGTATCGATCAAAATAAAAGCAGGGTACGTAAATAAATGACACGTACCGGCAATCACATCCTCTGGGGCTGCCTGGGCCTGCTCCCTGGTCAGTGCATACACCTGTCCCTGGGGTGGTCCTACTGTCTGACCTCCCGATGGTCGAGGCCCAAACTGCTGCCTCTGCTGCACTGTCCGGTCATCAAATCTCGGCCTGTTGCCCTGATACTCTGACTGTCCTCCCCGAGCGGGGCAATACCGAGCGATGTGGCCCATCTTGCCACAGATATAACATGCAGGACACTTGTTTGAAGAATGTGGCCCTCCACAATTGTTGCACCTCGGCTCTCCCGGCCTATCCCCTTGTGAAGATCCTCTATTGGCCGACCAATTACCCTTCTTGTTATCCTGTTTCTGTCCAAAGTGTTTCTTTCCACCATACCTTGAAGATGAAGAGGCACCACGGGGTTTAAATGGCTCACCCCGAGGCCTCAAGTTGTCACTAGTCTGCCTCTGTTGCGGTACTGGTGGTGGCATAGCGTAAGCTCCCACTCCTAGCTCAGCAAGCTCCGCTCTTGTTAGAGCGTCATCAAAAGAAGTTGGGTTATTGGTGATAACCCGGTCATAGAGCTCCGGTCGCAATCCTTTCATAAAGTTCCTCATCTTAGCGTGTCCACTGGTGGCAATGTGGGGAACGTACCTCAGCAATGAAGAGTACCGTGTGGCATAGTCTGCCACTGTCATGTTCCCTTGCCTCAGACTTGTAAATTCATCCTCCTTTGTCTGTCTTGCTGCCGCGGAGAAGTACCGATTCAGAAACCTAGTCCTGAAGAGTGTCCAATCAATCACAGCACCCTGTGCTCTCATCTCCATCACTGTGCTCCTCCACCACATCAGAGGTTTCTTGGCTAACTGAAACTCCGCCAGCCTCATCCAAGCAGTAACAGCACAAGGAGCCGATACAAAGATCTGCTCAAGTCTTTCCAGCCACTCTTCCGCTTCTTCTCCGGACTCTGTCCCCTCAAACCGGGGCGGATGATAAGACAGAAACTGCGTCAAGCTAATCTCACCCGGTAGCAATAACTGAACTACTGGTTCCATCCCTACAGCCGGTGGAGGTAGAGGATTAGCCTGTCCAATACTCGCATTCACACTCCCAACATCTCCGACTTCCTCATTAGCAGCCATGCTGTAACACAAATGTTAACAACAACCCAAAGCAATATATATCATGTCGTTAGATAACAGGAGTGATATAAGCATGTTAGTATAACAGGATATACATCAATATGCACCACATGCATAAACATGCTCCAAATGTAAGCACCTAGCCAAACATGCTAAGGCTACCCTTCACTCGTTCCCGGGTTCTCTAACCACTGCTCTGATACCACTAATGTAAGGACCCTAATCCTTAAGTGCGGAAACAAGGCATAATAGAGTAATATACTGATCAGAGTGAGAAAAGAACATGTTGAGTCTATGAGCTTAAGCATTACATGCCATAATAATAAGGACTTCCCAAAAAGAATGGATTAATTACATTCCTCATCGATGAATGCTATCAACTAGTTTTACACTACTCCTAGAGTAGACACTAGACAAAATAATCCTGTCCTTTAATCCTCAAAAGAATGCTTCACAAGCTCACCACCTCAACCCGTTCAAAGCTTGCTATCATGCCAAAAAGGTACCTACAAGGACAACCCCCAAACATGAGCAATAATAATCATTCATATTCAACACAATATGAAGATAAAGCGTAAATGCATAATCAATATAAAACACTTCCTGTTTTCCCATGCATTTCAAACGCTTCCCGTTTGGTTGTCCCTGTACCATAACTCATGAGTATAATCAACAGATTATTTTTAATGGCCAAAACATGTCATGACATCATATACCATCTCAACAGTACCAAATATTGGTCACCATTCCCTAGTCTGTCCATCACAGTGTATTTTAATGCCCCTCGCTTATTTTCATATGGGCGGCATAGGATAACCTCGCTACAATGGACATGCGGCGCTCCCACCCCCTCGCTTCACAGAGAGCGGCAAATACCATTTCCTCGCCCCATATGACAACCACGCTCAAATGTGACATGCGGCGCTCCCACCCCTCGCTTCACATTTAGCGGAACCAATACAAAAAGCGGCAAGCATTAAAATCATCAAAGGATGACCACGACTCATGGGATGTGCATCCAATAATCATCATATGCATCTATCATCAATATGCATAAATTACCATGTATATGCATCCACAATGCAATACCACATATGGCATAAATCAACATGTATATGCATCCACAATGCAATACCACATATATACTCGCATCCACAATGCATAAACAATGAGTATATAAAATACATGTTACCGTTGGGTGCCCGTACGTCCTCTACGTACCTTTCCAAAAAGTGGAATGTGGTTGGACCTCAATTCCTTGGCTGCGTTGCCACCTGGGTTGGTTCTACATATTCACAAATACCAATATTAGAACCCAATAATAGTCCAATACCAAAAATCCCACAAAAACACCCAAAAACACCATTTTTGGTGTCTCGCGATCGATCGCCAACAAGCCCCGATCGATCGCGAGACCACACTGTCTCAGCCAACAAATTTCAACAATCCGCGATCGATCGCGGAGCTCGCGCCGATCGATCGCGGACTCGCCGATCGATCGCGCTCATCTCGCGATCGATCGCTGAAGTGCACTGCCTCAGCGCTGTTGCTCGCGATCGATCGCGAGCGGACGCCGATCGATCGCCGAGCTGCGGGCAAGCGAGATTCGGGCACTATTCACCCATCTCCTTCCCAAACACAAACAAACCCACCAATACCAACATTAATCAAACCGAACAACTCAAAACCACCCATAAACATCATAACAAACTCATATAAACAACATCCAACTAAAACACTACCAAAATCACAACACCCAACACAAACCCATTTTAAAACCCTTCAAAACCAACCCAAACTTAAACAAAACCTTACAAAAATAAACCATGAGGTACCCATACCTCTTGGGGACCTCAAATCACCCAACAATCTTCCACAAATCAAAGTTTGTAAGGACTCCTCTTCACCTCAAAGGTGGAACTCGAAAATAAGGGAAAGGGAAGGGTTTGGGTGTGATATTTGGTAAAGGTAAAAGTGAGTGGATGTAAGGGTGGGTTGGATGATAAAAGTGAGTTTTAATTTAAAATACATGCCAAAGTAATTCCATGGTGTATAAAACACCCCAACATGATATTTTTCAAAGCATTTACTCAAAATGCACCACATGCACCCTAAAATGCAATCCCGGGTCACCCTACCCACATGACCATGCATTTCTTCATAAGGTAAATAATCCCAACACATAATCAATTACCACATAATTAATCATGTAAACACAATTAGAGCCAAATAGCAATTAACCATTTCGGGGATGTCACACGGAATCTTCGAAAGTCTCTTCCTTCTCCAACATCACACTCGACTCATCTTCACTTGGGAACTCCTCGGATGACATATTTGAAGTAGTCTCAATCTCTTGAAGAGGCTCAAGTTCCCTTGACTTTTCCACACTAGTAGGATCACTCCCCCAAACTTGGTTGGTTGAGTGATCGTCATCATATAACCAAACTCGATTTGTCGCCTCTTGATTTGTAGCCCTCATCTCTTCCTCTTGGCAGCTAGTTGAAATTGTTTCAATGAGGACCGCCATTTGCTGCTCCAGGTGACGCATAGAGTTGGTTTGGCACTCCAAACTGTTATCGGTTGATGCCATGAATCTTACTAAGGTATCCTCTAACTGAGTTGTGATATCTGCAGAACTATCTCTCCTCTCTTCGAGATGTTCAAATGGTTGTGGCGTATCAATAGGGTAGCGAGGCTCCGGTGGGTATTGGTGACTCCAACCCTGCAGTGAAGGATTCCAATGCCACTGGTAATCAAAGTCCGCCATATCATTGAGCAGGTGCACCATACTGTCCTCATCTCTTGCAACCAACGGACTTCCAGTTGCTAGTGCTCCGCTAAATACCCATTCTCGTGTCTGTGCATCCAAACCTTTGAAGAAATATTGTAGAAGAGTATAGTTTGAAAAGTTGTGATACCGGAATGTGTCTGCCAATTCATTGAATCTTCCCCACGCTGCGTAGAACGGCTCGGAACGTTGTTGGGCAAAGCTTGTGAAGGCTTGTTGATGTAGCATCTCCAAGTACCTCACAAGACAAATAAACAAAATAAATTAATAATTTTTTTTTTTCGAAATAAATATATAGAAAGCGAAAAATGTTAAATTACAGTCAAAGAACCTAGTATGATATTACTAAAGTTAGTCCCCGGCAACGGCGCCAAAAACGTGATCGCTTTTATTTTAAACAATTATTTCCAATCTAGCGATTTTAGACCGCAAGTGCACGGTGTCAAGTTTTAGTATAGATAGGAAGATACGGATTGTCGAACCCACAGAGACTAACAAGTAAGTACCAAATAAGATGTCTTTTAACTATATTTAACCTACGATAATAAATTGATAATTAAACTAAACTAAATTAAACTACTCTAATCCAACCAAGTCAATAAAAGTAAACGAGAAAAATCCACAAGATAAGATTATCGAGACTTTGGCTCACCAATGTAATTCCCTACAATTCTCGATTGAATATTCAAATATTTCTAAGGTGACGAGTTCTCCCAATTTATCTAATACACTCTCTCGAGCTATATTAAACCTAACACCAAATTGCAGTAAGTAACTCTCGTTCACTTATTTAACAATTCAATGTTGCATAAGATCCATGAAAACTCCTAGCTTTCAATTACTAGAATCTATGGCTATCACGCATGTATTTGACGTCATCTCTCGATCTCGGTCTTAAATCCATGGTATGAGTTATTAATTCAGTATCATAAAATCATCTCTCGATCTCAATTACGACACTAACATCATTCAAAGGTGATCAAACCTCTAAAAGCATGAAGAACATAAAACAAACGCAAAGAATTATAAGAATTCAATCATTAAATCATCAAATCGAAGGTTCATAACAAAGGTTCGCCTAGCCTCGATAAATAAATTAGTTCAACATAGTAAATCAAAGCAAATCAAAACTAATAATAAAAGACAAGAATAAACTCCCGATGTCGACTTCGGTTGTAGATCCTCGCTCCTTCTCTTGCTTCCTTCTCGATCGTCTATTTTTATCGCCTTGTTGGGTTGTTCCAAATCCTAGGGTGAAGGGTTAAAGGTTGGTGATGGTGATATATGGAAGAAAGGTGGAGGTTATGGTGGAGTGAATGGCTGCTGGCCGTGTGAATATTAGAGTGAATTGGTGTGAAGGAACGTGTGGTTTTTGGTGAGTGGAAGAATTATGGAGGTATTGTTGTATGAGAGGGTGAAGGAAAGAGATGGGTGAAGAGGCGTATGGTATGGATGGTGAAGAGGGGCTGTGTGTTTTTAGGGTTCAAATCTCATCTTTTGGTTGTAAAAATCGTTTGTAATATATAGGGGAAGGGAATCAAGGACTTCCTTGTTGGAAACAAACTCTATAAGGAAGGTATTTTTATGAAAACACATCGTCCCGATCGATCCGAAAAAGTGGCCGATCGATCGAGCCTTCCAGTAAGAATTTCGCTCAGTTTTCAGCCTTTCTCGATCGATCGCCTTTCACAGTAAGTTTCTTCGCCTTTTTCAGCTTCTGGCGAGTTTCGTATTTTGGCCGTAACTTTCTCATACGAACTCCGAATTTGATGAATCAGCTGTCCACGCGAAGATAAGAGAAAGTTCTACAACTTTTATATGGACCACATTTCCAAAACATGGCTCGAACATATAGTAATATGAGGAGAAAGGAGCAACATGTGTCTTGGATTCTGGTTTCTTCCTCTTTTCTTCAACTTAATTCATTTTTTCATCATTTTAGCTTGATTTCTTCCCCTTTTTTGAATTTCAACATTGATTCCTGAAATAGAGAAATATATACCATAAACCATAAAATTATCCAAGAATCAACACGAAAACATATACATATCATAGCATAAAAACGTGTAATATTCAACCCTATCAGAGAGCTAAAAGCAATCAATGTCTCATTGCAGATGGCAGACAAGTCCATCAAGTACCCTCATGGGATAGTGGAGGATGTACCGGTAAAGGTTGACAAATTCACCATTCCGGTGGATTTCATGGTGCTAGACATAAAGGAGGAGGCGGACATGCCATTGATATTAGGAAGACCGTTCCTAGCTACTGGAAGGGCATTGATAGATGTCCAAGAAGGGAAGTTGATCCTCCGAGTAGGGGGGGATCAAGTTACTTATGATATGTTCAAAGTTGTGAACACTACACGCACTGAGCACCGATGATTTAGTGTCAATATAATTGATACACTATCTGTTGATGCGATGCAGGGTAAGAGTGAGAAGAAGGTGGAGGTCACATCGAATGGCCAACAAAGAAGAGGTAAATTTGGTATAGGAGACTCGGTATTAATGAATAGGAAAAAGATGAGATTTTTCCATGGGAGTCTGACGCACCATGGGCTGGACCATTCAAAATTGTCGATGTTCTACCATTCAACACCTTCAAACTGAGAGATGACCATGGGGGACTATTCACTGTGAAAGAGAAGTGGTTACGACATTACCACATGGAGGATGTGAAATCACCCCCTACTGGCCATAGCGGCACTTGAGCTTAAACGGTAAAAAGTCCATCTTGAGACTATAAATCAAGAACTCTTTCCTATCCCTTTTGCTTTGTTTTAGTTTATTTTGGTTTGTTTTTTTTTTTTGTTTTTTTTTTTGAGAGACTCCATGCGTGCTGTGACGTGTTCCAACAATATGCCCCACGAGCTGATGAGGAATTGGACAACGATCACCGACGGTCGTTGTCAACGGTAAATGCTTTGTCGTACTTTCCATGCTTATTACATTGAGGACAATGCCTGATTTAAGTTTGGGGGAGTGCATTACTGTGTCATGCTTCTTATTTGAAAATTGATCGTTTTTTGAGCACCAACAAAAAAAAATTCCTTGAAAATGAGTTCAATTAGTAAGATAAGAATGAATCTTAGTAGTGGTCTCTATTCCATGATGATATTAATCTCACTCTGCATGTCAACTTGAGTTTTGATGATTGTAAAACTTGTTTGTGAATATCTTGTTTTGAGTAGCATGTCAAAAATGAGGAATATTTTGAGCACATTTGAGTCATAATCTTGTGAATTGCACTTGTAGTAGTGAAAGTTTTTGTGAACTTGATGAATTGTTTTTGAGCATCTTAGAGTACCTTAGAAACTATTTGATGATGACACTTTGAAGCGAAATTTTATAGTTATAAACTCGACTTGGAAATGATCTAGGCGATCTTTGAAACGTTTGAGCCTTTCAAGCTTACCATGATTCATATCAATCCCTAGTGTCCCATTTGAGCTTTATTGAAAAAAGAATGGTATATGCATTGCATATGATTAGACCCCCATTCGACATTCTTGGCAAACTCATTATACTTACCCTTATTTGAGCCTAAATGAAAAAGTTATCCTTACCCTAAGGGAGTATAATGAATATCATTCGATGCACTTGAATTATTATATCTTGATGAGCTTATTGAAAAAAATTGATGAATGAGAAAAGAAAAAGATAGACAAAAAGCCTTGAGAAAAAGATTGACTAAATAAGACCCAAAGTGGCCAAGGCTATAAAAGAAAAAGAAGAGAAGCTCGATGTGTGCAAAACATTTGAATTGTAAATGATTATACTCTCTTCTTTGCGCTTATCCTATCTTTTCTTTGAAGCCAACACCAAAGGCCTTACATTACAAGCTTAAAAAGTCCTTTTGATCCAAGTCTAGGGAGTAACTATCATTAGTGGAGAAGTTGTTTGAAAATAGGCCTATGTAATGCTTGATGATAATCTCGACTTTGAGTTGATTAGCATGATCTTGAATATGTGCATGAAACTTGAGATTGACTAGAGCACACACACACGTTCCGATTTTGAGATATGTTGCTTGAATTAGGAGAAAACATGTCTTGTCAACTTTTGTATATGTGCATGAGATTTCTGAGAATAAAATAAGTCATGAAATAATTGTTTCAAATATCAAGAATGAACTCTACCTTATGATTTTAATGCTTAATCGAGGACGATTAAGTGATAAGTTTGGGGGAGTTGATAGGGTTGAATATTACGCGTTTTTAGGCTATGATATGTATATGTTTTGGTGTTGATTCTTGGATTATTTTACGGTTTATGGTATATATTTTTATATTTCAGGAATCAATGTTGAAATGCATAAAAGTAGAAGAAATGAACCAAAAATGATGAAAGAATGAACAAAAATGAAGAAAAGAGGAAAAAACCAGAATCCAAGACACATGTTGCTCCTTTCTCCTCAAATTACTATATGTTCGAGCCATGTTTTGGAAATGTGGTCCATATAAAAGTTGTAGAACTTTCTCTTATCTTCGCGTGGACAACTGATTCATCAAATTTGGAGTTCATATGAGAAAGTTATGGCCAAAATACGAAACTCGCCAGAAGCTGAAAAAAGGCGAAGAAACATCATTGAATTAATTCAACAGGCGTAATTACGCCTACTTTGAGGCGTAACTACGCCTAGCCCACGGCTTTTGAAAATTTAAGTGGCGTAATTACGCCACTTTGGAGGCGTAATTACGCATATCACGCGGGAAGCCAGATTTTTGACACATCGACAGGCGTAACTACGCCATTTCGGAGGCGTCATTACGCCTGATGAATTTTGGAAATTTTGGACTGCTTTCCTTATTTGATGCACGGGATTTTTAAAAGGCAGGAACGAGACCTACTCAAGAGGATCATCAGATTTTAACCTAGGAACCCAATGACCACAGCCTCCACCTTCTTCTCCCCTCACTTTCCTTCACTTCATGTCCAGCCTCCATCCTTCTACCATTCAACCTTCATCCATCTTCACCTATTCATCCTAGGAATTGGAACAACCCAACAAGGCGATAAAAAGAGACGATCGAGAAGGAAGCAAGAGAAGGAGCGAAGATCTACAACCGGAGTCGACGCTGGGAGTTTTTCTTTGTCTTTAATTCTTAGTTTTGATTTGTTTTGATTTACTATGTTGAACTAATTTTATTTATCGAGGCTAGGCGAACCTTTGTTATGAACCTTCGATTTGATGATTTAATGATTGAATTCTTTTAGTTCTTTGCGTATGTTTTATGTTCTTCATGCTTTTAGATGATTGATCACCTTTGAATGATGTTAGTATAATAATTGAGATCGAGAGATGATTTTATGATACGGAATTAATAATTCATACCATGGATTTAAGACCGAGATCGAGAGATGACGTCAAATACATGCGTGATAGCCATAGATATCTAGTAATCGAAAGCTAGGAGTTTTCATGGATCTTATGCAATATCGAGTTGTTCAATGAGTGCACGAGAGTGACTTACTGCAATTTGATATTAGGTTTAATATAGCTCGAGAGAGTATATTAGATAAATTTGGAGAACTCGTCACCTTAGAAATATTTGAATATTCAATCGAGAATTGTAGGGAATTACATTGGTGAGCCAAAGTCTCGATAATCTTATCTTATGGATTTTTCTCGTTTACTTTTATTGACTTGGTTGGATTAGAGTAGTTTAATTTAGTTTAATTTAATTATCAATTTATTATCGTAGGTTAAATATAGTTAAAAGACATCTTATTTGGTACTTACTTGTTAGTCTCTGTGGTTCGACAATCGGTATCTTCCTATCTATACTAAAACTTGACACCGTGCACTTGCGGTCTAAAATCGCTAGATTGGAAATAATTGTTTAAAATAAAAGCGATCAAGACGCACGGAAACGAGGAGAATATTGACGAATAAAGAGGGAGATAAAAAAGGGATATTGGCCTACAGATTTAGGGACAAAAGGAATTAGGGAGATACGCATAGATATTTTATAAAAGAAGAGGAAAGGGACGAGAATAAAAAAGGAGAAGAGAGAAGAGAACTGGAGGAAAAAGAAGAGGGAAAAACAGAACCTCACGGACGTAAGAAAAGCGAGCAAAAGGGACGCACGAACGGAAGAGAGGAAGACTTTACGTAAATATTTCTTGACGTAAACGAACAGATTGACGCGAGAGCAGTACACAACCGAGGGAAATTCAGAAAAGAGGAGGAGATCAATCGAGGCGGTGCGCGTACAACGAAGGGTAGAGATTTTGACAACGGAGAAGACGACGACGACTACCGGGGACGGAGGGCCATCATCCAATTCGTTTGATTATCTCTTCCTTTATGTTTATGATGATTAAGAACATGTCTATGTGTTTATTTAATGTATTCATGAACTAATTTATTATTCTAGAGTTAGACGGATCTTGACTTGAACCTATGTCGTTGATTAGTGATTGAATATTATTTGGTTTTTCGTTTGGTTTATTTGTGATTCCTGATTTGAATGCGTTTCAATTAATTGATCACTAGTTGATTCGTCATATTTATTTAGAATCTATCACTCGGGAGAGGGGGTTTTGAATAGGACCGTAGGAATTTACATCGTTGGAAGTTTATATAGTCGGGAGACATATAACTCCAACGAAGCCATATAACGAATCTTGCGCTATTGAAATTGTTTAATAATTTATCTTAGGTGGGCACATCAAGATGATTGTTGAATGATTATTTCTATTTAACACTCGGGAGAGGTAATAGATAACATAGGATTCGTGGTTAAGAAATGAGAAGAACACGACATAGTGGATAGTTGAGTGAAGTCGAACCTCTAATCCGTTCTCATTGATTTTCTCCACTTAAATTTTCATCTTGTTCATTTATTATTTTATTTTAGTAGATTAATATAATAATTCTGCTATCGATTGTCTAAATAAAGTCGAGACTATTCTAATTACAGTACTTGGTGTAACTTAATTTTCAATCCCTGTGGGTTCGACATCCGTACTTTAATTTTCCTATACTAAAACTTGACACCGTAAACTTGCGGTACGTTTCACACGCATCAAGTTTTTGGCGCCGTTGCCGTGGATTGATTTAATTTTGTTTACTGATACTGTTACGAAGTAGTCTTGATTTTAATTTAGAATTTTATTTTTTGTTTTAATTTTTTGTTTTTGTTTTTTTTGATGTTTTTTCTTGTGAGGTACTTGGAGATGTTTCATCAGCAAGTTTCCACAAGCTTTGCCCAACAACCGTATGAACCATTCTATGCAGCTTGGGACAGATTCAACCACGACTTTTCAAACTACGCTCCTCTTCAATCTTTCTACAGTGGATTGGATGCAGACACACAAGAATGGGTATTTAATGGAGCTTTGGCAGCTGGTAGTCCCATATATTGTAGAGATGATGACAGGGTGCACCTGTTTAACCATATGGCGAATTTCGACTATCAGTGGCACTTTGATCCTTCAATGCTGGGTTGGAGTCACCAATATCCACCAGAGCATCATTACCCTCATTTTACACACCAATCATTCAAGCATCAATCAGAGGATGAGTATAGTTCTGATAAAGTCTCTAAGTTGGAGGATATTTTGCGCAAATTCTGGCCAGCATTTGAACCAAAGATCGAAAATCACACCAGAAGTAGCCTTGAGCAGCAGATAGAGACATTTGTAGCGAGATGCAAAGAGGTTGAGATGAGATATAATCAAGGGGTGACAAACCAGGTGTGGTCACATGATGATGAAATTCAACCAACCAAGTTTGGGAGAGTGATCCTACTCATGCGGAAGATTCAAGGGAATATGAGCATTTTCAAGTGGTTGAGCCTACCGTGGAAGAGTTATCTGATGACTTCCCGTGTCAAGATGAGCCTAGCATGACGTTGGAAGATGAGCATATTTTTGAAAATACTGAGGAGCACTCATCGATGGTGATGTCCTATATGCCATATGTGGATCCGTTCTTCCCATCGATGCCAACTTCACCATATTATGATCTCCACGAGATGAAGCCAAGTTTAGAATCTTTCTCCCATGCTTATCAATTTTCGAAGGACGTTGTTGGAGCGACGAGCGATAACTGCCACTATCTTGCCAAGCTTGAGGGCATACACAACCAAGACACATGTAGTGTCATATGATACTTACTATGGGCGGAAGCCGCTATTTGATGGTTGCTTCGCATAGTCTGGCTGACGACTTTAAACAAAGCGCTTCTTGGGAGGCAACCCAAGCCTTGTATCCTTTTTATTTTATTTCAGTTTTTAATTTTAGTATTGCATTTTAGTAGCATGTCTTATTCATAGCCGATTGATCATTATTTTTCCCATTGCAGGGTCTATACTGATGCGGAGGTCCCTATCATCATCTTCTCACCATACCCATGAGCATGAGAAGGGCGACGATTACTGACGATCGTCGTCGCAGGTAGGTGTGTTGTCCCTTATTTTATACGTTGTATGGTACATTGAGGACAATGCACATTTTAAGTTTGGGGGGGTATTTAAACATTGAAGATGTCTCGTTTCCTGGATTCCTATGTGTGTTGTGTTTTGTGTTTTTTTTAGTCATTTTCTTTTTCTTTTTGTGTCATAAGTCGTGAATTGAAGTAATTGTGAAGGCCGATGATGAAGAATTGAGCTTATTTGTGAAAATTTTTAAAAGTTTTGTTCACTTTGCTCTTGAGTTTCTCACATTCATGCACTAGAGACCATGACCATTTGACTAATTAAAGTTGATTTGAACGAACACAAATATGATATAGGCGATTCTTGATAATATTTTGGGCCTTTATTCATTGATATAAATTTACCATAGTAGCCCCTTTGAGCTTAAATGTAAAAGAATGAGGATTTAATTGTTGCATTATGTTTTAGAATCTCATTCAAATTTCTTTCTTATATTACCTTGGTTTTGAGATACCATTTGAGCACATTGGTCAAATCATATAAGTTATTTGTGAATTGAGAGTAGTCTAGAACTTGCTTTAGTACCCTTTGAGGCGAATACGGATGCTATGTGGCTTAGGAATGATTTAGGCAATTTTTGATTCGTTTGAGCCTTTGAATCCACCGAAATACATCATTTTTTATCCCTAGCTACCCTTTTGAGCTTATTGAAAATCGAATGGCATGTGCTTATGCACATAATAACCTCCATTCGGCATCATTTCAAAATCCCACATCGACCACCTTGTTGAAAGCTTATACACTATTTTTTCTACCCTCAAGTGAGTAAGACCCATATTGCACTTTAAAATTTCAAATATCCCCCATGTTCCTCATTGAAAAAATAGAAAGGGGATAATAATGAAAAAAGGGCATGGATGCATAGAAAAATGTTGAAGAGGTGAAGAAAGTAAGTGATTGAAAGAATGAAAAAAAAAATATTGAGGTGAATGGTGAGGCGGATGAGAAAGGAGGGTGAATCCAAAATGTAAAAAAAAAATGATGAATCGTCAATAAGAGAAGTTGAAAAGTGAGATGAGAGTGCGCAACATGGTTAATATGACTTACTCTCTTGTTTTGAAATTCCTATCTTTTTATTGTAGCCATGAGCCAAGGCCTTACATTATAATCCAATTAAGACCTATTGACCGAGCCACATTCGTCTAATATACTAGTGGAGAAGGTTACGAATTGTAAGCCTATGGACTCTCGAGAAACACTTGTAATGAATATGCAATTGACATCCACATACATGTCTCATTACTTGATTTTATGCATTGTTCATTGTTTGTCAAAGTCATATTCCTTTTTATGAACAATGCCATTGAACCAATACACCTTGCAAAGTCCTATTGATTTGTGTGAGTAAAGATTGCTTTGATGGTTAAATGGAAGTGGTGGCACACACACTTGAGAACTCTTGAGTAGACTGATATGCATGATTGACTTAAAATTTTTAGACAATTGATCTTCGAGGCCAATTTGCAATTATAACATTTCATGACTTGCGTTGGTAGTGTGTTTTCTTTTTCTCTTTTATTTCTTAGTATTTTTCCATTTCTATTTTGCTCGGGACTAGCAAAGTTTAAGTTTGGGGGGATTTGATAAGTGCATATTTGCACTTATATTTTATTATATTTTCTTATACTTTTGTTTTGGTATTCGAGCAGAATTACGTCTTTTGTTGTCATTTTTGATATTTTGCAGGAATCCAAGGAATTAAGCATTTTATTACTAAAAGATGATGAGAAATGCATAAATGTGACAAGAATTCAAATTGGGTCTCAAGAGTTGAAAAATCGTGCACCGGGATAGAACGCATGCTGCGCCCCAACGCCACAAATCTTCAATTTATAGAAAGTCGGACGTGTTCGAGGGGGATATATTTTGTGGAATTTCTTTGACCAACAATAACCACACAAGATTTAGGGAATATTTTATTACCTAATAACATGGAATAATTGACCAATTAAAAGAAAAATCGAAGGATTTCACGTGGGAGCAAAAGAGACGCACGGAAACGAGGAGAATATTGACGAATAAAGAGGGAGATAAAAAAGGGATATTGGCGTACAGATTTAGGGACAAAAGGAATTAGGGAGATACACATAGATATTTTATAAAAGAAGAGGAAAGGGACGAGAATAAAAAAGGAGAAGAGAGAAGAGAACTGGAGGAAAAAGAAGAGGGAAAAACAGAACCTCACGGACGTAAGAAAAGCGAGCAAAAGGGACGCACGCACGGAAGAGAGGAAGACTTTACGTAAATATTTCTTGACGTAAACGAACAGATTGACGCGAGAGCAGTACACAACCGAGGGAAATTCAGAAAAGAGGAGGAGATCAATCGAGGCGGTGCGCGTACAACGAAGGGTAGAGATTTTGACAACGGAGAAGACGACGACGACTACCGGGGACGGAGGGCCATCATCCAATTCGTTTGATTATCTCTTCCTTTATGTTTATGATGATTAAGAACATGTCTATGCGTTTATTTAATGTATTCATGAACTAATTTATTATTCTAGAGTTAGACGGATCTTGACTTGAACCTATGTCGTTGATTAGTGATTGAATATTATTTGGTTTTTCGTTTGGTTTATTTGTGATTCCTGATTTGAATGCGTTTCAATTAATTGATCACTAGTTGATTCGTCATATTTATTTAGAATCTATCACTCGGGAGAGGGGGTTTTGAATAGGACCGTAGGAATTTACATCGTTGGAAGTTTATATAGTCGGGAGACATATAACTCCAACGAAGCCATATAACGAATCTTGCGCTATTGAAATTGTTTAATAATTTATCTTAGGTGGGCACATCAAGATGATTGTTGAATGATTATTTCTATTTAACACTCGGGAGAGGTAATAGATAACATAGGATTCGTGGTTAATAAATTAGAAGAACACGACATAGTGGATAGTTGAGTGAAGTCGAACCTCTAGAATCCGTTCTCATTGATTTTCTCCACTTAAATTTTCATCTTGTTCATTTATTATTTTATTTTAGTAGATTAATATAATAATTCTGCTATAGATTGTCTAAATAAAGTCGAGACTATTCTAATTACAGTACTTGGTGTAACTTAATTTTCAATCCCTGTGGGTTCGACATCCGTACTTTAATTTTCCTATACTAAAACTTGACACCGTAAACTCGCGGTACGTTTCACACGCATCAAGTTTTTGGCGCCATTGCCGGGGATTGATTTAATTTTGTTTACTGATACTGTTACCAAGTAGTCTTGATTTTAATTTAGAATTTTATTTTTTGTTTTAATATAGTGATAAGAATACATATAATGAATATTTGTTAAGAATAACAATAAATATAGTGAATAGATTTAATATAATGAATATATTCAAATATATTGAATAAATATATTGAATATAATACTAAATTTATATTAAAATGGAATAGAGAGTAAATTTAAGATTTAATAAATGGTAGGGTAAAATGGTAATTTTTGAAAATTTGAAAAGAAATTAAATTAAATTAAATTAAATATAAAACCGGGAATCAACTTGAAAACTTAAGATATACACACATTTTCACCTTTCACTAGGTGAAAGTGCCGTGAGAGTTTGCAAGAGAGAAAAGAAAAGGAATTCAGGGTTTTGTTGATTTTCGGACTTCGAAACATCGTCAAAACTAGGAAATAAGTACATATCTGGAATCCTCGTCTCGTTACCTTCCTTTTGAGGTAGTTTTTATTTACTTTTTCTTATGTTTATGTTATGGCTTAATTTGAAATAATGCCCAAAAATTATAAAATTCATATATGTGATAGATTAAACAATGATAAACAATAAGTAACAAGAAAATTGAGATTATGTTGTAGTTTCAAATTTATTGTGAAGTAAAGTAATTCCAATTGTAAAGGTACAGTGTGATAGACGGGGTGTTGAGGAGGCAACGTGGTTGACGGAGCATAATATAATGCCGCAGTATCCTAATTTATTCTCTCGTATGTTTTTATATTGTTGTTGATACTGGTGATCATTCATGTTACTGCAGTTTTACTGCGTTAAACATATAGTTGAGTATATGTTTGTGTTATTTCAGTCATGCTATGTGTAGTCAATTTCGAGGATGAAATTCATTTACTATGGGAGAATTGTAATGCCTCGATATGAGTCATACATATTTGCTATGATTATTGCGTAATTATGTGATAATTACGGGATGACGTGGACTCGAGTTAGAGTTGAACCGAGTATGATAAGCCTATGATATATGTTGAGTAACATATATGTAATGTAGTGACTTGACATGTTAGGTTTGGAAATGGTTAACCATTGGAATAACATTGCTGTATTATGTGGACATAACTTGATGATCTAGTCAACAATAGAAGAACATGAGAGGCTTGCATGTTATTTGCATTTGAGAGAGATGTGACATGAATTCACATGTCATTTTGAAGACAAATATATAAGCTAGATATCAGATTTTCAACACATACTTACACCACCAACACATAGTAATCTCTACAATTCTCTTCAAAAACCTTGGAGCTTGTCTTGGAGTGAACTTGCAAGGACCTTTGTAGCCAAAGGGGAAGTGACATATTTGGTAAGGATAGTAGAATATTAATGGTTTATGATGTTAGTTGGTGAATTTCTTTGTTGAACTTAGCTTTTGAAAACTTGAAACATGTTATGTTGAGATGTTGAATCAAAGTAAGTTTTAATCAAAGAAACAAGGTGTAATGGTATGGAAACATGTTTATATGATGCTAGAGTTTGCATGTACTAGCGATCGATCGCTAGCATCGTGCCCATTGATTGCTGAGACAGGGGAAAGTTTAAGGCGGTTTATGCTTGGAGTAATCGATCGCTGCATCTGACCGATCGATCGTGAAGCGATCGATCGCTAGCATCGTGCCCATCGATCGCTGAGACAGGGGAAAGTTTAAGGCGGTTTATGCTTGGAGCAATCGATCGCTGCATGTGACCGATCGATCGCGAGCTGTAGGGATCGATCGCTAAAGGAGTACCGATCGATCGCTAGAAGGTCGTAGCCTAATGTATAAATCAGACATTAATAGTGATCGATCGCTAGCTTTGGACCGATCGATCGCTAGGATTACATCATTAAAGAGATCGATCGCTAGAATGACCGATCGATCGCTAGACTTAAAATGTTGAAAATTGTTATATATTGGTGGAATTTGATATTGAAGCCGATTATAACATGATACATTGTTGGTATTCATGTAGCATCATCACAGGGGAAAGGACAATGAGGCGGTTAAATATTGACGCCTGAATTTCTATATTTTGTATCGCACGACAGGTACTTGTTGACGTACGAGTATTGAGTTTTATTATGTGATGTTGCTTATCTATATTGAGATTAAGCTACATGTTTGGTGGAATCATATTGGTATACATCCATGTTGATATATATTCATGTTGTTGAGGTTGATGCCATGAGAGGTATGCTACTGTTGAACATATGCTTTGGCATGAGAGGTATGCTCTTGTTGAGAATATGCTATGGCTGTTATAACGTGTGCGGACAAAAATATGATATATGCTGCTAATATGGGACGTGAATGCCGAGTCATTGACATATTGACTGAGAGACATATCATATATGTCCCGTTATAACAAGATGATGGTTGAGACATATTTTCATATTGTGATGCATGATACATAACAATCAAAGTTGAGATTTGACGATAGTTATTTATCGTATGATGTTTTCTTATTGATATAGAACTGAGATGGTTGCCTATCAATACTCATGTTGTGTGATTGTTTCTGTAGGGACTTATAGACATGGGAGGACGGGATTGCGAGTCGACTTCTGCTAGGAGCTGAACCGTTGATTAGGAGTTGCACTTATTTAGGTTGTTCATCTATACATGTGATGTAATTATGTCAGGGTTTTGTTAGGGTTTTGTAAATGCTGTAATAACTGACATATTAAAACTGTTAATCAGTGTGCGTTATTACTTAATCCTTACTCACAAATGTATAATGATTGGATACATAAAGGATTAAGTAGCGATGATCCCACAGTTTTTGAATGATTCTGTCAAAAAAGCAGAAATTGGGAGAGCATGAGACGATAAACTTAACTGAGGAGCGTTCTGCTATCATTCAAAATGATTCACCTCCAAAGTTAAAAGATCTAGGGAGTTTCACTATACCTTGCAAAATCAACTCTATTTTTTTTAAGAAATCTTTATGTGATTTGGGTTCAAGTGTTAATCTAATGCGTTTGTCTATTTACAGGAAGCTGGGTTAGGAGAGCTCAAACCGATTAACGTGTCATTGTAGATGGCGGACAAGTGCATCAAGTACCCTCAAGGGATAGTTGAGGATGTACCAGTCAAGGTTGATAAATTCACCATTCCGGTGGATTTCATTGTGTTGGACATAAAGGAAGATGCGACATGCCATTGATTCTAGGAAGACCGTTCCTAGCAACTGGAAGGGCATTCGATGTCCAAGAAGGGAAGTTGATCCTCGGAGCAGGGGGGATCAAGTTATTTTATATATATTCAAAGCTTTGAACACTACACGCACTGAGCACCGATGTTTAATATCAATATAATTAATACACTATTTGTTGATGCAATGCAGGTTAAGAGCGAGACGAAGTTGGAGGTCACATCAAGTGGCCATAAAAAAGAGGCAAATTTTGTAAGGGAGACATGGTCGTAATGAATAAAGCAAAGATGCAACTATTTCCTTGTAATGTCGGACGCACCATGGGCTGGACCTTTCAAAGTGGTCGATGTCCTACCATGCGACACTATCAATCTGAGAGATGACCACGGGGCGCGACATTACCACATGGAGGATGGAAAATCATCCCCCACTGGCCCTTGTGGTACTTGAGCTTACATGGTAAAAAGTCCAGCTTGAGACTATAAATCAAGAACTTTCTCTTCTCCCTTAGCTTTGTTTTTGTTTTGGTTTTTGTTTTTGTTATTCATTTTGGGGAGAGACTACATGCGCTGTCATGTGTTCCAACACTTTGCCCAACGAGCTTAAGAGGAATTGGACGACGATCACTGAAGATCGTTGTCAAAGGTAAATGTTTTGTCTTATTTTTCATGCCCATTATATTGAGGACAATGCATGAGTTAAATTTGGGGGAGTGCATTACTATGGCATGCTTTTTCTTTGAGATTGTACCGTTCTTTGAGCAACAACAAATTTTTTTTTCTTGAAATGAGTTCAATTAGTGAGGAAAAAATGAATCATTGTGATACCCCTTACACTTAACACATACACATGATTCATATATCATAACATTTAATGGCAGCGGAACTTGCAATTTCATAACATTCAATCAAGACATTTATCATCATATAATTTAAAAGGTATATAGAGATATTTATGCCACAAAAATAACGAACGTTGTACCCCTCACAACCCAACCAAAAACCTATACAAAAACCTATACAGTATATGCAAATGATGAGCTGGGGGAGAAGGACTAGAGCCAGCCAGCCAACCTTGGATCCATACTTCGAAAGACTGTAGAAACACCTTGTAGAGTCTACTTTTACTTATAGCAACTGAAAGACAACATTTGCATTTTGGTGAGTTGCATTCTCAATGAGCATATTCAAATAACGTAGTATTTAACATCACATAAGCATATAATTAATATCCACATAAGCACATGAATATAATCACATCATTCATCATAATCTATATATCAATTCACATGATTTGTATAAAACGAAATGATGCACATGTATGTCTGTATTGTTGTTATGTTATGAACCAACTAATACCAAGAACAATTCGTGATCACGATATGTCCATGGCACTCTGTACTGTATAATCCCCATGAGTTCAATGAACTCGGGATCTGTATTCTTTGATTCTGTAATTCTGATCGTACTCAAAAATGTAATAACACATGGTTCAAGATCATTAACGGCCATAACAGAGCTCTTTAATCTCTTATCAATGCACATGTCATAATCATATGTATAACATCGTAATCATATAGATCGTATACAATCACGTCCCAACATGTACATTTAAGAACTCAATTAGTTCTTGCACATCATATTGCATTCATCTCAATCCATTCACCAATTCACGGTACTCATATAACACAAATCGCATACTCATATAAAGTTAAATGCCAAGTTATAAGGATATCTCACAATCGATACTCATATCTCGTAGGAATCACTTAATTCACATTATCTATGCCCTGATTGAGATTATGACCTATAAACGCATGTCAAATGCACAACCAAGTTTAATATCAAATTTCTACTACCCATTTCAGTATATGCATGTTCTTTATGACATGTCCATATTAGAGAATTCTATATCCAGTATATCTCACATTTCAAATTTAATTAAATAGTTATGTACGCATGAAAATTCGTAGAAAATCGAAACTACAACATAATCTCAATTTTCTTGTTAATTATTATTTATCATTGTTTAATCTATCACATATATTAATTTTATAATCTTTGGGCATTATTTCAAAGTAAGTCATAACATAAAAGTGAAGAAAAACTACCTCAAAAGGAAGGTAGCGAGGCGAGGATTCTAGATATGTACTTATTTTCTAGTTTTGACATCGTTTCGAAGTCCAAAAATCGACGAAACTCCGAATTCCTTTTTCTCTTTTCCTTTTCTCACGGCGCTTTCACCTACTAAAGGTGTCAAATGTGTGCATATCTTTTATTTGTGATGGGGGTTCCCGAATTTTTTTTTTTTTTAACAATTTCAAAAATTATATTACTAACCCTTAAAATTTATTCATTAACTTGATTCAATATATTACATCTATTCATTAAATCTATTCACTACATTAAATCTATTAATATATTTATTATTATTCTTAAAATATATTCATTATATATATTCTTATCACTAATTTAATCAATATTTTAGTAAATTTAATCAATATCTTCCACTATATTCCATATTTTACAATCTCTTCATATTTTAATTCTTATTATTATTTTTATAATACAAATATATATATATTCGTCTTCTGTTTCGTCAAATTTATTCTATTCACAACCTCTATACTTTCCAATGCACATATAAGACGTCAAAATATATGATATAATGTGTATGCATGATCATGTAAAATTTTAGGGCCATGACAATTCCTCCTCCCTTTAGAAAATTTCAGCCTCTAAATTTTCTAATGTATCAGGAAATAACCACGGATATTGTGTTTTCATGTGTTCCTCTGTTTCCCACATAACTTCACGTTCATAATGATTCTTCCATAGAATCTTTACTATAGGAATTGCTCGACTCCTTAACTGTTTGTCTTTGTATTCTAATATCTCAATTGAATTCTTCAACATAACTTAAATTTTCAAAAATTTCAATTGGCTCATTTTGAAGGACATGAGACGGATCTGATCTGTATCTCCGAAGCATACTGGCATGGAATACATTATGAATTTGGGGCAAGTCTGTAGGTGACGCAAGACGATAAGCTAATGGTCCAACTTTATCAAGTATCTCATAGGAACCAATGTATCAATGACTCAATTTGAGTTTCTTTCCAAATCTGAGAATACCTCTCCAAGGAGAAACACGAAGAAATACCTTCTCACCAATTTGATGATCCATTTCTCGTCTCTGCTGATCAACATAACTCTTTTGTCTATATTGTGCAGCTTTCAATCGATCTTTTACAAGTTTTACCTTTTCAATTGTCTCTTGAATGAGATCTGGACCTTCTAATATTCGCATTCCTTCTTCATCCCAGTATAGTGGACTTCTACATTTAAAGCTTCGTAAGGTGCCATGCCAATACTGCTATGATACTGATTATTATTTACAAATTCCATCAAAGAAATATAATCATCCCATGAACCTTTAAAATCAAGAACACGTGATCGAAGCATCTCTTCTAAAGTCTGAATCGTTCTTTCTGACTGACCATCTGTTTGAGGATGAAATGTTGTACTAAAATGTAATTTAGTACCCAAAGCTTCTTGTAAACTTCCCCAAAATCTCGATGTAAGACGAGGATCTCGATCTGGTACAATAGATAAAGGCACACCATGTAATCTAACAATTTCATTCACATAGCTTTTTGCTAAACTTTCAAGTGTAGATCCCCGTCTAAAGAAGAGTGCCGATTTTGTCAATCGATCCACAATCACCCACACTGCATCATTCTTCTTCGGTGTTACAGGTAAACCATAAACAAAATCCATGGTTATACGCTCCCATTTCCAAACTGGAATCGGTAGTGGATGTAATTTACCCACCGGTGCTTGATGTTCGGCTTTAACATGTTGGCAAGTCAAGCATTTCGATACATACTCGCCTACATCTTTCTTCATTCTAGGCCACCAAGAATGGGCTTTTAGGGTTTGATACATCTTTGTACTACCAGGTTTTATAGAATAAGGTGCAATGTGTGCTTCCTCCATTATTTCATGCCTTATGCCATTTACATTAGGAACACAGAGTCGATTATTGATTGATAAACTCCCATCATCAGTACTAACAAATGCTTTACTATTTCCCTGTTTCACATTTTCTGCAATACTGATTAGTTTTTCATCATAAAACTGAGCATTCTTGATTCTTCCAGTCATCATAGGTTGAATACAAAACGAAGCACAGATAATACCGGTCTCATCAACATTCAATGCAACATTCATCTTTCTCAAATCTAGCAAATATGGTAAAGAATGTACTGAAAGATAAGAAACAATACCATATGATTTTCTGCTCAAAGCAACAACAACAACATTTGCCTTTCCAGAGTGATACTCAATAGTGCAGTTATAATCTTTTAATAATTCAAGCCATCTTCTTTGTCGCATGTTTAACTCTTTCTGACTCAATAAATATTTTAGACTCTTATGACCAGTAAAGATTTGAAATGTAGTACCATATAAGTAATGACTCCGTATCTTTAACGCAAACACTACTGCAGCAAGCTCAAGATCATGTGTAGAATAAGACATCTCATATGGTTTAAGTTGTCGAGAAGCATAAGCAATAACTTTACCATCTTGCATTAAAACACATCCCAAACCCTGGAATGAAGCATCACTATAAATAACAAAACCATCATTACCTAAAGGTATTGTCAGAACTGGAGCACTTGTGAGTCATTCTTTCAATTCTTCAAAGCTCTTTTGGCATTCATCTGTCTACTTAAACAGAATATCCTTGCGCAACATTTTTGTCAATGGAGTTGCTATAAGAGAGAAGTTTTCAACAAATCTCCTATAGTACTCGGCTAAACCAAGAAAACTACGAACTTTTGCAACATTTTTCGGGCACTCCCATTTAGTACTGCTTCAATTTTTACTGGATCAACTTTAATATCATCACTACAAACAACATGTTCCAAAAAGACAACATGATCTAACCAAAATTCACATTTACTGAGTTTTGCATACAACTGTTCTCACGCAAGGTTTGTAGTACATTTCTCAATTGTCCTTCATGTTCCTCAGCAGATTTTGAATATATCAAAATTTCATCAATAAAGACAATCACAAATCTATCCAGATACGGTCTAAACACATCATTCATCAATGCCATAAATGCAGCAGGTGCATTAGTCAAACCAAAAGGCATTACTAAAAATTCATAGTGGCCTGAAAGCTATTTTTGACACATCAGACTCAGCAATTTTCAATTGGTGATACCCTAATCTCATATCAATCTTTGAAAAGACTGTAGCATCTTGCAACTGATCAAATAAATCATCAATTCTGGGCAGTGGATATTTATTCTTTATAATCACTCGATTCAATTGCCGATAATCGAGGCATAGTCTCACAGTACCATCCTTTTTTTTAACAAAGAATACATGTGCTCCTCATGGTGAAACACTTGGTCTAATGGATCATTTATCCAGTAGTTCTTGTAACTGAGTTTTCAATTCTTTTAATTCAATAGGTGTCATTCTATAAGGAAAAATAGAAATTGGTGCAGTACTTAACGGTAATTCGATGCTAAACTCAGTATCTCTATCTGGGGGTAATCCTGGTAAATCATCTGGAAATACACCTGGATATTCTCTAACCACTGAAATATCTTGAAGTTCCAAACCACATAATCTGCTAGATATGAAATATGCTTCATGACCGCTTCTTTTTTAAACAGAAAATTCTCAGTGTAGCCATTCTTTACCGCAAGTCCACGGTGTCAAGTTTTAGTATAGTTAAATGAAAGTACGGGTTGTCGAATCCACAGGGACTAACGTATAAGTACCAAATAAAACTATTTAAATTATATTTAGCCTACGTAAAAAGGGGGTAGATTAACTAATGCAAATTTAGAACTAAAGAACCCAAATAAAACAAGAATAAATAAAATAAATGGCTTCCGGATATGCAAATGAATTTCGCTCGAGAAATTTATCTAGCTCTTCGTTCAACTATGTTTTCGTCAATGATTCGTTTGAATAAGCAATTACTAAACAATCGATTCTTAAGGTGAAAGGGTTTCGCTGTTATTCAATACACTCTCTCGAGCTGTACAAAAACTAATATCAACTTAGAACAAGTAACTCTCGTTCACTTGTTTACTAATCTGATATTGCATAAATCTTCAAAACCTAGTTACTCTAAATCTCTCGATTCAAAGTGCTCACGTATGTGATTTTATCTCTCGATCTCAATCTTAAACATACATCATGAATTATTGTAGCGTATTATAACGGTATCTCTCGATCTCGGTTATAACTCACAAATTCAATCAAAGTTAGCTAGGCTTTGATATTATTAAGCATATAATTCATGAACAATAAGAAATCAATCCACTCAAACACATTCGAATCAAACTGAAACACAATTATACTCAAACTCGATAAAATAAACTCAATTCAATTCAAATAAATGAGATGTTTAATTATCTCTCAACCTCAAAAACATCAAATGTATATGAAAATCAAATAAATCAGAGTTTAGAAATACGATAAAACGTGGGAACAAATCCGTGCGTTGCACCGTAATCTCTTCTCTTGCTCCTTCCTTGCACTCCGGAAACGTCTCGCTCAAGCTCGGACGAAGAACGGAGGAAGATGGCTTTTCCTCGGGTTCTTCTCGGCGGCGGCTAGGGTTCTCCTTTGATGATTTTCGGCTGCCTCTTTCTGTTCTGATATGATGTATTCTGATATGGAAAAGATTTCCCTTTTAAACCACCGAGAATCATTCAAATATGGAGGATAAGATTTTTAAAAATTCGCGTATCGATTAAAACTCTCTGCCTCGATCGATCGATCTAGATTTTGGTTCCGATCGATCGACACTTCAATAAATTTGTTGCTGAAGTCTCTGCCCGGATCGATCGATCGAGAAATATTCTCGATCGATCGAAATTTTGTAAAATCTGAATTCTTCTCTTTTTTCTCTTTTTCGCCTCGATTTCACCCGTTTTCTTTAGTTTAGCTCATTTCTACCATTTCCGACCTATTTTCCTGAAACAAGCAAATAAATACCAAAAAACGTAATTTCATCCAAGAAAAAGTACAAAAAACGGTAAGAAATTACAGCTAAAAACACGTAATATCTAAGCCTATCACTTCACAACCACCCTTAACCAATTTGAATGACGTAGATGCAGATATTACACATGTAGGTAAGATTTTTCTTTTTCCTTTAAATACTATATGTGACTGATCAGGAAGTTGTTGTACTATTTCTTTGGTAAAACAAACCAACTTAGCATGATATTCAGTTAACCAATCCATACCCAGAATCACATCAAAATCCTTTAACGGCATAACCAATAAAGTAGCATGTATTTCAGTATCCCCAATGAAGATTTTACAATTCGGATACACAGTATTTATAACAATCATGCTCCCTACTGGGGTTTGAACAAATAAATCATAACCCAATGATACTGGTTTATCATGCAAATACATCATGAATGTTTGTGATATGAATGAATGTGTTGTACCAGGATCAAATAAAACATAAGTTTTTAAACCAGAAATGGATAAATTACCGGTAATCACAGTTGGTGCTGCATTTGATTCTTCTTGTGTCATAGCAAACACTCAGGCCTGATTATTGGCTTTACCTTCTTCTGTACCAATTCATCTGCCCATACCAAATCGTCCTTCCTCTGTTAGAAGTAAAACCACTTGACCTGGTTTTCTCAATTGTAGGTTCTTCACGTGGCTTTGAACAATTCCTTGCTATATGTCAAGGTTCTCCACATTTAAAACATTTTCTTGTAATCAGTCTGCACTCTCCATAATGATTTCTCCCACAATGCAGACAAGTCATAATTGATGGTGTAAAACCAAAACTTTTACTAGCAGATGTTGCACCACTGGAACTGGCACCTTTAGAACCACTGGGGAAACATTTCTATGTAGGTGCATTGAATCCCTTCTTCTTTCCAAATCCACCAACTTCGTCACTTTGTCTCTTTTGTTTAATTGGAAGGCTGGATTCAGCTTCTAACTTTTCAGCACGTACCACTGCGGCTTTCAGCTTGCTAAAAGATTCCAAGTCTGTAGGTGTGAGGCGATCACGAATAGTAAATCGAAGTCCCTTTTTAAATCTACTACATTTCTTCTTTTCTGTGGCTATAATGTGTGGAGCATAATGAGATAAATGGTTAAAGAGTACCTCATATTCAGCCACGGAACGATTCCACTATTTCAGATCAAGAAATTCTCTTTCTTTCTGATCCTTATAAACTTCAGGTAGGTAGGCATCATTAAAGTTCAACAGAAAATCATCCAATGTCAAAACAGATGGCTGATCAGTAAATATTCTCCCACCAAGCATAAGCATTCCCCTGAAGAAGTGACACTATGTAATCAAACTTCTCCTCAGGTTCAGAATCCTTTCTGTTCGTTTCAGCCAAGTCTCTGCCTCAGCTGGATCAGTAGTACCCATAAAGTCAACAACTCCCATTTTTCTTAATTTATCATACCTCCTTTCACGTCTTTCAGGAGGATAAACAGGTGGAAACTGTCAATATGCCTCAGCAAGTATTCTTTGTGCATGATGTGGAAGTGAAAATGATGAATGTGACTCAGGCTCGGCTGATACTTCCCCTCCATGAATACTTTGCTCATCATTATACCTATATGACCAAAATGATGACTTATGCAATCATTTCCTAGATAATGACAATGCACATGTGACAGTCTACAGAACCTCTAACATTTGCTCTGATATCAAATCAATTGTGACACCCTTACACATAACACATACACATGATTCATATAGCATAACATTTAATGGTAGCGGATCTTGCAATTTCATCACATTCAATCAAGGCATTTATCATCATATAATTTACAAGGCACATAGAGATATGTATGCCACAAAAATAACCAATGTTGTACCCCCTCACAACCCAACTAAAAACCTATACAGTATACGCAAATGATGAGCTGAGGGAGAAGGACTAGAGTCAGCCAACCGACCTTGGATCCATACTTCAAAAGACTGTAGAAACACCTTGTAGAGTCAACTTTTATTTATAGCAACTGAAAGACAACATTTGCATTTGGGTGAGTTGCATTCTCAATGAGCATATTCAAATAACGTAGTATTTAACATCAAAACATAAGCATATAATTCATCTACAAATAAGCACATGAATATAATCACATGATTCATCATATTCTATACATCAATTCACATGATTCGTAGAAAACGAAATGATGCACATGTATGGCCGTATTGTTATTATGTTATGAACCAAATAATACCAAGAACAATTCGTGATCACGATATGTCCATGGCACTCTGTACTATATAATCCCCATGAGTTCAATGAACTTGGGATCTGTATTCATTGATTCTATAATTCTGATCGTACTGAGAATGTAATAACACATGGTTCAAGATCATTAACGGCCATAACAGAGTTCTTTAATCTCTTATGAATGCACATGTCATAATCATATGTATAACATCGTAATCATATAGATCGTATCACATCACATCCCAACATGTACATTTAAGAACTCAATTAGTTCTTGCACATCATATTGCATTCATCTCAATCCATTCACCAATTCACGGTACTCATATAACACAAATCACATACTCATATAAAGTTAAATGCCAAATTATAAGGATATACTACAATCGATACTCCTATCTCGTAGAAATCACTTAATTCGCCTTATCTGTGACCTGATCGAGATTATAACCTATAAACGCATGTCAAATGCACAACCAAGTTTAATATCCTTAATTCGCCTTATCTGTGACCTGATCGAGATTATGACCTATAAACGCATGTCAAATGCACAACCAAGTTTAATATCAAATTTCTACCACCCATTTCAGTATATGAATGTTCTCTATGATATGTCCATATTAGAGAATTCTATATCCAGTATATCTCACATTTCAAATTTAATTAAATAGTTATGTACGCATGAAAATTCGTAGAAAATCAAAACTACAACATAATCTCAATTTTCTTGTTAATATTGTTTATCATTGTTTAATCTATCACATATTTTAATTTTATAATCTTTGGGCATTATTTCAAATCAAGCCATAACATAAACTTAAGAAAAAGTGAAGAAAAACTACATTAAAAGGAAGGTAGCGAGGCGATGATTCCAGATATATACTTATTTTCTAGTTTTGAAGTCGTTTCGAAGTCCGAAAATCGACGAAACTCCGAATTCCTTTTTCTCTTTTCCTTTTCCTTTTCTCACGGTGTTTTCACCTACTAAAGGTGTCAAATATGTGCATATCTTGTATTTGTGATGGTGGTTCCCGAATTTATTTTATTTATTATTATTTTTTTACAAATTTCAAAAATTACATTACTAACCCTTAAATTTATTCATTAACTTGATTCAATATATTGCATCTACTATAATACATCTATTCATTAAATCTATTCACTATATTCAATATATTTATTATTATTCTTAAAATATATTCATTATATATATTCTTATCACTAATTTATTCAATATTTTACAAAATTTAATCAATATCTTCCACTATATTCCATATCTTACAATCTCTTCAACATTTTTATTCTTATTATTATTTTTATAATACAAATATATATATTCGTCTTCTTATTCGTCAAAGTTATTCTATTCACAACCTTTATGCTTTCTAATGCACATATAAAATGTCAAATAATATGACATGATGCGTATGCATGATCATGTAAAATTTTTGTGTCATGACAATCATAGTAGTGGTCTCTATTCCATGAGGATATTAATCTCACTATGCATGTAGGGTCTTCATACCTTAACATCATATTAACAACGTATTGAGGACTAAACATGCATTAATAACGTCTTAGGGTAGCGGTTGTAGCTTTGAGCTAATAAGATTACATGCCAAAAATGAAATTTCAAAACTTAATAATTACATTCTCGGTAATGAATGTTAAAGCTATAGAATTACACTACTCCTAGAGTAGAGACTATCAAAATCCTGTATCCTATGTTCTTGCATGCTCCTTTTAGCTCACTGCCTCAACCCGACCCTTAGCCCTTCAGTCCAAAAGTGTACGTACATGAACAACCCTTCATGAGCATGTACATCATTACTTAGCATCATAAGGTAACGGCATATAAATAAATGCATGGAAATAACCGTAACATATACTTCCTGGTTAATCGCATTAACCAACTTTGGTTGTCCCTGTTTCATAGTCATGCATATAATCATTAGTTCTTGACATAAATGATTAAAATCATACTTCACATATATGCTCGTAATCAACAATGTTATTGAGAAATGGGGATGTTTCTGGCCTTGTTATGTCCGCGGAACAATTGGCCCCCTCGCTTCGACATATAGCGGTACTGTGATTACACCTCGCTACACCTTGATAGCGGATGTAATCTCTTCGCTAGCTATGTCAGCGGTAAGTACCTTCCTCGCTTTCCCCTAACAACTACCAGAACACTCAACCATTCTCAATAACATAGTTAAACATACATCATCATCATCCTATCATAAACATCATCATCTTATAAACATCATCATCTTGTAAACATCATCATCTTATAAACATCATCATCTTATCATAAACGTCCTCATAAACATCATATCATCTTTACTCATCATAAACATCATCATCATAAACTTACTTATCATAATCATCATCATCATAAACTTACTTATCTAATCATCATCATAGACATCGTAAATACTTATACAATCATTGCGTAGTCATAGTATAGGAATGTGTTACCGTCCGATGCCCGTACGCTTCTTACTTACCTTAATTCCCGAAAGTGGAGAAATTGGAGAACTTTATCTCCTTGATGTTGTGGGTACCTGTGATGGTTCTACACATTCATACAAATCAATATTAGAAGCTAAACAATAGCCGAATACCAAAAATTCAACAAAAATCATCATTTTCCACTTTTTAAACAGCGGCGATCGATCGCTTAAAATGTGGCGATCGATCGCCTGACTGTTTGCCTCGCGGCGATCGATCGCTTCATTTGAGGCGATCGATCGCTTCATTTGAGGCGATCGATCGCCTGCTGTGTAATCGCTACTGGCCTTCGGCGATCGATCACCTCATAGGCGATCGATCGCCACCTGCTGGTGCGCGATTTTTCACCATTTTTGAGCATTTTTCAAGCTCCACTTCATACCCTTCAAACCCAAACTTTTCAACAACACAAATATCATCATAACTCACTAAAACCCACATAAAATACTTCAAAAATCATACCCCAACAACATACAACCCATACTCAAAACAAACCCACCTAAAACACTTCAAAAATCATCCCATTTCAAAATCAAACATCATCAAAACTTTAGGAAGGGTTTCATACCTCTTGAAGACTCCAAATCTTAACCAAAGATCTCAAAAACAAAGGTTTTGTGGAGCTTTCCCCTTCCTTCCTTGTTAGATTTCGAAAATGGGTAAATGGGTAGGGTTTGGGAGTAAAATTGGGGATTTAAAGTGTAAAGGGTAAAGTGAAGGGGAAAAGGGGTATAGTGGGGGTGTATGGATTATTAATTAATTGCACCTAATTAATTAACATGATGTATAAAATGCCCAACATGGTATTTTAAAAGCATTTTACAAAAATGCAACAAACTTCCTCTAACTTCATTTCTTCCTCATAAATAACACCCAATACAATTAAATCATGTTAACATCCCATTTTCTAACATGCATAACATACACCCTGAAATGCGGCACGCCTATCATGTGACTAAGCATTTCAACATGATAATTAATTTCAACACATAAATCAATTATCAACATAATTCATCATACAAACATAATTAATGCCCAGATTGCAATTAATTAATTTCGGGGCATCACAATACTCCCCTACTTATAAGATTTCATCCTCGAAATCACATGCACTTACCCAAAATGAAACTAAACATAAATAACATACCAGAAAATAGTTCCGGGTAATGCTGCACCATATGCCGTTCCGTCTCCCACGTAGCCTCCTCGACACCCCGACGATCCTACTGAACTTTGACCATCGGTATAACCTTGCTTTGTAATCTGCGATCCTCTCGATCTAGAATTCTGATTGGTCGTTCTACGTAGGACACGTCTGAGTCCAACTGTACTTCAGTAGGCTGTAATACATGAGACAGGTCTGGCTCATACTTCCGTAACATAGAGACGTGAAAAACATCATGTATGCCAGATAAAGACGGTGGTAGAGCCAAACGGTAGGCCAATGTGCCGATACGCTACAATACTTCATAAGGCCCAACATACCTCGGGGATAACTTCCCCCGCATACCAAAATGAACCACACCCCTGAAAGGTGAGATCTTCAAGAAGATTTTATCTCCTACTTGGTTCTAGCGGTCGTCGTCGCTTATTGGCATAGGCTGCTTGCCTATCCTGGGCCGCTTTCATCTTCTGGTGTATCAACTTAATCTTTTCTTCCATATCCTTTATCATATCCGGTCCTCCGACCGCTTTACTAGTCAAGTCCTCCCAATACAGCGGTGACCTACAACGTCGTCCGTAAAGAGCTTCAAAAGGGGCCATTTGAATGCTCGCCTGATAGCTGTTATTATACAAGAACTCTACTAGTGGTAATGAATCTTGCCACGGAGTATCAAACTCCAATACACATGCCCTCAACATGTCTTCGAGCGTCTGAATGGTACGCTCTGTTTGGCCATCTGTCTGAGGGTGGTAAACTGTACTCAGTCTCACTTCCGTGCCCAAAGCTGTCTGGAGACCCTCCCGGAAATGTGAAGTAAACCTTGGATCTCTGTCAGACACAATCGAGACTGGAACCCCATGCAACCTCACTACATCTCATACATATAATTGGGCCATCTTTAGGTATGTGAAAGTCATACAGTAAGGGATGAAATGAGCTACCTTCGTCAGCCTATCCACGATCACCCAGATCGCATCAAATCCAGAGGCCGTCCTTGGCAAGTGGGTCATGAAGTCCATAGATATGTGCTCCCACTTCCATTCAGGTACCTCTAAGCTCTTCAGCTCGCCACCAGGCCTCTGCTTTTCTGCCTTTACCCGCTGGCAGATCAAACATCTTTTGACAAAAGTTACAACATCACGCTTCATGCGTCTCCACCAGAACTGGTCGCATAAGTCCTTGTACATCTTTCTTCCACCTGGGTGTATGCTAAACCTGCTGCTATGAGCACGGTGTAAGATCCCTTGACGCAACTCAGGTGCCCTCGGCACTACCCAACGGTTGCCAAGCCTCAAGGAATCATCTTCTGCCACTCTGAACTTTGATGGCTGTCCTTGGAGTACTATCGATGACCATCTCTGAACCTCATCATCCGACCTCTGGGCTTTCCTGATAGCCTCAAATATGTCTGGCTCAGCCAATAAGGTCGACACTCGCACCGGCGACGCGTCCACATCGAAATCATAGCCCAGATGGCAATAATAAGTCATCATAGCTGATAAACTCATGGCATCCTCAGCAGTACTCTTCACCTTCCGACTTAAGGCGTCTGCTATCAAGTTTGCTTTACCAGGATGGTACTCAATTTCACAATCATAATCCTTGAGTAAATCCATCCATCTTCTTTGCCTCATATTCAGCTCCGCTTGAGTGAATAAGAATTTCAAGCTCTTATGGTCCGTAAAAATGGTAAATGAAGTACCGTATAAATAATGTCGCCAAACCTTCAAGGCGAAAATGATGGCCGCCAGTTCCAGATCGTGAACTGGGTATCTGGTCTCGTGAGGCTTCAACTGCCTCGAAGCATAAGCCACCACGTGCTTATCTTGCATCAACACACAGCCCAAACCTTGCAGTGATGCATCTGTGTACAAGGCAAACCTCTTATTCTCCTAAGGAATCACCAATACATGTGCCGTAGTCAAATGACGCTTCAATTCTTGGAAGCTCTCCTCACAAGCTTCGGACCAATAGAACGGGACTCCTTTCTGAGTCAGCTGTGTCATCGGCTTAGCGATCTTAGAAAATCCCTCGACGAAACGTCGGTAATAACCCGCTAAACCAAGGAAGCTCCGTATCTCGGGTACAGAAGTGGGTGCATCCCACTCCATCACAGCTTCAACCTTCTTGGGATCTACAGATATCCCGTTACTTGATATAACATGACCCAAGAACACCACACTGCTCAACCAGAACTCGCACTTGCTGAGCTTTGCATATAGCTGATGATCCCTAAGGATCTGTAGTACTGTCCTCAAGTGCTTCATGTGTTCCTCTTCGGTCCGGGAGTAAATGAGTATATCGTCAATGAAAACAATGACGAACTGATCCAAATACGGTTGGAACACCCTGTTCATCAGTCTCATAAAAACAGCTGGGGTATTTGTCACCCCAAAAGGCATGACTAAGAATTCATAGTGCCCATATCTAGTCCTGAAAGCTGTCTTCTGAACATCATCTTCCCTTACCTGAATCTGATGATACCCCAACCTCAGATCGATCTTACTGTAGAGCCTCGTACCCTGCAACTGGTCAAACAAATCATCGATCCTCGGAAGTGGATACTTATTCTTCACTGTGGCTTTGTTCAGTTGTCTGTAACCGATGTACAGCCGCATCGAACCATCTTTCTTCTTAACAAATAGGACTGGCTCACCCCAGGGCGATACGCTAGGGCGTATGTAACCCTTATCAAGGAGTTCTTACAACTGAACCTTCAACTCCCTTAACTCCGCTGGTGCCATCCTATACGGGGCACGAGAAATGGCAGACGTTCCCGGTAGTAACTCAATTCCAAACTCGACCTCTCTCGTCGGTGGAAATCCGGGAATATTTTCCGGAAAGACATCAGGAAACTCTGCCACTACGGGCACATCCTTGACCTTTAATTCTTCATTCTTTTCAGTAATATCAACAGCATAGATGAGATATCATGTATGGCCTCGTTCCAATAACTGTGCCATCTTGACAACAGATATCAACGGGATCTTTGAACAAGAACCATCCCCATAGAATGTCCACTGGACTCCCAAATCAGATCTGAATCGGACAGTCCTCTGCCTGCAGTTCACAACTGCCTGATACCTGTTCAGAACATCAATGCCCACGATGCAGTCAAAGTCTGACATTCCCAGAACAATCAAATCTGCCTTAGCTCGTTACCCTCAAAATAAATGAGGCCATCATAGACAATCCGATCAGCAATCAAACTTCTTCCAGCGGTTGTCGAGACTACAAGAGGCGTGGGCGACGGAGAAGTGCATATGTGGTGCCTTTCCACAAAACTTGTCGACACAAAAGAGTGTGACACACCTGTGTCTATCAATATAAAAGCAGGGTGCGTAAATAAAAGACACGTACCCTCTATCACTTCCTCCGGAGCTGCTGTAGCCGGTTCCCTTGTCAAAGCATAAACTTGCCTCTGAGGTTGCCCCATAGGCTGACCTCCATACTGCCTCGGTACAAACGATGGCCTGTGCTACACTGCTCTGTCCGCAAGCCTCCCCGCAGAGTTCTGTTGTCCCTCCCGATTGGGACATTGTCGAGCAAAGTGGCCCTTATTGCCACATACATAACAGCCTACACAGTCTTTCGTCAAATGTGGCTGCCCACAAAGAGTGCACCGAACCTTCCCAAATCTGTCTCCCTGAGACCGTCCTCTTCCTGACGGGGCATCATTCCTACGGCTTCCTTTCCAACGATTCTCGGGCCTCTTACCACTGAACCTCGAAGCTGAAGTGTTCCCCCTTGGCTTGAACTGATCACCCCTCGGCCTCAAATTATCAGAAGTAGATTTCTGAGGGGGTGCTGGAGGTGGCACGGCATCAGGATATGCACCAACTCCCAGTTCAGCTAGCTCAGCCCGTGAAAGGGCGTCATCAAAACAAACAGGGCCATAAGTGATCACCTTGTCATACAGTTCAGGCCTCAAGCCCTTCATGAAGTTCCTCATCTTTGTTTGAGTACTTGCGGCGATGTGGGGTACATATATGAGCAAAGAACAGTAATGAAGAGCATAATCTGACACATGCATGTTACCTTGCTTGAGGTTAGTAAACTCATCTTCCTTAGCCTGCAGCAGGGTCAGAAACCGAGTTCTGAACAGCTTCCAATTTATTTCTTGACCCTGAGCCTCTTGCTCTATCACTGTGGTCTTCCACCACATCAGCGCCTTCTTGGCCAATTGGAACTCCGCTAGCCTTATCCAGGCTGACTTAGCACAAGGAGCCGCCACAAATATCTGTTCGATCCTCTCTAACCACTCCTCAGCCTGTTCCCCTGTCTCAGTTCCTTTGAACATCGGGGGTCGGTATGTCAGGAACTGTAAGGACCCTAGTTCCTTAAGTGCGGATTAAAGGCGTAAATAAAAATTTCCATGCATAATAGAGTATAAAGGTTGTGTTGATGCCCTGAGCTATTAAATTACAGTGCCAAAATAAAGTTCCAAAAGGGATTAGTTACATTCCCAACCAATGAATGCTAATCCTATAGCTTTACACTACTCCTAGAGTAGAGACTATACAAAAATTAAGCCTACTATGCCAAAAGCACTCCTCACTGGCTCACCGCATCAACCCGCCTTAGCCCGTCCACCCAAATCACCTACAGGAACAACCCCAAACCATGAGCATGTATATAAATCATATTCACAATAATATGATCATAATTCAATGCATAAACCATAAATGCAAATCACTTCCTGTATTTAACACATATAAAAGCTCCCTTGGTTGTCCCTGTACCATAATCACAATTAATTGATTATAACACCAATAATATACGTCATGACATGCATCCGTTCCATGTATACCAATGGCCAATCCCAGTCTTATTATATCAGTGGCATAATACCCCTCGCGTTACATGACAGCGACATTAATACCCGTCGCTTCGACATATTAGCGGCATAATATCCTTCGCATCAACATGACAGCGGCATGATCCTTCGCTTCGACATGTTTGCGGCAAATATTCTTCATCGCTAAATATGACAGCGGCAAGTATTCTATCATCGCCTCGACATGAAGGCGGCAAGTATTCTTCATCACTATGATATAACCTCGACTCACAATTTCATGCAACCATAATGCATGTTCCATCTATGTATGCAACCATAATGCATAAATAAGACCACATGTGCAACCATAATGCATAGCCAATTCAAAGCGTAATAAATACGTTTTACCGTCCGATGCTCGTACGTCTCACTACGTACCTTAGTTCCAAAAGTGGAGATGTCGTGGAACTTTATCTCCTTTGATGTGTGGCTACCTGGGATGGTTCTACACAATCACAAGAATCCATATTAGAAGCCAATAAATGAACCATTACCAAGAACATCACCATTTAGAACAAAATCCCAAAATTCACATTTTATGCCTCGCGATCGATCGGTCCCCAAGCCCCGATCGATCGCCAAGTTAAGAAAAATAGGCATCCAAGTATTGCCTCCACCGATCGATCGAACCATTTTACCGATCGATCGAGACATCACACCGATCGATCGGGAAAAATTACCGATCGATCGATCAGCTCATTTCACGCCTTGTTCAGGCTCTAGCTTGCTCGATCGATCGGACCCATATCTCGATCGATCGGGCAGCCCTGTTCCAGCGAGAAACTTCCATGTATGAGCTTCCAACAACACTTAAACTCATATACAACCAAGAACAACTTCCATGCTCAACATATAACCACAAAACAACCTTAAAATACAACCCCCACACATAAACAAGATGTTGGACCAAGATCCACCCTTAAATCCCCAACAATAAGCTACAAATCCAACCAAAACTCAACAAAACTCTACCATAATGGAAGCTTACCACTTGAGCTCCAAGTTTCAAGCAAGAAAACACAAAAAAGACTCCTTTTTCCAAGTTTTCCCCTCTCCTTTTGTTTCAGAAACGAAAATGGGAGTTTCCTTGCAAGAGGAGAGATGAAGGGTGGGTTTTGACTTAAAGGTGATGGGAAGGGATGTGATATAAAGTGTGCAAGTGGCTCCCTTGCCATGCTATGGGGTTTAAATGTGTATCAAGACACAAGCATGATATATAGAATACCCCAACATGATATTTTAAAAGCATTTTACCACAATGCATCAAAATCCCCATTAAATCATGCATTACCAAATAGACACAACCCATTTCATTTAAACCATTATAACACCCAATTCCCAACAGTATAACATGCACCCTGAAATGCTCTACCGGGTCACGCCTACCATGTGACAAGCATTTTACCAAGATAATTAGTCCCAACACATAATCTAATTATCGCCATAATATCACATAAACATAATTAATGCCCTAATTGCAATTAATTATTTCGGGGATATCACAATACTCCTTACTCCCCTACTTATAAGATTTCGCCCTCGAAATCGCATGCACTTACCCAAATCGAAACTAAACATAAATCACATACCAGAGAGTAGTTCCGGGTAGTGCTGCACCATATGCTGCTCCATCTCCCACGTGGCCTCTTCGACACCCCTGCGATCCCATTGTACCTTTACCATAGGTATCACTTTGTTCCGAAGCCTGCGATCAGCCCTATCCAGAAGCCTGACTGGCCGTTCCTCATAAGATACATCAGCATCTAACTGAACCTCAGAAGGCTGCAATACATGCGACGGATCCGGCTCATACTTCCGTAGCATAGATACATGAAACACGTCGTGAATACCAGACAACGACGGTGGCAGTGCTAAACGGTAAGCCAAGGTACCGATGCGCTGTAAAATCTCATACGGTCCCACATACCTCGGAGACAATTTACCACGCATACCAAACCGAACCACACCCCTGAAAGGTGAAATCTTCAAAAAGACCCTGTCTCCCAACTGAAATTCCAACGGTCTCCGCCGTTTATTCGCATAGGCGGCTTGCCTGTCCTGGGCTGCCTTCATTTTCTGACGGATAATCTTTACCTTATCCTCCATCTCCCGAATCAGTTCGGGTCCTCCCACTGCTTTACTGGTCAAGTCATCCCAGTACAACGGCGACCTACAACGCCTACCATACAAAGCCTCAAACGGAGCCATCTGAATACTCGCCTGATAGCTGTTGTTGTATGAAAACTCTACCAAGGCCAAAGAATCCTGCCATGAGGCATCAAACTCCAACACACAAGCTCGCAGCATGTCCTCGAGCGTCTGTATAGTACGCTCAGTCTGACCGTCCGTTTGGGGATGATATGCCGTACTCAACCTCAACTCAGTACCCAAAGCTGACTGAAGACCTCCCCAGAAATGAGATATGAACCGTGGATCTCTGTCAGACACAATAGACACTGGAATCCAGTGCAATCTCACTATATCCCGGACATACAATTGAGCCATCCTCAAGTATGTGTACGTCATACTGTAGGGAATGAAGTGAGCTACCTTCGCCAGCCTGTCAATGATCACCCAAATGGCATCACAACCCGAAGTAGTCCTCGGCAAGTGGGTCACAAAGTCCATAGATATGTGTTCCCACTTCCACTCCGGTATCTCTAAGCTCCTTAGCTCGCCACCGGGTCTCTGTCTCTCTGCCTTAACCTGTTGACAGATCAAACACTTCTTGACAAATGAGATTACATCACGTTTCATCTGTTTCCACCAGAACTGATCACACAAGTCCTTATACATCTTCCTCCCTCCTGGGTGGATGCTAAATCGACTACTATGAGCCCGTTCCAAGATTCCTCTGCGCAACTCCGGTGTACCTGGGACTACCCATCGGTTACCAAGTCTCAAAGAACCGTCCTCAGCCACTCTGAACTTTGATGGCTGCCCCTGAAGTGCCAATGATGACCATCTCTGAATCTCATCATCTATCCTCTGAGCTCTCCTGATATGCTCATAGATATCTGGCTCAGCTAATAAGGTCGATACATGCACAAGCGATGTATCTACGTCGAAGTCATAGCCCAGATGGCAACAGGAAGTCATCATAGCCGACAAATGCATGACCTCCTCAGCAGTACTCTTCACCTTCCGACTCAAGGCATCTGCCGTCAAGTTTGCCTTTCCCGGATGGTACTCAATCTCGCAGTCATAGTCTTTGAGCAAATCCATCCATCTCCTCTGACGCATATTCAACTCCGCCTGAGTGAATAAGAATTTCAGGCTCTTATGATCCGTATATATGGTAAAGGACGTACCATACAGATAGTGCCTCCAAATCTTCAGGGCAAAGATAATAGCAGCCAACTCCAAGTCATGGACCGGGTACCTAACCTCATACGGCTTCAACTGCCTCGATGCATAAGCTACCACATGCTTATCTTGCATCAGTACACAACCCAAGCCCTGCAGTGATGCGTCAGTATAAAGCACAAACCTTTTGTTCTCCGTAGGGATCACCAATACCGGTGCCGTCGTCAATCGGTGCTTTAACTCTTGGAAACTCTCCTCGCAAGCATCAGACCAAAAGAAGGGCACTCCCTTTTGAGTCAATTGAGTCAGTGGCTTAGCAATCTTAGAAAAACCCTCGACAAAGCGTCGGTAATAGCCATCCAAACCAAGAGAACTCCGAATCTCGGGCACAGAAGTGGGTGCAGCCCACTCCATCACCGCCTCAATCTTCCTAGGGTCCACTGAAATCCCACTGCTAGATATGACATGCCCCAGAAATACCACACTACTCAACCAAAACTCACACTTACTGAGTTTGGCATATAACTGGTGATCTCTAAGGATCTGGAGCACTGTCATCAAATGTCTCACATACTCTTCCTCGCTCCGGGAATAGATGAGTATATCGTCAATAAACACAATGACGAACTGATCCAGATAGGGTTGGAACACCCGATTCATCAAGCTCATAAAGACAGCCGGGGCGTTCGTCACACCAAACGGCATCACCAAGAACTCGTAGTGCCCATACCGAGTTCGAAATGCTGTTTTCTGCACATCCTCTTCCCTGACCCGTATCTGGTGGTATCCGGATCTCCAATCAATCTTACTATACAGTTTCGTACCTTGCAACTGGTCAAACAAGTCGTCGATCCTTGGTAGAGGGATACTTGTTCTTTACCGTGGCCTTATTCAGTTGCCGGTAATCGATGCACAAACGCATCGAGCCATCTTTCTTTTTCACAAAAAGAACTGGTGCGCCCCAAGGCGATACGCTAGGGCGTATATATCCTTTATCAAGGAGTTCCTGCAATTGCTCCTTCAACTCTCTTAGCTCAGCCGGTGCCATCCTGTAAGGTGCACGGGAGATAGCGGATGTCCCCGATAATAACTCAATCCCAAACTCGACTTCCCTTGCCGGTGGGAATCCGGGAATCTCCTCCGGGAATCCGTCAGCAAATTCCGCTACTACTGGTATATCCTCAACCTTTAACTCTTCGCTCTTTCCCGACGTGTCCACGGCATAGATGATGTAGCCCGTGTGACCACGTTCCAACAACTGAGACATTTTGATTGCCGAAATCAACGGAATCTTCGCACGAGACCCGTCGCCATAAAAAGTCCACTGAACTCCCAAACCAGATCTGAATCGAACTGTCCTCTGTCGACAATCTACCACTGCCTGATATCTGTTCAGAATGTCGATGCCCACAATGCAGTCGAAATCTGACATACTCAAAACAACCAAATCTGCCTTTATCTCGTTACCCTCAAAATAAATGAGGCAGTCCATCAGAAACCGATCAGCAACAACTCTCTTCCCGGTGGGTGTCGAGACCAATAGAGACGTGGGTAACGGAGACGTGCACATATGATGTCTCGCCACAAAGTCCACAGACACGAAGGAGTGCGAAGCACCTGTGTCTATCAAAATAAAGGCGGAAAATGTAAATAGTAGGCACGTACCAGCTATAACCTCCTCTGGAGCTGCATCGGCCTGCTCCCTGGTCAATGCATAGACCTGTCCCTGAGGTGGCCCCATCGCCTGCCCTCCCATCTGACGAGGCACCATCGGTGGCCTCTGCTGCACTGTACCACTAGTAAACCTCCCTCGACCTTCCCTGAGATCCGTCTGTCCTTCCCGGTTGGGGCAACGCCGAGCAATGTGGCCCGACTTGCCACAAATGTAGCACGCAGAACAATCTCGCATCAAATGTGGCCCTCCACAAAAGCGGCACTTGACATCTCCAGCTCTACTAGCTTGAGCCGGTCCCCCATAAGTAGATGTACCACTCCTCCGATCCCCTTGCTTCCGGCCCTCCGGCCGCCTTCCGCCAAACCGAGAAGAAGAAGAAGAAGAAGTCCCCCGCGACTTAAAAGATCCCCCTCGGGGCTTCAGATTTTCAGATGTTGATCTTTGTGACGGAGCTGGTGAGGGTATGGCCTCAGGATAAGCACTCACCCCTATCTCTGCTAACTCCGCTCTAACCAGTGCATCATCAAAAGATGTCGGGTTGTTAGAAATGACTCGATCAAATAACTCCGGCAGCCCCTTCAGGAAGTGCCTCATCTTGGCATGTCCATTTGTAGCAATATGTGGAACATACCTCAATAAGGACGAGTAGTGCATGGCATAATCCGAAACTGACAGGTTCCCTTGTTTCAGATTTGTAAATTCATCCTCCTTAGTTTGCCTAGCCGCGGCAGAGAAGTATCGGTTTAGAAACCGAGTCCGAAATAAAGTCCAGTCGATTACCATGCCCTGTGCCCTCAATTCCATTACAGTCGTCTTCCACCACATGGAAGACTTCTTTGCCAGTTGGAATTCTGCCAGTCTTAACCAAGCCGTCCTAGCACACGGCGCAGATACAAAAATCTGTTCTAGTCTCTCCAGCCACTCTTCGGCATCCTCTCCTGTCTCTGTTCCTTCAAACATGGGTGGGTGGAAGGTTAGAAATTGAGTCAGGCTAAGCTCCCCTGGTAACATTAGTTGAGCAACCGGTTCCATGCCCACAGCAGGTGGGGGTAATGGATTTGCCTGCCCGATGCTAGCATTCACGCTCCCAATATCACCCACCTCTTCATTGAGGTTCCCCGCATTCATAGCCGCCATGCTGTAACACAAAGGTTAACAACAATTCCAAACAATATATATGTTAAACCGTTAGACAATATGAATGACAAGCATGTTAGTATAACAATTGTATACAAAAATATGCACCACATGCATAAACATGCCCCAAATGTAAACACTTAGCCAATCATGCTAAGGCTACCCTTCACTCGTTCCCGGGTTCTCTAACCACTGCTCTGATACCACTAATGTAAGGACCCTAGTTCCTTAAGTGCGGATTAAAGGCGTAAATAAAAATTTTCATGCATAACAGAGTATAAAGGTTGTGTTGATGCCCTGAGCTATTAAATTACAGTGCCAAAATAAAGTTCCAAAAGGGATTAGTTACATTCCCAACCAATGAATGCTAATCCTATAGCTTTACACTACTCCTAGAGTAGAGACTATACAAAAATTAAGCCTACTATGCCAAAAGCACTCCTCACTGGCTCACCGCATCAACCCGCCTTAGCCCGTCCGCCCAAAAGTACCTACAGGAACAACCCCAAACCATGAGCATGTATATAAATCATATTCACAATAATATGATCATAATTCAATGCATAAACCATAAATGCAAATCACTTCCTGTATTTAACACATATAAAAGCTCCCTTGGTTGTCCTTGTACCATAATCACAATTAATTGATTATAACACCAATAATATACGTCATGACATGCATCCGTTCCATGTATACCAATGGCCAATCCCAGTCTTATTATATCAGTGGCATAATACCCCTCGCGTTACATGACAGCGGCATTAATACCCGTCGCTTCGACATATTAGCGGCATAATATCCTTCGCATCAACATGACAGCGGCATGATCCTTCGCTTCGACATGTTTGCGGCAAATATTCTTCATCGCTAAATATGACAGCGGCAAGTATTCTATCATCGCCTCGACATGAAGGCGGCAAGTATTCTTCATCACTATGATATAACCTCGACTCACAATTTCATGCAACCATAATGCATGTTCCATCTATGTATGCAACCATAATGCATAAATAAGACCACATGTGCAACCATAATGCATAGCCAATTCAAAGCGTAATAAATACGTTTTACCGTCCGATGCTCGTACGTCTCACTACGTACCTTAGTTCCAAAAGTGGAGATGTCGTGGAACTTTATCTCCTTTGATGTGTGGCTACCTGGGATGGTTCTACACAATCACAAGAATCCATATTAGAAGCCAATAAATGAACCATTACCAAGAACATCACCATTTAGAACAAAATCCCAAAATTCACATTTTATGCCTTGCGATCGATCGGTCCCCAAGCCCCGATCGATCGCCAAGTTAAGAAAAATAGGCATCCAAGTATTGCCTCCACCGATCGATCGAACCATTTTACCGATCGATCGAGACATCACACCGATCGATCGGGAAAAATTACCGATCGATCGATCAGCTCATTTCACGCCTTGTTCAGGCTCTGGCTTGCTCGATCGATCGGACCCATATCTCGATCGATCGGGCAGCCCTGTTCCAGCGAGAAACTTCCATGTATGAGCTTCCAACAACACTTAAACTCATATACAACCAAGAACAACTTCCATGCTCAACATATAACCACAAAACAACCTTAAAATACAACCCCCACACATAAACAAGATGTTGGACCAAGATCCACCCTTAAATCCCCAACAATAAGCTACAAATCCAACCAAAACTCAACAAAACTCTACCATAATGGAAGCTTACCACTTGAGCTCCAAGTTTCAAGCAAGAAAACACAAAAAGACTCCTTTTTCCAAGTTTTCTCCTTTCCTTTTGTTTCAGAAACGAAAATGGGAGTTTTCCTTGCAAGAGGAGAGATGAAGGGTGGGTTTTGACTTAAAGGTGATGGGAAGGGATGTGATATAAAGTGTGCAAGTGGCTCCCTTGCCATGCTATGGGGTTTAAATGTGTATCAAGACACAAGCATGATATATAGAATACCCCAACATGATATTTTAAAAGCATTTTACCACAATGCTCAAAATCCCCATTAAAATCATGCATTACCAAATAGACACAACCCATTTCATTTAAACCATTATAACACCCAATTCCCAACAGTATAACATGCACCCTGGAATGCTCTACCGGGTCACGCCTACCATGTGACAAGCATTTTACCAAGATAATTAGTCCCAACACATAATCTAATTATCGCCATAATATCACATAAACATAATTAATGCCCTAATTGCAATTAATTATTTCGGGGATATCACAGGAACTGAGCCAAACTTAGCTCCCCGGGTAGTAACTGTTGCTCAGAGGGTTCTTCACCCAAGGCTGGCGATGGTAGGGGATTGGTACGTCCAGCACTTGCATTCACACTCACCGCGTCTCCTATGTCGATATTTGCTGCCATACTGCAACACAAGGGTTAAAAATAATACCCAAAAGCAATTCATATAATACATCGTTTGTTGGGAAAACGATTTCTAAAGTTTTGGTAATTACAAACCGGATATTAAAGACAAACTGGATGAAGTCCTACCGGATATTAAAGACCAAATGGAAAAAGACTTCTACCGGGTGAAGACATAAACTGGATGCCTACCAACTGGACAAGACTCAAACTGGATGGACATCAACCGGATGAAGTCATCAACCGGATGAAGTCATAAACTGGATGGACATCAACTGGATGAACATCAACCGGATGAAGTCATCAACTGGATGGACATCAACCGGATGAAGTCATCAACTGGACAAGACATCAACCGGATGAAGTCATCAACCGGATGAAGTCATCAACTGGATGGACATCAACCGGATGAAGTCATCAGCTGGACAAGACATCAACTGATGGACATCAACCGAATGAAGTCACCAACTGGATGGACATCAACCGAACAAGACATCAACTGGCGAAGACATCAACCGTACAAGCTATCAACCGGATAAACTTAAACTGGATGGACATCTACTGGACAACTATCAACTGAATAGTCTCTCACTGTACAAGGACATCAACTGGTCATAAGAGGATGAACGACCAGTTGAACAAAGAAAACCAGCAGAAGTCTGAGCTTCCAGTTAGAGCACTAAGCAACGAGACAAAATCAGTACAACATTCTCTGACAAAGGTACAACAGAGCGGCGCACCCTGTTATATCTCCGCCACCATTACCGTCAGAGTGAAAAGAGCCGTTGATTTTCAAAATAGGAAAGAAGACAATATGAAATTGGAAAGTTAATCTCTTCCATATACAGAAAGGCTACCGTTGGACATCCAAACCTATAAATACATCCAAGCGGAGAATGAAGAAGTGCTGAGCGATTTTCAACTAAGAGATATACTTCAAAGCAAACACGAAAGTCATACGACTGATATTCCAAACGTTCAGCAAAGAGCAGACAAACAGCAAAACTGAATCTGTGACAGATTATTTTCAATTGAAGTCTGCTGCTCAAAAAAAAACTCTCAAAGCTAGAAAGTGTATTCTGTAAAGAGTGTCATAGAATCCATTGTAACCAAAGTTAAGAAGTGTGTGATTGCTAGGAGTTTAGGCCAAGTGTGTTAGTGCCTAAGAAGGTTGTATACTGTAAAAGTGTAAACCAAGTCTTCTAGTGAATCCTTCCTGCAAGGGAAGAAGGGGAGACGTAGAAGCGTTGTGCTTCGAACTTCCAGAAACAACTCTCGTGTTATTTGTTCATTGCTTTATTACTTCAGTTTTATTCCTCACAAGTTTTGTAGACGTCTTCCGCACTATAACAAGTGTCTACTAACTTGCCTGATATTGAGAAGCAACTGTAATACTTAACAGTTTACAGTTAACCAGAAAAAGAAATCGAAATTGTATCTAGTGTTTATTCAACCCCCCCTTCTAAACACTACCCCGATCCTAACAAGTGGTATCAGAGCCAGGTTTTCTCAATCTTGAGAAATTACCATTTACCAAAAACTGATGGCCTCATTCAGCAAGATTCCAATGTTAAGAAAGACGAATATGATGACTGGAGGATCCGTATGCAAGCACATCTAAGTGCTCAAGATGATGATATGTGGTATGTAATCACTGAAGGACCTTTGAAGATCATGAATATCTATACAGCTGATTCTATCACAAGTGGAGATCCACAAATGGTAGAAAAGGAAAGATCTCAATGGTCAAATGAAGACAAGAAAAAAGCAAATCTAGACAACGTTGCTAAGGACATTCTGTTCAAAACTTTGGACAAAAATATGTTCAACAAAGTAAATATGTGCCCTACAGCCAAAGAAATCTGGGAGAAGATTGCTCAACTCTGTGAAGGAAATGATCAAACCAAAGAAAACAAGCTTACTGTGGCCCTACAGAAGTTTGAGCATATCAAATTGATAAATGGAGAAACTCTCAACGAGTACGATGAAAGAGTGACTGGAATAATCAATGAACTAAACAGTCTGGGTAAGGAATTACCCAACAGAGAAGTCACTCTCAAAGTAATGAGAGGTCTACCAAGAGAATGGGATGTCAAGACCATTGCTATGAGAGAATCGAAGGACATCAACAAAATAGATCTACATGATCTGTTTGCTGATTTAAAAGCCTATGAATTCGAATTAGGCATTCGGGTTGAAGATGAACCAAGTACCAGTCAACCAACAAAAGCTCTCACTGCATCGGAGTCTCTGCCCACTCCTACAGAAATGACTCCAGAAAAGATGTGTAATGATGCTATGGCAATGTTTGTAAAGAAATTTGGGAAATTCATGAAGAAGAATCAGAGATCTTATCAATCATATCCTCGGAGGCAGAGTTCCAAAGGAAATTCAGAAGAAGAAGAGCGAGTATGCTTCAACTGCCTCAAACCAGGACACTTCATTGCGGACTGTCCTAAACCCAAGAAGGATGATCACAAAAGAGGATCCAAGGATTACAGAAAATCCAAAGAAACCAGAAGATCATCCAAAAAGGACAGAGATCAAAAGGTCTTGATGGCAGAAGAAAGTAAGAGCAAATGGGCAGATTCTGAATCAGAATCAGAAGAGTTAACTAGCTCATCCAGCGAGAGTGAAGACGAGGAAGTCCACTGCTTAATGGCAAATAATGAAAATGAGGTACATGAATCAAACCTATCTGAATTTACACATGGTGAACTCACCAATGCATTGCAGGACATGATAAATGAGTATCGGGCGCTATATGAATCTTTTGAAAGCTATAAGACTGAGCATACAACCCAAACTGAAACGCATGAAAACAAACTTGATTGTGAACAATCAAGGGAGTTGAACTGCCTAAGGGAAACAGCCAGTCTCCTAGTGAAGGAAAGAGATGAAGCCAAGAATACCAGAAACTTAGCAAACTGGTTAGCACTTGGAATGCGTCGACTACCAGAAAGGATGAAATGCTTGAGTCTATAAGGCTTGCTGGTGATTTAACAGGCATAGGCTATAATAGCAATGACAGCAGTTCATCTGGTAATGAACCTCAACTGTGTCTAACAAAAGGCAAGGTTCAATCAATGAACTTTGTAAGATCTAGCACAGTATATGACCCTTACGAACTGGTTAAAGAACCTGTTAAAGCAACACTCATCAAGGAACAGGCACAGCACAGAGGTATCGGTTATGTAGAACCACTCAAAGAGGCTAAACCGAGGCAAAAGTTCAGAAATGAACTTAAACCCACTGGTCGAGCAGCTAGAGAGGTTAAACCCAACTGGTACTACAACTGTAAACCTGTCCAGAAGAGGTATATGCTAAATAACAGGAACTACAAACCAAAAGCACATGCATACACATATTATCACACTCCACAGTCAAAATCATCACCTATATCTATAAATGCACACACATTTCAGAACACACACCGACCTAAGTCATTCAGGGTCATACAAGTGTGGGTTCCGAAAGGACTAATCCTACCAAGACCCAAGTAGGATTGGGTACCAATCATTCTATCGCTTTAATTGCAGGAAACTAGAATGCATCCAGTTCAGAGCTCAGAATGGTTTCTGGACAGCGGGTGCTCTAGACATATGACAGGGAATGCGAGCTTACTGTCTGAACTAGTGGACTCCACCGGACCCAGAATAACCTTTGGAGATAACGCGAAAGGTAGAACCGTGGGTAAGGGTAAGATTATCTACGGTAATATCATCATTAAAGATATTCTTTTAGTTGAAAATCTATGCTACAACTTGATTAGCATAAGTCAACTGTGTGACAATGGTCATTCCGTAGAATTCAATCAGCACTCATGCACAATCAAATCTATTGATGGTAGTATACTACTTGTAGGTAGAAGGCATGATAACACATATAAAATTGATTGGAATCTTAATCAGCCTATCTCTTCTACTTGCTTAGCTGCTCTGAATTCATCCAAAAATTGGCTTTGGCACAAACGGTTGAGTCACTTAAACTTTAAAACTATTGCCAGTCTGCGTAAACTTGATCTAGTTGTTGGACTGCCCCAAATTGAGTTCTCAAAAGACAAGATCTGTGCAGCATGCCAACTTGGTAAGCAAATCAGATCCTCCTTTAAGAACAAAGGGAGTAAATCTTCTTCTCGGTGCCTAGAGTTGCTGCATATGGATCTATTTGGTCCTATACCAGTAACAAGTCTAGGGGGAATGAAGTATACTCTAGTGGTAATAGACGATTACACTCGTTTCACGTGGGTCTTGTTCCTAAGTGGCAAAGATCAGGCTACTCCAAAGCTGATCAAATTACTAAAAAGACTCCAAAATGAGAAATCGTGTGGGATAGATAGAATTCGCAGTGATAAAGGTACTGAGTTCACCAATCAATCACTCGAATCATATCTAGATGACCTTGGTATTAAACACGAATACTCTGCAGCTAGAACTCCTCAACAAAACGGAGTTGCTGAGCGTAGGAACCGCACTTTGAAAGAAGTTGCGCGAACTATGCTCGCGGAATCAGAAATATCGCAGAGATTTTGGGCAGAAGCTGTCAACACAGCATGTTATACGCAGAACAAATCAATGATTAATAAGCGAGCAAATAAAACCCCTTATGAGATCTGGAATGGCAGTAAGCCAAATATTTCCTATTTCCATGTGTTTGGTTGCAAATGTTTTATTCACAACAATGGAAAGACTCATCTCACCGCTTTTGATGCCAAATCTGATGCTGGAATATTCCTTGGCTATTCTACAGTTAGTAAGGCATTCAGAGTATTTAATAATAGAACTCTTAATGTAGAAGAATCAGTGCATGTAAAATTTGATGAACCTACTGACTGTATACTATCTGATATACAAATCAACAACTTGAGTAATAGACTGAAAAGTACTTACATTGACGAAAATGTTGATGATGAGATTGATTACAGAAGCAGGACTGACTGCTCCTTAGAACCAGAAGTTCCTGAAGCTCAAGCAGAAGAGTCTGCTGGCCAACAAGCACTGCAGCCAGCTTCAAATGAAACAGTAGTATCTACCCCTGCTGCAGCAGAAGGAACAAATGAGAAAGATGAGTCAATCAGAACCTCTGATTTGCCTACTCACATCCAGTCAACTGAAGAACTCAATCTTCTTGGACCTTCGCTCCGGTGGAAGAAGGATCATCCACCTGAGCAGGTCATCGGTAACCCTCTTGCTCCTCTACGCACCAGAGGACAAATGATTAATGAATTTCTTCATGCTGCATTCATATCTCATATAGAACCTAAGAAGATTGATGACGCTATATAAGACCCAAGTTGGGTAGAAGCAATGCAGGAAGAACTAAATCAGTTTGAGCGAAACAAAGTATGGTATCTAGTACCACGACCACAGCATCACACTGTAATTGGCACCAAATGGGTGTTTAGAAATAAATTAGATGAAAACGGTACAGTAATCAGAAATAAGGCAAGAGTAGTTGCACAGGGCTACAGACAGGAAGAAGGCATTGATTTCGATGAAACCTTTGCCCCTGTAGCTCGACTAGAAGCAATTCGCATATTTCTTGCATTTGCTGCGTTTAAAGACTTTAAAGTCTATCAGAAGGATGTTAAGAGTGCATTTCTTAACGGAAAACTCCAGGAAGAAGTCTATGTTGAACAACCTCCTGGATTTGAAAACCATCAGCAGCCATCTCATGTTTTCCGTCTCAATAAAGCCTTGTATGGTCTAAAGCAAGCTCCCCGTACCTGGTATGAAACTTTATCAAAATATTTAACAGAACACAATTTTATTATTGGCACGGTGGACAAGACCCTTTTTAAATTTACAAAGGGAGACCATACTCTGCTTGTTCAAATTTATGTTGATGATATTATCTTCGGAAGTACTAACTCAAAATTGTGCGAAAGATTCTCTAAAATTATGCAGGACCAGTTCGAGATGAGCATGATGGGAGAACTATCATTTTTCTTAGGACTGCAAGTCAAGCAATCTAGTGAAGGAATCCTGATCAATCAGTCTAAATACACTAAAGAGCTACTGAAGAAATATGGAATGAGTACCAGCTCAGCTGCTGCTACACCAATGAGCTCATCTGCCAAACTCGACTTGGATAATTCAGGAATACCAGTCGAAGTTACAATGTATCGAGGCATAATTGGATCTTTACTATATTTGACAGCCAGCCGACCAGATATTATGTTTGCAGTATGTATGTGCGCCCGGTTTCAAGCAAATCCCAAGCAGTCGCATTTCACTACAGTCAAAAGGATCCTAAAATATTTGAAAGGCACTGAGAATGTCGGTCTATGGTATCCAAGAGACTCAACCTTCAATCTTATCGGATACTCAGATGCTGACTATGCTGGATGCAAAATTGACAGGAAAAGCACCAGTGGGTATTGTCAATTCCTTGGTGATCGATTGATATCATGGGGTTGCAAGAAACAGACATCCATTGCAACTTCCACTGCAGAAGCAGAATACCTTGCTGCTGGAAGCTGCTGTGCTCAATTGCTCTGGATTCAGCAACAACTCAGAGACTATGGAATTGAGTCTACAGAGGCTCCTATTTTCTGTGACAATACATCTGCCATTGCCATAACGTACAATCCAGTTCTTCATACTCGTACTAAACATATTGACATCCGTCATCATTTTATCAGAGATCATGTCATGAAGAAAGAAATTCGGCTGGAGTATATTTCTACAGAACAACAGGCAGCAGACATCTTCACAAAGCCTCTACCGGACGCTAAGTTTTCTTACTTTCGAAACATTCTTGGTTTAATTGAAATTACTTCTTGATTATTTTGTTTTGGGTAATGAATTCAGGGGGAATTAGTTAGTTTATGTGCATAAATTTAGGGGGAATTTCTGTTATAATTCTATCATGGTTATTTAAGCTCAGCTGGTAATACAATGGTCAGCTGCAGTAGGTGTATCCGAACCAGTAGGACTCCACAACCAGTGGATGTTTTCCTACCAGTCGAACCCTACATACCAGTTGATGTTACCAAATATGCTTTGACAAAAATAACCCTCGATACTTATTAACCTAATGAACGTCGGAATTCAAAATTACTTTTGGTTAAAAATAAATTATTTCACTCCCGCCTAAATCCTGTTCTTTCATTTATTTGTTAAATCTTTTTAAACCGTTAGATGATCGCCACGTATACATGTGTCCGCTCATCTACAGTACGACGTTACATATACTTCCTTTTTCACCGCCTTTAGTTTTACTACTCTTCTTCTCCAACAAATCACTGCGATTATTTTTTTTTCTTTCAGAAAACTTACTCTAACAAACTGCTGCTGCTTCTTCCTCCTACTCACTCAACATGTCGAAGAATGTTCAGCCGAGTTTTATCACCAATGCTATTCACGTCGATTTTCATTCAATATCCACATCCTCGGATGAAGAAACCAAGGAGTTGATACAAAGGCTGGATACCTCCGGACTCCTGGTAATCTTGAGCCAGACCCCTTCCTTTTACAAGAACGAACTACAAGAGTTCTTTGGTACAGCCAAGGTTGTGGATAACACAGTGGTGGCATCCGTCTCTGGACAATCAGTCACCATCACCCAACCAGAATTTGCCACTCACCTATGCCTACCCTCTACTGGACTCACTGATTTCTCGACTATTCCGGCAGAACTAAGAGAAGAGATGCGTCTCACAGTCTCGGAATCTACTCATAGCCTTCCACGTCCTCCTTTCCGGAAAGTATTGATGAAGAGTCATTATAGACAACTGGCGGACATGATCTCCAAGGGGCTCCTCTGTAAGGCAGGATCATTTGATATAATTACCCCTGAGAAGTTTGACGTTATGAGCGCTATATGCAAAGGGTTGGAGATAAACTGGTCAGCTGTGCTATTTCAAATACTGACTAGTCTGGTAGCATCTGGCAAGGGTCAATCAGGTTTTGCTCTCCCACTCAGCAGTCTTTTTGAGAGCAAAAACATTAAGACAGGGGCTCTTTCTCACCTTCATCCAGGGAGGCTCATCACTCATAAGTATCTTCAGCTTCATCGCCAACGAAGTGGCAGAGAAGGCGGAGTGAAAAAGCGTCGCTTGACTCAGGTAATCAGTGACTCTGAACAGACTGTATCGGAATCCGCTGAGTCTTCTCCCCCTCCTCCGCCTCCTAAGAAGCCGCGAACACGAAAAACTGCTCCTCAGACCACCCGACAGTTAGACATTGCCGCCTCCGACACTATCTCCTCCGTCGGTCCTACAGATGTAAATCCTGATAGGGAACCCAGCCCTGCCATCCCTTCAACTGAGGAACCAGCTGCTTCCTTAGCCATGGTGCCTGCTCCTTCAGTGGTTCCAGCTGACACTCAGTCAGCACTGGTGAGCTCACAGCAAGCACCAGGCTCTATAAGCTTCAGGACACCCAAGTCATTATGTCCATACTGTCATCCCAAGACCACCCCTGCTGGAAAAGGAAAATCTCTTACGGCTCCAGTGTCCACTCCTGTTGCCTTCGAGATTCAAATGGTAATGGATACAGTGGAAGCCAAACTGCAACCACAGTTGGAGATTTTTGATCGATGGGTAAAGGCCCGTATCAAGGTTCGACTAGATGATTTTGATCAAATTCTGGATCAGGCTAGGGCAGATGAGAACAAAATACTAGCATATCTTCAAATCTCAGACCCTGAAACAAGCTTGAAGCTGCGAGATGTTTTCAGCCTGATGATCTATGTGGGTGAACTTCAGGCCCTGGTGGAAACTCGCCTTCAACAATTTGACGGTAATTCGGGAACATCGAATCATGATAGAGCTGTTCTAAATGCTCTTGGACCCAAGCTCGAAATGGCTGAGCTTGCTCTTCATGATAATCGCATATCTACTGGTATTCACTCTTGCTCCACTACTGAAACTGTTGCCAGCCCTGATCAGCAGGATCTACACTCCGTCATTGCAAATTTGGAGATTGTCCCATTTTCTGTGGAGCTCACTGCTACTACTTTGGAGACTACTTCCCCTGGAGCAGAGGCCGCACCAACTGCCTTGGAGGCAGCCTCCTCGTTTCGAGAACTCTCCTCTCCAACTGCTCTCGGCGTCTCCTCTCCTCCCAGCTCTCATAATAATCAACAGCCCCAGCCAATGGCTGTTGATCACACCAATGTGGATGCAGTCATACAGACAGTGGTTCAGCAGGTTACTATATCCTCTGCCAATCATGAACCCAGCGAGTCTTCCCACTCAAATGATCACACCCAGATGTCAGCTGCTGTGGTTGATCAACCCACAACTGCTTTGGCTGCTCCACCAATTGAAGAAACTGCCCAATTGGCTGTCACTATCTCAGAGTCTACAGCTGCACCAATTGTTGAAGCTTCTATGTTGCCATCCGCTGCAGTTGACGATGCTCACCTCAGCGCTCTTGTCCCTACTACTGACGCTCCACTGATTGCTGCAGATCCGTCCATGGTTCAAGAGCTTTCTGAAGATTTTTTTGTCTTTACCAACCCTATGGACGAGCCTCCGAACATTGCTGCACAGCTAGCCAATCTGTCCACTGCCATATCAGCTCTAGCCAGCGATGTTCATAAGCTTAAACAGGAAGAACGAACTGCAACTCTCATTCTAGGCACTCATCAGCAGCACACGGACTCACAATTCCAGCAAGTCTACCGGGACTTAAGTAGTTTAACGACTACCGTCACCAGACTTCAAACATTTGCTGAGAATGCAGTGGCGGATGCTTTTACTAGAATTGGCCAGGCGCGTCTTCAGATCAATCAAAACAATGAATCTCTTCATGCTGCCACTTCAATGGCTCTTGGAGAAAAGATTGACGACGCCAAGAAAACATTGACCGATCAGTTGGCCACCATGCAGGCAGCATTTGCCTCTCAAATTCAAGATATTTGCAACAGCCTGCCTGCAGCTCCTCAAATTATTCGCAGATTACCTGAACCCAGCCGAACTGCTCCCACAACGCAGCGAGCTTCAAGTTCAGCTGCTCATTCATCCCCTGCAACTGGAGCACCCACTCAGTCCAGACCAACTGCTCAACCAAGATCTCGGAGTCCACGCCAACCGCCTGCCGAAAAACGCGACTATTCCAAACATTGGTTCGGGCGCAAATAGTATCATTTTCTGACTCCTCCATTAATTACTCTTATCTATTTACTGTTTTTATTGACTTTTTCTTTGTATTTACTGTTCCACTTAAATACATTCACATTAATTGCAACCTTTTTCATTTCTATAAATAGCGACTCTTGTTTGTTCACATAACACACATTCACTTAACATGCTTACTTTCAAGCTATTCAAAATTCCCTGGTTATCTGTTAGATCTTTTTCAACTTCATGGGTTTATTACTTATCTAAATCAACCCCTCATGGGTTGATTACTTATTTAACCCAGCTCTGTTAAGCTTCAGCGCTTTGATCCTGTTCTGGTGCTCCTCATCAGTCAGGAACTACTAACAGCAGATGTCTGGGGGCTGATGACAAAAAGGGGGAAGACAGAGATAGACTATTCTCATTAGGTGAATCCATGAACCATGGAAGCTGCCTGATGAATATACGTATGACTCTTCCTGACCTTCTCTCTGAAACAAGGTAGACCGACAGAGATAGAGTATTCTTATTAGGTCCTCTCGGAAACAAGGTGGATCGAGCTCTTCCTCTCTGAAATAAGGTGGATCGAGCTCTTCCTCTCTGACACCAGGTGGATCGAAGCTCTCCGGGTCTACAATACTTGTTTAAAGATTTGTCTTGTATCAGCTAAATTATGTAAACTAAATTGGTCTTAGATTCTAGTCAAGTTATTAGAATTCATCTTAAGTAAAGATGAATCTCTCTCAATTGTCCAGTTTGATTACAACTTGTAATCTGCTTATATTTAATGAAAATTTCTTTTCCATTATGTCTTCAAGAAATTTCAGGATTCTCATCTTATTTACTCAAACTGGAAATAGATCTTTGCTTAGTTTTGTCATCACCAAAAAGGGGGAAATTGTTGGGAAAACGATTTCTAAAGTTTTGGTAATTACAAACCGGATATTAAAGACAAACTGGATGAAGTCCTACCGGATATTAAAGACCAACTGGAAAAAGACTTCTACCGGGTGAAGACATAAACTGGATGCCTACCAACTGGACAAGACTCAAACTGGATGGACATCAACCAGATGAAGTCATCAACCGGATGAAGTCATAAACTGGATGGACATCAACTGGATGAACATCAACCGGATGAAGTCATCAACTGGATGGACATCAACCGGATGAAGTCATCAACTGGACAAGACATCAACCGGATGAAGTCATCAACCGGATGAAGTCATCAACATGATGGACATCAACCGGATGAAGTCATCAACTGGACAAGACATCAACCGGATGAAGTCATCAACCGGATGAAGTCATCAACTGGATGGACATCAACCGGATGAAGTCATCAACTGGACAAGACATCAACTGATGGACATCAACCGAATGAAGTCACCAACTGGATGGACATCAACCGAACAAGACATCAACTGGCGAAGACATCAACCGTACAAGCTATCAACCGGATAAACTTAAACTGGATGGACATCTACTGGACAACTATCAACTGAATAGTCTCTCACTGTACAAGGACATCAACTGGTCATAAGAGGATGAACGACCAGTTAAACAAAGAAAACCAGCAGAAGTCTGAGCTTCCAGTTAGAGCACTAAGCAACGAGACAAAATCAGTACAACATTCTCTGACAAAGGAACAACAGAGCGGCGCACCCTGCTATATCTCCGCCACCATTACCGTCAGAGTGAAAAGAGCCGTTGCTTTTCAAAATAGGAAAGAAGACAATATGAAATTGGAAAGTTAATCTCTTCCATATACAGAAAGGCTACCGTTGGACATCCAAACCTATAAATACATCCAAGCGGAGAATGAAGAAGTGCTGAGCGATTTTCAACTAAGAGATATACTTCAAAGCAAACACGAAAGTCATACGACTGATATTCCAAACGTTCAGCAAAGAGCAGACAAACAGCAAAACTGAATCTGTGACAGATTATTTTCAATTGAAGTCTGCTGCTCAAAAAAAAACTCTCAAAGCTAGAAAGTGTATTCTGTAAAGAGTGTCATAGAATCCATTGTAACCAAAGTTAAGAAGTGTGTGATTGCTAGGAGTTTAGGCCAAGTGTGTTAGTGCCTAAGAAGGTTGTATACTGTAAAAGTGTAAACCAAGTCTTCTAGTGAATCCTTCCTGCAAGGGAAGAAGGGGAGACGTAGAAGCGTTGTGCTTCGAACTTCCAGAAACAACTCTCGTGTTATTTGTTCATTACTTTATTACTTCAGTTTTATTCCTCACAAGTTTTGTAGACGTCTTCCGCACTATAACAAGTGTCTACTAACTTGCCTGATATTGAGAAGCAACTGTAATACTTAACAGTTTACAGTTAACCAGAAAAAGAAATCGAAATTGTATCTAGTGTTTATTCAACCCCCCCTTCTAAACATGTGTTTATTCAACCCCCCCTTCTAAACACTACCCCGATCCTAACAAGTGGGAAACAAAATATGTTAGTATAACATCATATACTTCATATGCAACACATGCACAAAGCATGTTTAAAAGTGAGCACCTAGCTAACTTATTGCTAAGGCTACCCTTCACTCTTTCCCGGGTTCTCTAACCACTGCTCTGATACCACTAATGTAGGGTCTTCCTACCTTAACATCATATTAACAACGTATTGAGGACTAAACATGCATTAATAACGTCTTAGGGTACCGGTTGTAGCTTTGAGCTAATAAGATTACAGGCCAAAAATGAAATTTCAAAACTTAATAATTACATTCTCGGTAATGAATGTTAAAGCTATAGAATTACACTACTCCTAGAGTAGAGACTATCAAAATCCTGTATCCTATGTTCTTTCATGCTCCTTTTAGCTCACTGCCTCAACCCGACCCTTAGCCCTTCAGTCCAAAAGTGTACGTACAGGAACAACCCTTCATGAGCATGTACATCATTACTTAGCATCATAAGGTAACGTCATATAAATAAATGCATGGAAATAATCGTAACATATACTTCCTGGTTAATCGCATTAACCAAATTTGGTTGTCCCTGTTTCATAGTCATGCATATAATCATTAGTTCTTGACATAAATGATTAAAATCGTACTTCACATATACGCTCGTAATCAACAATGTTATTGAGAAATGGGGATGTTTCTGGCCTTGTTATGTCCGCGGAACAATTGGCCCCCTCGCTTCGACATATAGCGGTACTGTGATTACCCCTCGCTACACCTTGATAGCGGATGTAATCTCCTCGCTAGCTATGTCAGCGGTAAGTACCTTCCTCACTTTCCCATAACAACTACCAGAACACTCAACCATTCTCAATAATATAGTTAAACATACATCATCATCATCATATCATAAACATCATCATCTTATAAACATCATCATCTTGTAACATCATCATCTTGTAAACATCATCATCTTATCATAAACGTCCTCATAAACATCATATCATATTTACTCATCATAAACATCAACATCATAAACTTACTTATCATAATCATCATCATAGACATCGTAAATACTTATACAATCATTACGTAGTCATAGTATAGGAATGTGTTACCGTCTGATGCCCATACGCTTCTTACGTACCTTAATTCCCAAAAGTGGAGAAATTGGAGAACTTTATCTCCTTGATGTTGTGGGTACCTGGGATGGTTCTACACATTCATACAAATCAATATTAGAAGCTAAACAATAGCCGAATACCAAAAACTCAACAAAAATCATCATTTTTCACTTTTAAAAAGCGGCGATCGATCGCTTAAAATGTGGCGATCGATCGCTTAAAATGTGGCGATCGATCGCCTGACTGTTTGCCTCGCGGCGATCGATCGTTTCATTTGAGGCGATCGATCGCCTGCTGTGTAAATCGCTACTGGCCTTGGGCGATCGATTGCCTCATACATGGCGATCGATCGCCACCTGCTGGTGTGCGATTTTTCACCATTTTTTAGCATTTTTCAAGCTCCACTTCATACCCTTCAAACCCAAACTTTTCAACAACACAAATATCATCATAACTCACTAAAACCCACATAAAACACTTCAAAAATCATACCCCAACAACATACAACCCATACTCAAAACAAACCCACCTAAAACACTTCAAAAATCATCCCATTTCAAAATCAAACATCATCAAAACTTTAGGAAGGGTTTCATACCTCTTGAAGACTCCAAATCTTAACCAAAGATCTCAAAAACAAAGGTTTTGTGGAGCTTTCCCCTTCCTTCCTTGTTAGATTTCGAAAATGGGTAAATGGGTAGGGTTTGGGAGTACAATTGGGGATTTAAAGTGTAAAGGGTAAAGTGAAGGGGAAAAGGGGTATAGTGGGGGTGTATGGATTATTAATTAATTGCACCTCATTAATTAACATGATGTATAAAATGCCCAACATGGTATTTTAAAAGCATTTTACAAAAATGCAACAAACTTCCTCTAACTTCATTTCTTCCTCATAAATAACACCCAATACAATTAAATCATGTTAACATCCCATTTTCTAACATGCATAACATACACCCTGAAATGCAGCCCCGGGTCACGCCTATCATGTGACTAAGCATTTCAACATGATAATTAATTTCAACACATAAATCAATTATCAACATAATCCATCATATAAACATAATTAATGCCCAGATTGCAATTAATTAATTTCGGGGCATCACAATGCATGTCAATTTGATTTTTGATGATTGTAAGACTTGTTTGTGAATATCTTGTTTTGTGTTAGCATGTCAAAGATGAGGAATATTTTAAGCACATTTGAGTCATAATCTTGTGAATTGCATTTGGAGTAGTGAAAATCTTTGTGAACTTGATGAATTGTTTTTGAGCATCTTAGAGTATCTTAGAAACTATTTAATGATGACATTTCAAGGCGAAATTTTATAGTCATGAACTTGATTAGGAGATGATTAGGCGATCTTTGGACCGTTTTGAGCATTTCAAGCTTACCATGTATACATCAATCCCTAGTGTCCACTTTTGAGCCTAAATGAAAAAGAATGGTGTATGTTTAATATACTATTAGCCTCATTCAACATGTTTTTGGCAACTCATTATACCCACCTAGTTTGAGCCTTTTGAATAATTATCCTTACCCTAAGGGAGTATAATGAATCTCATTATATGCACATGAATTGCCATATTTTTATGAGCTTATTGTTGAAAATTTTGATGAATGAGAAAAGAAAATAATAGAAAAAGACTTGAGAAAAAGTATCTAACTAAGACCCAAAGTGGGCAAGGCTAGAAAAGAAAAAGAAGATAAGCTCAAATTTGTGCTAAAAATATGAACATTATATGGTTATACTATCTTCTTTGTGCTATCCTATCTTTTCTTTGAAGCCAACACCTAGGCCTAACATTACAAGCTTAAAAGACCTATTGATCCAAGTCTATGGAGTGACTACATGAGTGGAGAAGTGTTTGAAAATAGGACTATGGGATGCTAGAAGATAGTCTTAACTTTTATTTGCCTAACATGATTTGATCTATGAGAATTGCATGAAACTTGAAAGTGATAATAGTACACACGCACGTTCTGATTTGGAGACATGTTGTTTGATCTAGGAGAAAATACGATTTGTTAAACTTTCTGATTGACTATTGTTTGTCTGTAAGTGAGATGTCTGAGCTACATGATGGACTACGAATTGGTTCATTTGAATCTTCAATATTGAACTATACTATTTGATCTTATTTCTTGCTAGAGACAGTCAAGTTTAAGTTTGGGGGAGTTCATAAATGTGATTTTTACACTTAATTTGCTATAAGATTATGGGCGTTTTTGTAGTGATTCCTGTAAAATATTACGCGTTTTGGTATATATTTGTATATTTCAGGAATTTAGGTCCAAATGCATAAAAGTGGAGGAAATAGCTATAAATGATGAAAAATGACCAAACTGAGCAAACACGGAAAAGAATGGACGAAATCGCAAATTGTGAAAATCAGAGGTAGCGATCGATCGGAACTTTTGGTCGATCGGTCGCCTCGGGCCAGTAACATTTCACGATCGATCTGTAATTGGTTGCGACCGATCGCCCGTGTGAAGAATTTGAAAAATAAAAGACAGAAAAATCTGGCGATCGATCGGCCACTTCTACCCATCAATCGCCAGACCCGATAAACTCGAGATTTGGTTTCCATATTGGTTATTTTGTGTCCAAGTTTGGTAAAACTCTTCCAACATAATAAAAGGATGGTATTGGACGTTTTTAAGGACTTTTTGGCTCATAATTAACCTACAATACACAGCCTCTATCACTCTCCATCCTCTCCAAGTCTCCATACACCACAAAGCCATTGAAAAATAGACGCATCGGAAGAGACGGGACTACGGATCAACGCAAAGAGTCAACGCCTCTCGTTAATTTTGTATTTCTAACTTTTGTTCTAGATTTTCATTAGATTTTGATTTTTAGAATGTTGTAAAACAATTTGATGCATTATTATTTGATGACTATTGTTGGCTAAGTTTGTTGTCAAGACTTAGGGGATCCTTTGTATGAACCCATAACTCAATTTATGGTTTTTGATTGATTCTTACATATCTTTGTGCATAATTTATTGTGATTCATGCTTTTGAAGGATTGATCACATTTGATTGGTTATTTATTGTGATTAAATTGACCATATGATATTGCAATACGATATAGTAATTTATGCCGTGGATTTCAGACTGAGATCGATAGATAAAGTCAAATACATGTGTGATAGCAATAGATTTACAAAATCCGAAGGCTAGTAGTTTTCATAAATCGACATTATTGCGATGTTAGTATTAGATTTGTTATAACCAGACCAAGGTATAACAAGTGCATTAGGAAAACTCGTCACCTTAGAATGTTTAAATTCAAATCTTAACTAATAGGCGAATTATGGGGGATTACATGGTTGAACCAAAGTCTTGATAATTTCTCTATTGATCTTATTCTTATTCACTACTGTTTGTTTGGGTTGATTATTGAGTTAATTAGTTAATTAATCACAACCAATTATCGTAGGATAAATATAGTTAAATTAATTGAGTTTGATACTTATTTTGTAATCCTCGTGGGTTCGACACTCATACTCAAGGAGTCCAACGGTAATATGATTCATGAATAGTCCTTCTGTACTGACCTTTGATATGCATTAAATACTCTGAAGATATTATCCCAAAATAGTCTTCGATGCAATAAATGCATTTCCGCGAGTCTGTACTATTTTCCTCTTTTAGCTGCAACAGCTAGTTGAAAATGTTCGGATATTTGAATAACTCTTCTTAATTTTTGTTCCACAAAACATTTCTTCTATAGTCGGTAGATAGCCATTAGTGAGTAGAGTACATTTCATTGTTAGACTCCTGTAGCTTGAATGTCTGTTGGATATTCGATAGACTATAGATGACTTCTGTTCAATTCAACAGCAGACTTCACCCATCGGTAGAGTTGAGGTTCATATTTGTCTGATGTATTTCTCGGTAGAGTCCTTAGCGGTCGGTAGATTAACTATTCTTTGCAGCTTATCCGATAGAGTCTCTTTGTAACATATCAGCACAGTAATTCGGTAGACTTAACCAGTTATATCAGTAAATACGTATCAAAACCCGATATCCAACAATTTCCCCCTTTTTAATATTATCTCAATTCATCATCATCGGTAGAGGTACTTTGGATATACCGGTTGACTTTAGAGAGAGTGGCTCTCATGATCTCCTTTGTTGTACCAAAACAAAGTGACTTAACACGACTGCCAAATGGTTGGTGGATGGAGAAACATAACACAAAGTTTTTTCACAATATGTTTAACAAAAAGAGAGCTATAGGTGGGATATTTCGAATTTGGGATAATGGTTATTGTTTGAATGATCCTATTCCAATTCAAGAATCTGGGGCTAACTTTTTTGAACAATTATTGATTGATGAGCCAACTGTCTTAAATGAGCCTCAATTTGATAATTGAAGAAGGATAGATTAATTGAAGAAGGAGATAATTTTCTAATATCTTGACCTCCCAATTTTGATGAGGTTAAGCAAGTAGTATTCTCTTTAAACTCAGATAGTGCTGCTGGCCCTGGTGGGGTATTCTGCTTCTTTTTACAAGGCTTGCTGGAACATTATTCAATATGATGTATTGGAGGCAGTTTTGGATTTTTTTTCATGGTTCTGAAATGCCTAGAAGCTTTACCTCTACTACATTAGTTCTCATTCCAAAATTGGATAATGCTCAAAGATTGTCTGATTTTAGACCAAATAGCTTGTGTAATGTTTCTAATAAAATCATTACAAAGCTTCTGGCTAATCGGTTGAGTTCAATGCTACCTAAATTCATATCCCCAACTTAGAGTGGTTTTGTCGAAGGGCGGTTGATTTCTGATAATATATTGCAAGCTCAGGAAATGTTCATAGTGTTAACCATCATGTTAGGGGTGGTAATCTAATTATGAAGCTTGATATGGCTAAGGCTTATGATCGTGTGTGATGACCAGAGATTAGGGATGTTAATCCCGGAGTGTTAATAACCCGTAAAGTTGTTTTACGTGGCAAATTGGAGTTTAATCGAGGTGTTGGGCCCTCCGGGCTCGTCTATTTGAGTAGTTGGGATCGTTGGATCCCGAGGTTGAGATCGTATTCTCATTTCGGTGAAAACCTGTGAGTTGGGTTTTTAGTGTGACTCGGAATCTCGGGTGCTTGGTGTGGGCACCGGTAAGGGGGTTTTTGAGTTAGAGAGAGAGTTTTTGAAAACAGATGATTTTTAATGAATCATGATGTATTTGTGGGGATATTAGTATTTCGGGGTATTTTTGCTATAAATACCAGTTGAACCCGAGATTTTAATTATCGGATCCATTTCAGCACATTATCTCTCTCTCCCTCCCGCGCATTCCCGATCCCCTTTCGACCACCGCGCAGAAAAGTCGTTCGCCCGCCGCCGTCCGGCCGCCGTTCGGCGCGTGCCACCCGCCGTTGGAATCGTCTCTCCGAGGCGCTCATTTCTATACCAACAATTTGAAGTTTCGTCGAGAATCGCGTTCGGATTTGCCAGAAAAGCGTAGGGTTCGAAAACTGGAGTTCATCCGATTTTTGGGACGCGATTTTGGTATGTTTTTGGTACGATTTTTCTGATGTTTTTGGGGCGTTTTTAAGCTGGTTTTGAGTCGATTATTTCAGACTTTTGTGGTTCGAAAAATTGTTGCTTTATGGTTCGAATTTCTTCATTTCTTGCGTGAGGTTAGGGCTCGAAATTGGGGCTTTTGACAAGGAGTGATGATTCTTGTTGTAATCGATTAATTCATGTTGTAGATGCATTATGATGCTTGATTGTGTTCGAAATTGAGGAATTGGATTCGAATTTAGGGCTTGGATTTCGAATTTTGGGGGTTTGGTTTGTGGGGCGATTATTCATGTTGTTGATTGATTAATTCATATTTTAGATGAATTATGGTGTTTAATTGGGTTCGATTTGTGTTGTGAAGTTTCGAGAATTTGTGGGGTGTTCTTGAGCAATTTTCGATACTGGTTCATTGTCTTGTGTTGACAATATTTTTGAGAGTTATGGGTGTGCTTGAGCATGGGTTGCATGTTCGTAATTAATTGTGAATTAATTTATCGTGTTAGCACATCGTTCCTCGAGGCATGGAACTCGAGCAAGGTTTGGCTCGGACTTCGGAAATTTGAGGTACGTGCGACTTACGAGCATTACTTTACGTGATAGCAATTGTGAAATGCATAATGTGTTGTAATTGCATTAGATGGTTGTGGGTATGGCTATATGCATATATGTGTTGATATATATGGGGTACTGAGTCTATATGACTATTGTACGACATTTGAGATGCCTGAGAATGATCGTGGGATCATGTACTCATTATAAGACATGTGAGATGTCTAGGTATAATGGAAAATTGGTAAAATAAATGCTAGGCATTTGAACTATCTATGATTGATAGCGAAATTGAGAAATCAGTACTAGATATTGAGATATCTATATTTGTATGTATATTGAACTTGGAATCATTGATTTTTGATACTTGAGAATCAGGCATGCTATGAGTTAAATCAATGTGTTGATTTACTGATTTATGAGATTTGATGAGTTTGATGATTGTGAGAACAGGGACAGTACACGGAATCCCGGATGAGGATGTTGCCATCCAGATAGTATCATTTAAAATTCATTAATATTTACTTGTGTTGTAAATTATGAATTTCATTATTGTGATTATGAGATTTTGTGTATTGGTATGCTCACCCCGTTGGGGGCTGTCTCTGTTGGGGCAGGTGAACAGATGCATCGATGGCTGTGGAGCTGAGCTCGAGCTGTTGATTGGATGTACTCACAGGATCGTGGTACCAGGGCTTGATGGAGCACGGTATCGTATAGAGTACATATATACACCCGAGGGTTTTATACATATTTATGATGCTCGCATGTGAGCACGGTTATGTTTGTATATGGGTTGTATATAAAGGCATGAGCCTTTCTCTCTTTCATTATATGTTGCATGCAATTGTGGTAGAATTGCTAATGATATGAGAGTCGTTAGTGTATTATGTGGGGGTTGAAACCCACTTTTGTCGTCTTATGTGTGGCGTCTTCCCTGGCTGGGAATTTACTTGGTATTGCTGCATTCTGATGAGTATTATGTTTTCCCTGGCCGGGAATTATGTTATGTGTTGTGCTTTTATTTCGGGATAGCTCAATTTACGGGGAGACTCTGCCCAAATTTTTATAAAAGTCCACAATGTAAAAAGTGGCAAAATGGGGTTGGTAATGGGCAACTCTATGAAGTATATATGTTAGTAGAGATGATCTTATAACGTTGAATATTAAAGGAATTTTGTAAGCATCATTTGAGCTTCCCGATTGACTTTTTATTGAAAGCATGTGCCACACATAATGGTTAATACACTAATTAAGGGTTAAGGGCGTGGGGTCCTTACATTAGTGGTATCAGAGCAGTGGTTAGCTCTTTGGGGCTGTTGAGGGCCTAAAACATGCTGATAGGGATGGGTAGCACATATTTATGCATGATAGTAGCTAGTGTTGTGTGACACAACTATTTTGCTTATGTGCATTTGTGATATGTGATCATAGTGAAACGATTGTATGTCATGACATCTATAGAATCATAATATAACCTGTTGATTATGATTGTGAGTTGTGACACAGGGACAACCAGGTGGAGCATATCGAAATGCATTGGGATACAGGAAGTATTTTGTACTCATAGTTTATGCATTTACTCATTATAATCATATTGTGGGAATATGGATTATTGTATGCTCATGGGTTGTGATTGTTCCTGTAGGAACACTATGATGCGAAAGGCTAAGGCCATGGTTGAAAGACACGAAACGGTAACCTGCATTTTATATACATCATGGATTTATACATTGTGGATGTATGTGTACATGTAGTGATGATTTTAATGCTTTGCCGCCAAATGTCGAAGCGAGGGGTGGGAGCGCCGCATGTCGCATTTGAGCGAGGTGCATTAAAATACACTCATGATGATGTATGTTGGTATATGGATTATGCTTTGTGATGCATGTATGGATGAAATACTTGGTGAATATCCCATGAGTCATTGTTATGGATGAGTGATGATTTTAAATGCTTGCCGCTATTTATTATTTTGTGCCGCTAAAATGTGAAGCGAGGGGTGGGAGCGCCGCATGTCACATTGAAGCGTGGTTAGCATATGAGGCGAGGAAAGAATATTTGCCGCTAAAATGTGAGGCGAGGGGTGGGAGTACCGCATGTCCATTTAAGCGAGGTTATTCTATGCCGCCTATATGTGAAGCGAGGGGTGGGAGTACCGCATGTTTTATTTGAGCGAGGGGCATTAAAATACACTACCGTGACAATGACTAGGGATCGGCTATATTGACTGGCGATGGTTCTTGCCGCCATGTATATTGATAGCGATGGTTCATGCCGCTATATTGACTGGCGATGGTTCTTGCCGCCATGTATATTGATAGCGATGGTTCATGCCGCTATATTGACTGGCGATGGTTCTTGCCGCCATGTATATTGATAGCGATGGTTCATGCCGCTATATTGACTGGCGATGGTTCTTGCCGCCATGTATATTGATAGCTATGGTTCATGCCGCTATATTGACTGGCGATGGTTCTTGCCGCCATGGATATTGATAGCGATGGTTTATTCCGCTATATTGACTGGCGATGGTTCTTGCCGCCATGTATATGGATAGCGATGGTTCATTCCGCTATATTGATTGGCGATGGTTCTTGCCGCCGGATATATTGCTAGCGATGCCTCTTTCCGCTATTATGTGGACGATGATTCATGCTCAGGTGTATAGCGAGGTTTCATGCCACTTATTATATGACGAGGTGTCATGCCGTCGATTCTATAGCGATGGATTGTGCCGCTATGTGTTCAGCACAGGATTTTGCCGCCTTCGAGCGATGGGTGCTGACTACGTACTATTATCGAGCGACGGAGACAGGTATGCCGCTATATTGATAGCGATGAGGTATGGCATATTACTTGTGTTAGCATTATTGTGGATACTATGTGTTGCTATATATGCCATGTGTTTGACGATGAGATTATGGATGTCGTGTATAGCCATGTACCGTCGTATGTTTGACGATGTTAGTCGGATGTCATATGTTGACATATGCCGTCACGGGGTGACGATGACATAGTTGATGTTCTATATAGACGTGTGGCGTCGTTTTGATGATTAATACATTTATGTTATGTATTTGGTTATATGGTTTGAGTGCCTTGGTGGGCACATGGTAGTGTCTGAGTCACTAGTTGACGAGACCATTATGCCGAGCAAGTTGCTCGAGGAACTATTGGGTGCGCCGTATAGGAATTATACCGCAGCACATATTCGAAGTATATTTGTCGAGCAATGATACCCTTGGGTATGCTCGTTGGTTTGGCTAGGGCCAAGTGATTGGTGGTAAGAGTAGTCATTGAGGAAACTACTCGCTTGTGTTGTGATGTAGGGTAGACATGGTTGCACCCACCCTGAGGGTGTGGGATAAGTCTTAACGGATTACAACTGCATCATAAGTGAGCAAGGACACCGGGTTGTCCATTGTGCTTGGTATTTTAGAGATATGTCGGGCGATGACCCATTACTCTAACGGTTTGTACGGTATGGCATACCGAGATGGAACATATGGTTTGTTGGTGGGCTTGATATGAGCCTATGGAGACAGCGCTTTGCTAGCCAGATATCGTGGTAATGATATAGTGTGATTGTTGGAGCCATGATACTGCTCGTTGGAATCAAGTTTGGCAAATCGTAAGGTGATACGATGTGGATTGTGGTGGACTCTAGTAGTCACCATGTCATTTGAGGTTGAGGTTGTGCATGCCTCACTGAAACGTGTATACGTTTATGTTTAATTTTGGTGAGACTTGTCTGGGACAGCTCATGATGTTGGAGTACCAACGAGAGAGTCATCAGGTCGTTATTGACTCGATCTGAGGGAACCCGTGTATTTAGGATGAAATGGGTGTTATTGTATCCAGTTTTTCCGAACAGTGGTTCGAGACTTGTGAATCTCGAGTTCGATGGCATTTCCCTTGTGGGGAAGGAGGTAGTATTATACCTATTTGGAAATCTTTGAAAGATTCGGTGAGTTGGTACGTGTGGTGTTGATCTTGGGAATCACACCGTGTTGTTGATCGTCGATTATCGTTCTTCACTGGATAGGGAATGACTCAGAATTGACGGTTGTGTTTGGGGCTTAGGGGTATGTTGTAGATACCCGAGCCGAGTGCATTGAATATGCATGCGATGTCAGTACTTAGGCAGGTATACTGGTGAGTATACAGATGCCAGTTATTGATTTTCTTTCTGTCAAGCATAGAGTTATGCTATTTTTGGATGGTTAAATCTCTGGTGAGAGATATGGAACACCTTGAGATTGGGAATCTCTATGGCACGATAATTATGAGGAACAATCGTGAAGTTAGTTGACTCCCTTGAAGAGGGATTATCTTCTGTGGGTTAATGTATTTCCTTATTGGTGTTTTCCTCCGAGTTATGCGATAGCCTTCCCAAGTTTGGATTGTTAAATCCTAGGATTGCCAAGGGATGGCAGGAATTCGGATTTTTTTTGGGTGTCGCTGTCGACACAAGCGTTGAGGATGCAATGAGTTTATTGCATGTCCTTTCAGAAATTGAACTCTGTGGAGTCTCGATGGTTTATTTATGATCAGGATGTGATCCTTGGAATATCCGGAGGTGGACATCTTGTGAGATGTCTTTTATGTGAATCTGTGGCCGTGAGTTGCCCAAATTGAGTTGCAATGATACGACTGCTCATTCGATGGAGGAGGTTTGAAAGTGGAAACCAGGTTTGGTATGTGTGCACCGTGGTATACTAATGTTCCCCTCGTAACGATGTATGTTAGACGTCATGAGTCATGATAAAGATATCATTGGACGATATCTACGATGGAATCGGGAGCGATTCGAATCCTTGCAGTTTCAGTTAACTAATTGCTTTTGGGTTGTTAGCGTTGAGTGGTGCTGACGCTCTTTGACGTTATGATGGATTTGGAAGTCTATTCCACTCCAGAGATTGACACGAGGTCAACGTTCTCACGGTTGAGGTGTCATCCAGGATGCGTTCTTACTAAGTGGTATTAGAACTGAGGATGACTGTCTGATTTACGGTCGTAAGTATTGGTTGTTTTGCAGTCATGCGGGACTGACTTTTGGGATGAACCGCATCGAGGTACGTTTTGCCTCTTGGGTGATATGTTGGTTTTGGTATGTCGCTCTGTTTCAGAGTTTGTTGTGAGGTAAGTATCCTCGCGTTTTTTTTAGACGATTCTGATATGGTCAGGAATCGAGGTTATGGCTTCATGTTGTTGTGTAGCCCGGGTGTTACGTAATACACCGGTGCTAATTTCGAGGACGAAATTCTTTTAGTGGGGGATATTGTGATGACCAGAGATTAGGGATGTTAATCCCGGAGTGTTAATAACCCGTAAAGTTGTTTTACGTGGCAAATTGGAGTTTAATCGAGGTGTTGGGCCCTCCGGGCTCGTCTATTTGAGTAGTTGGGATCGTTGGATCCCGAGGTTGAGATCGTATTCTCATTTCGGTGAAAACCTGTGAGTTGGGTTTTTAGTGTGACTCGGAATCTCGGGTGCTTGGTGTGGGCACCGGTAAGGGGGTTTTTGAGTTAGAGAGATAGTTTTTGAAAACAGATGATTTTTAATGAATCATGATGTATTTGTGGGGATATTAGTATTTCGGGGTATTTTTGCTATAAATACCAGTTGAACCCGAGATTTTAATTATCGGATCCATTTCAGCACATTATCTCTCTCTCCCTCCCGCGCATTCCCGATCCCCTTTCGACCACCGCGCAGAAAAGTCGTTCGCCCACCGCCGTTCGGCGCGTGCCACCCGCCGTTGGAATCGTCTCTCCGAGGCGCTCATTTCTATACCAACAATTTGAAGTTTCGTCGAGAATCGCGTTCGGATTTGCCAGAAAAGCGTAGGGTTCGAAAACTGGAGTTCATCCGATTTTTGGGACGCGATTTTGGTATGTTTTTGGTACGATTTTTCTGATGTTTTTGGGGCGTTTTTAAGCTGGTTTTGAGTCGATTATTTCAGACTTTTGTGGTTCGAAAAATTGTTGCTTTATGGTTCGAATTTCTTCATTTCTTGCGTGAGGTTAGGGCTCGAAATTGGGGCTTTTGACAAGGAGTGATGATTCTTGTTGTAATCGATTAATTCATGCTGTAGATGCATTATGATGCTTGATTCTGTTCGAAATTGAGGAATTGGATTCGAATTTAGGGCTTGGATTTCGAATTTTGGGGGTTTGGTTTGTGGGGCGATTATTCATGTTGTTGATTGATTAATTCATATTTTAGATGAATTATGGTGTTTAATTGGGTTCGATTTGTGTTGTGAAGTTTCGAGAATTTGTGGGGTGTTCTTGAGCAATTTTCGATACTGGTTCATTGTCTTGTGTTGACAATATTTTTGAGAGTTATGGGTGTGCTTGAGCATGGGTTGCATGTTCGTAATTAATTGTGAATTAATTTATCGTGTTAGCACATCGTTCCTCGGGGCATGGAACTCGAGCAAGGTTTGGCTCGGACTTCGGAAATTTGAGGTACGTGCGACGTACGAGCATTACTTTACGTGATAGCAATTGTGAAATGCATAATGTGTTGTAATTGCATTAGATGGTTGTGGGTATGGCTATATGCATATATGTGTTGATATATATGGGGTACTGAGTCTATATGACTATTGTACGACATTTGAGATGCCTGAGAATGATCGTGGGATCATGTACTCATTATAAGACATGTGAGATGTCTAGGTATAATGGAAAATTGGTAAAATAAATGCTAGGCATTTGAACTATTTATGATTGATAGCGAAATTGAGAAATCAGTACTAGATATTGAGATATCTATATTTGTATGTATATTGAACTTGGAATCATTGATTTTTGATACTTGAGAATCAGGCATGCTATGAGTTAAATCAATGTGTTGATTTACTGATTTATGAGATTTGATGAGTTTGATGATTGTGAGAACAGGGACAGTACACGGAATCCCGGATGAGGATGTTGCCATCCAGGGAGTATCATTTAAAATTCATTAATATTTACTTGTGTTGTAAATTATGAATTTCATTATTGTGATTATGAGATTTTGTGTATTGGTATGCTCACCCCGTTGGGGGCTGTCTCTGTTGGGGCAGGTGAACAGATGCATCGATGGCTGTGGAGCTGAGCTCGAGCTGTTGATTGGATGTACTCCCAGGATCGTGGTACCAGGGCTTGATGGAGCACGGTATCGTATAGAGTACATATATACACCCGAGGGTTTTATACATATTTATGATGCTCGCATGTGAGCACGGTTATGTTTGTATATGGGTTGTATATAAAGGCATGAGCCTTTCTCTCTTTCATTATATGTTGCATGCAATTGTGGTAGAATTGCTAATGATATGAGAGTCGTTAGTGTATTATGTGGGGGTTGAAACCCACTTTTGTCGTCTTATGTGTGGCGTCTTCCCTGGCTGGGAATTTACTTGGTATTGCTGCATTCTGATGAGTATTATGTTTTCCCTGGCCGGGAATTATGTTATGTGTTGTGCTTTTATTTCGGGATAGCTCAATTTACGGGGAGACTCTGCCCAAATTTTTATAAAAGTCCACAATGTAAAAAGTGGCAAAATGGGGTTGGTAATGGGCAACTCTATGAGTCTATATGTTAGTAGAGATGATCTTATAACGTTGAATATTAAAGTAATTTTGTAAGCATCATTTGAGCTTCCCGATTGACTTTTTATTGAAAGCATGTGTCACACATAATGGTTAATACACTAATTAAGGGTTAAGGGCGTGGGGTCCTTACATTAGTGGTATCAGAGCAGTGGTTAGCTCTTTGGGGCTGTTGAGGGCCTAAAACATGCTGATAGGGATGGGTAGCACATATTTATGCTTTGTGATGCATGTATGGATGAAATACTTGGTGAATATCCCATGAGTCATTGTTATGGATGAGTGATGATTTTAAATGCTTGCCGCTATTTATTATTTTGTGCCGCTAAAATGTGAAGCGAGGGGTGGGAGCGCCGCATGTCACATTGAAGCGTGGTTAGCATATGAGGCGAGGAAAGAATATTTGCCGCTAAAATGTGAGGCGAGGGGTGGGAGTACCGCATGTCCATTTAAGCGAGGTTATTCTATGCCGCCTATATGTGAATACACTCAGGGTAGTGTATTGTAACTGCTAGCATGTTGGGTTTGGCATTTTGTATGTCGTACATGTTAGATTAAGAGGCATAAATATCGGTGTTAGAGAATTCTGGAAATCTGGGCTGAAACAGATCGACCGATCGATCGGTGAAGAACACCGATCGATCGGCAAAAGCCGTAGCATTTTTGCATAATTCAAACAGTTCACCGATCGATCGGTGATGAGGGCCGATCGATCGGTAGTGTTTTTTTTTAAAAAATGTGGAATTTGTTTAAATTTGATATTGGATTGTAATGAGACATCTAATATTGTGTTGTACACTGGTGTAGAGCCTTCACAGACAGCTACACAGCGCAGGGGATAGAGTCCCATAACACACTACATTTTGGAAAGGTACGTAAGCGACGTACGGGCATCCCAACGGTAACATGTACTTATGTTTATCTGTTTGACACATGATGAATGCAATGTGATGCATTAAGAGTATGATACATGTTATTATGCATTGTTGTTGCATATTATAATATGGAATAAAGAGGTGTATTCCACGAGCCAGGGGTGATCACAGTGAAGGTTTTAATGCTTACGCTTGACCGCTAAAAATGTGGAGCGGGAGGGGGGAGGCTCGCTTGCACATGGAGGCGGGGTATTTGCTAGTATGAAGAAGCGAGGATGAGATACCGCTTGTTTTGTGATTGTAAAGCGAAGAAGCATTAAAATAACTGATGATGACTGACTCAAGAAAAAGAGATGATATGTCATGACATTTATTGGTGAAGCCATATATTCATATAGTGTTTTGATTATGAATTGTGGTACAGGGACAACCAATGGGCGTTGTAAATGCGATGGAAATACAGGAAGTGCTTTGTATTTTATGATTATGCATTTACGTCTTACATTCATATTATGTGGTATATTGATTATGTTATGCTCATGTGTTGGGGGTTGTCTTTGTAGGTGCTTTTGATGATGAGAACCAGGGTCGGAGTTGAAAAGCTGAGCTGTAAGGAGTGCTACAGGATTAGCATGTTAGAGAAAATTTTTGTATAGCTTCTACATGTGGTAGAGTAAGACTATAGTGTAGTACCTTTTGTAGGAATTTGTGAAATTCCTTTTGAAACTTTTGGTACTGTAATCTCTTAAGCTCAGGTTAATCAACATGACTTATTACTCTGATTTATTCATATGAATGTTTAGTTCTCTTAATCGCACCTATTAGTATGTTTGAGATAACGGGGTCTCACACAAGGAGATCCCTTATCACCTCTCATTTTCATCATTGGAGCAAAATACCTCTCTCGAGGTTTGTATAGACTTTTCAGGAATGATCCTCATTTATATTACTCGGGGGATAATATGCATATTTCTCACCTTGCATATGCTGATGATATCATCATTTTCTCTCATGGATCTATTAAAACAATCAAGAGGATTAAGGAGTTTCTTATTCATTATGAAAACCGCTTAGGTCAAATGGTTAACCATTCTAAGTGTTCTTTCATTACCCCTAATAACTGCTTGGATGCTAGAAGAAAAAGAATTATCAAATTGACTGGTTTTAATGCTGGGAATCTCCCAATTACTTATTTAGGTGCTCCTTTGTTTATTGGTCACATGAAGTCTTTGTACTTCCTATCTTTGCTACAACGGGCTCGGAAAAAATTGATGGGGTGGGAGAAATCTATTTTATCCTCAGGTAGCAGATTGGTTTTAATTTAGAGTGTTTTGTGCTCTCTTCCTGTGGAAACAGAAGTTGATTCAATCCCTAAAGCCAAGGATAAAGATCAAGATCACAACAAATCATAATCACTATCTTATCGTGTTTTTGAATAGATATGATATCATACATTTGAATTAACTTTGTTATCTTGTTAACTCATCTATAGGGAGTAGTTATCAAAAAAGGTTATTTAACGTAAACCTTGTACATGGTTTTCGATCATAATGATCACTGTGAATTCAATACAAAAACTTGTGTGCTTCTCATTTTCTTATATGGTATCAGAGCCATCAAAGACCAACGTCACATTATGTCTTCCTCTTCCTCCTCCACTAACACAGATTCCTCCTCCCATACCCCATCTGTAATCACCACGCTCTCCTCCATTGTTACCATCAAGTTGACTGCTACCAATTATCTTCTTTGGAAAGCACAACTGGTCCCATATTTTAAAGGGCAAGACTTATTCGGATATCTTGATGGCACCACTATTCCACCTCCAACCCATATTCCTCATACAGATCCTACTGATAGAAGCCAAGTTTCGAATCCTGCGTTTGTTCTTTGGACACGATAAGATAATTTAATTTTGAGCACCCTTATGTCCTCTATGACTGAAGGTGTTCTTTCTCATGTAGTCTCACATACTACGTCTCATGATGTATGGTCCGCACTTGAGACCAACTTCGCCTCCAAATCCCGTGCCCGTACTATGCACGTCCGCACACAACTTGCCAATGCCAAGAAGATTAATCAATCTGCCAATGATTACTTCATGTTCATAAAGAAGCTCACTGATGAGCTAGCCAGTGCTGGTCAATCCATGTCACGTGATGACATTATTTCTTATGTACTCGCTGGACTTGGCCACGAGCATGACAGTCTTGTCTCCTCAATCTATGCACGCCACGATTCTATTACTTTGGAGGAATTTTACTCCTTACTGGTTGCCACTGAATCACGTATCTCTCGACATCATTCCTCCATTCCTACACCTCACCCTGAAGCAAATGTCACCCGCAGATTTCCTCAGTCGACTAACAGAGGTCGTGGTAATTTTCGTGGTCGTGGGCCCAACAACAACTCTCGTGGCCCCCATCATATTTTCAGCAGCCTGATTCTTCACAACGCTCTTCTGACATTGTGTGTCAACTTTGTGAAAAACCAGGGCACTCCGCTCGCCGCCGCTACTACCGTTTTGACAATACTTTTCATGATCATAAATCACAGAACAAACAAGCTTATGTTGCTGCTAATCCAAACACATGGGACCATGACTGGACCGTCGACACAGGTGCTACTCACCATGTCACAAATGATATGGCTCAACTAAATGTCAAAAGTGAAGATTACGTTGGGATGGATCAACTACAAGTTGGTAATGGTCACGGTTTGCACATTTCTACAATAGGCTCTTCCAAACTCTCCACCCCTTCCCTATCATTTGTTCTTAATCAAATTCTCCTGGTTCCTCAAATTCATAAGAATCTGCTTTCGGTTAATAAATTCTGCATTGATAATGATGTATATTTTGAATTTCATGCCTCTTACTTTCTTGTGAAGGCATACTCGGGGAACGTCCTCCACCGCGGCAATCTCAATGATGGCCTGTACACGTTCTCTTCCAATAAAATCTCACCTCAAGCTCACTCCAATATTCGAGTCTCCTTTCAAGATTGGCATCGGCGTCTTGGCCATGCTGCTGCACCAGTAGTCAATAATATTCTTTCAAGTCGTTTATTTCCAGTTGTTAATAAACAGAGGAACCACATTTGCTCTGATTGTCAACGGGCTAAATGTCATGCTTTACCTTTTCACTCTTCCTCTTATGTATCCCCTGCACCTTTGGATTTAATATTTACTGATGTTTGGGGTCCAGCATCTGTAGCTTCTACTACAGGCGCTCGTTATTATGTTAGTTTCTTGGATGATCATTCAAATTTTTTGTGGCTTTCCTCTTAAATTTAAATCTGATGTTGAGGAAGTTTTCTTTCAATTTCAACGATATGTCGAAAAACACTTTGAATGTAAAATCAAATCCATTCAATCTGACTGGGGTGGGGAGTACCGTCGTTTACACCAATATTTCAAATCTAATGGGATTGATCATCGTCTATCATGTCCACACACCCATCAACAAATGGGCTCAGTCGAGTGTCGCCATCGACAAATTGTCGAGGTTGGTTTGAGCCTTCTATCTCACTCAAATCTTCCCTTACTATTCTGGGAGGATGCATTTAGCTCAGCCACCTACATAATCAATCGCCTCCCCACGACTGCCCTTGCTAATCTCAGCCCCTTTGAAGTCCTTTACAAACGTCAACCAGATTATTCGTTCCTTCGAGTTTTCGGATGCGCTTGCTGGCCAAACTTACGCCCTTTCAACAAGCATAAGTTGGATTTTTGTAGTACAACTTGTATTTTCTTGGGATATAGTGTTGGCCACCATGGTTACAAATGCCTAGATCTATCAACTGGAAAAGTCCATGTCTCTCGTCATGTCGTTTTTGATGAATCTCTATTTCCTTATATCGAGGACCATCCTTCGCCCACGACCTCTCTGCCTAACACCACAAACCTTCCTCTCAACCTTCGACTATTACCTCCTCCTGCCTCCGGAAATGTGCAACCTCCATCATTTACGACAAATGCTTCTAGTTCTGACCCTCAACTTACAGGTTCAGGTGGTGAATTACCAATCGGGCAGCCTACAATCATGCCCCAACAAAATATTTCATCTACAGATATTGGGCTCTCTCAAACGTCGGCCCTTCACCAACATTCTGACTCAGCTCCACAGCATCCACCCACACATGGTATGGTAACCAGATCCATGAACAATGTCTTCAAGCATAAGCAACATTCAGATGATCTTGTCCGCTACCCTCTTCCGAAAGCTATGCTCGTCTCTGTAAATCCACTTCACACTGAACCATCTTGCTACACCGAGGCTTCGAAATTTTCTCACTGGCGAAATGCGATGAATACTGAGTTTGATGCTCTATTACGTAATGGAACATGGTCACTCGTTCCTCCACCACCACATGCTAATGTGGTTGGTTGCCGCTAGATATATAAGATTAAGCGTAAGGCTGATGGGTCCATCGAGAGATACAAAGCTCGCTTGGTTGCAAAGGGATTTCACCAACAAGAGGGTATTGATTATAGTGAAACATTTAGTCCTGTTGTTCGTCATGCCACAATCCGGCTAGTTCTCTCATTAGCTGTTCACTATAGTTGGGAGATTCGCCAACTGGATATTCAAAATGCCTTTTTACATGGTATCTTAGAAGAGGATGTTTATATGACACAACCACATGGCTATTTTCATCCTCAGTTCCCTACTCACCTTTGCAAACTCCGTAAATCATTATATAGCCTCAAACAAGCTCCTCGGGCTTGGTTTTCTCTACTCACTGACATATTACGTGCAAATGGGTTCCATGCTAGCAGATTGGATTCTTCTATGTTTATTTGGCGCTCTTCCACCTCTATCATACTCATTCTCATTTATGTTGATGACATCCTAGTCACGGGTTCCAACATGTCACTTATCTCACAAGTTATACAGAAATTAAATACTGAGTTTCCAGTCAAAGATCTTGGTTCACTCAGTTTCTTTCTTGGAGTAGAGGCTCTACACAGCTCTACTGGACTTTATCTCACTCAACGAAAGTATATTGCCGAGTTACTCAAGAAGACCAATATGTCTGAAGCAAAACCTTGCTCTAGTCCTATGTCTACTTCATGTCATCTTACTGCACATGATGGAGCATCTTGCCTAGACCCGCAACTATATCGTAGCATAGTTGGCAGCCTACAATACCTATCTTTCACACGCCCTGACCTCGCCTTTGCCATTCATAAGGTGAGAAAATTCATGCACAAATCCACGGGAGCCACATTGGCAAGCTGTCAAAAGGATTCTTCGTTACCTCAAGCACACCATATCCATAGGACTGCTCTTCTCTCGCACTTCAAATATCCATTCAGGCTTTCTCTGACTCTGACTGGGGTGGTGACCATGATGATCGTCGCTCCGTCAATGCTTTTTTGCATTTTCCAAGGACCCAATCTCATTTCATGGAGTTGCAAACAACAACCAACGGTTGCACGTAGTAGCACTGAGGTCGAATACAAGGGACTTACGAACACTGCCTCAGAACTGCAATGGATTCGTTCTATATTGTCTGAAATTGGTATTCCACTTTCCACACCTCCTGTCCTTTGGTGTGATAACAACGGTGCTACGTATTTAACATCGAATCCCGTCTTCCATGCTCGTACAAAACATATCGAGATTGACTTTCACTTTGTTCGAGATCAGGTGGCCAAGAAAGACCTCATGGTTAACTTCATTTCAAGTAAAGATCAACTGGCTGATTACTTGACTAAAGCCATCTCTTCTTCTCGATTCAAGCACATCTTGCACAATCTGAATGTTTGTTCCTACCATTCGGATTAAGGGGGCATGTGGAAACAGAAGTTGATTCAATCCCTAAAGCCAAGGATAAAGATCAAGATCACAACAAATCCTAATCACTATCTTATCGTGTTTTTGAATAGATATGATATCATACATTTGAATTAACTTTGTTATCTTGTTAACTCATCTATAGGGAGTAGTTATCAGAAAAGGTTATTTAACCTAAACCTTGTACATGGTTTTCGATCATAGTGATCACTATGAATTCACTACAAAAACTTGTGTGCTTCTCATTTTCTTATACTTCCGATTTATTTGTTCCAAGTTGTCCAACCTCCTGGAACTATTTCACATCAACTTGAAATGATATGTGCCAAATTCCTTTGGAGATGAAGTGAATCCTCAAAAAGTTTTCATTGGATCTCTTGGAAAAAAATATGCCATCCCATTTCAGGTCGATTGGGCGTTAGAAGATTCAATGACATGTCGAGATCTTTCTCCATCAAGCTTTGGTTTCACCTACGGCAAGGAGATTCATTATGGGCCAAATTCATGTCTAGTAAATATTACTTTTTTTACGTCCCCACTGCCACTGCTCAATTGAGTGGGAATAGTTCTCCCTTATGGCGAAGGCTGTTGCAAATTCGAGCTATAGCATAACCTAGTATTGGTTGGTTGGTGGGAGCAGGTAATATCAATTTCTGGGATGATCCTTGGATGCCTACGGGATCCCTATCTTCTCTTTGTCCTTCCTGTTAATTATTTCTGGCATAATGGACAGTGGGATTTAAACACACTGGCTTCAGTGGTTCATCAAGACTTAATTAATGTGATTGTTCAAGTGCCCATTCGAGCATTATGTTTGGATATTCTAATTTGGAAGCATAGTACTTATGGCAAATTTTCTTCAAAATCTGCATGGGAATTAGTTAGAGCTCGACAGGAGAAAAGAGATATTTTTGGTTCAGTTTTGGGTAAAGCTCTAATTCCATCCATGTCTTTCTTTTGTTGGAGATTTTTGGCAAGGAGAATTCGGTTGATGATTTATTAAAGGAACGTGGCATCCAACTCGCGTCGAAGTGCATGTGTTGCTAGGATACTCAAATCTCATCACCGGAAAGGTTTTATATCCATAGCTAGAAGTTGGAATATTAATATCCGGCTAATTTAACTAAATAATACAAATTTTAAAGAAAATTACAAAAGTAAAGTGAAATATTTATTTTTTAATAAAGTAACGTGAAACGCATACATCGTATGCTTTTTTACTTAAAAAATGTTAAAAATCTGACACACAACTGTTTTAATTTAAAGAATTTAAAAAAATCTGACAACAAAAAAGTAAAAATGCAACAAGTAAATGCGTTTTTAGTGAATAACATTTTAAAAAATTAAAATAAAATTTAAGGTATCTAGTGATATGAAAACATCTGTCATGCATGATTTTAGGCTTCTAGCCCCATTAATCCACGTGGCCCACTTTATTGTCAGTAATTCACAGCAATTACAATTTAATGGATGTTGATGTGATCCGTTATTTTACGTGTTTGATAGAATTAAATGTTTACGAAAAATAAAAGGAATACACCAAGATTTTTACGTGGAAAACCCTCAAATTGAGAGAAAAACCACGGGACCTAGTCCAGTATCAAGCTTCACTATAAATATTGATGATTTACAAGATGATCTGGACACAAAAATAATCACCCAATGACTTATACAACTATTGTTAGCGAAATTATAAAAAGGACCGAACAGACTCAAGTTTGCTATCTTCGGAGTCTTTTTGCCCAGAAAAATCCAACCCTTGCTATGAGGTTATCTAAGGGTATTTATAGGGCTGCCCTCAGTAACTAACTCGCGAAAAACCAGCAACATGATGTCCTTTGATCGTGGCTTGATGGGAGCCAGGCGTGTCCGAGAAATCCGCGCCCCATTACTACACGTTCATTCACGCCGGTTAATTTGTTAGTTACTCCCGAGTTTTCCGCTAATCTTTGACCAGAGAACCGAGGAGGGTTAGTAGATGTTCGGTAAAACCCTGCTCGGTGCTATCTGTTCGGTGCACTCTGTTCGGTATATGACTTGTTCGGCGCTTGCGGGGATTTTACCCGAGGAGGTCAATATTTCATATGACATCACCTCACCCCCCTAAAGTAAAGCAAGACGAGACTTTTGAAGTCTTGTTTTATTGCTTTCGGGTAAAATCCAAACTTAACCTGCTCGGGATATTTTGCCGCCCTTTTTCCCGCCCAAATATTTCAAATGCCGGGCGACGTTTCGTTTCCCGAGGCTCCTTTATAACGTCCATTCCCTTATTTTTGGACGGTAAGGATTAAATGACTGTTCACATGGTCCCCGTGATAAATACCCCTCCATTTTCTTCATTTGTTTTTACTTTACTGCATTTTGCTTCCGAGCTAGCACCAGACGGTCGAACAACTTGTCTCACCAGTTCCCTTCTTTTTAATCACTTAAGTATGGTTTCTTCCTCAGCCGATTCTTCATTGCAAGCTATATATTAAATCTAAATATTTTATATAACACAATATAACATAATGTGAGTTTAGGGGTGCAAAGCCCCCACCAGTAGAGCAATTTTGGGGGCTTTGCACTCCTAACCCAGCATCACAAGTTTGAATCTTGCTTGACCGAATATGTTATTATCTTAAAAATATTGGCTATCGGTTTTATTTTAAAAAAGTTCGGTCGGTTCGATTTTGGAAAAAAATTGGTTTTTTCGGTTTCAGTTGATTTGGTTCGGTCAGTAACCGAATTAACCGAATGCTCACACATAGATAATATTATTGTTATTTGTGGAATTAATGTATAATTTGTTTTTTACTAATTATTTTGTGTATAATTTGGTAGATATATTAGTAGATAAATTAATGTTTTTGAAAAAAATAAAATATGTATGAAGTCGATCAAAAAGATTTTTTAGACTATATAATATAATTCTCTTCTATGACATAAGTAACCACTGTGACCCAATTTATCTTTTAAACAAAAAATTAATATCGAAACTAAATTTAAAAGCTTACATATTTTAAAAAATAAAAAATAAAAGGCTTTTCAAAAACGCGTTTCTGGAATGCGTTTTTAAAAATGCATACGTGGAATGCATTTTTAAAAACCGCATTCCAGGACGCGGTTTACCTTAGTTTTCTAAAAAAAATAAAAAATTAGTTTTTATTTTTTTTAAAATGATAATATTTTATTAAATTAGCCTGTAATTTCTGTATTTTTATATATTGTCATCTATTCAAATTCAATACTACTTAATTGAATAAATTAAAATATATTAAATAATTAAATTTAACATTTAATAATATTTAAATCATTATACATAATTATTATACCCATTAAATTGTAATTGCTCTGAATTACCACAATAAAGTGGGCCACGTGGATTAATGGGGCTAGAAGCCTAAAATCATGCATGACATATATTTTCATATCACTAGATACCTTAAATTTTATTTTAATTTTTTAAAATGTTATTCACTAAAAACGCATTTACTTGTTGCATTTTGACTTTTTTGTTGTCAGATTTTTTAAATTCTTTAAATTAAAACAGTTGAAAAACGCATCCGGTCTGTGTCAGATTTTTTAACATTTTTTAAGTAAAAACGCATACGATGTATGCGTTTCACATTACTTTATTAAAAATAAATATTTCACTTTACTTTTGTAATTTTCTTTAAAATTTATATTATTTAGTTAAATTAGCCATTAATATCCCTACCACTAAGGATATTCATTTTCATGTTATCAAATGGAGAAAACCTCCTTTTGGGATTTACAAACTGAATGTTGATAGATGTTCTCGTCATAATCCCGGAGATTCCTCAAATTAGAGGTGTGGTTAGGAATTATCTTGGTGAAACCGTTTTGTCTTTCTACGATTTTATTGGAGTGGGGACAAATATACGTGTCGAACTTCTGGCTATACTGAGAGGCTTGCAATTATATATCCAGTTTGATCTTCTTCTTCTTTGGTTAGAGACAGACTCAAATGTTTCTATTACGATTATTAAGCCAAGTTTAACGCAATGGGATCTTTGTAGCACCGTCAGTCTAATCCAGAAGTGTATGTTTGATCATCCTTCGGTCCACAACCTTATTCAATTATTCACCCAGCTCAAATCCTTCATTCAGATACATGTATTTTTCTTTTCATTTCACCTGATTTTGCTTGTTTGGTTTTTTCGTGTGTTTTTTTTGCTTGTATATTTGTTTTTGGCATTTGAGTGTTTGATTGCAATCTTGCAGTACTTTCATTTTATTGTATGAAATTAGTTCGTGAACTGAGGTTTTATGACGGTAGAATTTTTCATTTGAAAAGTTTGATGAGTGTAGTTCTTATTTCGTAATTAAAAAATTGCATGCTTTTAGATGTTATCTTGTTGTTTAATTATTTGGTCATTTTCTTGTGGATCGGTGGTTGGAGGTTGGAGATGGTTTGTGAAAATATCGTAGTTGGAACATTATTTTTGGTGCGGGTAATGCCGTCAAGATTACTGGAGGAGGCAGGGTGAGGACTTCCATTTGTACAAAGGAAGAGCTGGACGCCATTTTGATACAGTATGGCAGGGTCTGCCGAAGCTCCTCAGCCGGGAAGGCCATGGCCCTTTATGAAGTTGTGGGAAGTACTCTGGATTAAACGAAGTATGGGTAAGGGGTTATATTGATATTTACACACATAATCAGGGGTACTGTGCAAAATAGGTTTGTTAATACCACTGGGTTTTAGTGGGTTTATTATCCAGCATTTAGTACCATGTTTTGCTTACCCGTGTGATTATGTAAAAATTGATAAAAAAAAAAACAAACCAAACAATCGTTAACCACAAGCCGTAATATGACTATTGTAAATAGTGTTTTGAAAATCGGATCGGACCGATCGATTCAACCGGTTTAAACGGTAACCGGTGCTTGGTTCGGTCGGTTGACCCTTTAAAACCACCATGCTAAAAAATCGGTGGGAACCGGATTAAACCGGTAAAAAACCGATTCAACCAATGAACCGGGTCGGCAATTGAACCGACTGGTTCCTTCTTCTTTCTTTTTTTCAAAATTTTTTTTTTGTTATTTTTCTTAAAACTATAATCAAATTTTTAGAACAAAAATATATCATATATTATTTATTATCATTTACAAAATAGCATTTTATGTATGTCAAATCCATATAGTTTTATAAATGTGTCTTGTATATTATATATAAACATGCTTAGTTTCTCGTAAATTATAAAAGATGTGAATTATTTCATAATTTGTTAAATATTTTTTTTCTTTTAAGTTTGAGACATTGTTTTTTTTTTTTTGGCTTTGTTTGTTGTTTTTTGAAATGTTTTTTTTCTTTTGTTATATTGGATATTTGATTTGATCTGATTTTTGAAATTTGACATGCTATGTTGATGTAATGATATTTTTTATCGTGAACAACTTGAAACTATAATAAATGCATGGTATATATATTTTACAAAAAAACAAAATATATTACATAATGCTAACTATGAGATAATCAACAGACTGAATCACAATCGTTAAGCACAATCCATTAACCTGATTGACATCCAAAGCAGTGTTACCTATTAAATAGGGGGGGGGGGGGGGCGGGAATCCTTTTTTTATATATTTTTTTCTCTTTTTCTTAATTGATTTAAGAGTTACGAATTTTTATTTTTATTTGCATTTGAAATGATTAAAAAGATCTAAAAAAATACATTTGGATAACCCATACCCGACCCTATCAGAACATGAGTCATTGCTTATATTGATTCAAAATCGGATCGGATCTGAAATCGATGCCCTTACTGGTAATATGTTCGATCGATTCGAACGATTGAATCAATGGTTCAACCTATAATGATGTCAGCATTATGTAATATCTATTTTAATTTTTGTAAAGTATATATACCACATATTTGCTATAGTTTCAAGATGTTCACAATAAAAAATAATCATTACACCAACAAAATATGTCCAACTTCAAAAATCACCTCACACCAAATGTCAAACATAAAAGAAAAACAATAAAACATCTAAAAAAGAACAAACAATGCCCAAAAAGAACAAAGTTCCAAATTATAAGGAAGTATTTAAAAAATTATGAAATGATTTGCATCTTTTATAATTTACGAGAAATTAAATATATTTATATATAATATATAAGGTATTTTTATAGAATTATATGGATTTTTTGATGACATACATAAAATATGTTTTTATAATTATTTCAATAACAATAAATTATATAATATATACTTTTGTTCTAAAAATTTGATTTATAATTTTAAAAAAAGTTAAAATTTTAAAAATGAAGAAAAATGAAGGAACCGACAGATCACGGTTCAATCCGGTTCCCACCTATTTTTTAACAGGTTGGTATTCGAAGATTGACCGAACCAAGCACCGACATCTGTTGAATCGACCGATTTTTGAATTAGTGGTCAAACCAACCCAATAGTAAATCAGACCAAATAAAATTGGTTCCAAATAGAGGTGATATCAGGTCGGATACTCAAAATTTCAGATAGCTTTTTTTTTATTTACCTACTCACCTACCTTACATGAGAAAAGTACAATATCATCGCCCCTCAATCAAGATTTAAATTATCTCTTTTATTTTCTTTAATAATATAATTGAGTGGGTATTGCACATTCACGTATATTGACTTTGAAGTTTTTTTTTTTTTTGCTTGGTAGTATTGACTTTGAAGTTGAACTTACAGTCAATTGGTATTGCAAGGTGAGGAATTTTAATGGCCAAAGAGAACATTTTCTTCGACTGTTCTAATCTTGGATTTATATCTCTTTTGCTTCAAAGATCACCATTGATTAAACATCTTTGAAAGTTTAAAATTTTATTGGAATCTTGGCCTTTTTAACCTAAAAAAAATTCAATTTCACCCGAAATATTGAAGATATCCCAAATTTAATAATAATAATAATAAGAAGAAATTGACAAGAATTTCCATACAAAGTTCTATATGTAATGACTCGAGTTCGAGTTTTCCCATCCCACAGTTAGGATTGTTACAATTTTTAAAAAAATTGTTGGTGAACAATTATCTCTGCTTTGTAATCGGTCGAACACGTGGCGCTTGTGCCAGTGTACTGTTGAAAAGGTTGATGTTACGTCATTACCCTTAACTATAGTTATTGGTAAGCGATAAGCGATCGATCCTACAATTGATATTAGAGTCAGGGTCGGGTCTTCGATTCTCATGAGTTGCAGAGAGTGCAATTATTGAAGGATGGATTGTTGGGGTTCAACAATTTCATATGCTTTGTGGTCAGTCGAACACGTGGCGGTTGTGCCAGTATATGGTTGAAAAGATTGATGTTGCGACATTACCCTTAACTATAGTTATTGGTAAATCGGTAAGCGTTCGATCCTATAAAAATTATTAATAAGAAAGTTTTAGAAAAAAAAATTCCATAAAAAGTTAGTTGCCAATGAGCTATTTTACATGTACATATTTGTTAATACTATTTCATAATACTGATGATTAACATACATATTTACATCATTTATAAAAGTATTTAGTTGATTCAAACTAATAATCATTATATTAATTAATACAACAAAAATTAAAATTGAAAATTTCACTAATATCTATGATATTTTTATGATTTTTTAAATCAAAATCTGAATTTTAGGCATATGTGAAATTTTTATCAAAAATTATTTGAAATATATACAAATGTGTATTTAATATTGTATACGGCATGAGACATATTGGTTGTTGAGGAAAGTAAAGAATTCAACGCACGCATGACACATTTACTTATGAGAGGAAAGAAACTTTTTTTTTTTAATAGAGAAATGTCTTCTTTTTTTTGAACTTGAATTCAATGTAAAGTCATCATTTTTTATTCTCGAGTTATAAATACGTATAAAAGTTATCGTGGGAATAATCATGCTTGTTATTTTTTTTAATCCCTAATATAAGAGAGATTGACAAATTTATTGCTTTTTATTTATTGAATATTTTTTTAAGAGGTCAATCTGTAATCTTGAGGGGATAAAATTCAATTTTGAAAGGTGAAATAAAAAAATTTGAGGGAGGGTATTACTTCGAGGAATTTGTATCCCCGGGATAGCATCAAATTTTTCGTATAAGGGCATATTAATAGTCAAACATTGTCGACTAATAATCAACCACATTTGTTTGATCCTTGACTAATGAAGGGGACAATGTCTTGAATCATTATCGTATATAAGATACTTCAAAAATTGAAAATCATGGATCATATATAATCTATATCCAGATACTTGAGAGTTGAATATCTAAACAATTTTTTTTAAAAAGTAAAATTATTATTCAAAAGCTTATAGATATATATAATAAACATTTTAAAACAAGTGTTATGATAAATAAAAAAATACAAATGCATGTGGTTAAAATTAGGATGTGTAAGTCCAAGACAGCTTGGTCTAGTGGCATCATATCTCCCATTTGGAAGATGGTCTTGGGATTTTAATCCAATATTGTAAAAAATCCTCCGTTCCCATACTAAAAAAAAAAAGTGTAATAAATCAAACGTATTCAAAACTTATTGATCTAGTTCGATCCAAATTTATTTAGATATTCAAAGGGTAGTTCAAGTTTTTTTTTATTATTCTTAAAATATTTGTTAGTGTAAAGATATGTTTAGAAGTGGGTTGAATAAACACTGACTCAAATATAATTTTCTCGGGTAGCAGACTGTTAAGTACTATGGTAGAGTCTCAATTTAATCCAAGGCAGTTGACAACTAATATATAGTGCGGAAGGTATCCACCTATCTAGGCAGTCAATATGCAGTATGGTAAAGTACAGAAAGTTAATGACACAAGAATTGTTTCTGGAAGTTAGAAGCACAAACGTTTCTATATCTCTCATTCTTCCTGCAGAAAGGTTACACTAGAAGACTTTGGTTTACACTTTTCAGTATACAACCTACTTAGACACCCACACAGATTTGCATAAACTCCTAGCAACAGAATAATCTCAAAGATTACAAATATAAAAGTTATGTTTATCCTTGAGTGTTGTTGAGCAATATAATAGACTGCATAGATTTTCTTGATCACAATAAGTCTTAGATACTGCTCTGCAAAACTTCATAATATTTCAGTAAGTGTTTTGAATGATTGTTTTGCTTGTTTGCGAATGAAGTAGATTCAAGAATCAAAGTGTTGAGAGCTTTTTTTCAATCTGCTCTTCGACGTATTTATAGACTCGAAAGTCTAACGGTAACTATTCTTCAAATTGGAAGAACCGTGCAAAATCAGCTTCCTGATTTTCATCCAAATTCCTTTTGTCTTCTTTCCAAATCCGTTCACAAACTGCTAGTTCATTCTGACGAGATTGGTGTGGTAGTGCAGCATTCTGTGGTACTATTGTCAAAGTGAATCTGTTCGAGTTTTGTCATGTTACCTTTTTACGTCTGCTGACTTCTCATTAGTTATTTAGTCAGCTGGACTAAATCAACTGATGTCTTTTAATGTCTGCTGGTATCTTCTAGAGAATACGCCAGTGGACTTGGCAGTGAGCAATGATACTCTGATCCAGTAGACTTCTATTTTCTGCATCCGGTAGATGATGTCTTCAACTCTTGACACCCAGTAGACTCTATCTTTCGGTAGACCTTGGTAGAGTCAGTCGACAGACTTATCGCCAGTAGGCTTTTTCGATGAAGTAGACTGCTTCAATCGGTATACGTTTGTTATCAGCAAAACTTAGAAATGTTTTCCTTCCAATATCCCCATTTTTAGTGATGACAAAACTTGGCAGTGGAGATTTTAGCTTGAACATTGATCAACATATCTGTTAAGAATTAAAAAGAGAGTAGAGTAGCAATTTATGTATTAGATAAATAAGCAGATTATGAGTAGTAATCAAGCTGGACATTTAAAAAGAAAATCATTTTTATATAAAATGATCTCTGCTTACAATCCTTACAACAATCCTTAAGAACTTGAGAAACAAAGCTAGTAGAGAAGATTTCGGAAATAGAGGAAATTAAGCTAGTAGAGCATATTCCAATGTCTGAATCTGGCTAGTTTCATGAGTAATTATAAGGCGGAGAAGAAATTTATAACAATTATGTGATGTCCGGGGATTAATGGTGTTAATCCCGGTGTGGTATAATCCTTAATGGATTTTAATTGTGGCAATTATGAATTAATTGCGGTTTTGGGACTCCCGGGGATTTTAAATCCGGTTTTTGGAGTCATTGGATCCAAGGGATGAGATTGTATTCTCATCGTGGTGATAACCTTGGAATTTGGTTTTTGGTGGAATCTGGGGTCCGGAGTACTTTGTACTGGAGCTGATAATGGAATTTGAGTTGGAGAGATAATTATTGAAAACAGATGATTTTTAATGAATCATGATGTAGTTGTGGAGGTATTGGTATTTTGGAGCCTTGGTGCTATATATATACCAAATGGACTCCATATTTCGTCATTATGCGGAATCTCTCCTCTCTCTCTTCTCCCCACGCCTCTCTCTCACCCCAAACCCTTCCCTTTTTTTTTCTCTTGGAAGCAAATCGATGGGGGCTCGTCTTGGGAGCCCGATTTCTTGAAGAAAAGCCGGTAATCTTCTTCTCCTCACCTTTAGCTTCGATTTGATTATGGTATTGTGCTTGTTGGTCAAGTTTTGGGTTGGATTTGAGATTTGGGGGTTTTGGTTAAAAATCTAAAAAATTGTTTTTAGTGTTTTTATTGAGTTTATTTCATGTATTGGAGGTGTTGAGGAAGTTAGGGGTGTTGGTTTTGAGTTTGGGTGTCAAAAAAACCATGGAAGCTCGAGTTTTCTGGAAAATCGCAGGTCGCGATCGATCGCCGAGGAGTGCCGATCAATCGCGACGAGCAGCTGGAATTTTGTGGAAGATAAACAGTGCGTCGATCGATCGCTAAGTCTCGGCGATCTATCGCGAGGTGTTTGGCGATCGATCGCCAAGACATGGCGATCGATCGCGAGGTGGTTCTGCCCGGCAGTAAGGTATGGCGGTCGATCGCGCGTAAATGGCGATCAATCGCCCCTTGCTGGAAGATGTTTTTTTCAAAACTTTGTTAAAACATGGGATTTTTGGAAGCGGGGTTTAATTAACCGATTTCCGGGTCAATGTCTACATTCCAATGAAAATGCTATACTTTTAAAATGGATTGGCTGGAGCCAAAGTTTAATAAAACAGAATTCTCGGTTGAGTTTTTGGCTACATTTAAACTTATAAAATTGAATATTTTGGTTATTATGCATGCTTAGCCGGGGGGGGGGGGGGGGGGTTTATTTTGGTAATCGTCATGGATGGACGATAAGTTTGGAAGTTGTGAACGTGATTGGGCACGTGATTGCATGCCTATGTTTAATTGTGAGTTATTTGCATGTTAGCACTTAACTCATCGGGTCGTGGGTCTCAAGCAAGGTTGGACTCGAACTACGGAATTATAAGGTACGTATGACATACGAGCCTAGCCCTTTATTATAATTGCAATTTTTGAGTGCATGATACACTATGTTGCAATAAATGTATATGGAAATGCATGGTATATGGTATTAGCAATAAACAGATATTGAAATGCATGGTTTATGGTAATTGTTATAAATGGATATATATGCATTGGGAATTATATGGTGCCGCTTTTGAGCGAGCAATGATTGGGACGTTGTCGCCTTTGAGCGAACATCGGTTATGACGCCACTGTTGTTGAGCATGCATGAGAATAAAATGCCGCTATTATAGAGCGAGCGATGAAATAGAACTAACCATAAGTGAGATATATGAAATATCTGTAAATCATTGTTTAATGATTTGATATTATTCATTATGATATCGGTGTGTGGCAAATGGATTTGTTAATCAATGTAATGATTAACTGGCATTTGGGAATTTGATGGTTTCAGTTATTTTGAGAACACGAACATCACAGGGGATTCCAGATGAGGATGATGCCATCCAGGGAGTGTCTTTTAATATTCATAGCATTTACTTGTGTAAATTATGAAATGTAATATTGTACTTATTGGATTTGGGATATTGGTATGCTCACCCCGTGTGGGGTCTGTCTCTGTTGGGGCAGGTGATTAGGTATATCGATGGCTTTGGAGTTGAGCTCGAGCTATGGAATGGAGGTGTTTCCAGGGATCGAAGTACCAGTGACGGTATTGAGCACCGTGTTTTATACATTTGATACACACATACTTATTTGATGCTCGCATGTGAGCACTCTTATGTGTATATAGTATGTATAAAAAGGCAAGGGCCTTTCTCTCTTCATTTATGAGTTGCACACAATTATTTATTGAATTGCTAAATGAACTGAGAACTTGTTAGTGTATTATAATGGTGCATGATATGTATGTGGACTTGGTTGGGGGAAACTAGACATTATATGGAATAATGTAAGGAATTTTATTATTGACATGATTTGCTATGGTGATAAGTGAGTTTTCCCCTACATATATGATTGCATGCACTAAATGCTTGGGTTAGTACACTAATAACGGGTTAAGGACACGGGGGGTCCTTACAAATTAACTAAACTTGACACAAGAAAAAATCTTAAGACAAGCCTACCGAGATCTTCAAAGTAATCTTCTCAGCTTCTAGTCTTCCATTTTTTTGTAATCACACTCTCTTCTATGTCTTTATTGATTCCGTCTTGGTACAATATTTAAGACCAAGACCTGTAATAAAGCAAGAAAACTAGGCAGTGGAGTGTTAGATAAGTAATCAGCACATGCATGGTTGAAGATAAGTAATGAACCCACGATAAGGATTACAGAAGGTTGAAGCAACCTGAAGTTAAAGCGATATTTTGGCATTTTAGAGTGAGCAAGTGTGATGTAGTAAAGGTAGTACTTATAGCCAAATGTTGGCGGTGTTAAATAATCGACCGGTTCATTCAATCCTGAATTGAAAAGCAGAAGATAAGGTTTGAACACTGTATTTTATTAAAAAAATAACAACTCAAACCAAGGTTTGGAGCGGTCAAAGTATTCTGATGCGCAGATGGTTGTTGTCTCGAAGTTTGTGTAGTATGTGGGATGGAGGTCTTTGCTGGCTTGATTGTCCTTGACCAGTAGATGATCTTCAAGGGGTTGAGTGATCTCTGCTGGTTTGATGACCTATACCAGTAGACGGTCTACCTGCTGGAGATGGATCTTTTTTGGAACGCTCTTGCTGTCTGCTGGACTCTGGTTGCCCTGGTCTTGAACTTCTACCACAACTATAACATGCCAAGCAGTCACGCATCGAGTGCGGTCCTCCACAATATTCGCATCTTGTTTCCCCCGTCCTACTCGTTTGCGTTGCTCCCCGATTGGTCGGTGCCTTTCCCCTTCGATCTCCCGACCTTCGGTCATTAGATCGCTTCGCACTAAATCGGGAAGATGAAGAAGCTCCACGAGACTTGAACTGCTCTCCTCATGGCCTCAGACTGTCAGACTCCAGCCTCTGAGATGGTACATGAGGGGGTACAATATCCTTGTAAAGACTTACCCCAATTTCCGCTAGTTCCGCTCTTACAAGCGCATCATCAAAAGAACTAGGGTTATTAGAGATAACCCTATCAAATAGCTCCGGCCTCAAGCCCTTTAAGAAGTGTCTCATCTGGGCATGACTGTTTGTAGCGATATGAGGAACATACCGTAAGAGTGATGAATACTGTAGAGCATAGTCCAAAACAGTCATGCTGCCCTGCTTTAAGCAAGTGAATTCATCCTCTTTCATCTGTCTAGGGGCCGCTGAAAAGTACCGATTCAGAAATCGGGTCCTGAATAAGCTACAGTCCACTAATATCCCATGAGCTCTCATCTCCATAACAGTTGTCTTCCACCACATGGAATATTTCTTAGCCAGTTGGAACTCTGTCAGTCTCAACCAAGCAGTCTTGGCACATGGTGCCGATACAAATATCTGCTTCATTCTCTCCAGTGATTCTTCTGCTTCTTCCCCAGTCTAAGCTCCCTCAAATCGAGGTGGATGGAAGGTCAAGACATCAAAATCTAATGAAAATATAGAACCAAAGTTAGAAATACAGAAATAACAAGAGGCGTTGACTCCTTGCGTTGCTCCGTCGTCCCGTCTCTTCCGATGCGTCTTCTCTTCAATGGTTATGGTGTATGGATGGTTGGAGATGAAGGAGAGTGATGGTGGCTGAGTTTGTAGGGTTTAATATGAGCAAAAAAAGTCCCAAAAACGTCCACGGTAATCCATATTTATGGTATGAGGAGTTTCACCAAGTTTGGACACCAAATAACCAAGATGGAAACAAAATCCCAAAATTTCCGAGTAGAGGCGATCGATCGCTTCAAATGAAGTGATCGATCGCATGCTACTGTCTCGAGGCAATCTATCGCCTCATTTGAAGCGATCAATCGCTTCCTCTGATTTTCAGCAAATTACGATTTCGTCCATCATTTTCCATGTTGGCTCAGTTTGGTCATTTTTCATCATTTTAAGCATATTTCCCCCACTTTTATACATTTGGACTTGGATCCTGAAATATATAAATATATACCAAAAAGAGTAATATCTTCCAAGAATCACTACAAAAACGCCATAATCTTATATCAAATTAAGTGTAAAAATCACATTTATCAACTCCTCCAAACTTAAACTTGATCGTCTCTAGCAAGAAATAAGATCACAAAGTAGAGTTCAATATTGAAGATTTAAATAAACCAATTCATAGTCAATCATGTAGCTCAGACATCTCACTTACAGACAAACAAAAGTCAATCGGAAAGTTCAGCACGTTGTGTTTTCCCCTAGATCAAGCAACATGTCTCCGAATCAGAACGTGTGTGTGTGCTATTGTCACTTTCAAGTTTCATGCAATTTTCATAGATCAAATCATGCTATGTAATGAAAGTTAAGATTATCCTTGAGCACCCCATAGTCCTATTTTCAAACACTTCTCCAATAATGTAGTCACTCTCTCAACTTGGATTAATTGGTCTTTTTAAGCTCGTAAAGTTAGGCCTAGGTGTTGTCTTCAAAGAAAAGATAGGATAGCATAAAGAAGGAGAGTATAATCATGTATTCATATTTTTAGCACAAAATTGAGCTTCTCTTTTTTTTTCGTTTAGCCTTGGCTACTTTGGGTCTTATTTAGTCACTTTTTTTTTCACAAGGCTTTATCTATCCTTTTCTTTTCTTAGTCATCAATTTTTTTCAACAATAAGCTCATCCAATGTAGTAATTCAATGTGCATCTAATGGGAATCATTATACTCCCTTAGGGTAGGATAAATTTTTCAATTTAAGCTCAAAAGTAGGTAGGTATAATGAGTTGCCAAAAAAATATTGAATGGGGGCTAACAGCATGTTAAACATACTCCATTCTTTTTCAATAAAGCTCAAAAGTGGATACTAGGGATTGATATAAACATGGTAACCTTGAAAGGTTCAAATTGTCCAAAGATCGCCTAGATCATCTCCTAATCAAGTTCATGACTATAAAATTTTGCCTTGAAGTGTCATCATCAAATAAGTTCTAAGGTACTCTAAGATGCTCAAAAACTAATTCATCAAGTTTACAAAAATTTTCACTACTACAAATGCAATTCACAAAATTATGACTCAAATGTGCTTAATAAATTCCTCATCTTAGACATGCTACTCAAAACAAGATACTCACAAACAAGTCTTACAATCATCAAAACTCAAGTTGACATGCATAGTGAGACTAATATCATCATGGAATAGAGACCACCACTATGATTTATTCTTATCTCACTAACTGAACTCATTTTCAAGAAAAACTTTTGATGGTGCTCAAAGAACGATAAATTTCCAAATAAGAAGCATGACACATTAATGCACTCCCCCAAACTTAATTCATGCATTGTTCTCAATGTAATAGTCATAGAAAATGAGACAAAGTATTTACCTTTGACAAACGACCGTCAGTGATCGTTGTACAATTCCTCGTCAGCTCGTGGGGAATATTGTTGGAACACGTCACAGCACGCATGGAGTCTCTCACCATAATCAAAACAAAAACAAAAGCAAAACAAAAACAAACAAAAACAAACCAAAAACAAAGCAAGATGATAAGAAAAAGTTGTTGATTTATAGTCCCAAGATGGACTTTTTACCATGTAGGTTCAAGTGCCGCAAGGGCCAGTGGGGGATGATTTTTCTTCCGCCATGTGGTAACGTCGTAGCCACTTTTTCTTTCATAGTGAATAGTGCCACATGCTCATCTCTTGAAGAATCGAATGGTAGAACATCGACAACTTTGAACGGTCCAGCCCATGGTGCATCAGACTTCCATGGAAATAGTCGCATCTTTTTCCTATTCAATTGAACTAAGTCACCTTCACGGAATTTGCCTCCTCTTTGATGGGCCTTTGGTGTGACATCTACCTTCTTCTCGCTCTTAACCTGCATCCCATCAACAGACAGTGCATCAATTATATTGATACTAAAACATCGGTGCTCAGTGCATGTAATGTTCAAAGCTTTGAACATGTCAAAAGTAACTTGACCCCCCTACTCGGAGGATCAACTTACCTTCTTGGACATCAATCAAGGCCCTTCCAGTAGCTAGGAACGGTCTTCCTAGAATCAGATGCATGTCTGCATCTTCAGTTATGTCCAACACGATAAACTCCACCGGAATGGTGAATTTATCAACCTTGACCGGTACATCCTCCACTATCCCATGAGGATACTTGATGGACTTGTCCGCCATCTGCAGTGAAACATTGATCGCTTTAAGCTCTCCTAAGCCCAGCTTCCTGTACACAGACAAAGACATTAAATTGATACTTGACCCCAAATCACATAAAGATTTATTAAAAGATTTAGAATTGATTTTGCAAGGTATAATGAAACTCCCTGGATCCTTTAACTTTGGAGGTGAATCATTTTGAATGACAGCAGAACACTTCTCAGTTAAGTTATCATCTCGTGCTCTCCTAGTTTCCGCTTTTTTTTTTTTTTTCAGAATCTCCTTCAAAAACTTAGCATAATTTGGCATGTGCAGGATAGCATCAATGAATGACATCTCAATGTGGAGATTCTTTATCAATTCTAAAAACTTAGCAAACTTGGCATCTATTTTTGCTCTTTTGTATGCAGCGGGGAAAGGGAGTGGGATGTTTACCTTAGCAGGTGTGATGGGTGTAGGGGTCTTAGTCGAGTTACCTTTGTCGCGTGTTTGTTCTTCTTCTTGCTTGATGTCTGCCTATCCTTTTAACTCAATGTATGCATCCTTCTTCTCAGTGACCTCATTTCCACTCCTCAACGTGATTGCATGGACTTGTCCTTGTTGGGATATGCCCTAAGACAACTCATTAGATGATTGTTTATGACATACAATGTATTATGATTTTGTTAATGGCAATTCATTATTATATATTATTCGTGTATCTGTGTAATATGAATTAATAATAAGTTAATGTCCTTAGAATAATATTGTATTGTTCTTAGAGATTGTCCATAGTCAAGTATTATCATGAATCGGGATAATGATAATGCATTGAGACTAGTATGTTTTGATTGATGAATTGTTCGTAGATATGAGATATCAAATCAACACATGGGTACATGTTAGACAACGATGTACTGGACAGACCCACCATGAGAATGCTACATGGATAGTTATATGAACGTCATAAGCAATTCTCATAGTGATAATAATGTATGTAATCCTTACGACTTGAGATCACCAGAGATCCCAACATAAGGAGTCATGTATCTTGATATTGTCAAACGTTACCTGTAACAGGGTAAACTATAAAGACAATCATTGGATACACCACGAATTATGTAGAGGGATGTTGAGTGACCAAGAAAGGATTTGTCCCTCATATATAACAGGAGAAGTGTTTGGGCCCTTGATCAAGTAAGACTAAAATGCATGGCCGTGCTCGAATGAGTCGATACGTGATATCGAGCTTATTCGTTTATTCTAGTTCTACTTGGGGATCAAGAAATAAAAGATTGAATATATGAGTATGACTATTCATGACTCGTGTTCAATCTAAACACATTGGACAAAGGGATTAAGTTACATGGTTAATATTATCGCAGTTCGTAGGTTATGTCGAGTCAATGACATTCTTGTAATTTGGGTAGCCTTGATGTGTTGCTAGATACCGCTCATTGCTTGTGACATAAAATTAGATTTTATGTCGCTGCCAACATGCAAGATCCTATCGGGTCACACAAAAGATTAAATCGATAAAGGGAGATATAATTCATTGGATGAATTAATTAATTAAGAAGAGTCTTGATTATAAATATTAGATGTATGGATTTAATGAATAGATTGGGTATGGGCCAATGAGGCTTTTAGAAAGCCTTTAATTAAATCTAACATATATATTATAATTTGAGAACAAGGTTAATTGAGAATTAATCTATTATCACAAAACCTAATAGCCACACACTAGCTCTCGGTCGCCTCACCTCCATTCGAGAACCTCACGGCCGCCGCCGTGTTGCTTGGTTGTTTGATCGGCCGCCGTTGATCGGTTTTGAACCGTGAGTTCGGTTTTGGTTTAAGAACGAGTCTAGCAACTTGTTCTTGAACACCCTTTCGATTTGATCGTGTGGATACCGTAGAGACGAAGGTGCAAATCTTTGTTCGTGACTCGTGGACTTGCAACGAGGATTCTGCTACAAACACGCTACAAGGGTACGATTCTTAATCAATCTCGATATGATCACTTTGTATAGGTCCTTTGGTAGGAATCCTATTTTAAATTCCGCTGCATATTGTATGATGGATTCCTAACAGTCCTTAGGGTTCGTCTCGGTGTCACCAGATGGTGATACTTGTGCTCGTCCGGCTACAATCTTTGCTAGCTGTACCATTTGGACTTCCAAGTTCTTTATCGACGCCTCGTGATTGTTCATCCTTGTTTCAACTGACAATATGAACTTGGTTAGTAGCTCCTCCATGCTTGGCTTTGGTGCATACCCCGGTGGTGGTTGGGGAATAGTTCCTCAGCCCCGTATTGTACGAATTCGAGTAAGGGTAGGTATGTGTTGGTCGGTTCCCTACAAAGTTAACAGCTTCATTAGTTGTAACGAAAGGGTTACCTACATTGGCATTCCGTGCTCGGATGTCCTCCTTGGCAAAGCTCGCATGTAACAGTTTGAACTTGCATTGCATGCATGCTCAAACTATCGATCTTATTGTTAAGCGCTTCGAACTGGGCAGCCATGGCAGTGACTTCACTCATGTGATGCAAACCGGCTTGCTTCTTTGGCACGTTCATCTTAGACTGCCATTGACAGCTATTAGCAGCCATCTCCTCCAAATGAGTATAAGCCTCCTCGGGCGTCTTCCTCATCACAGTACCTCCTGCTGCATCAATCATAGAACGATTATCAGAAAATAAACCGTTATAAAACGTTTGTACCTGCAGCCAGATAGGAGGCCATGATGTGGGCATCTCCACAGTAGATCTTTGAAGCGCTCCCATGCTTCATACAGTGTCTCATGATCGTATTGGGCAAAAGTTGTGATGTCATTGCGCATCTTGGCCCTCTTGGATGGTGGAAAGAACTTTGACAAGAATAATTGTGTCCATCCCATCCCACGTAGTAATCGAACCTGCAGGCAATGATTGTAATCAAGATTTTCACTTTATCACGTAAAGAGAATGGAAACAAACGTAACCTGATGGCATCGTCAGTAGCGCCATTATGTTTAAAGGTATCACATATCTCCAAGAAGTTGGAGATGTGTGCATTTGGATCATCAAGTAGCTGCTCCCCCAAACTGGACCGAATGTTGGATCATCTGTATAATAGCAGGCTTGATCTCGAAATTGTTAGCCTGGATGGTTGGTCTCGTGATACTCGACAGTGATCCATGGAATGAAGGGTTATCATAGTCCATAAGTGACCTTGCAACTGGTGGTAGTGGAACCTCCTTGAGTGTAGGCTTGCTACTCCTTAGTATGCACCAAGAAATAACAACCTACAAAAAAAAATTCACACAAGAACAAGAACAGTAGAAAAGCAAGAAAATCAAGAACAACAAAAGAAGATAAACAAATGACTAAACTACAGTCAACTAATCTAGCTTGATATTATTAAAACTAGTCCCCGGCAACGACGCCAAAAACTTGATCGCTATTATTTAAATGGTATTTTTCAGTGTAGCGATTGTGTACTGCAAGTGCACGGTGTCAAGTTTTAGTATAATGATATGAAAAGTACGGATTGTCGATCCCACGAGGACTAGGAAATAATTACCAAACTCCACAAGTTTAACTATATTTAGTCTACGATAACTGATTGTGATTAATTAACTAAATTGACTAATTAACTCAATATCAACCCAAACAAATAAGAACGAATAAGAATAGAATCAAAAGAAACAATTATCAAGACTTTCGGTTCACCTATTTAATCCCCCACAATTCACCTATTAGTTAAGAATTAATTCAAACAATCTAAGGTGGTGAGTTTTCCAAAAGCACTTATTATACCTTGGTCCGGCTATAACAAATCTAATACTAACGTTGCAATAAGATACTCCCGTATCCTTATTGAACAATTAATATTGTAAGTTGATCTATGAAAACTTCTAGCTTTCGATTACTAGATATCTATATCTATCACACGTGTATTTGACTTCATCTCTCGATATCAGTCTGAAATCCACGGCATAAATCACTATATCGAATCATAATTTTATCTCTCGATCTCAATTGTAATTTACTATCATTCAAGGAGGGTCAAACCCTTAAAAGCATGAAGACAATGATCTATGCACTTAAATATATAAGAATCAATCAAAACATTCAATTTAAATCATGGGTTCATACAAAGGATCCCCTAAGTCACCTAGCCAACAATCTCCATCAAATAACAATGCATAAACATGTTTTGCAACATTCTAAACATTAAAATCTAATAAAAATATAGAACTAGAGTTAGAAATATGGAAATAACGAGAGGTGTTGACTCCTTGCGTTGCTCCGTCGTCCCGTCTCTTCCGATGCCTCTTCTCTTCAATGGTTATGGTGTATGGATGGTTGGAGATGAAGGAGAATGATGGTGGCTGAGTTTGTAGGGTTTAATATGAGCAAAAAAAAGTCCCAAAAACGTCCATGATAATCCATATTTATGGTAGGAGGAGTTTCACCAAGTTTGAACACCAAATAACCAAGATGGAAACAAAATCCCGAAATTTTTGAGTAGAGGCGATCGATCGCTTCAAATGAAGCGATTGATCGCATTTTGCTACTTCCTCGAGGTGATCTATCGCCTCATTTGAAGCGATCGATCGATTCCTCTGATGTTCAGCAAATTACGATTTTGTCCCTTCTTTTCCATGTTGGCTCAGTTTGGTCATTTTTCATTATTTTTAAGCCTATTTCCTCCAGTTTTATGCATTTGGACCTGGATTCCTGAAATATATAAATATATACCAAAAAGAGTTATATTTTCCAAGAATCACTACAAAAACGCCCCTAATCTTATATTAAATTAAGTGTAAAAATCACACTTATCAATCAATCATGTCCTTAGCCCTCCATGCCAAAAGCTCCTATAGGAACAACCCCCAAACCATGAGCATATAATAATCCATATTCACAACAATATGATTATAATGTGTAAATGCATAAACCGTAAATACAAAGCACTTCCTGTATTCCAATGCATTTAAAACTCTCCTGGTTGTCCCTGTACCGTAACTCATAATCATAATCAATGGATTATAATACGGTTCCACAAATGTCATGACATATTTTCAACCCACCCAAACTAATCACACATCATAATCTTGTTATAACAGTGTATTTTAAGCACATCGCTTTGTCATGACCGCGACACTAATACCCCTTGCTTCGACATATCAGCGGCATCAAATAACCTCGCTTTAACGTGACAACAACATTTACCATCGCTTCAACATATTAGCGGCAAATATTCTTTCCTCGCTATGATATGATAGCGGCAAGTTTTGTCTCATCGCTTCAAATGACAGCGGCAAAGCATTAAAATCATCACTCGAGTATAACAACGACTATCCAATATATGCACCAATGCATCCAATATATGTATGCAACCACAATATATAATCCAAAATGTACAAATACATGTTACTATTTGGTGTCCTACGTCTCTCTACGTACCTTTCCAAAATATGGGATGTGTGTAGGACTTTATCCCCTTCATTGTGTTGCCACCTGGGATGGCTCTACACAAGTGTACAACTCAATATTAGAAGCCAAATAATAGTCCAATATCAAAATCCAACAAAACAACCAAAAGTCCTATATTTTGGATCTCGCGATCGATCGCCCAATTGCACCGATCGATCGCGAGACTCCCCTGCCTCAATGCTCAAAATTCGACACTCCACGATCAATCGCTAAGTACCTGACGATCGATCGTGGACTTTGCCGATCGATCGCGCAAACTCACGATCGACGCGGAAGGTCTTTGCCCGCGCATCATGATGTTTGCGATCGACCGATAAGACTTACTGATCGATCGCTGATGCCTGTAAACGCGAAAAATCACCATTCGTACACATCACCCCCTTCAACCTACAAAACTCATAAAACTCCAACTCAATCATAATCAATTACCACCAATACAACAATATACAACACAACACATTAATATTCATAAATCCCAAACAACAACAACATATTTCAAACCAAACCCATTTTCTTCCCCAAAATACGAACCCAAATTTCATCAATACATGCTCAAACATTAAACAAGAAGATTCCATACAACTTGAGCTCCAATTTCATAGCAAGAAACAAAGATTACAAGCTTCCAAGGTTTTCTCCTCTTCTTGATAGTGCTAGGCGATAAGGAGAGTTTTTTTTTTTTTTGGTGGTGGGGGGGGGGGGGGGGGGTGGGGGGGGGGTTAAGAGTGAGTTGTGGAGGATAAAGAGGAGTAAGGGAGGGGGTTGTAAGTTGATATAAGTGGGGGATTAAATTAAAATGATGCCCAACTAATTAGCATGATGAATTAAGATACCCCAACTCGATATTTTAAAGCATTTACTCATAAAATGCATCATGACCACAATTTACATGCTTTCCAGATTAATGAGAACCAATCTCAAATAAATCATGCCAAATCACCAATTTCTCCAACATGCATCACATGTACCTGAAATGTACACCAAGTTCATACCCACCGCATAACTATATATTTCACAATCATAATAATAATCATAACACCATAATTATTATTAAAATCCATAAAACATAGGATTAATTTCAGGGATATCACACATGGTTTCATTTTGATGTTCTTGAACTTTTGTAGAGCAACAGTTAACTTGTTCTCTTTTGTCTGGTCATTTCATTGACACAATTGTGCTATATTTTCCCAAATATCTTTGTAGTGGGGTATATTTTGATTTTATTGAACATGTTTTTATCCAAGGTTTTGAATAGGATGTCATTGGCCACGTTATCCAAGTTCGTTTTTTTTTTCTTTTTTCATTTGTCGATGATGCTCTCTGTTTTTCAACCATCTGAGGTTCATCGCTAGAGATAGCCACAACTGTATTGACTTTCATGATCGTCATTATTCATTCGGTAATAATGAACCATATGTCATCATTTTGGGCGCATGGATGGGCTTGCATCCGAATTCTCCAATCATCATATTCATCTTTTGAGAACATGGGAATCTTGTTGAATGTGGCAATCCGTTCTTGTATTCTATAAAGTGAGAACACGGGATGGGATACCACTTGTTAGGATTAATGCAGTGTTTAGAATGATGATTGAATAAACACTGACTAAAATATAATTTTTTCGGGTTACATCATATTTTTAAGTACTGCGTTAGAGTCTCAATTTAATCCAAGGCAGTGGACAACTAATATATAGTGCGGAAGGTGTCCACCTATCTTGTGAATATCTGACTGAAGGCAAAATCAATTTGCAGTAAGGTAAAGTGCAGAAAGTAAATGACACAAGAATTGTTTCTGAAAGTTCGAAGCACAAACGCTTCTACGTCCCCCTTTCTTCCTTTGTAGGAAGGTTACACTAGAAGACTTTGGTTTACACTTTTCAGTATACAACCTACTTATGCACCCACTGAGATTTGCATAAACTCCTAGCAACACAATAATCTCATAGATTACAAAATGACTTTTACAACACTCTCATGAGATATAAAAGCTATGTTTATCCTTGAGTGTTCTTGAGCAGTAGACTAGAATGCTTAGATCTTCTCGATCACAATAAGGCTTAGATACTGCTCTGCAAAACTTCAGAATATTTCAGTAAGTGTTTTGAATGATTGTTTTGCTTGTTTGCGAATTAAGTAGATTCAAGAATCAGACTGTTGAGAGCATTTTTCAATATGCTCTTAGACGTATTTATAGACTCGAAAGTCTAACGGCAACTATTCTTCAAATGGAAAGAACCGCGCAAAATCAGTTTCTTGATTTTCATTCAAATTCCTTTTTGTCTTCTTTCCAAATCCGTTCACAAACGGCTAGTTCATTCTGACGAGATTGGTGGCATTGATATGGTAGTACAGAGTTATAGAATACTACCGTCTGAGTGAATCTGTTCGAGTTTGGTCATGTTGCCTTTTTACGCTGCTGACTTCTCCTTAGTTATATAGTCAGCTGGACTAAAATCAGTGATGTCTTTTAATGTCTGCTGGTATCTTCTATAGAATACGCCAGTGGACTTTGCAGTGAGCTATGATACTTTGATCCAGTAGACTTCTATTTTCTATATCCGGTAGATGATGACTTCAACTCTTGACACCCTATAGACTCTATCTTCTGGTAGACCTTTGTAGTCGACAAACTTCTCGTCAGTAGGCTTCTTCGATGCAGTAGACGCTTCAAGTGATAGACGTTTGTTATCACAAAAACTTATAAATGTTTTCCTTACAATTTCCCCATTTTTTGTGATGACAAACTTGGCAGTTGAGGCTTTAGCTTGAACGTTGATCAGCAGGTACCTGTTAAAAATTAAAAAGATAGTAGTGGAGAGTAGCAATTTATGTGCTAGATAAATAAGCATATTACGAGTAGTAATCAAGCCGGACATTTAAAAAGAAAAACAATTTTATATAAAATGATCTCTGGTTACAATCATTACAACAATCCTTAAGAACTTGCGAATCATAGCCATTACAAAAGATTTTGGACATGGAGGAAATTAAGCAAGTAGAGCATATTCCAATGTCCGAATCTGGCTAGTTTCAGGGATAATTACAAGGGGGAGGAGAAATTTACAACAATTAACTAAACGAGAGGAGAAAATTGACACAAGAAGAAATCTTAAGACAAGCCTATCGAGATCTTCAAAGTAATCTTATCAGCTTCTAGTCTTCCCCATTTTTGTCATCACACTATCTTCTCTGCCTTTTCTGTCCGTCATGGTACAATATTTAAGACCAAGACCTGTAACAAAGCAAGAAAACTAGGCAGTGGAGATAATCAACCAATGCATGGTTGAATTAGCTAAGTAATGAACTCACGATAAGGATTACATAAGGTTGAAGTAACCTGCACTTAAAACGATATTTAGGCATTTTAGAGTGAGCAAGTGTGAAGTAGTGAATGTATTATTTATAGCCAATTTGGCGGTGTTAACTACTGTGGATTGATATGATAAGGTGTCATTCAATCCTGAATTGAAAAGCAGAAGATAAGGTTTGAAAATATATATTTTTTTAAAAAAATTAATAACATAATTTAAAGATACATAGAAACAGGCATGACATGACATGGATACGACACGTTGCCAAATTTACTGTGGATACGGTAAGACACGCAGTGGACATGGCAAGACAAGGGAAAATGGTTTTTTAAAAAAAATTCTAACTTTTTTTTATAAAAAGAAATGTTAAAAGTTTTAACTTATTTATATACTTGGTGTAGTGTGAGTGATATTTGATGTAATATAAAAAATGTTAAAAAACTATTACATTTTTAATGTTTTTGTAGTTTGAGTGGTATTTAGTGTACACTTTAATTAGTGAATGACTGGATGATATATCTACAACTTTACATCATTTCCAATTTATTATTCAAATATTTGATAATGATATTTTTCTTGAATTTCAGTAAATTAGAACATATTGTATATGTAGAATATATATAATAAAAAAAATTTATTACCATATTTTAGACATATCATGTTCTGTAATTTTAGAATATCTGTGTCCATATATCCGTGTCGTTTCGTATTTGTGTCCCAATATTCATGTCCCTATATTCATGTCCGTGCAGTATAGCTCAAATCTTTAAAACGTACAACAGAGCCGCACATGGATAATTATTGTTCCCCAGTGTACGGACTGTAAATGAATACCATATATACTCATTAGCATATTAAGTAAACTTAAAATCAAGTTTAGTTTTATCTTATAATCTCGGCATAGACTTCCGGGTTGCCCTTCTATTCTCTGACCAGAGCTGTCATATATTTGAAGTGCAATTAAAGTCTTATCCGTAGAAAATTGATGAAAATGTCGGAAACGCTTGGAAGAGGGATTTTGTCCTAGCATTGGAAAAATTGTTCAATTAATATGACAGAATCTAGAAGCTATAGTTAATCAAATTATGTTTGTACAAATAGATTGAGATAGACAACATAAACCAAAAAAGGAATTAAGTCGGGTCGCGCACAAACGTCATTCTTCTCAAAGAACTTCTTTTGGTCAGAATATCATCGTTGATCCATTTAGACTCCAAATCTTTATATAACTTCGAGACATGTCTTCTTCGATCATCCATTGCTCTCGTGAAAAGGGCTACTCTCCTTGGACTGTACTAACGAACATGTGTATTGTTGGCCAACATTGTATGTGACAACCAACGTAAAAGATTTTCTTGCATCTTTGGTTTGAAATTAGTTAGTTTACATCCTTATGATTTTGAAAATATGCAGTTTACACCTATGTATTTTGAAAATATGTAGTTTATCCAATAAGATTTGTGAATGATAAAATGTCTATTTTCAAACAAAGTAGTGTAGGTAAATTACCACCCCGTAATTTCAACACATCTTTGAAATTATTGCAAATTACTGTTTAAACTTTTAAAATCTATATACTTAAACTTTTAAAATTTATATATATAGACGTCTAGATAAACCTTTAAAAAATATTATATATATAAAATTGTACTCGATAAAGTTTCTATAACTCATGGGGAAATTTCTTGGTACATTCGGCGCACTAAAAACCAACACATATACATATTGTATTGGTCTTTGGGTGTGTTACATTATGTCATCTGTGCACTTGTAGACCTGTGCACTTGTTAACCAACGTTTAAGCTTACGGTTGGACCCTTATTTTTTAAAAAAAAATTATTAAAATTTGAAAAAAAAAATGTAAAAAGTATTTGAATGTGTTTTCGCCCACGGATTTATCTTAAAATAACGATAAATAAATTCAAGCTCAAATATCAAAATGTGTTAGATATATTTGTTTGGTTAATATATATAAATTATAACACTCTATTTAGATCAATAATGCTCTTATAGCTTAGTGGTTGCAGCTAATAATTCAAATTCAAATCTACACTATAACATATGTTTTAAATTTAAAAATAAAAATAAAAATAAATAAAATAAAATAAACTGTGAACTGAAGACGGTTCAAGAGTTCAAAAATTATGACCCTTATCCGACATGTCTATAAGGGGAGGGTTACAGGTCCGATCCTCTGAGCTATAGTCCCGCTTAACCAGCCAATTTCGTGCTGGTTCAGGTTATCTAATGACCCTTGGTCGGGTTTATGGACAGGATATCGTTAAGACTCAATAGTTGACCTTTAACACAAAATTGGAGGAATTATTATTATCTAAATTCCTAGAAAAATCACCAATGAGATTGCAGTGTATTTCTTTGAACACATCCACACGCAATTCAACGGCCCATCATCATCCCTTCTGGATCTTTGACTTCTGTCATCTCCAAATTTTCTATAATAATAATAATTATAATTATCCCTAAAGATTCCACAAGAAACTAAGATCCCAACCATTAAATGACCATTCTCACACAGAACCACGAGTAAACCCACCAAGAAAACAGCAAAAAAATCGAAAAAAACCCACATCTAATGCTAATGGATCGACCATCGTACTCCTCGTCTTCATCGGACAGTTCCCAGTTCTCCTCCACCAATTCCTCGCCGGCTAAAGGGTCTTCCACGGTGGTTCTTTCCATAGAATGCTTAAAAGGAAGCTCCAAAGCCGATGAATGGGCCGGTGACATGCTGCAGACCGGTGACATAGTGGAGGAGCTGAGAATCGGCAATATGATCATTAGCTCGCCGTTCAAGAATGGGAAATCAGGCGTGCAGAAAATTCTGCACAACTCTTTCAGGCAGAAGGAGACTTCGATCCACGTTCGAGTCCGCCGCGGGGCCAACCAGTTCGCCGAGTTGCAGGCGTGTATTGTGCCTGGGGATCAGTTCGTGGGGAGGAAACAGTATGTGTTGCGGGCCATCGATGACCCGAATTACGCCGTCGGATTCTATGATCGGACGGAGAGCGAGTGCTTCGAATTGCAAGGTAAGGGGAAAACTATCTTTTCGGGTTGACCTTTGGTTCGGATTTTTTAGCCGAATTCTATGATTGTGAACTAGAACGGTGCAGTGGTACAGTGCGTGCGATTTTAAAAACACGTTTTTGGACTTTGTTTTGTTTGGTAGTATTCCATTTAATGAACTTTTAAGTCAAATTTTTCCTTTTAGTTTCTTCTTTATTTTTTTTAGCTATTTCATCAATCACTTTTTTTACATTTGGAATGTTCTAAAGTGTAACTCCTATAGTCTCTTTTTGGTTAAAAAAATTCCTACTCGAGATGTCTGGTTGATTAGTCCAGCATCTTATTTTGGGAAACTTTGTTGCTGTCCTTAAGGGCGCTGCCCTCAGAAGTAACATCCACCGTCCAAATGAAATCTTTTTTTTCCTTTCAAAAAAAAGATTTCAAATGAATGGTGATGATGCCCCTAAGGACACTACTCTTAAGAGCATCATCAAACAAACCTTTATTTTGGGAGGGACTCAGAATTGAGTCGGTTGTGACAACCCAAAATACGTGGTTAAAAATACTACCGTCAATAAAAAAAGAAAAGCCTAATTCAAGATCATTATTTTAAAATTGTTTTGTCATCAAGTGTTACATCATCATATAAATTAAATTACAAGGTTGATAGGCAAAAATATATTATAAACCGAAGGGCAGTAGTTTCACTGTCATTCCTTTGTCAAAGGTATCGTGCTGTTGATCGACTAGTAATTTAGTCAACTTAAAATTTAATGATTTTTTAATTTCTTTTATGATCGAATTTATATTTTTGAAAAATTATGTATATTTTCTATTTCGGTATGTGGGACCCCATCGCAAAGAAAGATAGTTGATCAATTTATATAATTTTTTATGTCTAATTTTCTTTTTCTTTTTTTTTTAAACTAGTGATATTTCTTGTTAGTAGTGTTTCCTAATAAATATATATTTGCGCCTTTCGCCCATCTGCACTACTCAACATTGCTGAGTGACTCATGTTCGAGTTTGCCGCCTTCCTACATATTCTAGTTGTAATAGTGCTCAAAAATAATAATAATAATAATAATATAATCAATATATATTTTCTAGTACGTCGCCGTGATACACGAGTGAGCAAAGTCAGAGGGCAGTGTAAACCAAACTAAAGACTAATGCGGTTATGCGGGCCAAGAGGTTGGTTTGTGGTGTCACATTATTTGACTCTGAGTGCTGGTGATGGTTTTTGGGATGATTTTGTCTACTTGCACATATGTTTGCAAATTCAAATGTTTCTTCTTGTTAGCTCCAAAATTTAACCCTGATGCACTTATTTTCGATCATTGCAGCTTCAAGAACCTCACGAATGGTGAGTGCCCTCGAAAGAATGCAGCTTCAGGATGGATACGTCTCATATCCATGGGAACGAAGAATGCGCGAAATGCTGTCGATTCCTTATTCGAGCAGCTTCTACTCCATACTGTTCCTCCCAAAAGCCTCGGATATAGTAGCTTCTCGTTACAACGATTTAGAGGACACACTAGCACGAGCTCACGCGTGGATCAACGCCTCACAGGCCTCCGGTGCTCCCATTGTCTTCATGAACATCCAGACTGAATCCCTTCTGACCAAGGTACTAGAATCGCCAAAATTGTTAGAATACACAGGGCATTATAGTTTAGTGTCACACCTCAGTTCTCATATCTGCACCCATACAAACGTGTGTCATCACAATACAAAATCTATTACTAAAACTGTTAAATGAATATTGCATTGTCTTATTATCCCAGTAAATCAATTCCTATAATTTGGATATAGAATGGGGCATTATAGTTTTGTAGTAACTGTCAGACATAATGTAAAGAATTTGGTCTTCATTCTGGTTTAGGTATCTGGGGAAACTGCTTCTTCTACTGTGAACGCTGGCTCGCTCTCGGATTTATCTAATCTTGGAAACACGAGTCTGTATGGTTTCGAGGATTACCATGGGGTGGATATTGGCGTGGTAAGGGCCGTACGTATGTGGTTCTCCCCGCTCGTAGGGGAGATCCCGATCGAGATTAGAATCAGAGAAACAGATGCAAAACTCGGTTTCGCCATAAGTAGAACAGAGGAGGTACTTTCTTGAAAAGAAAACCCGTTACAATTCACAACATTCTTGTTAGAAAGTTCACAAGATCCTAACTTGACTTACCATTATTTCATCTCAACAGGGATTCATTTATATATCATCAGCAGTCGAAGGAGTAGAAGATGTCCCCTCAGCTCGATCCGGGCTTAGCGATCTATACAAACAGGCTAACAACGCCTCCCCATCCCGAATCTTGATCGTGTCCCGTATATCAAACCAAAAAGTCCTCCCATGGATGGTTTCTCTGACAGGGGCGATTCGCTGTTTTGACACCGTTTCACTGAGCCGGAAGCTCTCTCTACACCGGCACACACGAGTGCCGATTCTGATGCACGTTTTCCTATGGGACAGAAATGCAAATGTTTCAAATGTGGGTAGTATCAGGGCCCGAGCCATGTCTACGTGCCCTCCTACTGCACCAGCCGAGGTTAATTTGCCACATCCTCCGGTTCTCCCGTCATCAACGGAAGACAACGATTCAGAAGATACCATAGCCACTGAAGCGTCTGAAATAATGCGGGAAAGGGACACTGCTGGAGAGTTTTCATTCAGGTCTCGTGATTTTGCGCTTACGAATAATTGGGTTTGACAATTTTTTTCACTGGTTTGATCTCTCTGTATTATAGTATTCTGATTAATCTCTCACTTGTATCATTCTTATTCAATTGTGTGACATCTTAATTTCCGTATCATAATAAAAAAATGGGGGAGGGGATTTGTTGTTTTATTGATTGATTGATAGGAGAATTTCATAGTAAAATCAAATGGTCCATCAACATATTTTATTATGAAAAATGTTTGTATAGACCTGGTATAACTCTACATATATATCAACTCAATATGATTGGTATAAAATGATCGGTGAAGTAGATATTTTCCTTTTATTATATCAAGAATATCTATTAAATTCTTGGACCAAAAGTTATATGGTGTGTACATAAGTAGAAAAAGGAGTGGGAACTTAATGAAATATATATAGTTTTACCTCATAAAGGTGACAGAAGGTCTCTAGAGAAAAGCTTTTCCAATAGTAATAACAAAATTAAAATGATCTTCAAAGTCCCTTCATACAGAAATATTGACCCGATAATTTAAGGTTCTTCATTAACTTAATTTCCATTCAATTTTTAATGTTTATTGACAGAAACAGGGTTTTTTTTATTAAAATATTCGAAAAAAATATTAATTTAACAAAATAATCGATATTTTAAAACATTTTAAAACTAACCTAAAACGTCATCTGAAGTGACGACGGTAGAAAAAAAATTATTGAAGGCGTCATCTAGGATGTCGCCTTCAGATATTTTTTAAAAATATTATTGAAGGCGCCATCTCAGCCTTCGGTACAAAAATATTTTTTTATTGTCCTTTAATAATGTTTTTTTTTTCCGCCAGCCCTCCTTTCTTTCTTTCTTCCTTTCTTCTCTTCTTCCACTCCTTTCTTTTCTCTCCTCTTCATCTTCCAGAATAGAATTTTCGAATCTTTCAACTTTTTTTGTCAAATTTCCAAAATTGCCGTGGTTTACAATTTGTGGAGCTTAGTTGTTTATCATTCTTGAAGCTAATGTAATATTTTTTTCTGTAATATAGATTCCTGAAAGTTATAAAATCACATTATTTTGTTGTGGTGTTTGATTTTTGTTGTTTGGTAGTTTTTATTGAAAAGATAGTTATAGTTTGGAGATGAATGGCGGGAACCGCCGGATGATTTACGGTTGTTGGGGTGTCGGGAGGTGACCGCCATGTTTCGGCGGCTGCCGACGGTGCCTTCGGCGGCTGCCGACGGTGCCGGCGGCGGCAGTGTGGGCGGCGGTCGGTGGCGGGTGGTGGTGTCCATGTTAATATTTTTGTTATGTTGATATTTGTTGTGTAATATTTCAGGATAGATTTACAAAGAGCACCAGGCCCGATTGACAGTCATTTGTTATCATTGCAGTCATCTCATCGATCTGAGAATGTTTGGGCAGGTGATATGGATACTACACTTCGAGGCAGAAACCCTGATAAATATTTTGGGATCTTTGTCCCCTCGATACGCGTGTTGTGAGTGTTGGACAGTATTGGTTTTTATGGTGTTTATAGCTCAGGTAAAATTGCACTTGACTTTCACCTTATCACGGCTTTAGTTGAGAGATGGGGCCGTGAAACACATACTTTCCACTTTCGATCCGGGGAGGCAACCATCACACTGCAAGACATTGCAGTGATATGAGCATTGCCAGTAGATGTTATCGTATTATCTGGTGTTGATTATGTTAGAAGTATACCTAAGTGGCAAGAATATTGCCATATGCTTTTGGGGTTTACACCGGTTAAAGGTACTTTACACTTTCGATACGGGGAGGCAACCATCACACTGCAAGACATTGCAGTGATATGGCATTGCCAGTAGATGGTATCGTATTATCTGGTGTTGATTACGTTAGGAGTATACTTGAGTGGCAAGAATATTGTCATATGCTTTTGGGGTTTACACCGGATACTGCACACTTTGAATGTGCAAAGTTGTACCTATCTGCAATAAATCATCATTTGGTGAATAATGCTCTTAATGAGCACAGTACGGCAGAAGATGTAGTCAGATATTTTTCTCGTCATACTTAACTAATATTATTCATGACAATATTTTAGATTTGGGCATAATCAAGAATACCAGGTTTAACTCCTCAAATGGGTGAGGCAAGATTCGACGTTGGCTCAATCATTATCGATGAGGAGAATATGTTATCTGCTGCTCCATATGGTGCAAAGTAATAATGTAACTACGTTATGTGTTATTTATATGTTTTTAAAATAGATTTTGTAATTGTGGTTCTACAGATGGGCATGTCATTCAAGGTGTTGGGTTTTGGAAACCCGAATAATCTTGGTTTTGATGTTAACAAAACTTGTTATTGTGTTGCTAACATATTTCATTAAGTGTGCAGTTTATAGATCATAATTAAGAGCTTGATGAATTACAAAGAAGTAGCTTGAAATATCAAGCTGGACCAAGACTGAAATTCTGGCAGAGCGGATTGTTTCGATCATATCTCATAGCTCGGATATCGAAATGGCGTGCTTCCAAAGCGATTGAACAGACAACTCAAAATACTAAAAGTCATATTTCACAACAGAACGACTAATTAGAACGTTATCAAGGAGAAAAGACGCCTGCAAGATCGAGTTGTACCGTGAAGAAACAGCGAGCTGTTTCAGCAAGCGACTGTCAGTCTGTTGGGCATAACTATTAGCTCGCTTATCGGAATGGAACGATTCAGTATGGGTTACAAAGCTACGACAAATATCTACAAGTCATCTGTGGAAGTCAAAGACTGAATCGGACGTTAAGATGGCCAAAAAGCTTCTTCAAGTCACGTCATGTGCTGCTGCATCCAGCAAACAGACAGCAGGAGTATCGCCTCGTATTTCGAGCATAAATCTCTCATACGAACTCGAAATTGAGCGATTCTTGATTCCGTGGAAAGCTAAGAGAAAGGGCTACAACTTTCATGTAGATCACTTTGCCCAGAAATCAAAGAATCAAGAGCTACAAGCAACAGATCAGAAGAGCAAGTTTATCAATCTGTTTTGTATCAAGCTGATTGCCCAGACTGATCCGGACCAGACTGGTCTTCCCAAGCTGTTCTGGCCAGACTGAGCTGTCCAAGCTGATCCGGCCAGACTGATCTGTCCAAGCTGAAGAGCCCAGAAACCAGAATATGACCGTTGCAAGCTCGGGAATGGTGCAGAACCTTTTCCAACGGGTATATTCTTGTGTCTAACTTATATATCATTACTTGGGGCTATATATACATGATTTGGAAGCTCAATAACAGCTGATTGAAGATCAATCAAAGCCTTCCAAAGCAAACCCACTTGGGATTCAATTGAGGAACTTAAAAGACAAAAGTTGCTAAATGAAGAGCACTCATCAAACCATTGGCACCTCTTACCTTGCTGTATCAGACCTAGTTAGAGATCATTTTTGCCTTTGTATTCACTTTATTCAATGTATATGAGAGCTTAATAGAAGAGTGAATATCATTGTAACGGTTGATGATTTATCACAACCGATGAGAGGTCTTTGTATGTGAGACATTAAAGAACATACATAGTTGAGTTGCTAGGAGTTCTAGTTGGATGGGGAATTCCCAACTGGATTGGGTTTGTACAACGAGATTGTATATATCAAAGTCTTCTAGTGGAATCCTTCCATGAGGTGGAAGAAGGGGAGACGTAGAAGGATTACACCACCTTCGAACTTCCATAAACAAATGCTTGTTTATTTACTTTAATTGTATATCTTTAAAATGACTTTCAAATGGTTAATCGGTTATAGAGCGGGTTATGTTGAGTGTCTTCTGCTTGGTTTTGTAACCGAACTCGATATAATCTCTCGGTATAATCATTTCAAGAACACGAGCTATTGAAGCTCAAGTTGGTTGAACTCGGGTGTGGAATGACAACCCACCCCCGGAATCGATCCTGACACAAGGTTTACGGAAACAGGGAGGCATTCTGACGCATCATTATGGACATTCTTGATGAGCATCCATCAACTCTAGTAAGCAATATATTAGTTGTGTTTGTTATGAAAAATAGATAATGTTGTTTATATTATTTTAATGCAATTTTGTATTTGTAGTTTAATTGTCAGCCATACACTGATGAGTGCACTGAACATATGAGCCACCAATTATGGACATCTGCTGACCCATTAATTTGTTATGATATTGTTGAAATGCACCGTCCTGATAGGGTTCTTCGTCAATTTGGAATGTTACAAGACATCCCCACAGATCCACGATTAGGGGATGATAAATTACATTCAGTTGACAGAAGGGGTAGTATCAATAAGGATTGGAGTGCACACCAGGTTGCGTATATACAAAAATGGGAGATGGCACGTGATCTATGTGTGGACAGACCACTATATTGTGTTGTAGTGGTTGGATATAGTGAGTGGTATGAACGAGTCACCCGTAGATGTATTGGCCATCAAAGACAATTTATACAGACTGGATAATAACATGGTGACGACCCAGTGTGGCATCATGTGGTAAGTTAATAGATTTGAACATTGTTTTTTTTAGAATCTGTCATATGGATTTATAAATTAAAAATTTAATTACTGTTATTTACTGTTCAAATTGATCAGATGCAGCAGTTAAGTGTTAGTTGCGATCGCTATCCTGCTGATGAGGAATATTTTATAACGTTTATGGAGTCGATGAGAGAGCATCATAGGACAATATCGCAAAATGTGATGCGAGTGGCTCGTGAAAGACGAGACAGAACTTCCCACCATATGAAGAAGTTCATGGGCATGATGAAGAACCAGTACAGCCGGTACATGCACGCACCGAGAGTGATATTGCAGGTCCATTTTGTATACACCTATCTCGACAGATGCAGGTCCATCTACATCTTTTGGCACCGACGCATATACTGGATATATGTCCCCGAGCCACCGACGTATGATCATTCACCATTCACTACATATGCTCCGATCTACACACAGCAGGATACAGATGTCGGGATTGAATTGCACAATCATATACGACATCTATAGGTCTCAGTTTGAAGTATCACCTGTTGTATTCCCCCAGTTCACACCATATCATCCACGTAATCATGTACCTGTGGTACAACATAGGAATGAGCAAGTGGATAGGAGAGAAAGAGTTCGAGAGATTATTCCTCCTCGTGTGGTACCGGAGGACATTTACAGATGAGACATCGTGGTCGTTGATATCATTTGTTGCATTCGTCTTGTAAATATTTTGATTAATCATAGTAAGGTTTAATTTTACGGAATCATAATTTGTGCAAATCAATCGCATGATTCATATATAGAAGGTGTCATTTGAGATGGCGCCTTCTGTATATATAATATGACGCCTTCTATATAAAAAAAATTTATATTGATGGCGAAATTTTCATATTTTTTTTAAAAAAATTTAAAGACGTCATCTCTGATGGCGACTTCAAATGAAGCCGCCATCGGAGATGGTGACTTAAGTTGCTTTATTAAAGTAACCCAAAATCGATTATTTTGTTTATACATACACATATATATATATATATATATATATATATATATATATATATATATATATATATATATATATATATATATATATATATTTCTAATATTCAATTAAAAAACCCAGAAACAGGCCTGGAATAAAACCTGATCTACCATTTTTTAAATATATATATATATATATATATTTCTAATATTTAATTAAAAAACCCGAGAAACAAGCCTGGAATAAAACCTGGTCTACCATTTTTTAAATATATATATATATATACACACACGTTTAATTGAGGAAATTTTATGAACAAAGATGGAATAAAGAAGCATTGGGGTTCATTGCAATCTACTTATCAAGTTCTAGCGCTTTTGATATGAAGCATTTTCTTTTTAAGCATCTTTATCTTATCTAGATTGGCAGATATTGTAATGCCTCGAATTAACGATCATACTTGTTGATATGATTATTTCGTCATTATGAAATAATGACGGTATGATGTGAATTCGGGTTTGGGTTGAACCGAGTATGACTGATTAAATGAAAGAATGAACTACTTATGAGATTTCAATGAAGTTATAGCAAGTATGGTATAACAGAAAACAAGAAACATATGAGATATGTGAATTGAGAACAAAGATATCTATGTTCTTGAAATGTTGATGCATGTCTTATTGTATATACAAGAGTATTAAGATGCATGAAGTGTGTAGTAGGATATGACCTTGTTATGCATTTAACATGCATTTGAAAGGCATGAGAATGTGCATTTGAGGTGGAGGTTCCTATATAGATGCAAAATCAGATTTTTAACACATACCACACCTTGGTTCACCTAGTAATCTCTACACAAGCACCTCTCCAAAACCCTTTCTTGCTTTTGTATCTTGTTCTTGGAATTGAGCTTGGAATCAAGGAAACTTGTTGTAATTTAGAAGTTGGCTTTGTGTGGTAAGGATTATGTGCTTGGTATACTTAGTTTTATGTTTTTGTTGATGAAAAAGATGAATTAGTTTGAAGATTATCATGTTGTTATGTTTCAATTTATACATGATAGAAAAGAAAAGTATTGAGTTGTAATGATATGAAAACATGTTTAGATGAAGGTATATCATGCAAATATCATGTTGGGTTGTAGATTTTTGAGTTGTAGGAGATACACCATGAAGATATGCTCAAAATCGCCATGTTCTGAAATTTTCGAACATCGGCGATCGATCGCTAGCCCTATGGCGATCGATCGCTGATGCAGAGTGAAAATATAAGGCAGTGAAATAGTTTGGCGATCGATCGGTGAAAACTTGGCGATCGATCGCGAGGAACAGAACATTTGGCGATCGATCGCGAGATAGTAGCGATCGATCGCGATAAAACAGAACAGTTTGGCGATCGATCGGTGAAAGTGGCGATCGATCGCTAGGGTTAATATTTTGAAAAATGTATGATTTTTTTTGGACTTTGTTTTCGAAGCCTATTGTAACATGATATATGGTTGATATTGTTGTAGCATCATCATAGGGGATGGGGCAACGAGGCGGTTAGACATTGACGCCTGATTTATATCGTTTGTGTCGCATAACAGGTACGTGTTAACGTACGAGTATATGATATGATTGTGATGATGATATGGACATTGTATCATATGTGTTATGATATCATATGCATGTACATTCATGATGTTCATATGTTGAGATGGATGCCACGATAGGTATATATCATATGCTTTGGCGGAGATCAGTGCCACGATAGGTATGCCAGTGTAGGGCATATGCTTTGGCTGGGATTATTGCCACGATAGGTATGCTGTATATGCTTTGGCATGAGAGGTATACTCCGGTTGAGTATATGCTCGGGCTGTTATAACGTATGAGGACGGTGCTATGATATGTGCTGCTAATATGAAGATGTGAGGAGGTTCCACTGACATATTGAGCTTAGATAGGCATATCATATCGGTCTCGTTATAACGGGATGATAAGTGAGACATGTCATGACATATTTGCATTTGATGATGCATGATACAGAACAATCACAGTTGATGTTTATAGTGATTTATCGTTTATATTTCTATTGATATCGCACTGAGATAGTTGTTTATCTATACTCATGTTGTGTGATTGTTTCTGTAGGGACTCATAGACGTGGGAGAACGGGATTGTGAGTCTTATTCCGCTGCGAGCTGAACCACTGCTTAGGAGTTGTAGTGATCTAGGTTATTTTGCTTTACATATGATGTATATTATGGACAGGGTTTTGTCAACATTGTAACAACCTACATAGTATAACTCTTAATCAGTGTATGGTTTACTTAATTAATAACTCACATATGTATAATGAACTGATACATAACGGATTAAGTAACGAGGACCCCACAGATATTGTATGAATCTTAGTAGAGATGTTTATCTTAGGAATAAAGAAAGCAATGTAACAATGGTTTTGTAGGATGTCGAGGTACGATATTACCCCGCTATGGTGCTCACGGTTAGCTGCAATCGTTTTCCAAGATAAAACGATTATAATTTGTGATAGCAGCACTTTAAATTCACAAATTCTTAAATCACAAAGGTTTAAAGATATTCAGCCAACAAATGGAATATGAACAATATGCATATGCAGAATTTTTGCTCTCAAAGATGAATTTGATCTTGCAAAAAATTGTTTTCATTCAACCATGGGATGTTTCTTTAGTAGATCAGAAGACACTATCCAAGGACGTCTTTTGGAAGTGTTTTTCCATGAAAAATCGCATCTATACACGAAAGGGTACACAATCATTCATGAAAAACCCGAAATTGCATATTGGACAAAAAACACGGAGCTAGAAAAGTGTCTCAGCACTGCCTACACTGCCCAGATTTTGCCCGGGCAGTGTTTTCTCGCCCGTTTTATCTCCATTTTTATTTTCTGATTTTTTCATGCTTAATTTCAATTTATTAAGCATATTTTTCCAGCAATCCCCCACATGAACTAAAATTAATGCATGAATGCAATGAGCTCCTTTAACGAATAGTTATTGCATCGGGAGAGGTAGCTTGCGGCTTTGAACATGTTGTATTATTCATATTTACTTGATTCAATAATGAACTTATAGTTTTGAACGATTAAAATTTGGTGCAAACCGAGACAATTGAACCGACATCATAACAACTCTAACCTTCTGATCGCGATTTATTTAAACAATAAAATTCCAGTGTAGAGCGATTGTAACGCAAGTGCGCGGTTGTCAAGTTTTAGTATAGTATTTAAAGAACAGGTTGTCGAACTCACGGGGACTAGAAAATAAGTACCAAATTCCCTTAGCTTAACTATATTTAACCTTCGAATATTTAGTGAAAATTATCTAAATTAAACAAAGAATAGTAGCCAACCAAAACAAGCAATAAAAAACGAATAAAATCAGTAGAAACAATTACCAAGAATTCGGTTCACCCATGTAATCCCCCCATAATTCTTTTATTAGTTGTGATTTAAAAACCTACATTCTAAGGTGACGAGTTTTGCTAATACATTTGTTATACTATGGTCAAGCTGAAACAAGTCTAGCAATAACGTTGCAATAAACCACTCATGTGTCCTTATTGAACAATTAATATCGCATGATGATTTGTGAAAACTTCTAGCCTTCGATTTTGGTAAATCTATTGCTACCACACGCGTGTTCGGTTTTACGTGGCCAATCTCAATCAAAACCCACGATATAATCTATTATGTCGTATTGCAATATCGTATGGTCAACATCAATCACAATGTATAAAATCATTCAAAGGTGATCAATCCTTCAAAAGCATGGAGAACAATAAATTATATTCAAAGAATTGTAAGAATCAAAACCAATTATTTAATTCATGGGTTCAAACATAGGATCCACTAGTCTTGATAAACAAACATAGCCAACTACCATAATCAAATAATAATGTGAAATATGTTTTCAACATCATAAACATTAAAATCTGAAAATAAAAGATAAACAAGGTTTAAAAATATGAAATAAGGCTAGATGGCGACTCTGTAGGTTGTTACATCGTTCCGTCACTCCCAAAGTATTGCTTTTCAATGGCTTGAATATTGGTGGAGGATGATGGTATTGTGGCTGATGTTATAGGGCAGATTATGAGCCAAAAGTCCCCAATTTCGTGTGTTAGGATGAATTATAGTGGAGGAGAAATAAGCTTCCGTGTGGACTTCAAACTCTTCAAAAGGTAATTTTTTTTCAGAAATTCTCGCATACCAATAGATCGTTAATTCCTCAATTTAATTTCTTTTAGCCACGGGCATGCAACCAATCGATCAGACATGGGTACCGATCGATCCGTAATTCTTCAATTTTTTACTCAACCTACGTCATTGGACTGATTGGTCGGTCGGTCCGTCGGAACTTTTTCTTCCAACTTCGATATTTTGTCGCATCTTCAGCCGGTTGGCTTGTTTGAGTCCTTTTTCATCATTTTTAGCTCAATTCCTCCACTTCCATGCACTTAAACCTAGATTACTGAAATTAACAAATATATACAAAACGGTGCAAAATCCTCCAGGAATCAATACGAAAACCACTAGAAAAATACAACAAAATAAGTGTAAAAATGACACTTATCAACTCCCCCAAACTTAGAGTTGATCGTCCTCGAGCAAGCAATAAGATCAAAAGTGGAGTTCAATATTGATAATTCAAATGAATTAATTCGTGGTTATTTAGTAGCTCAGACATCTCCCTCACAGACAGACAAGAATCAATCAACAAATTGAGCAAGACATGTTTTCCCCATATCAACCAACATATCGCAAATCAGAATGTGTGTGTGTCCTATTGTTAATCACAAGTTTCATAGATATATTCAAGACCACATAGGCTTATTTTCAAACAACTTCTCCACTAATGTAGTCATTCTCTAGACTTGGATCAAAAGGTCTTTCTAAGCTTGTAATGTTAGGCTTTTGGTGTCAGTTACAAATAAAAGATAGGATAGCACAAAGAAGAGAGTATAATCATGTGATGTGACGTTAATATTTTAGCACATATCGAGCTTCTCTTCTTTTTTCTTTTGTAGGCTTGGCCATTTTGTATCTTATTTATATGATCTTTCCCCAAGGCTCTTTCTTTTCTTCTTTTCTTTTATCATTCATAATTTTTTTCAATAAGCTCATCAAGATATAATAATTCATGGGCGATAAATGAAATTCATTATACTCTCTTAGGGTGAGGATAAAATTTTTCATTTTAGGCTCATATATGGGTATGTATAATGAGTTTGCCAATAAATGTTGAATGTGGGTCTAACTGATGCAACACATACATTTCAATGAAGCTCAAAAGTGGACATTAGGAAATGATAGACAATGTAAGCTTGAAAGACTCAAACGTTTCATAAATCATGTGGGGCCTCGTCACCTTAATCCTCAGTTATACATTTAATTAAGTAAATCACATATCTTTACTTATCGGGATTAAGATCCGATCACTATTGATTGAGATTTTTCACTATGTATTTCACTTACATTATTCATATACATTACATCTTGTATATCCTTTACATAGTACAATTCACCAAATCTCACTCAGTTTTAACTACGTTTAGTGAAGCTGAAGTTGAATATGTCAGGACAGGCCCCCCGCTATGAGTCCCTACAGAACAACCACACAAAACATAAGTATCGAAATGATGTTCACAATCTAACATCAATATAATGCATCAATACAATATAAACAACTTCCTGTAATTCATGCATTTGTAATACTCTTTTCTGGTTGTTCCTGTACATATCCCCTTCTACATACCTCAAACACAATATGCATCATAATTCAATTGGCCAAATATGTCATCACATATTTCATTCAACACCCTGTTATAAGTGGACCGATATGATATGCCTCTCAGCTCAATATGTCAGTGGCTCAGCCTCAAGTCCCATATTAGCATCACATATCATATAACTATCCTCAAACATTATAACAACTAAAGCATATGCCCAACAATGGCATACCTCTCATATGACATCAACTGTATGCCTTAATCACATCGTACCTCACATCACCAATCACATGCCTCAATAGCATGAATATACAACATATTCATTCATCACCCTGTTATAACGAAGCACATATTATATTGCTTTTCCGTTCAATATGTCAGTGGAACCGCCTCATATCTTCATATTAGCAGCATATATCATATACTCTGCTCACGCGTTATAACATTACAAATCATATACTCAACAAGAGTATACTTTCATGCCAACGTATATACTCAACAAGAGCATACCTCGCATGCCAAACTCAACAAAAGCATACCTTTCATGCTAAAGCATATACTCAACATGAGCATACCCCTCATGGCATCAACCTCATTAACATGAATGTGTACTCATATGATTCAAACAAGCATATAATGTAATCTCAACATAGAGAAGCAATATCACATCAATCGTATTCAATACTCGTATGTCAACACGTACATGTTGTGCTGTACAACGTATATAAGTGTAAGCGTCAATGAGGAACCACCTCTCTGTCTTGTCCCCAATGATGGTGCTACATGAATATCAACAATATATAATGTCATAAACCATGTCATTAGACAACTACCAAGAAAATACTACATTTTCATAATCTCGGTCTTGCGATCGATCGGTCAATCCAGCGATCGATCGCTCCAACCAATTCACCCTAGCGATCAATCGGTAAAAACACTAGCGATCGATCGGTATTAAATATGAATTCCATATCATACTTGCTTTATCACACATGAACATCAGTTCATTGTTCTCAATTATGTTAAAGTCATTGCAATATAACACGTAATCCGTTTTTCTTTTCATTTTATCATTCATACTCGGTTCAACCCGAACCCTAGTCCACTTCATACCGTAATTATTTCATAATTATCCAATAACCAGATAAAACATGTATGTGTCATATCAAGGCATTACAATTCTCCCCTACTATTTGAATTTCGTTCTCGAAATTGAATCATGAACTCATCGCATCGTGTCACAAGACTCATATATGGATTGAACATTGCAATAAGAAACACATTCTCGTTACTATTGCAAGTAAAAACATACGTTCCAGCCAAAGTATATACTTATCAGCATTGCAGTAATGTAAAGTAAACATACCAGACAATAACTTTGGTTACTGCGGTATCATCTGTTGACTATGTCTCACATATCAGCTCCATTAACACTCTGCTACTCTCAAGGAACCGTGAGCAGGGAGCATATGTTCCGGTATAACTGACAATCTACTTTCGTCAAAATCCAAACCGATCATGTTAACCCCATACAATACATGTGTATTTCCCTGTCCAGTATGATTCCTATGTCTGGTATCAAACGCAGTACATAGACCAAGTACTGAGAGTGACGATATCCAATGATATGTAAGTATCTCCCCACCTTGTACTACAACAGACAGTTCATGTATCTGGAAAATCGTAGTCCTCTCATATGAATTTCATCTCTAAGCATCTTCACGCAAGGGAACAATCTACCAATTTAGAACAGACATATGCCCAAGATGTTGTCCCTGTCTCAGCAGTGACTATGCATGAGCTCAACACTGTGTAACTATCTACTTCTCCTTTCGCGTACACGTACACAACTGAACAACAACATTCCAAGACAAGAATGATTGACATCTTTGACCATACACTGTCATTGATATGTCACATCTTACCCATTCATCGCATTTGAATCTTGCACATATGTACTCAATATGCCATACAAATCATTTCACTGTACGGTATTGCGTCAGATAGACAGCATAACCAATACATCAACTCCGAGGATTGTATCATTACACCAATTATGTATATGCAAAAAGTCTCCCAAAGCCACAATATGTGAATACATCGTGATCTCATTCATTACTTTCCACCTACCATCGCAACAATTCAGATGTGAACAGAGCTATCACCGCAATAACATCTCAACAACGTGCACTTTAAATAACATAGCGTGTTAAATGACACGTTTCCATCTATCGTCGTATGTCAAACCTGCACTTAGTCTTACATTTCCAATTCCATAACAACTTCTGGAAACATCAAGAGATAAGATACATCGGTTGCTAACTTAATCGAGAAACCCTAAATCAGACAGACAACACAAAGACACTTTGACTCCACTGTCATCACAGTGTAGTCCAACATATGAGATTGTGGTTTCAACATTGTACCGTCACGCTATCAACACGGTGTACCAGACATGTAGTGTTCATCCGAACTCAGGCACACGACTCTGGTATGTACACACCATATATATGACCATCAATTACCAAAGGAAATCGCATAAGAATGCTTCATTGATCTCTGTAATTTATTAAGTCAGTCACTCCCAATGATCATTCTGACATAATATTTCTTCACACAGTTGACATGATTCGATATCACAGTTACATAGAGATGCCATTTCAGGATGATAATTCCTATAATCATCTTTCTTTGTATCAACTATGCCCAAGCCTACCATTCTCGAGGATTTCACAAGCTCGTCTACACAATTCATCAACACTTCCCACATATCAACACAGCACAAACAGCTTTACAGTTGAAACCAAACCAGATCGATACCATAACAACTCAACATGTGGAAAACCATCATGCATATACCACTTCCAAATTCGAACTCTTGTTCGACTAATCACAGTATATGCCTCTCCAATTCTATCATTGCACACCAAACGACCTCATCATAATGCATTCATGCCACTATTTTTATCAAACTATTGGTACATCCAACGATGCTTATCGTAATCAATCATACTCCAAACAAGAGATGTTTTCTCATACCCCTCACACAATGAATCCTCTCAGTACTTCCAACACAAATTCCAGAGTTGCAACAGTAACATTCACCGCGGTTACTTCGCTAGTCACTAGAGATCAATCATATACTGGCTCCACGCCAGATATCAGTCCGAACTCACAACTCAACAAGATAATGTGATTATACCAAATTGGTCCACAACTCTGCTTAAAAGTTATCAGTACAGCCGCAGGGTACAATCAATCAAATGGAAATCACAATTCGCATCATAAACTCAACTGAGTAACAATCTCAGTTATGTACACGACCGTCTGATAGACGTCAAGTGTAACACACGTCGGTCGTACTAACAACACTAACTTATGAAAAATACATTTCGTTAATGTCGAAATCCAAACATCCAAACACTTGCTTGAGAAAACTCTCATCTCAAAGATCGTGACCATACCACATGAACAATAAGCTCTTGTTGCCACAACATACAATGTATTATACTCTTGGTACTCACATTCCATCGAATGGTTCGATCCCTTGTTTACATCGGGTGTACACATCACCACCAACATATGAAACACTCCAGGATAATATCACATTTTACACACTGTCCCACTCTATGAGTACATAAACATTTCTTGGCTCCCATCATGATATCATTATGAGAATACATACATAAGAGATAAAAGAACATCCTCTTCCCAATCTCACGGCTAGATACAGATAATCACATCTGCCAAAGTCGTCGACTGTTATAGCTCAATCATCACTCATGAGTATGTAGTGACATGTTTATTCGTCTCACGATTATCTTTGTTCTTCCCGACATCGCTATACACATGCAATGTCCATATCAACCAACTCAATGCCTAGACACATACAGCTTATGACTCATCATGCATATAGCACATCCGACTTTGCAGTCCACAGAACCAAATGATAATGATATATCTCGCAAGCAAACATACCCAACTGAGTTTTCTCGTGTTAATCTAAGACACACGATGGTATGCCACTCATGACATTCTGTTTACAGACTCCCATAGAGACATCCATATATCTCCATCTCATCACACATCAAAACAATGGTATTGGTACCCATTGTCTCCCATACGATAAGCAATACACAGAACACAAAGTACACATTGGAAGTCATCACCGAAATCTCATACGGTGTGGATTAGCTCCAATATGTACCAGCTTGGCTTTCCTCACCATATCTAAAAACTGGCATAGGGTTAAGCACAATAACCACGCACACACAGCCAAGGCAAGCCTTTCACACATATATCTTTCCAAGAACAACACAAGAAGTCAACAACAAAACACTGTTGTTATACTCTGTTTCCCACAACATGCTTTTGTCACAACAAAAACATAGTACACGAAACTCATTTTTGGTACACTTCCCAGATCTTAACCTGTTACTGAAATCAACGTTCAGTCCTGGCAATGGTCAGGAACACTAACTTTGCTCAGGGAGCTGACACCAAGACTTGGTTACCACGCTCCAACCACTCCTCAACTTGCTCTTCAAATTCAGTCTCTTTATATCAAAACACATCTAGTTCAAGAACTGAATGACTGGCAAGTCCCCAGATAGGCATATCTATTTCCCCTGGCCCTTGGCCCACAGGAAATGATAATGATAGTATACATTCTGACTTCAATCACAGTGATACTCACAACATCCCCTCTAACATTTTAGGAATGCATACCAAGGTGGTATCACCATACTGCAAAACAAGGGTTAACAACAATATATTGCAACACATAAAGCATGTGAACACAACATCCTACACGACATTAAGGATATAACATGCTTTCAAGTGAATATGCATCTCCCTACTTCACTTCCTCTATCCTTGTTCACCACAGTCATCTAACCATTGCTCTGATACCACTAATGTGGGGCCTCGTCACCTTAATCCTCAGTTATACATTTAGTTAAGTAAATCACATATCTTTACTTATCAAGATTAAGATCCGATCACTACTGATTGAGATTTTTCACTATGTCTTTCACTTACATTATTCATATACATTACATCTTGTATATCCTTTACATAGTACAATTCATCGAATCTCACTCAGTTTTAACTACGTTTAGTGAAGCTGGAGTTGAATATGTCACGACAGGCCCCCCCGCTATGAGTCCCTACAGAACAACCACACAAAACATAAGTATCGAAATGATGTTAACAATCTAACATCAATATAATGCATCAATACAATATAAACAACTTCCTGTAATTCATGCATTTGTAATACTCTTTTTTGTTGTTCCTGTACATATCCCCTTCTACATACCTCAAACACAATACGCATCATAATTCAATTGGCCAAATATGTCATCACATATTTCATTCAACACCCTGTTATAAGTGGACCGACATGATATGCCTCTCAGCTCAATATGTCAGTGGCTCAGCCTTCACGTCCCACATTAGCAGCACATATCATATAACCGTCCTCAAACATTATAACAGCTAAAGCATATGCCCAACAATGGCATACCTCTGGCATCAATTGTATGCCTTAATCACATCGTACCTCACATCACCAACCACCTGCCTCAATAGCATTAATATACAACATATTCATTCATCACCCTGTTATAACGAAGCACATATGATATTGCTTTTCCGCTCAATATGTCAGTGGAACCGCCTCATATCTTCATATTAGCAGCATATATCATATACTCTGCTCACGCGTTATAACATTACAAATCATATACTCAACAAGAGTATACTTCTCATGCCAACGTATATACTCAACAAGAGCATACCTCGCATGCCAAACTCAACAAGAGCATACCTTTCATGCTAAAGTGTTAGTCCCAGATCTTATCGATGAGATTTTAAAGATGACAAAACATATCAGACCGGATCGAGTGAAATCAGACTGACCAGAACGATCGCCCAAAATAGATCACGCTGATAAGATGACAAAGCATATCAGACCGGATCGAGGGTAATCAGACTGACCAGATCAATAGCTCAAAACAGAACAAGCTGATAAGGCATATTATATATCAGACCGGATCGATGGATTTCAGACTGACCAGATCGATGCTTCAGATCGATCTCAATCTTTATCAGATCAGAGCAGCTTAGGATACATACAGAATGGCTCCTCAGTCCGAATCATCAACGGCTATTTATTGTAGCATTTAATGTTGTAATTAATGCTACAAAGGACCAAGGACTGAAGATTGCCATAAAAGGTAAGAAGACAAAGAGTAGCTTACCTGACAGTCGTCGAAAGTATGAACCAGAACGGCAAGTATCCTGAAGAAGAAGACTGAAGCCTACTCAGAGTTTAACCAGAATCAAAGTTGCACATTAAGGGAAATAATGTCGTTGGTACCTTCAACTATAAAAAGGATGCAACAAAAGGAACTTACGGACTCTGGCTACCGACTCTCGCTGATCAATTGAAAAACACACAAGAAAGCAAAAACAGCACAAGCTCAGAAGCTCTCGAGCTGAAATCATTCTTAAGCACGTTTACTTTGTAACATTTGATCATTTAGGATCACTGTGCGCATCTTGTGTTTTCTGTGTTGAAAAATAGAAGTGAGAAACATATTGTAACTGTCAGACAAAGTGTGTCTGAGCAGATTGAGTGACTAGGAGTTTCAGATTGGTAGTGAGGTAAATCCAGTCTGAATCGGGTTTGTACAACATGATTGTATAAATCAAAGTCTTCTAGTATAAACCTTCCTTAATTGGAAGAAGGGGAGACGTAGAAGGATTACACCACCTTCGAACTTCCAGAAACATATCCTGTGTATCTTATTTCTGCACTCGTTCTTTCTCACTAGCCATCGAGCTGTTCTTACATACAAGAACAGACCGTTCCGCACTTATATTTTCAGTGGTCTGTTCTGTACAAGAATTGATTAAGAAACAGATTTCTTTCACTAATCCGAAAGAAATCACGAAGGATTAATTTTTAGAAGGAGTGTTCATTCACCCCCCCTCTAAACACTCCGGACCGATCCTAACAAGTGGTATCAGAGCAGGTCATCTTAATCAGCACAAAATCACTCGAGCTGATGGCATCATTCAACAAAATCCCTATGTTCTCAAAAGAAGACTATGATGACTGGAGAATCATAATGCAAGCTCATCTAGCAGCTCAGGATGACGATATGTGGTTCGTCATCACTGATGGACCAATGAAGATTCTAAAAATAAATACAGCAGTCGCCATTACTGGTGGAGAACCACAAATGGTAGAAAAGGACAGATCCCTCTGGACGAATGAGGAAATAAAGAAAGCAAATCTCGATAATGTGGCCAAAGACATCTTGTTCAAGACATTGGACAAGAACATGTTCAGCAAAGTCAAAATGTGCTCTACTGCCAAAGAAATTTGGGAGAAGATAGTACAACTATGTGAAGGCAACGACCAGACCAAAGAAAACAAGCTGACTGTTGCTCTTCAAAGATTTGAGGGCATAAAAATGAAGAGTGGAGAAACTCTAAATGAGTTTGATGAAAGAGTCACTGGCATCATAAATGAACTGAATGGTCTGGGGAAGGAATATTCTAACAGAGAGATCGCTCTGAAAGTTATGAGAGATCTGCCAAAGGAATGGGATGTTAAGACCATTGCCATGAGGGAATCAAAAGATCTTAACAAGGTTGAACTTCATGATCTGTTTGCAGATCTTAAGGCCTATGAGTTTGAACTGATAAGCAGAGGTGAAGCAGAGCCATTCATCTCTCAACCAAACAAGGCCCTGGCAGCCATTCCAGACCAGATCGCTTCAACATCAGACCGATCCGCTGAACAGATAAGTAATGATGCTATGTCATTATTTATCAAGAAATTCGGTAAATTCATGTCTAAGAATAAGAGGAACTTCAAACCCTCTCATCATTATAAATCAAGAAAAGATGATACTGTTAACGATCAGGCTTGCTACAATTGTGGTAAGACCGGACATTTTATTGCAGACTGCACCAGACCGAAGAAAGAAGAACGGAAAGAGAAGCATCATGATGATAGGAAGAAGAAGCACTACAAAGACCGCAAGAATCATGGAAAATCACAAAAAGTCCTAGTAGCTGAAGAGGGAAACATCAAATGGGCTCAGACAGACTCAGACTCGGAAAGCTCTGAATATTCTTCCAGCGAAAGCGAAGAAGATATTCAATGTCTTATGGCAGACGAAGAGATGAGTCAGACAGACGAGGTATATGATCTTGACTCAAATGAATTTACACGAGAAGAGCTCATGTCCGCACTGCAAGACATGTCTAATGATTATAGGATCTTAGCTGAATCATTTGAGAAGAATAAAGCTAAAGTCAGTGATCAAATGGATGAGCACAACAAACCAAGCTGCTCTGAGCAGGGTGAGTGCAATAGTCTAAAGATCGAGCTGAATAAGCTGAAAATCTCATATGATCAGCTCCATGAAGAAAATAAGAGAATTAGCACACAAAATGCTAAGCTCTCTCATATATTCAAAACATGGACAAAATCCAGAACATCCTTGGAAGAATTACAGGAGGTTCAAAGAAACGTCGGTGATTTCACCGGCATAGGCTTTGACACCAAAGAATGCACCAAAGATGAATCTGAGCTGTTGCTGGTAAAGAACCAAGTCAAACAAATGACATTTGTTAAATCCAGCACAGTATATGAAACTGAAGCACCTAAGATTCAAACAGGAGTCTCTTACGTGAATCAAAATCTGAGAAAAGGAATTGGTTATGTTGACCAAGCCAAAGAAAAGGCACCAGCAAGATTTGCGTCTATCAGACCAAATCCAAAGGTGCAAGATCGAAGGCAAGGAAGACAATACAATTACTATAATTCAAAACCGATTCAACGAAGATATAGACTACCTTATGAGAATCAAAGGTTTTCACAGCGCACACATTATCACACACAACATCAAACAGACCAGCACACAGCACACCTTACACACACAAGCCATTGAAGCTGATACAGGTGTGGGTACCCAAAGGGCTAATCCGTTCTGGACCCAAATAGGATTGGGTACCAACAATAATTATATTTGATGATAGGTACTGAAGAAGCTCGCATCAGACTGGTATTTGGACAGTGGGTGTTTCCGTCACATGACTGGAAACATCGAGCTGCTGTCTGAAGTCACAGAATGTACTGGACCCAAGATCATCTTCCGAGATAACTCAAAGGGTAAGACCGTGGGCAATGTTAAGATTGTCCATGGTAACATTATTATCAATGATGTGCTGTTAGTTGAAAATCTGTGCTATAATCTGATCAGTATAAGTCAACTCTGTGATAATGGTTATGCTGTAGAATTTCATAAACACACGTGCACTGTTAAATCATCAGACGGTATAACCATGCTCGTAGGAATCAGGAATGGAAATACATATAAGATTAACTGGAATCATGCTCAACCTGATAATCCTACTTGCTTCATCGCTAACAATGATAATAAACATTGGCTGTGGCATAAGCGCTTGAATCATATAAACTTTAAGACCATTTCCAGCCTGTGTAAACATGATTTAGTTATCGGTCTGCCCAAGATCAAGTTTGCTAAGGATAAGATCTGCGAAGCTTGCCAAATGGTCAAACAGATCAGATCATCCTTCAAGAACAAGAATGCAAAATCCTCCTCCCGCTGTTTAGAATTATTGCAATATGGACTTGTTTGGTCCTATACCAATAACAAGTTTAGGGGGAATGCGGTATACTCTTGTTGTTATTGATGATTACTCACGCTTTACATGGACTATATTTTTGAGCAGTAAAGATCAGACCGGTCCGAAGTTGATCAAGCTGCTGAAACGCACTCAGAACGAGAAATCATCCAGCATAGACAGGATTCGTAGTGACAAAGGCACTGAGTTTTCAAATCAGAATCTTGAATCCTTTCTAGAAGATCATGGAATCAAGCATGAGTTTTCAGCCGCTCGAACTCCTCAACAGAATGGAGTTGCAGAACGAAGAAACAGAACGCTCAAGGAAGCAGCAAGAACAATGCTTGCTGATTCTGGAATTTCGCAAAAGTTCTGGGCAGAAGCTGTAAACACTGCTTGCTACACTCAAAATCGGTCCATGATCAACAAGAAGCTGAACCTTACCCCATATGAAATATGGACTGGTAACAGACCATCTATTTCTCACTTTCATATTTTTGGCTGCAAATGCTTCGTTCATAACAATGGTAAGAATCATCTTACAGCATTTGAAGCTAAGTCAGATAATGGAATATTTTTAGGATATTCATCAACTAGCAAAGCTTATCGAATTTTCAATAATCGAACCTTAACTGTAGATGAATCTGTTCATGTAGTTTTTGATGAATCGTTATGTGTTGAGGGCAACAAAGAATCAATTCAAAACCAGATGGAAAATATCCATCTCGAAGCTAACAGTGATGATGAGATTGTAGCTAACAGGTCAAGAGACAATCCACCAGAACCAGAAGTACCAGACAGACCGGATCAAGGCATTGAAGCTTCTTCAGATCGAGCTGATCCGGACAATCTTCACTCAAATGTTAAAGCAGATGCTGATCATGCTGCTACTACTCATCCGACCGGACCAGACAATCCAGAGTCAAGCTATCGATGGACTAAGAAGCATCCACCCAATCTAGTGATTGGTAGTCCCTCTGCACCGATCAGAACCAGAGGACAGATGATGGATGAATTCACACATGCTGCTTTCATCTCTACTCTGGAACCTAAGAAGATTGATGAAGCTCTAACTGATTTCAACTGGATTAAGGCCATGCAAGAAGAGCTAAATCAATTCGAACAAAATCAAGTTTGGAGTCTAACCCCCAGACCAAGTGATCTGCCTGTCATTGGAACCAGATGGGTTTTCAGAAATAAGCTGGACGCAGATGGAACTGTGGTTAGAAACAAAGCCAACTGGTGGCACAAGGATTCAGACAAGAAGAAGGAATCGACTTCGATGAATCATTTGCACCAGTCGCCAGACTTGAAGCCATCCGAATCTTTCTTGCATACGCTGCCTTTAAAGACTTCAAAGTATATCAGATGGACGTTAAGAGTGCTTTTCTTAATGGAAAGCTTCAGGAAGAAGTCTACATTGAGCAACCACCTGGATTTCAGGACCATTTGCATCCCAATCATGTGTATCTACTGAATAAAGCAGTGTATGGTCTGAAACAAGCTCCAAGAGCCTGGTATGACACTCTATCTCAATTTCTGCTGAACCATGATTTTCAGATCGGCTCAGTAGATAAAACTCTCTTTAAATTTATTAAGGGGGAACATACCCTATTAGTTCAGATTTACGTTGATGACATAATATTTGGGTCAACTAACCCCAAATTGTGCGAGAAATTTTCTAAGTTAATGCAGGGACAGTTGATGAGCATGATGGGAGAACTTTCATTCTTTTTGGGTCTCCAAGTAAAACAGCTCAGCAATGGTATTTTCATAAATCAGACCAAGTATACCAAAGAGCTCCTCAAGAGATTTGGAATGGAAACATGCTCAACTGCATCAACTCCTATGAGTCCAACAATCAAGTTAGACAAAGATGAAGGGGGAACAGCAGTTGAAGTAACCATGTATAGAGGACTAATCGGATCGCTATTGTATCTTACAGCGAGCCGGCCTGATATTATGTTCTCAGTCTGTATGTGCGCCAGATTTCAGTCAGAACCAAAGCAATCACATTTTATTGCTGCCAAGCGTATTCTGAAATACTTAAAAGGATCTCAGAACGTTGGTCTTTGGTACTCCAAAGATTCGAACTTCAGCTTGATCGGATATTCAGATGGAGACTACGCTGGGTGTAAGATTGATCGTAAAAGCACCAGTGGAACATGTCAATTTCTAGGTGAAAGATTGATCTCTTGGTTCAGTAAAAAGCAGACATCGGTTGCCACATCCACAGCTGAAGCAGAGTATCTAGCCGCTGGAAGCTGTTGCGCTCAAATGCTCTGGATTCAACACCAGCTCAAAGACTATGGCATCCAAGCTGTTGACTCTCCGATATTTTGCGACAACACAAGTGCAATCGCTATAACGTATAATCCAGTTTTGCACTCTCGAACAAAGCACATTGATATACACCATCATTTTATTCGAGATCATGTTGGCAAAAAAAAAATTCGGATCGAGCACATCTCAACAGAGCAGCAAGCAGCAGACATCTTCACCAAACCGCTCCCAGAGGCTAAGTTTAATTATTTTCGTCAAATTCTTGGTTTAATTGACTTATCTTAATAGTTTAGATGTTCTCTTACTTTCGCACTTAAAGATTTTTGTTACCACATATTGATAATACAATGTTCAGAAAGACACAGACCGGTCCGAACTTTCAGACCGATCTATGTCAATCTAATGTTATCCCATAATCTGTTTGGTCAATACATCTTTTGTACAAAAATAGCCCGGACTGATCGCATTTTAACCGCCTTCTTTATCTGTTATCTTGACCGTTTATTTTTGAATTTCTTTTCATCAGTCATCGAGATAAAGACACGTGTCTTCTCTCTCCTATTTAGCGGGCTGAACATTTCATTTTATTTCACTTTTTACAAATTACCGCTATCTGTTTTCTTATTCTCTCACTCTCCTAAATCTTCGCACTCGTTTATCTTCACTTCAATGGCTACCATCACTCATAACTCCCTCTCCGTTGAGTTTAATGATATTTACAGGGCAGAAGATGCAGAGATGGTGTCCATCTTCAGAGCTTTGGAATCATCTGGTTTAAGGAACTTTCTGGAGTGCGGCACCGTTGTTTATGAATCAGAAATCCGCGAGCTATTCGCCAATGCCGTCTCCCAGAAGACATCTATATCCACTACTGTCAAGGGCAAATCCTTTGAGATATCGCCGATGACGCTGGCCAAGACCTTTGGCCTCCCAATTCCGGACTGACGGAATTTGGCCAGTTTCCTCAAGCATCACTCTCAGATCTTCAAGGGAAGATATCTATTCTTGGCCACCGCCTGCAACCATCGTTCAAGAAGAAGGAAATGCTCTTCCATTTTCAGGTGCTATGCGAAATAGTGGGTAAGCCTATTTTGGGCAAAGTAGGAAGTTTTGACGCTGTAACCGCAGAGAAGTTCAGGGCTATGGCGGCTATAATATCCGGACAGAAGATGAACTGGTCCGTGATTCTGTTTGGAGTTCTGATGGAAACGGAGATTGCATCTAAGCAAGCTGTATGCTTTGTTGTTCCTCTCAGCAAGCTACTGGAGTCTTTGGACATCGAGCTGGGAAAGCAGTCCGCTCTCAGTCCTTTCAAGATTCTCAACTCCAAAGGACTTGCATTGCTGAAGTCCAAGAGTGCTCCGCATACTCCTGCTACTCTGGCTGCAGTCAAGATTGAGAAGGGCGAAGAACAAGCTATTGCGCGCAAACCTCGCGTCAAGCGCAAACTGACCATCCAGACTGATTCGGAAGAAACTCAGTCTGCTCCCTCGCCACCAACCAAGCCACTTCCCAAAAAGCCAAGAACCCAGATTACCAAGCCCAGCAAAACATTACCCCTCAAAGCCTTACCCATATTGCCTCCAACTAAAGCCACCCCTGCACCCCAACCCTCCATCCAACATTCACAAGCTTCAACCCTTGCACCCAAAGTCACCGTTAGACTTCCCTCTGCCATTCCCACGGTCAAAGGAATAGTTATCACTGAGTTGGGAGATTATACCCAATCAGGGATCAAGTCCCCTTCCTCCACCGGCAAGGGAAAAGTCATTCTCTCCGAACCCCTCTCCTCTAAACCCAAATCTGCAGCGCAGACAGCCATCGACATCGCTATGGAGGATGTTGATGATAAGGTAAAGGGACTCATTGTGGTCTTTGATGAATATGTCCAGTACCGGACTATCAACCACATCGAGTTATTCTTCGGTAAGTTGAGCAGACTGAAGAAGATGGAAGAGGAAGTTCTGAAAGGAACAGAGACTGATGATGTTCGGCTTGCCGTGCAGCGCAAAGAGCTATTTACGGCTATTCAAAGATTCAGACTGGCCACTCTGCTCCTAGATGCTAAGAAAGAGAACTTTGATCCGATTGCTCCAACTGCCAGAGATGATGGGGCTGTTATTGCTCAACTCGATATGGATGTTCATGCTCTTCACTTAGCTGTCTGTTTTCAACGACAGAAGCTCAGTATATCCACTCCAACCACCAGCCCAGATCATCCCTCTGCAAGCAAGACTATGGCAGAACCTTTCGTTGAGGTTATTCCTTCTGATGCAGCAGACCAGACAGCCGAGCAAGCAGCGGATCAGACTGCAGAGCAAGTACCAGAACAGACAGCAGAGCAGCCATTGCCTAATGCTCCGTCTGCGGCAGATGATGAACCCTTGAATGTCTTGTTGGACTCTCCAACAACATCTATTCCTTTGGGGTCATCAGTCTCCCTTGTTCAAATCAGTCCACCAGTAGAATTGGCAACAGTTGGCGCTCCAGAATTCGTCGACCCGGATCTGGTGGTGTCCACCGTTGTTGCAGCTCTCCAGATTGAGGAGCCCTCCAGACCCAGCACTCCTCCAGTCCAATCAGATGAAGATATGACTTTCATTCAAACATTTTCTTCGGATCTGGTCACCTTGATCCGGTCCGAAAGTCACCAAGTTGCTGTATCTTCACTTGTACCTACTGCTGAAGACGATGAACAGGCTTTGTCCTCATCAGATCGCTCTCCCAGCCAACAATCTGATGCACCTCCATTTCTGGCAAGGACTCTTCAGCACCTCTCTGACAACTGCCTGTCACTCTCTCAACGCATTCTCGAAGTTCATCAAGGTCAGAGGCTTACAGCTTTGGACTTTGATTCATTCAAAGAGAAGATGACTGCCAGTATCGGAAGCCTTCAGCGAGGCATCAACGATCTGTTTTCTCAACAAGCCTCTTATAAGCAGTCTGAGAAAAGAGCAGATCGAACTAGCCACTGAAGTCAGAGCATCTGTTGCCAATTCCCTCCGCGCTCAAGACGTTCGTCTTGACGCTATCAGTGCGCAGCTAGCACAAGTTGTTGACTTTCTTCAAGAGATTGCTGCTGACAAAAAGGGGGAAAAGAAGAAAGACTTCAGGCCGCCTCCGTCTCAGTCTTCTAGAAAATAAAATTTCAGACTGTCTGTATTTAGGATTTTTGGTGATCAATAAAAATCCTCTTTCGATTAAGTCCGTGTTCATTTATTTTGAACTACAATATAAGGCTTAATAATAAAAAGCTTAATCGATCCAACTTAATGATGTTCATTTATTTTGAACAAGAAAGAGTAATCGATCCGAAAGTTTTCGCTTCAGAGTTCTTATCAGACTGGTTAAAAAGACTTAGAAGCTAGGTTTTGTCATCATCAAAAAGGGGGAATTTGTCAGTCCCGGATCTTATCGATGAGATTTTAAAGATGACAAAACATATCAGACCGGATCGAGTGAAATCAGACTGACCAGAACGATCGCCCAAAACAGATCAAGCTGATAAGATGACAAAGCATATCAGACCGGATCGAGGGTAATCAGACTGACCAGATCAATAGCTCAAAACAGAACAAGCTGATAAGGCATATTATATATCAGACCGGATCGATGGATTTCAGACTGACCAGATCGATGCTTCAGATCGATCTCAATCTTTATCAGATCAGAGCAGCTTAGGATACATACAGAATGGCTCCTCAGTCCGAATCATCAACGGCTATTTATTGTAGCATTTAATGTTGTAATTAATGCTACAAAGGACCAAGGACTGAAGATTGCCATAAAAGGTAAGAAGACAAAGAGTAGCTTACCTGACAGTCGCTGAAAGTATGAACCAGAACGGCAAGGATCCTGAAGAAGAAGACTGAAGCCTACTCAGAGTTTAAGCAGAGTCAAAGTTGCACATTAAGGGAAATAATGTCGTTGGTACCTTCAACTATAAAAGGATGCAACAAAAGGAACTTACGGACTCTGGCTACCGACTCTCGCTGATCAATTGAAAAACACATAAGAAAGCAAAAACAACACAAGCTTACAAGCTCAGAAGCTCTCGAGCTGAAATCATTCTTAAGCACGTTTACTTTGTAACATTTGATCATTTAGGATCACTGTGCGCATCTTGTGTTTTCTGTGTTGAAAATAGAAGTGAGAAACATATTGTAACTGTCAGACAAAGTGTGTCTGAGCAGATTGAGTGACTAGGAGTTTCAGATTGGTAGTGAGGTAAATCCAGTCTGAATCGGGTTTGTACAACAGGATTGTATAAATCAAAGTCTTCTAGTATAAACCTTCCTTAATTGGAAGAATGGGAGACGTAGAAGGATTACACCACCTTCGAACTTCCAGAAACATATCCTGTGTATCTTATTTCTGTACTCGTTCTTTCTCACTAGCCATCGAGCCGTTCTTACATACAAGAACAGACCGTTCCGCACTTATATTTTCAGTGGTCTGTTCTGTACAAGAATTGATTAAGAAACAGATTTCTTTCACTAATCCGAAAGAAATCACGAAGGATTAATTTTTAGAAGGAGTGTTCATTCAACCCCCCTCTAAACACTCCGGACCGATCCTAACATAAAGCATATACTCAACATGAGCATACCCCTCATGGCATCAACCTCATTAACATGAATGTGTACTCATATGATTCCAACAAGCATATAATGTAATCTCAACATAGAGAAGCAATATCACATCATTCAGTATTCATACTCGTACGTCAACACGTACCTGTTGTGATGTACAACATATATAAGTGTAGGCGTCAATGAGTAACGGTCTCTCCGTCCTGTCCCCTGTGATGGTGCTACATGAATATCAACAATATAATGTCATAAAGCATGTCATTAGACAACTACCAAAAAAATACTACATTCAATCCCAGGGATCGATCGCTCCAACCAATTCACCCTAGCGATCGATCGGTAAAAACACTAGCGATCGATCGGTATTAAATCTAAATTTCATACCATACTTGCTTTATCACATATGAACATCATTTCATTATTCCCAATTATGTTTTAGTCATTGCCATAACACGTCCGTTCTTTTCATTTTATCATTCATACTCGGTTCAACCCGAACCTGAGTCCACTTCATACCGAAATTATTTCATAATTATCCAATAACCAGATAACATATATGTGTCATATCAAGGCATTACAAATCACATATATCTTTTCCAAGTCAAGTTCATAACTATTACATTTCGCCTCAAAGTGTAATCATCAAATAGGTTCTAGGGTAACTCTAAGATGCTCAAAACAAATCATCAAGTTCAGAACAATTGTCACTATTCAACATGCAATCCACAAGATCATGACTCAGTAATGCTCAAAATATTCCTCAATCTTAACATATTAACTCAAACAGGGTATTCACATACAAGTTCAATAGTTTTCAAGGTTCAAGTCGACATGCGAAATGAGGACAATATCATCATGGAATCGTATTCACTACTATAATTCATTCATTTCTCAAATTATGAACTCATTTACAAGAAAGCTTTTGTTGGTGCTCAAGAAACGACAATGATTCTACCATAATTATCTCGTAATATAAAAGACGGTAACAACATACAACAGTGATAATCTACCCCCCTTTTAAATTTTGCATTGTACTCAATGTACTAAGCATGTAAAATAAAACAAGCAAACACATGTGATGACGACCGTTAGTGAGCGTCTTCCTTCTCCTCTTCAGCTAGTGGGAAGATGGTTAGGAAACATGAACAGTTCACATTGAGTCGCTTACCAAAAATCAAAAACAAAATTAAAAACAACCACTGAATTCAAAAAAGAAGATAATGGAAAGAAGAAGTTCTTAATTTATAATCTCAAGCAGGACTTTTTACCAATTCAGCTCACAGATCAAGACGGACAGTGGTGCATGGATTTGCATGTCCGCTTGGTAGTGCCTCAAACACTTTCCTTTCACCGTGAGTCTGCCTCCCTTACGGTTACTTACCTTGATTTTGTTGGACGGTGATTTATCAACCACCTTGAATTGTCCATTCCACTGGGAGTCCTCCTTTCTTGGAAACAAGCATTGCTTGAATTTATTCACTAGAAGCAAGTCCCCTCACAGAATTTACCACCTTGTGAATGGATTTTTGGAGTAACCGTCTTTTTTCTCTTTCTTCTTGCTATGGTTTTTGGCCACTAAATCCGCAGGGCAGCTTCTCATGTCCTCTTTGCTTTTCACCTGCACCACATCAACAGATAATGGATCAATAGTATTAACTTTAAAGAACGTGTGTTTGTTGTGTGGGTGTGTCAAAGTTTGAAACATGTTAAATGTAATTTGATCATCTCCTACACAGAGGATCAACTTCCCCTCTTGAACGTCGATTAGTGATCTTCCCATTGCTAGGAAGAGTCTTCCTAAGATTAGTGGCATGCCCATGTCTTCCTTCATGCCCAACACAAGGAAATCCACCGGGATGATAAATTTGTCAACCTTGAGTGGTACGTCCTCGATGATCTCCTGTGGATATGTGATGGTCTTGTCCGCCATTTGCAAGGTAACCCTTGTAGGCTTAAGTCCCCCAACTTTAACTTCCTATAAATAGATAGAGGTATTAAATTTACACTTGCACCCAAATCACACAATGATTTTATTAAATGAAATAGATCATATAGTGCAAGGTATCATAAAACTCCATGGATCCTTTAACTTTGAAAGTGAATTGCTTTGAATGATAGTAGAACACTCCTCAATTAAATTAATCGTCTTATTTGATACTATCTCCTTCAAAAACTTAGAATAATTTGGCATTTGTCGTATAGCACCAATAAAAGGCATATCAATATGGAGATTTTTAATCAAATCAAGGAACTTAGCAAATTTAGCATCTATTTTTGCTCTTTTATATGCATCGGGAAATGGGAGTGGGATATGTACCTTAGCAGGTGGTGTGATGAGCGTAGTGGTCTCAATAAACTTATCTCTGTCACGTGTTTGATCCCTCTTCTTCTCAGCCAGCTCATCCTCATGCTCATCATTCTTGCTAATATTCTTCTCAGCAACTTCCTCTACGCTCCTCTCTGTTATGGCATTGACTTGTTCCCTTGGATTTTCTCAGTGTCACTGGGCAATGTTCCTTGAGCTCGTCTAGCTAGAATGGTCGCTAATTGCCCTACTTGAGTCTCTAAGTTCTTTATCGACGCATCTTGGTTTTGCATCCTCATCTCAATCGATGTGATTAATTTGTTCATCAATTCCTCCAAACTCAGTTTTGGTGCATATCGGTGGTTGTCATGGGTTCAACACATTTTGTTGTTGCCCATGATAGGTTCGGATGATTCATCAACCCCGGATTGTATGTATTTGAGTAGGGGTTATTGGGTGGTGGCATGTTTCCTACATAGTTAGCACACTCATTGTTTTGAATAAAAGGTTTACCTGTCTGGCATTCCGTGCTTGGATGACTGCCTCCACATAAGTCACAAGTGATGGCTTGAATTTGCATCGCTGTCATAGTTGACAACGATGGTGAAACATTAAAATGATAATAAGAGTATCGTGGGTTTGAAGTCACTCAATATTGTGGAAGACAGAATTATTGTGAAAGATAAGTCATACTTAAAAGATATAATTTGGAAGACAATTATATTTGGAAGGCAGAATCAATTGTGGAAGGCAAGAAGTCGTGGTTGATTTAGCTCCGAATGTCTGCTCTGAACTTGCATATATTGTGAATGCATCCGGATTTACCTGGAGGCTGAATTTGAGGGAATGTCGTCCTCTCCAAGGATTAATCATGCGAAGCTTGAACACATTAGTTTATTTATAAGTAAAAAAAATAAAAGATAACCACAATGTTACAAAGTTAAACTTGTAACGAATATAATAATTAAATAACTATTTTACTTTTTGAAGATAAAACATTATAAAAATTGTTGGGGAGCAATAATTGCTCCTTCTAAAAGAGTGATCAACACGTGACATTTGTGTTGATACACAATTTAAAAGATTTGAGTTGCACTATTACCATCAGTTATAGATTTTGGTAATGTCAAACACTTTGATCCTACAGTTGGCAGAATCAATGTCACATGTTCGATTCGCATGGATTGGAAGAAATACAAATATTGAGAGATGATTGTTGGAGATAATCTTCCATGGTAGAAGAACGATCAACATGTGTTATTTGGGATGTTGTACAGCTTAAAAGATTTGAGTTGTATCGTTAATACAAACTACAATATTTGGTAAAACATCAAACACTTGATCCTATAAAGATACATAGAGATGGAATTAAGTAAATATATTTTAACTTGAAATCAGATTATTATTAACAAGAAATGTATTAAGGTTGACTACTCGCCCTTCATTGGATTTAACCAAACCATTCCGAATTTTGATTCATAGCCCTTCCTTTCATCCTCAACTTGTTTTGGAATAGTATTTGACTATTTGTCTACACTTATTAAGCATTCTAGGTTTTGATTCAGTCTGCAATACTCTAGGATACATAATACATATAATTCATTAAAGGGTTGTGGTTCCATGCAAGAGCCGACCCAAGCCGAGCCGATGCACATGCCGGTATAGTGGAACAAAATCTCTAAAATTCTAGTGGCCTGAAGGAAAGTCATTTTTGTAAACAAGGATTGATATGATGAGAACCAAGAGAGAGATAATAAAGTATTCTTAATTTGTACAAAAAATATAGAAAGAGATGGTCTAGCTTATTAAAAAAAATGGACCACGATTAACAATTTGTGAAGTATAGATAAGAAAAGCCACAGTGAAGTTGTGTGGGGACAAGAATTTGACTGAAATCGAATGAAAGAATTTTTCTTTTCATAAAATAATATTATATTAAATCGAAGTGCAATTACAAGGAACAATAAACCCAAATAGTAGAGGGATAACATGACAAACATAAAATACCGACATAATCTATTGCCGAGTAGGGTCACACAAAAAGCCAAAGTAAGTAGTCAGCGAAGACAAACCAAGTCCCATCAAACCATTCCTCCCAGGGTATGGGCATGCTAGCAAACTGTCTTCCAACAAATCTGAAGGAACAAAGATGGAAAAACGAACCGTATTAACTGATAAAGGGCAAACAACCGCGCAAGCGCTCACATCCAAAACCCTGGCCAAGCAACAACAACCCAAACACCACATAGAATGGCGCACGAGACCTAGAACTCCGGTTGATACCAGAAGCCGCCACCAACCAAAAATCATGGTTGACCGGATCAGAGCAAGTTTTTCATCCCTAAACCAAAACAAGCTAACAAAGTCCCAGCACACCAGTATGAAAATATAATAGATAGAGAGATAGTATAAACAAAAGGGGAAATAGCAAACAAAAGTTGGTGTTGAGCAAAAGAACATCCTTAGAACTCCCAAGCTGCAAACATGCAGAACCCACACGAAAAAAGAGGTTCCGAAATAGCCGTTGAAATTTTTTAGACGGACGGTGCGCCCAAATCCAACCAAATGTTGGAGAATGAAGTGAACCAACACTTGAGTTGAAGAAAGGAGGAAAAAGCCCATTGAAATCTGAAGGAAAACCATGATCGAACAAGACCAGTGGGACAGAGGAGAAAACAAAAACTTCACAAGGAATGTGGACTCTTACAACGAGAGAAACTTATTTAGTATGACAAATTAGTGGATGTTTAAAAATTTCAAAGACTTGAGTTGTTTGATCCCTAAACAAAGAGAAAGCATAGCTCACAAAATGAAGTGAATCTTTTTTTAAAGAGCCTATATTTTGTTATTCATAATAATTTAAATACTCACAACAGTGATCCTTGACACAACGATGAAGCTGATGCCATATGACATAGACATCCCCGGTTCAAGTTTTTATAGTGTAAGGACAAGGCTGCATATACTAGAGCCAAAATGGCACAACCATTTCCAGAACCCCGCGTATAGCGAGATTTTCGTTGTATGCCCTTTTTATAATAATTTAAATACTCACGGTTTCTTTAAGTGGGACTAATGACTTTTGCCCTGAAGAATTCACAGACGGAATATTAATGAAATCTCTCTTTTATATCACGCTTCTAAACAAAATGTAAAGAAATTTATGTCAATGTATAGAAAAGGTAGATTCAGGGGTAAATAATTTGTTTTAGTAAATGCACTTTATCAGTACAATCTCACACTTTAAATACTTAACACATTAGATCATTTTGGCTTCTCGCATTTGTAATTAACATTCGTTGAAAAAACCTGCAAAAATATAAATTAAATTACCTGACGACCAAAAAAAAAAAAAAGCATCAAACATCTTCTTGCACTCCACCATGTATTTGCATGATCCAAATATGACATGGAGTTCCCTCAGTTCTGGAATTATATAGTTAACTGGATGGCCAACTGCTGCTCAGTGTGTGATCCAAATATGACATGGAGTTCCCTCAGGTCTGGAATTATATAGTTAACTGGATGGCCAACTGCTGCTCAGTGTGACACTTTTGAATCCGATATAACCAGCAATGACGAGAGCTAAAACAGCAAAACTATGAAATTACTAATCATCGAATGAAAATGTTATCGGGCAAAGCAGAGTTTATCCTATAGATCTGGTGTAAGAATTAAGGGAAGATGAGAACATTGCATGAGATGAATCTCAGTCAGTAACTTGTAATGAAAAATAACATGGCAGTAATATTTTCATCAGATTTTTGCAGAATCGCATCCAATCCCAACATCCAGTGATTACACAAGACGAGAATTGTGGGGCAGAAACCTCAATCATGCTGATCAAATAAAATGCAAATCAGAAATAGCTTCTAACATGAGTTTTAAAACTGATTGTAGGCAATTTAAACCACTCATATATTTTATTATGAGCCAAGCTAAAGAATTCATATGGATCAACAAGTTGGAATGTACCTTAGTTCCAGCCACAATGGTGCCATTCAGGGGATGAGAGGCGCATGCAGTAATACCTTCAGAGAGTGACAAAAATCTGTTCTGTGTATGCCAACCGCTTGTTTCAGTTTTGCTTGAATCATCCCAACTAGCACCAGTGACCAAACTTCAAATTAGTTGTATTTATCATTCTTTCTTTCATTGCTAGTTAAAACAAAAAAAAAAGGGAATCCACTCAAACACACACCTACTCAGCCACACCTGAACAGGGTTAGCAAAAGTTTCCCGAAATAGCAGATAGGGTCAGAAACGAATGGATAAAAACGTTCAAATCCAGAAATGGGTTAGGCAGTTTAATATGTTAAATAAATACGTGGAGAGCTATTTCACCTCAGGTACCAAGTGATACACTGCCAAATTAAACAAGTGATGCAGTAGTAGTCCTAAAGTAACAGCTGCAATTTTAAGTGTTTGGGAGTTCCTTACTTGTAATCCACATGACAAGGAGAGGTACAATCTGGATAGAAATCCAAAAGGTAAAGGCCATTACTGGACGACGATCCCACTACGTAGATCTGCAAACATGGTCAACAAGTAAGTTACAAAAATGACAAGATGGTATAGCTGCATTCTAACATTATTAGAAGTCACTCAAGATCATAAGACTGAAATCCGTAAATCTTTCATAGCAGGTGAATGAGATGACTGCATATCAAGAACAAGAGATACTCAGCTCGCACTTTCATACCACTGAATAAGCTAGAATATGGTAATGCAATAGATAGACAAGTCCAAAACATTTTTGTAAATATCTCTCCGACTCTCTCAATGTTTTTTTCATTCTCCACGGAAGTACATCATTACTCTTCTCAAAAATCAACAGCAACAAGTCGTACTGCAGTCAAACAAACTTAAGAGATTGCTTAAATGACTTACTGAGTTTATTGGAAGCCAGCACGGTCTTCTTAAGTATGAGACATTGATCAAACCATCGGAATCATCCCTATAAGTTGACACCAGCAAGGGGGTAAACATTCAGGAAGCTTCATGCAAAAGAAAGTTTCAAGATCATATTGTACTTACAGCCAAGGTGGTGGAGGACAATGAATATGTGTCACTTGTAGCTTGTTAGCATCTAGAACACCTGACCTGGAAGAAATTATAACAGCGATAAGCATAGACTCCAAATTGGACCAGCAAGATATTCAGCACGGAAGACTCTGAGAATAGGGTAAGATGTTGGTTGAAGGCGGAAAACAGCTCTTAACAAATGATAACAAAGGCAAATTCGTTCCAGCCGTTAGTAGACTTAAGCCAACTCGGAAACATAAAAAGCAGTATGCGGTTTGTTTGCAAACATACCAACCATCATCAAGATGAAATGCCAATTGGTAAGGGCAAGATGGATCAAAATCAATTGAGTGTATTTCCTTTGAAACAATATTTGATTGAGCCTGCATATAATTGATAAATGGAGTCACATTTAGCCAATGCATCTAAAAAGATGTGTAGTGCCGAACACTTGAGCAGAAAAGAAGTGTGGATAATTACAAACATCCATATAGTATGGAGTACCATGATTGATTGTAACTTTAAAACATGGAGAATATTTTGGCTGAACCCACAGGACAATAAACAAATGCCTCATGTAAGATTTCTTCCAAGAATAGCACATAAAATGGTGGTCCAAAATATCATATGCCTGTTTCCCGAAGAAAATTACTGAGGTAAATGCCGCTTCCGGGTTGTTAAAGTTGCAATAGAAACATAACCAAGCATGTGCTCGAGCACATAGTAGAGTAGGTGAATCAGCAATTGATATGGATTTCATACCTTTAAGGAAGGTATTTTATCCAGCTCGTGTGATAGCTTCACCACAATAAGAGGAGAACAATATCCCTAGATAAGCAAAGCATCTGTTATGGCTAACTGGTTATCAACCAGTCAAGAAAGATTTCTTCTTAAGAAATGTGTGGGTTGTGCTTTTTTTTTGACAATATAATGGAGACTGTATCCATGACAAAGCTAAAATAAAAGGTCCTGTGAGCCGAATCAGTAGGCATAAACTAGAAGTGCAGATACCTCTTTATGATTACTGAAAGCAGTTGATGATCGTCCTCCACGAAGATCCCACATATATATAATTCCCTGCTTGCTAGCTCCATATATAATCTATAGGCTCAACAAAAGAAAGGGCTAGAGTCCATTGCTGAAAGTGAGTAATGAAATAATGGTTATTTTGGCCTCATCAGTTTTGATTAAAATCTGACCTCATTATCCCCACTTAACTTAATACTATTAAGTGTGCCAGATGAATTGGTTGAGAGTTCCAAACAGGGAAGATCACTAGCTCTTCTATCCCACACATTGATTAATCCATTGGTATCAGAAGCAAGCAATCTATTGAGGAATATCATCACGAAGCAGCCATGAGAAAACGGAAGACTTGGTCAGCATAAACAATTTATAAGAAAGTAAGCATCAAAACACACATCAACTTAAATTTGTTGTTCTAAATTATCTTTTTCTCCGAGAACCATTTATTCAAAACTGTGTCACATCAGTAACCTACTCTCTTTCTCTCCAAAGATGACTTGCCCCTTTCCTTTCCTCTTTTCTAAAGAAACACTTGACTTGCTTACATCATAAAAAATCATGGAGAAGACGATGCCTCTCACTGATAAGAATTTAAAAATGTCGAAGTAAGAGTTCTTGTAGTTTCAAACCTTGAGTTGTCATCAGGAGAAAAAGCTATGTCTGAGAAACCTCTGTGAGCATTAATCCCATGAACAGTGATATTGGGTCTCTTTCTTAGCACCTGCATCAAAAAGCACAAAGAAAAGGAGTTTAGTTAAGTGAAGCAATTACCTTAATACAAGGGCAGAGTAATCACAGCTATAATAAGATTTTAGTGACCTCTGACTTCAGTTGACTGACACCACCTCTCAACAAATTACATGCATGTTCTTTGTCAAGCTTACCAACGAACACCTTTCAGAAATTAAGTGCAAGATGCAAGAGTACTTACAATATTAAAAGCATAGCTCTCGATATTCACCAGTAAAAGAGACAAGGATTTAACTCATATAGAGTTACAAAACATGCGAGCGAAGAACATTGCATACTGTCACTTGGCCATTTATATTTTGTTGTCCAAAACATGTACATGGACCCTAAAAATAGTCAGAAATCACTACACAGTTGATAAATCGCACATGAACTACCAGGATACCATTTTGTTTTGTAAAAACATTCGAGATAAAATAACTGAGAATAGAAGGAAACCAAACTGCTTCTGTGTGTGTACCATATCATTTACAAAAGGAAATGAGGAATAGAAATTGAATGAATTGCGTGAGGGCATGTCTGTTATCATGAGCCCATTACAGAGATATAAGGTATTAGATAATTTTTTTATTTGAATCCATGATTTCCTTTTCCTTATGATCGCTGCTTAGGGGATATAAAGTAGATCAGCCTTCAACAGGAAACCATTCCTCTATCATTTTCATTAGTTTTTTTATGCACATTTGTTTTTCGATTTAACAAGTACTTGTGCCTCATCAGTGAGATTCTCAGTATAAAAAGCAAGGTAGGTCTTTAGTAAAGATTAAGACTGCAGGAAGCTGATTGAATAAAGCAGAAAAATGCTCACCTCAACCGGTTCAGAGGAGACATACCCAATATCATAAACATGGACTTCACTGCTTTTCGTTGATGTGCAGGCAATCTGTGAGGTAAGAGAAAAGAGGTAAGAAAAGAAGCGTGAAGAAACAAGTTACAGAAAATTGACAATGGCATCATAAGCAAATAAGGCATCTCAAAAAAACTTGCTGCATTTTGCTTATCTTCAAGCATATGCTCCTTGTCTGTGCCAACTAAGTTTAAAATAAGACCTCATCTTGGTTAGCAGCATTCCAACGGATGACATCAAGTTGTTGAGATGTAGATACATGCAGCAGCTGTTTAGCTTCATCTTCTTTCACATCTAAGGCTTTTTTTAGGCATCAAAAGAACTATATGAGGACATTTTGAGTTCGAGGGGTACCATGCAGAAAGATAATCAAGTCAGGAAAATTTTATATAAAGAAATTGCTAACACAGATCCATGTTTCCAATATTTACCCAGAGATCAATATCTAATCTTTGAAAGTAAATTGCAAAAACCACCCTCTTCTAAAAATCAGCTGACACTCACCTATGAACTATCTATGCGTTAAGGATCCCATTAATTTTTAAATTTGTAATTGAAACCCTGTGAAAAAGTAACAAGTTAAAATAGAAATGAGGAAGGATTTTAATTTCATATTTACAAATCATTACATTTACAACCACATTTTATAGATAGAATAAAGGGACTCAGATCCCTTATTTTAGGACTAATAATTCTACCTAATAACTCCAGTACACAATCAGCACACAATGGTGTCTTATCATGTGGGTTGCTTTTGACTTAAACATAGGTATTAAATTCAGACTAATAATGCATATTAATAATATATTCAACACTCCCCCTTAAGCTAGAGCGAAGATATCAACAAGGCTCAATTGATGAAGAGAAGACTTAAGTTGCATTTGTCCAACAGCTTTAGTGAATACTTCTGCAGTCTGAGCTGAGGAGGGAACAAAACTAGGAGCAATTATACCAGAACGAACTTTTTCTCTGATAAAATGAATGTCCACTTCTATATGCTCTGTGCGTTCATGAAAAACTTAATCAGAAGCAAGCATGATGACTGACTTATTATAGCAACACAATGCAGAGGATTGAGTGACAGGGAATCCAAGTTCTGATAGAAGAAAACGAAGGCAAATAATCTCACAAGCACCCTGAGTCATTGCTCTAGCTTCAGCATACAAGCGAGAAACAACCGCTTGTTTCTTACTTTTCCATGATTAAGATGGTTTCCTAGTAAGGTACAAATACCAGACGTGGATCGATGATCACTCTTCAACCCTGCATAATCAGCATATGTGAAGAAAGAAAGGTTAGTTTGTCTTCCTATCTGAAAGAATAACCCAAACACCCAAACCCGGTGACGTTTTGAGATGTCAAAGAATATGATGGACTGCATCAAGATGAGATGAGACGTATATGGAGTATGCATAAATTGACTCACAACACTAACAGCAAAAGCAATATCCGGTCTTATGTTGGTTAGATAAGTGAGACGTCCAACCAATCGTTGATAAGCAGAAGCATCTGGTAGTGGATCACCACTTTGCGGTACAAGCTTGATATTAGGGTCCATTGGAGTCGATGCTTGAGTCGATGCTGGTCGAGATCCTAGGATGCCTATATCTTGTAACAAATCCAGTACATATTTTCGTTGAGAAAGGGATATGTACCTCAATTCCAAGAAAGTACTTCAATAGTCCCAAGTTTTTAATATCAAAGCATTTTCCAAGATCCCTCTTCACATCCGTAATTCCAGATACGTCATTTCCAGTAATGATAATATCGTCTACACAAACTAACAGGATAATGCATTGATTACTCGTGTTACGATGAATGAAGCATGTACGATCAGAATGGCACTGAACAAATCCCATATCAGAAATGACTTTAATGAATCTACCAAATCATGCTCGTGGAGACTGTTTGAAGCCATAACTAGATTTTTTGAGTAGACAAACCTTACCACAATACTCCCCCTCAGCCCGAAATCCAGGAGGCGGATCCATGTAAATTGTTTCCTGCAAAGGCCCATTTACAAATGCATTTTTGACATCTAACTGGTGGAGATCCCAAGAATGAGATGAAGTTAGTGAGATAAGAACCCGGATAGTGGTTAGTTTGGCAACAGGATAAAAAGTGGCATTGAAGTCCTTGCCCGGTATGTGAGTGAAACCTTTAGCAACAAGACGTGCTTTATATCGACTAATTGACCCGTCAGCGAGAAATTTGACATTAAAAAACCATCTGCAGCCCACAGTTTGTCCTCCTGAGGTAAGGAAACAAGATACCAGTAATGATTTGACTATCCACTTAGGACTCTAAAGAGCTTCTGATATTGTTCAAGGAATACGAACTGAGCCAACCTGAGTAAGAAAAGTGTGCTACGAGTCTGAAAGACCCTTAAGAAATGTACTGTGAAATAGGGTGTGCATTATTTGGGAATCCATATGTTTGAGGAGGAATACGGGTACGAGAGGGATTACGGGGAGGAGAAAGCATATCAGTAAGAGGTGAAGAAACAATACCTGATTCCAAAGAAGTATCTGCCAAGGGATGATGAGGCGAATGTCGACGACTGTACACCTGTCGAAAAGGATATGTGGCTCAGAGTGGATATATAGATTGGGCTGCAAGGGAGGAGAGGATATCTCGGGAGGACTAGCACCTGGATTTGAACGAGGAAGAGGTGATCCTTGATTCTGAAAAAGGGGATTGGAAGAGGTTATATTATCAGGTACACTAGAATAATACGGAATATCCTCAATAAAGGTGACATCAAAGGTATGATACATGTGACGGGTGGCAGGATCATAACACCTATATCCCTTGGATTGTGTAGAATATCCGAGGAAGATACAACGGATAGCTTTATCATCCAATTTTGTACGATGGGGATTTTTACTTTGGACAAAGCATGTGCACCCAAATACACTAGGATGAATGCGAAACAAAGTTCTATCGGGTTGAAGAAGTTGCATAGGTGCCTGACCTTTAAGGATACAACTCGGAATACGATTCAAGAGATAGGTAGCAGTTAGGACCGCCATATGCCAGGAGACAACAAAAAATGGCCATAAGAGACCGATTTTTTCCTTCGGCAACATCATTTTGCTCAAGAGTGTACGGACATGTGAGCTGTTGTAAAATTCACTGATTTTAAGAGTGGGTCGAAGTGCATCCGTAACGTATTCTCCGCCATTGTCCAACCGAAGAACAGTATTAAACTGAGTTTTGATCATTTGAAGGAATTGTGAGACCAGGGAAGAAACTTCTTACTTATGTTTCATGAGGTAAAGCCAGGTGCATCGTGTATGATCATCTATAAAGGTGACATAATATCGATGTCCAGAAAGAACGGTGATAGGAGACGAACCCAAAACATCAGTGTGAATAATATCAAAAGGAGTATGAGAACGGTGCATTCGAGGAATATAGCTTGTACGAACATGTTTAGATAACTCACAAGTAACACAACGAAATTGGAATTTTTGGCAAGCTTTCTTGATTACTGGGAAACAAAATACATGGATATTTGAAATTGACATGTCCTAAACGTGCATGCCATACATGTAATGTTGGTAAGGAAATTACAGAAGATTTGGGACAAAAAGACCCCAAAAATACGGACTATGTGGTCTGCGGACTAGATGAGACAGATAAACATTCGCCAGAAGGATCCCAAAGTAATAATGTCCGTTTCGCTCATATCCCTTGCCAAAAATCTTATTCGAAATCTGGTCCTGAAAAGGCAACCATTACAAGTAAAAATTACAATACAATTTAGATCTTTAGCAAGATAACTAACAAAAAGAAGATCATATGATAGATTGGGTACATGATAAACTGATGAGAGAGTAATATGTGATGACGGGACAATATCACCTTTACTCCTAATATTCTAAGTAGATTCATCAGCAAGACAAACAGAGCGATTGACTGGTGTCAAAGAGGAAGAAAAGTTCGACTCACCCGTAAAATGATCATTAGCTCCAAAATCCATGTTAGGCTACTGATATTTGGGTATTGACTTGTAGAGCAAAAATGATCATTAGCTCCAAAATCCATGTTAGGCTACTGACATTTGGGTAATGACTTGTAGAGCAAAAACAGCAAGTAATAATCGAGTAACAGAACACTGAAATCGAGGAAATGTAATCTGGAAGTTAATTGAAATAAAAGAAACAACAATATCCCAGAGAATAATTCTCTGTTACATGCAAAGCATGTCCCCTAGCTCAGCTAGTATCAAACTCACACAGAAATAACACATAATCCCTATCAAACTACCCTCCCCACATTTTATATCACCCCATTAATTATTCCATGGGCTTGAGCCTAGCTCCACTATATTGGGCCGTTATTGGGTATGCAACAATCCAGTACCCATGCAGAAGGCTTACACTGGGCATTGAGAGCAATGAGAGTACATGAAACAAAAGTGGCAGTGGATGTGTTCGGGTCAGTAGGATGAAGATATGATCCCAGTTGATTCTGAATCATCCGATTGATTTGTTCCTGAAATTAAGTGAAATCTGGATTGGCAGTCCTAACAGGGCTCTCGACAAGTGCAACGGTTGGTCGAGAACTTTTCCCTTTGTTTCTATGATATTTTGCCCGGAGCTCCGGATGGAGCTTAAAACACATATCTATGTTATGACTTGGACTATGGCAATGGGAGCAATAATATTTTCCAAGGAGGACGAGAACCAATGGCAAATGCCATCTGGTCAGGAATAGAATCAGAAATGGGTTTGGTTGTTGGAGCAGCTAACATAATCCTGCGACGACGTTCATCTCCATCAACGGTTGCAAAAGCTTCGTATAACGATAGCATAGGTGATGAGTTTAAAATCTGAGTTCGAAGAGTTTCAAACTCAGGTTTTAAACCCATCAAAAACTGGTACATGTGTTGTTTATCAAGACGTTTTCCAACAAGGGTGGCAGCTTCAGTTGGAAATTCACTAAGTGGTTCGTATTGGCTAATTCTTCCCATCTGGATTATAAGTAACCAAAAAAGTAAGCAACAGAAAGCTAATTGTCTCTTTATCCTCAAAAAAAAAAAAAACCTACTGTACTGTTAAATTTATGGCTAAACTCTCTGTAAAAAAATTAATAGGTTAGAAGCACCTTGTGTCATTGGTTTTAAAAAAAATTACACTGATTTTGCTAAATTAATAAACATAAATATATTTTTATTAGATTCAAGATGTCATTTTCGACTTTGAGTTATTTAGCTGTCAATATTATTTCATGTATAGACGCTTAAAAATACATGTCAACAAAAAATTCAGTAAGAGAGTTTTAGCTCGTCCAGTTTTAATAGAGGTTATCAGCTATAAATTCAACAACAGTATCAGGTTTTAGATTATTAATTTTTCACAGAAGGGTAGCTACAAATTTTATAATACAGGTGTTTTTTAGTTCATTAATTTTCATGGGGATTTTAGCAGACATTGGGGATGGTTTTTACAATTTACTTGATCTTGGATGCACGCAGAAAAATACAGTTTAAAGGTTTTTTTCCCTCCTTCATTAAGTAGCATCAATGAGAAAGAAATATTTTTTAAGGATACTCATTAATAGACATAAGATATTTTTTATTACTATTTTAGATTATGAAAAAAAAAAAATTCTACTTTAATTAATAGGTTAAAGATACGTGTTTTAAGTCATTTTTTATAATATTTTTAAAATCACGGGGAATTCTGCATTTATTTATTTTTCTCTGAGGTTTTTACCTACTTTTCCATAACACGAGGGGGTCAATGGATTTTAGCCCATTTTTAAGTAGATAATTTTTAGTGTTTTTTATGTCCTTAGGTTGGGCTTATTTTATAAAAAGTTACTGAAGCAAAATTGAAACTTGCATCATGGCCAAAACTATTGCCTACCGAATGATCAGATGATACAAAAACAGACACCATAAATCTAAGTGCTAATGATTGGTTACCTGGACTACCGATACTACCAATAGTATCAAAGTCATGCACAGTTAAGCAGCCTGATCTTGTCACTGAAGCTAGATATACTCCCTACGAAAAACCAAAGATTAATAAACATAATTTGTCGTCACATAGCGCAACTAAAAGCTAATAAATATCCAACATACGAGTTCACTGTTACATAATCGGCATGTAAGTAAAAAAGAATATGATTCTGGTATATCAAACTCACTACCTTACTCCTTGTAAGCTTAAACATATTAGTCATGGCATAGTAAGGGTGATTATGCTCTCTTGATTCTGGTCCTTCACATCTTTCCAACGCCAGATAGTCAAGGGCCAAAAGTAATATAATAATAATAATAATAGCACGAAAAATTTGGTTCAGACAGAGATAAATAATCACAATATTTTCCATGTGAAGTGACTGATCATTCTCTCAGTTTTGAGACTATTCAGGTCGATATTAGCTGCGTTTAGACAAGATTTAAAGCATACGTCACCTATATATAGAGTAAATCTTTTGTGGTGAAAAATTTGGAAATATCACTAAACCTTGGTCCTCAAAGGAGAACATGAGTTATCATTTTTCTTTTGAACGAGAGTTATCATTTACTAGACCATAAAATATCAGCCTGTCAAAGCATAAAATGGAAAATCAAGAATCAGTACTTCGGGCGTCCATTATGAATCAGCTACCTGAATTATTTTCTGCATTATGTTTCTAAGATCACATTACAATCTTTCATATAACTTTTGATTGCTTTTATATTAACATAGAAGTTTTTACTTTCCTAGCAAAGTGTTTCCTGCTATCAAGTGACATCAAAAACTTCCCGCAGCTCTTTAACGGTTGTCCTGAGAATTGCATTAACAATGAGATGAAATATTTCATATTTAACTTAACCATAAAAGTATCAGAATGCAGCATAATTCAATAAGGGACATACAAATATCTGAATGCAGCATAATCCAATAAGGGACAACTGATGCACACAACTCGAGTGTATACTACTCAATGAAAAATGCAGCAAGTCACCTTGGAGTCAAATTCAACTGCTGAGATGCCCCACCTGAAAATGAAGTGCAACGAGTGGCAATCATTAGCGCTAGGTATCCAGTAAGATGAACATAATTTAGCCAAAGGAAATAAAATAAATGATACACAAGCACTATTTTCATTTTCTGGAATCAATTTATTGTCTCACAAAATAAAAAAACAAGAACTAACATTCATTGATATTATCTTTCTAGACAACAAAGTTTTCATCCTTTTCACATCTTCATTACTTTTTAACTAAACTTTTAATTATTCTAAAAAAATACTACATTATTATATTATATTATATTATTATTTTTAAAATATGTTTATCCAGCCATCTCTAATATGGTTTGACAACTAAAGTAACAATCACTTTTCTCCAAAGAAAACGCATATAATTATTTTCCCAGATCATACCTTCAAAACATATCCCCATAAGTCAAAAAAAAAAACAAGCATAGATACTTGTTCAAGCGGCAAAGAGAAAAAGAAACACTCTTGGAACACATGAGTAACATGTTCTCTGTAACAAAATTTAAGTTTCATGAGCTCGACCTTTTGATACAAGAGGTTTCTAAACAGTAGCCACCACATGGATGCGTTCCCGCTCAAGAAATATCAGCACATTAAAGAAACACTACTAAACAGGAGAAAAAAACCCATAATAGAGGAAATTCGACCTGCTGGTTGAGCTGGCATTATTGTTCAATCTGGCGTCAATAAACCAATCAATCTGTCAAAACTACCGCTAATCAAAAACCAGCACAGCCCATAGTTTGATACCTAAATACAAATTTTCTGACATCGTTCGTAAAGTCCAATCAAATTATAAAGTTCCATACATGGGTCTGGCACGGTTCACCATCCACGTGATATGTATGAGGAAAAGCTCCAACCTTCCACAAATTCACCCAAAAAAAAGTAAAATAGAAAGAAAATAATCAACTAATCATCCATACACTCTATTATTTCCATAATTCAGTAATCAATCAAAAGGATAAGCAAAAAATAAACTAATACTGACCTCAGAGTAGGATTTAATAATGAGACTAGAAATATAATGACGATAATTTGGCTCGAATCTCCCGTTTAATTCGATCAAACTTCTCTTCCACCGATGCCTACTAAAATCGCGTGTCTTTTCACATATTCGATTTCAAACATGAAAAAAATCATAAATTTGGGAAAACGAATTACCTGTTAAAGGGTCTGGGCCTCTGGCTGAGCGAATTCGCTGGGGCTAGGTATTTTTCCATTAATTTTGAGCAATTTCAACGAGTCTGCTTCTCCTTTCCTTGTTGATTTAAATATTCAGGGAAACGATGACTTTGATTATCCCGCCATAAAGTGAAGCAGAAAACAAAAAAATTTGGGAATGATATAAAAAAAGAAAAAGGAAAACCTTTTAAAAAAAAAAGAAAAAGGAAAACCTTTTAAAAAAAAAAGAAAGAAAACCTTGCTCTATTTATCGTTTATATATTTTATGAATATTAATAAAAATAAAGTTAACATGTCTCATTTCTGTTAATATGAAATATATTAAAAATAAATAATAAGAAAAATAATATAAATAATAAGAGTGATAGTAAAAATGACGGTTTTTGTGATTACGCTTGTATTATTTAAGGGCAACTTACACTAAAATCTACATCTCTACTTTCAACTTTAATATTCCTCCCTACTCAAAATTATTTTAAGATTCCTCCCTAGTTTTGTCTTCTTCACTTTTCTTTATATTTTCATACCATTTTGCCCTTTATTTAAGAAAATATGCTTAACATTATAACACGCACATCCCGCTTCTGTATTACAATAAAATTTTGACAAAACAGTATATACATTTTTTACCATAACGGCACCGGTGGGTTGCAAATCCACCAGTCAGAAAATTACTGCCCCCAAACTGTTTTACAAATGGTTAATCACCATCCAACCTCAGCCCCTCAGGCGAGGTTAGTCCGCAAGTTATCCGACTCCTTCAGAAACCGTACATCACAGCATTAATTCGTTTCTTACATTAAAGCATAGAGTATAACCAAATATAAAAAGATTTTAAAGAAATCTGGGAGATAGAAGTGCAACAGTCTTTATTTTATTCTGGAAATACTTATAATATCTATTAAATTAAAACGTCTCCTTTTGGGAGGAGACGGGCTTGTTTAGACCCTCATATAGATGAGGCTTGACTCAAGAATACATAAAATAAAATACAGAACAATATTACAGACGCTTATGAAAGAAAGAAAAGAAATATTATCAAGCTATGAAAGTTCAAGATTACAAAGCTTTGAAACTACAACTTTTATTTTCAGAAAACTATGGAGAATTTTCGATGTCTTAGCTTCCTGAATGCCTTGGTATTTATAGAACTCTTGAGGTGGATCTAAATCCGGACTTCAAATCTTGTTTATAATCCGTCATTGCATGTGTCTTCTCTCTTGTTTGGTATATTGTGGTCCCTTCGACTTTCGGCCGAAGAGGTTGTTCTACCATTTTGTTTTCTTTTGATAATGATAGTGGTACTCGTCAGAGTCACAGTGAGTCTTGTCTTCCTGTGGTCACTAGAAATTTGGCATTTGCAGTCCGCTTGGGAATCTTCCACATTTGTCTGGTCCTGCTTTGTCGTCTTTTCTGGTCCCTCTTGACAGGGAATCCTTTCGCGAACATTGGTTCTTTCTGCTCTAGGCATCTCGGGCAGATGTAGTCCTGCCATCTTCCAACATGAGCAATGTTGCAGAACTTCCGGCAAGTTTCTTTGGTCGTCGAAATCTTGTTGTCCCACAATATTTGACTCTTCTTTTCAAAGATCTCCTCGGCAACTTTCGTAGTATGGCTTGTCATAGAGTTAACCATGAATGATTTGTTCGCTGTTTTTTGGAAAATTTTGAACGGATACTTGACTTTGTCCATCTCAGTGAAGCAGGCCCATAATCCTCATGCTTGTCTGGTGGTGATGTCATCTTCTGTGAGCGGGGAAACTAGTGTTGTTCCTTCGGGGGTGGCTTTATTTGGTCCATCGCCTTCCAGTTAGACATTTGTAGCTTTATGAATGGAATCTGGGACGAAGGTTTTTTCCTGTAATTTCTGGGGTTGTAGTTAAGAATTTTAGCTCCAGAACATATCCTCGTCCGAATGTATGATTATTTTGCCATGAGTTGTACACCCATTCGTAGATCCATTCCGGTAATTTCATGATTTCCGAAAAACTTAGTGTTGTGGTAAAGACTGAGGCTAGGCAGCCAAAATCAAACCACTCGCGAACACTTTCTGTTTTGACACCAGGATGCATCCACATTCTTGGGTATTTTTGTGACCAATCTGCAATTATTTTTCCAGGTACACCCACTCTTGTGTAGAGTTTCTCCCATGTTTTTTTATATTCCTGCAAAGGGGAAGTTGGGAAAACTTTAATATCGTTGGTATTAACCTTAGATTTGCCCGATGTTGGCCTAAGATTAATTTCTCCCTCTTTAAATGATAGGGTTGATTATTACGCGTATTTTGGCTTTGATTTGTATATATTTTCGTGTAGATTCCGTGAAGATGTTATGATTTTTGGTATTTATTTGATTGTTTCAGGAATCTAGGTGGAATGTAGAAGAATTGAGCTAGAATGAAGAAAACGAGTCAAACCGCGGCAAAAAATGAAGAATCTGAATTCTGGAATAACCTATCGATCGGAACAGGAGGGCGATCGATCGAAGGAGGCAGAAGTTTTGGCCAACAAATAAAAGCGGAGCGCGATCGATCGACATTGGCAGAGAGTTGACAAGGAAAAATGAAGAAAGCTCGATCGATCGATCGACAGCTTAGCCTCGATCGATCGAGCCGAGGCAGAGAAAATCAGGAACGGAAGTTGAAGAAGCTCGATCAATCGAGACATATGCACCAATCGATCGAGACGCAGAATTTTCAGAAAAATAAAGACTTGATTTGGTTTGCTTGTTGGAAACTCTTCCAACCACCCCATCCTCTATAAATTAGGGAAGTAGGGCACGAAATTGAAGGTCATTATTCAGAGCATAATCAGACCATATCATGTTTTTTGAGCCGCCTATCATCTTCCAAGAACAAGAGAAGGTTGAAGAAATCCTTTGAAGTGCAAGGAATGAAGCAAGAGAAGAAGTATCGTCAATGCAAAGATTCGCTCCTACGTTATCGTATTTCTAAACTCTAGTTAATTTGATTTTCAGATTTTATTTGATGTTTATGAGGTTGAGAGACGATTAAACATCTTGTTAATTTGATTTGAATTTAATGGAGTTTATTTTATCAAGTTTTGGGAATTTTGTGCTTGAATCATTGATTTGGTTGTGTTTAAGTGGATTAATTCTTATGTGCATGAATTATAACCTTAATGCTATCAAAGCCTAGCTAACTTTGATTTATTTTGTGAATTATAACTGAGATCGAGAGATAAAGTTACAATACGCTAGAATAATTCATGTTGTATGTTCAAGATTTAGATCGGGAGATTAATTCACATACGTGATCACTTTGAATTGATTCAAAGTTAACGGTTTTTCATTGATTTTTATTCAGTATTAAATTGGTTTAAGTGAACGAGAGTTACTTGTGTCAATTTATTACTAGTTTCAATATAGCTTGAGAAAGTATATTGATTATATTAGGAAATCCGTCAACTTAAGAATTGATTGATTAGTAATTGTTTTCTACAAACAAATCATTGACGATAACACAATTGAACCAACATCGTGATAAATTTCTTGAGCGGAATTCCTTCGTATCTTCAAAGGAGTTGTTTTATTTTTGAGTTTTTAAGTTTTTAGTTAATTAGATAATTAATCATCTTTTTCGTAGGCTAAATATAATTTTGCTAATTTTATTTGGTACTTATACGTTAGTCCCTGTGGGTTCGACATCCTTTCTTTTATATCACTATACTAAAAACTTGACACCGTGCACTTGCGGTATAAAATCGCTACACTGAAGAAATATTGTTTAAAATAATTGCGATCAAGTTTTTGGCGCCGTTGCCGGGGACTATTTGTATAATATCATACGATATTAGTTAATTGTAATTTAGCCATTAATTTTGTTTTTGTATTGTTTGTCACTTTTGACCGTTGGATTTACTACATCGCATTTTCTCCTTTTGGGTTGATTTTTACAGGTAGTCATCTTCTTGGTGCATGCTAACGAATATCAACCCCACACTCGAGCCGTTTGACCCAGAAATCGAGCGTACGTGTCTATGAAAAATAAGGGAAGCTCGAGCAAAGGATGATAACAATCAAGAAGGGGGCGCGAAAATTGAAGCACCGAATCCAAGGTCTATGAAGGATTTTGCTCAACCAGCTTTTCATGGATCACTGTCAAGCATTACAAGGCCAACCATTCAAGCAAACAACTTTGAGATAAAGCCGGCTATAATACAGATGATTCAGCATTCAGTGATGTTTGGGGGAGTAGCCACTGATGACCCGAACACTCACATCTCCAACTTCTTGGAGATTTGTGACACTTTCAAACATAATGGCGTTTCTGACGACGCCATCAGGTTAAGGTTATTTCCCTTTTCATTAAAAGACAAAGCTAAAGCATGGTTGAACTCTTTACCTGCAGGATCTATCACCACTTGGGAGGGGATGACGCAAGCGTTCTTGTCTAAATATTTTCCCCCTTCCAAAACGGCAAAGATGAGAAATGATATCACCACGTTTGGACAATATGATCCTGAAACATTATATGAGGCGTGGGATCGTTTCAAGGACTTGCTTAGGAGATGCCCACATCATGGTCTTCCTATTTGGCTCCAGGTACAAATTTTTTATAACAGGTTTATTTGCATCTAACCGTTCTATGATTGATGCAGCCTCAGGAGGATCCATTATGCGCAAAACACCGGAAGCAGCTTATGAACTCTTGGAAGAGATGGCTTCTAATAGCTATCAATGGCAATCGTAGAGGTATGTGCCAAAGAAACCGAGCGAAGTTCACCAAATTGACGACATCACTGCTCTTTCGGCACAGTTGGAAGCGCTGAACAAAAAGATAGATATCATGAGCATGACAGCGATGCAAGCTCAAGTTATCACTTGTGAATTATGTGGAAGCAATCATCCAAGCACCGAGTGCCAGGCATGTAATCCATTCATTCAGTCTAATGAATCTGCTAACTATGTAGGAAACAGGCAGCCCAACAATCCATACTCCAATACTTACAACCCGGGATGGGGGAATCATCCAAATTTACAATGGTCCAACGTGTTGAACCCACAATAACCACCGGGATATGCACCAAAGCCGAGTATGGAGGAGCTAATGACCAAGTTCATATCATCAACTGAAACTAAGATGCAAAATCAAGAGGCATCTATAAGAACTTGGAAATACAAGTAGGGCAACTTGCAACGTTGATTTCCGGACGAACTCAAGGTACACTACCAATTGATACAGTGATAAATCTAAAGGAGCAAGCGAATGTCATAGCACTAAGGAGTGGAAAAGAGCTAAGGACACAGACGGAAGCAAAAGAAAGTTGTGAAACCACCACTGAAGACAAGAGTAAGACTGAGGAAAAGGTAATCGAAAAAGGTAAAAATTCCAACACCACACCAATCACATACACTGATAAGGTAGTAATTCCTCCCCCATTTCCCGCTGCATTAAAAAGAGCTAAAATGGACGCCGAATTTGGTAAGTTTCTTGAGGTGTTTAAGAAATTGCATATTAATATACCATTTGCTGATGCTCTACTTCAAATGCCTAGGTTATGCTAAGTTTTTGAAGGAAATTCTCTCTACAAGTGAAAGTTGGGCGAATACGAAACGGTAAGCTTAACAGAGGAGTGCTCAGCAATTGTGCAAAACAAAATGCCTCCGAAGTTAAAGGATGGTAGCGTTTATCGTGTAAGCCCAAATTAACCCTTCTTCAGTTAATGACAAAAATATGTAGTAGTGGAAGTAGGGATCGATCTCACAGGGAAGGTAAATTTATTTTGTGCCAAAAGCGAATAGTAAAAAAGGGGTTTTAGGATGAATGATTACTACTAAACAAATTCTATGATTAAACTAATTAACGAGATTAACTAAGATGATTTAAACTTATGAGAGTGAAGCGATTCTTGGTTTCCAGGTAACCGTACTTTTGGAAAATTATCTTTTAGTCATCAAATCAAAACATTCGAATTCTTTCAATTATCTATCGATTGGAAATTCAATTCTACTCATCTTATTCGTAGTCAAAGAGAAAACAGCATTCAATTCAACCCTTACCAAATCTCTAATCACCACTACAACCGTTAATGATTAAATCAATGATAGTTTTCAAAACTAATGAGTTCGATAAATCTAACCAATGAAAACTACAGCCGTTAAAATTGATTACTCAACCGTTTCTCCTAAGAATTCAATAACACCTACAGCCGGTTAATTATTGATCTTAGTTATTTCTTAACAAACTATCGATTATGCAATTGAATATTAGGTGATCGGTCTAATACACAAACACAACAATCATGGAATTCGAAATTTGAGAAACAAATTGAAATTGAAATCTAATTCAACAATCAAACCAAATTCTCATAAAAGATTTGAATCCAAAAGTAGGTATCCCTTCAACCAAGAATCGAAGGGTTTTAGCCTAGCATAATTAAATCTAAAATCAATAAAAATTCAATGGAAAACATTAAATAAATAAAGGAAAAGAAATTACTAATATAAATCACGATTCCGGCTTGTCGATTCCGATTCCGTTCTTCGTTGTTCTTGAAGAAAACTTGAAAACAAATTAATCTCAAAGCTCCAAAATATTCTAAAGTATGAAAAACTATCAAAAACTGCTGCTAATGAGGCTTTTCTTCGAGTTTTAGGGTATGGAAGTGATAAATATGGGATACAATCTTTTAAACATGGTAAAAGACTCAATTTCCAAATTTCCGGACTCTTCGACGATCGATCGCCTTGAATGTGGCGATCGATCGCCTTGAATGTGGCGATCGATCGCTGCATTATTTTTTTTCGGAAAAATCATTGAGGCGATCGATCGCTATAAAGTGGCGATCGATCGCCGAGCTCCAGTAGACTTTGGCGATCGATCGCCACTTCTTCGCGATCGTTCGCTGACTCTTCAAATTTGATGAAAATGTTTCTGTCCATAGGCGATCGATTGCCACTTCCGGGCGATCGATTGCCACTTCCAAAATTACGTTTTTGCCCTTTTCTTGATCAACTTTGAGTCCTTGTCATGTCCATGTCTCTTCTTGGTCTTTACACATCATTTTTAGCTCGTTTTCTTCGATTGTACCTATAATTACACAAATATACGATTAGGTAGCATACATATCAATTTATCTATCAAAACCTATCAAATCGTAGACAATTAAGCACTCAAGATGTGTCTATTTCTAGTCACATCAAACTCCCCCATACTTACTCTTTACTTGACCTCGAGTAAACAAACAAAACTACAATATTTTTGTTGGCTCATAGGTTCATAACAAAGCAACTTGTCCTCACTTTAATGCCTCAACAATTTTAACATGCATAATAATGAACGGCGGTGAAAAGTTAACAGTGGAACAAGTTCAATCCCTAAACATTTCGTACCCAACGAAGTAGTGAACGTGTGTGTGTGGTCATAAACAAGTGTTGTGTACAAATTATAGATCCAAATTATGCAAAGCTATAATAGTTCAAGTCATACACTAACACAAGTATAAGCTCACTTGCACACCCTTCTCCACTATCTTAGCCACTTTGCAAACACAAATCAAGTAGGTCTTTATTAGCTTGTAGTTTGGCCTAGGTATTGGCTTATGAAAGAAAGGATAAGGATATTCAACAAGAGAGTATGATGAAATGCACACTAAAAGCTTCTCTTCTTGTATGAATTTTTCAACTTCGTTCTTTTCCACAAGGTTTATTTCAACACTTTTCTTTTTTTGTGCATTGGCTCCCCTTGGAGTCATATTTTTATCTATTTTTTCAAGGCATCCCTTTTTCTTTCATGCATTCCATTCTTTTGATAATTAAGCTCACAATTATACTTCAATGATTCCCAAGTGCATTTGAATGAAATACATCATACTCCCTTAAAAGGTATGGATTAAAATCAGCATTTAGGCTTAAAGGGTAGGATGATAAGCTAGTCAAGAAATGTTGAATGGGGGTCTTTAGTATGCTTAGCATACTACCATTCTTTTATATTTAAGGCTCAAAATAGGTACTAGAGAATGATTTTGTTTACATGGTAGGCTTGAAAGGCTCAAACGCATCAAAGATTGCCTATATCAGCTTTCATGTTTGCAAGTAGTCTAGACATACGCCTCAAGAGCATGTAGTTAAGTTCTAGCATGTATTAGAGACTTCTTAAGACTATCACAAAGTTCACACAATCTTCACTAAGCTATGCACACTTCACAAGCCATGACAATAATGTGCTCAAAATATTCAACTACTAAGTTAAAGTAAACTTTGCATTAGAGTTCAAAGTGTTCCAAGGTTAACAATTCACCTATGTTCAAAAGCATGCATGATATCAATTAGGTTTCATCATGGGCTAGTGATTCTAAGCATGCGTTCATTACTAACTATGAGCTCAAAATTTTAAATTTTTCGATTTTTTTGTATTTTTGAAATAAGAAAAATAATAACACACCACTAATCCCTCCCCCATACTTAAATCTTACATTGTCCCCAATGTAAGGCAAAAATACAAGAAAAGAGAAAAGTCTAATTATTCTAACTACTCAAGCAAAAATAAAAAAAATAAAAGGGAGAAAAGAAACTAACTCCCCTTGGGTTGCCTCCCAAGCAGCGCCTCTGTTTAATGTCGGTGGCCCGACGCTATCCCCTTCCTCAGTCGAAGGTAGGTGGGTCTTCTAGAGCCACCTTGATGTCTACTCGTCCTCCGTCTTCATCTTGGACACCTTCAAAATAGTGCTTCAATCGGTGACCATTCACTGTGAATGTCTTCGTAGTGTCCAAACTCTGAATCTCAACTGCACCATAGGAAGACACATTAGTAACTACATAAGGACCATGCCACCTGGAACGAAGCTTACCTGGAAATAGACGAAGGCGGGAATGGTAAAGGAGAACTTTCTGACCAACTTCAAAATGCCTCCTAGAGATCATCTTGTCGTGAAAATCCTTTGTCTTCTCCTTGTAACATCTGGCATTTTCTTATGCCTCATTTCGAATCTCCTCGAGCTCTTGCAATTGCAGCTTCCTATGCACTCCACTTTCATCATAGTTCATGTTGAAGTTCTTCACTGCCCAGTACGCTTTGTGCTCCAACTCTACAGGAAGATGACACGGTTTACCAAAAATCAGTCTATAAGGGGACATACCTATCGGGGTCTTGTATGCGGTCCTGTAGGCCCATATTCATCATCAAGTCTCAAGCTCCAATCTTTCCGTGTCGGGTTGACGGTTTTCTCCAATATGGCCTTGATTTCTCGGTTGGAGACCTCGGCTTGGCCATTTGTTTGCGGATGATAGGCAGTGGAGACCTTGTGAGTGACGTGGTATTTCTTGAATAGACTTTCCACTGTCCTATTGCAGAAGTGTGTCCCTCGATCACTGATGATGGCTCGTGGGATTCCAAATCTAGAGAAAAGGTTATGCTTGATAAAATCGGCAACAACCTTGGAATCGTCAGTCCGGGTAGCTATAGCTTCCACCCATTTCGATACATAATCAACAGCAAGCAGTATATAGATATGACCAAAAGACATAGGAAAAGGTCCCATAAAGTCGATGCCCCACACGTCAAAAATTTCAGAAATGAGAATGGGTTGTTGGGGCATCTCCTTTCTTTGGGAGAGATTACCTGTCAGTTGACATTGTGCACAATTCTTGCAGAAAAGATATGAGTCACGAAATAGGGTGGGCCAAAAGAATCCACATTCCAGTACCTTTCTCGACGTCCTCTTTGCTCCAAAATGTCCACCACACGCATATGAGTGGCAGAATGTAAGAATGGCATTTACCTCTGTCTCGGGTATGCATCGTCGAATGATTTGGTCCGCACAGTTCTTCCATAAGTAAGGGTCATCCCAGACGTAGTACTTGGCGTCACTTCTGATCTTGGCTCGTTGGGCCCTAGAGAGTTCATGTGGTAGCACATTAGAAGCTAAAAAATTCACAAGATGAGCGTACCATGGTAAATTGTCGTGTATGGCGAAAAGGTGCTCATCCGGAAACTCCTCTTGCAAACACAGCTCATCGTCCAAATGTGGTAGGCGGCTTAAGTGGTCCGCTACTTTGTTCTCACTGCCCTTCTTATCTTTGATTTGGATGTCGAATTCACTCAAGAGCAAAATCCATCTTATTAACCTTGGTTTTGCCTCCTTCTTCGTCATCAGGTAGCGAAGAGCTGCATGATCAGAATAAACAATCACTTTAGTACCAAGTAAATAAGATCTAAATTTTTCAAGAGCAAAAACAACTGTTAATAGCTCCTTCTCAGTAGTAGAGTAGTTGCGTTGGGCGTCATTCAAGGTTTTGGATGCGTAGTAGATGGCATGTGAAGCATTGCCCTCTTTTTGTCCCAAGACAGCACCAACCGCATAATCACTTGCATCGCACATGATCTCGAAAGGCTTGTTCCAGTCGGGTAGGTTGGATAATAGGGGTAGAAGTCAATGACTTCTTCAGTGTATCAAAAGTGCTCTTGCCTTCGTTAGTCATCTCAAATGGGACATCCTTTTGTAGTAGCTTACACAAAGGTGTAGCTATCTTGGCAAAGTCTTTGATGTACCTCCTGTAAAAACCTGCATGACCAAGAAACGAGCGCACATCCCGAACACAAGTAGGATAAGGTAAAGATTGCATGACATCAATTTTCGCCTTATCGACCTCTATACCATTTGCAGATACAACATGACCTAGCACTATACCTTGTTCAACCATAAAATGACATTTTTCAGAATTTAAAACAAGGTTAGTTTCAATGCACTTTTTCAAAACCAGTGTTAGGCTAGATAAGCAATCCTTGAATGAGTTACCGTAAACAGTAAAATCATCCATGAATACCTCTAAGATATGTTCAATAAACTCGGAAAAGATACTGACCATACACCGTTGAAAAGTAGCTGGGGCATTGCAGAGGCCAAAGGGCATGCGACGGTATGCGAATGTGCCGAACGGACATGTGAAGGTGGTCTTTTCTTGGTCCTCCGGAGCGATTGCAATCTGAAAATAGCCCGAGTAACCGTCAAGAAAACAGTAAAATGAATGGCATGCTAACCTCTCAAGCATTTGATCAATAAAAGGTAGAGGGAAGTGGTCCTTTCGAGTCACAGCGTTGAGCTTCCGGTAGTCAATGCACACGCGCCAGCCATTTTGAATGCGTGTGGGTATAAGTTCATCGTCTTTGTTCTTGATCACAGTAATACCAGGTCTTCTTAGGAACCACTTGTACCGGACTAGCCCATTGGCTATCAGATATAGGATATATCACGCCAACTGATAAGAGCTTCAGAATCTCCTCCTTCACCACATCCATCATGGGTGGGTTCAGCTTCCTTTGTGGTTGACGTGTGGGGCTTCCTCCTTCCTCTAGTAAAATCCGGTGCATGCATGTGGAGGGACTGATTCCCTTTATGTCTGCAATGGTCCAACCTATAGCAGTCTTGTGCTCCTTGAGCACATGAATCAGGTCCTTCTCTTGATCATCCCCCAACTTGCTGGAGATGATCACTGGTAGTGTATTACCTTCACCAAGGAATACGTACTTGAGATGAGTTGGCAGCGGCTTAAGCTCGATTTTTGGTGTCCTGCAAAACAGATGGGGGAATCCTGGTATTAGAAACAGGTAATGATATAAAAGAAACAGTACCTGACTGAGATAGCTCAGGTGTATCATCCAGTGCGTCAACGGTGTGCTTCACTTCGTTCATGAGGGGTGGTGCTTCGTCTTCCTTCTCCATGTCCGTGGTAAGAGTGCTTTCCAGTTCATCTTTCCCTGTATTCTCAAAAACTTCCTGGGACAGGTAATCAATAACATCAACAGAGTACACAGTATCATCATTATTGCAAGGATATTTCATGGCATCATAGATGTTAAATGTAACAATCTCACCATCAAATTCCATAGTGAGGGTACCACTATGCACATCTATCTTAGTCTTAGATGTTTTGAGAAACGGTCTTCCTAACAATATAGGACTACTCTTATCACCATTTTCCATGTCAAGGATATAAAAATCAGCAGGGAAGACTAGTTCATTTACTTGCACCAACACATCTTCAATCAAACCCCTAGGATATGCATTAGATCTATCCGCTAATTGAATTACCACTCCAGTAGGACTCAAGGGACCAAGTTGTAGAGAAGCATATATGGAATATGGCATAACATTAATTGATGCTCCTAGATCTAACATGGCCTTTTTCAAGTCGAGTGGTACCAATGGTGCATGGAATAGAGAACATACCTGGATCCTTACACTTGGCAGGGATTTTCCTCTGTATCACCGCTGAAACGTTTTCACCTAGTTCAACCTTCTGGGGTCCCTTCAATCGATGACTCCTCTTGGCAGTACACAATTCCTTTAGAAACTTCGCATAGCGAGGTACTTGTTGAATGGCATCCAGCAATGGGATGTTTATCTCACATCTTCGGAAGGTCTCATACAAGCCTTTGAGTCCAGCGTCCTTCCTGTTATCTTTCAAAGCTTGGGGAAAAAGGGGGTGGTACTTTATACTCAGAAAAAGAAGGGGGCTTACCTTTTGGTGCCTCGTGTGCTATCCCGGTCTTTCCTCCAACTTCCTTTTCTTTTTCTTCCTCACCTTTTGATGATTCTTTCTCTATCTCATCTGATATCCTCCAATTCCTTCCCACTCCTAGTTGTGACTGCATTGACATTTTCTCTCGGATTCACCACTGTTTGGGATGGTAGTGTGGTTGATCCGGTTGCTTCAACTCTATTAAGTGCAGTGGCTATTTGACCCACTTGGGTATTCAAGGTTTGAATGCTCGATCTTGTTTCCTGTTGAAATTTAGTAACATTGTGAGCAAGATCTTGAATTATAACCTCTAACCTGTCAGTAGTAGAAGGATAATTGGGTTGTTGTTGTGCCCTCTGAAAAGGTGGTCTGTATGGCGGAGGGTGTTGTTGTGGCGCTTGAGGAGGAACGTGATTTATCGATTGCGGTCCATAACTCAAGTTAGGGTGGTCTCTCCATCCTGGATTGTATGTGTTGGAGTAAGGGTCATGTCTTCGTTGGGGCTGTCCCGGAAATCCCCCTGTTGCATGCACTTGCTCAGCTGATGTCTCTTGAAGTGATGGACATGCATCAGTGGTATGACTCATCTCCAAACATATACCACAAGGTTTTACCTTTCCCACATTGCCACCTGACATACCACGCACAAGAAACGTCAAATCTATCAGTTGTTGTTCAAGGCTGGAAACATTTACCTCTCCTTGTTTCCTTTGTGCTGGTTCCTGTCGAAAGTTGCCAAACTGCTGTGAGTTGGCCGCCATGTTGGCTATCAAGCTTCGCGCATCATCCGGTGTTTTATCGACAAAGGCTCCCCCACTCGCAGCATCGACTAAGTTCCTGTCACTAGACAATAACCTTCATAAAAGTATTGAATGAGTAAGTGTGCACTTATCTGGTGTTGTGGACTTACCTGGTGTTGTGGGCAACTTGCACACAACTTTTTGAAGCGTTCCCAATACTCATGCAATGTTTCTCCACTGAATTGTCTAATAGAGTAGATCTCCTTGCGTATGTTAGCCGCTCTTGATGCTGGAAAGTACTTCTCCAAAAATGTCCTTTGGAGGTCCGTCCATGTTGTGATGGATCCTGGTGGCAGGTAGAATAGCCAGTCTTTCGCTGCGTCCTTTAGAGAAAAAGGGAAAGCCCTTAACTTGATCTGATCTTCAGTAATTCCCGTCGGTTTCATAGTGGTGCAAACCACATGAAACTCCATCAGATGCTTGTGGGGATCCTCTCCTGCGAGTCCATGAAAAGAAGGCAACAAATGTATGAGTCCCGATTTAAGTTCAAAACTTACATTAGTTGCGAAAGCAGGAAAAGTTATGCAGAGAGGTTGTTGGTCCAAATCTGGATTGGCCAGTTGGCGTAGACTTTGGTTTGCAGCCATATCGTTCCTTTCCTCCGCTTCTTGTCTCCGAGTATCTCTCCTTCTTTGATGCAGCGTCCTCTCGATTTCTGGATCGTAATATGAATTATCCTTGTAATCAAACGATCCGCATGTACTCATCAACAAACATCAGTAGTAATGCGGGAAAACAAATATCAAAAACGAAATAACAAAAAATCGACACTAATAAATATTGCCTTCCCCGGCAACGGCGCCAAAATTTGGTAGCGTTTATCGTGTACGCCCAAATTAACCATTCTTCAGTTAATGACAAAAATATGTAGTAGTGAAAGTAGGGATCGATCTCACAGGGAAGGTAAATTTATTTTGTGCCAAAAGCGAATAGTAAAAAAGGGGTTTTAGGATGAATGATTACTACTAAACAAATTCTATGATTAAACTAATTAACGAGATTAACTAAGATGATTTAAACTTATGAGTGAAGCGATTCTTGGTTTCCAGGTAACCGTACTTTTGGAAAATTATCTTTTAGTCATCAAATCAAAACATTCGAATTCTTTCAATTATCTATCGATTGGAAATTCAATTCCTACTCATCTTATTCGTAGTCAAAGAGAAAACAGCATTCAATTCAACCCTTACCAAATCTCTAATCACCACTACAGCCGTTAATGATTAAATCAATGATAGTTTTCAAAACTAATGAGTTCGATAAATCTAACCAATGAAAACTACAGCCGTTAAAATTGATTACTCAACCAATTCTCCTAAGAATTCAATAACACCTACAGCCGGTTAATTATTGATCTTAGTTGTTTCTTAACAAACTATCGATTATGCAATTGAATATTAGGTGATCGGTCTAATACACAAACACAACAATCATGGAATTCGAAATTTGAGAAACAAATTGAAATTGAATCTAATTCAACAATCAAACCAAATTCTCATAAAAGATTTGAATCCAAAAGTAGGTATCCCTTCAACCAAGAATCGAAGGGTTTTAGCCTAGCATAATTAAATCTAAAATCAATAAAAATTCAATGGAAAACATTAAATAAATAAAGGAAAAGAAATTACTAATATAAATCACGATTCCGGCTTGTCGATTCCGGTTCCGTTCTTCGTTGTTCTTGAAGAAAACTTGAAAACAAATTAATCTCAAAGCTCCAAAATATTCTAAAGTGTGAAAAACTATCAAAAACTGCTGCTAATGAGGCTTTTCCTTCGAGTTTTAGGGTATGAAAGTGATAAATATGGGATACAATCTTTTAAACATGGTAAAAGACTCAATTTCCAAATTTCCGGACTCTTCGGCGATCGATCGCCTTGAATGTGGCGATCGATCGCTGCATTATTTTTTTTCGGAAAAATCATTGAGGCGATCGATCGCTATAAAGTGGCGATCGATCGCTGAGCTCCAGTAGACTTTGGCGATCGATCGCCACTTCTTCGCGATCGATCGCTGACTCTTCAAATTTGATGAAAATGTTTCTGTCCATAGGCGATCGATTGCCACTTCCAGGCGATCGATTGCCACTTCCAAAATTACGTTTTTGCCCTTTTCTTGATCAACTTTGAGTCCTTGTCATGTCCATGTCTCTTCTTGGTCTTTACACATCATTTTTAGCTCGTTTTCTTCGATTGTACCTGTAATTACACAAATATACGATTAGGTAGCATACATATCAATTTATCTATCAAAACCTACCAAATCGTAGACAATTAAGCACTCAAGATGTGTCTATTTCTAGTCACATCAAAGACCCAGGGAGTTTTACTATACCTTGCACTATAGGATCAGTCTCATTTACTAAATCATTGTGTGATTTTGGTGCGAGTATTAATTTGATCCCTTTTTCCATTTTCAGGAGGTTGGGACTAGGAGAGCCGAAACCCACCAAAGTTTCACTGCAATTGGCGGATAGATCTATCACATATCCCCGAGGAATCATTGAAGACGTGTTAGTCAAAGTAGACAAATTCATCTTCCCAGTTGATTTTCTAGTACTAGATATGGAAGAGGACAGGGAGACACCACTGATTTTGGGCCGACTGTTCCTAGCAACGGGAAAGGCAATTAAAGATGTCCAACCAGGGAAGTTGATCCTCCGTATAGGGGAGGATCAAGTTGTATTTAATGTCTTTAAAGCACTTAAACACCCACACGACGAGCCCATGTGGTTTAGTATTGATATTATTGATGCCTTGACTGTTGATGTGTTGCAAGGTACTTACAAAGAGAAATTGGAAGCATACCTTGTGGAAGCCGATAAACAACATGACAATGAGTAAATTGAGATTATAGCTCAATTGAGCCACTGACAATCTTGGAGAGTTAGGAAAAAGAGACATTAAGCCTCAGCGGCCATCCATCGAAGAATCACCCACGCTCGAACTAAAGCCCCTCCCATCTCATCTCAAGTATGTATTCCTAGATGCTGGAAATTCGTTACCAATCATTATTTCTTCATCTTTGACAGGTGAAAACGAGGGGAAGCTTCTTAAAGTCCTTAGGGAGCACAAGAAGGCATTTGGATGGAAGATAGCAGATATTAAAGAAATTAGTCCATCGGTGTGCATGCATAAAATTCTGATGGAAGAGACTTTAAAGCCTGTGGTACAACCACAACTCCGTCTCAATCCCAAAATGCAAGAGGTAGTCAAAGCCGAGGTCATTAAGCTAATGGATGCAGGTATTATCTACCATATCTCTGATAGTTCATGGGTAAGTCCTATTCAATGTGTACCAAAGAAAGGAGGAATTACTATTGTCCCTAATGAAAACAATGAATTGATACCTACTAGAACAATCATGGGGTGGAGAGTGTGCATTGACTATAGGAGGTTAAATGAATCAACTCGTAAAGATCACTTTCCCCTTCCTTTCATTGATCAAATGGTAGAAAGATTAGCAGTGTATGATTTTTATTGCTTTCTAGATGGGTATTCAGGGTATAACCAAATCGCTATTACACCAGAGGACCAAGAGAAAACTACTTTCACTTGCCCTTATGGTACATTTGCCTTTAGACGAATGCCATTTGGATTATGTAATGCCCCTGCTACTTTTCAAAGATGCATGGTAGCCATATTCCATGACATGATAAAGAAATTCTTAGAAGTATTCATGGATGACTTCTCTGTTTTTGGATCTTCATTTGATATATGTTTATATAACTTGGATTTGGTGTTGACAAGATGCGAGGAGACAAATCTTGTATTGAATTGGGAGAAGTGTCACTTTATGGTCAAATAATGTATAGTCTTGGGACATAAGATATCCGAAAAGGGTATTGAAGTAGACCGAGCAAAAATCCAAGTGATACAACAATTACCACCACCAACAACAGTGAAAGGAATCCGCAGCTTTTTGGGCCATGCAGGATTTTATCATCAATTCATTAAGGATTTCTCAAAAATTTCTAAACCTTTATCTCACCTATTAACTAAAGATGCACCTTATGAATTTAATCCTGATTGTGTGCAGGCATTCGAGATTCTCAAGGAGAAACTGGTAACATCACCTGTCTTGGTAGCACCTGATTGGGAGTTACCCTTGAACTGATGTGCGATGCGAGTGACACAGCGGTAGGAGCAGTCTTAGGCCAAAGGAGGAACAAGGTATTTCATACCATCTACTATTCTAGTCGCACTTTGAATGAAGCACAAATGAATTATGCCACTACTGAAAAAGAGCTTCTAGCCATAGTTTTTGCATTCGATAAGTTTCACTCCTATCTATGTCTTGCCAAAGTTATTGTGTACACCGATCATGCTGCACTTAAATACTTGCTTGCAAAGAAAGATGCCAAACCACGCTTAATTAGGTGGATATTGTTGTTGCAAGAATTTGACTTAGAAATAAGAGATGAAAAGGGTGTAGAGAATGTGGTAGCAGATCATTTGTCTCGAATAGACAATGGAGAGGATACAATTGGAAGTGAGATAGAATAAATTAATGAGAAATTTCATGATGAGCAATTGTTTAACGCTGACATTCTACCTTGGTATGCAGATTATGCGAATTATATTGCTAGTGGTATCCTCCCACAAAATCTATCTTTTTATCAAAAGAAAAAATTCTTTTCTGAGGTTAAACATCTTATGTGGGAGGAGCCCTACTTGTTCAAAGTTTGTGCAGATATCATTATAAGGAGATGTATCCCCGAAAGGGACATGCAATCTATCTTGAAGCAGTGCCACGGTGGAGAGATAGGTGGGCATTTTGGCCCAACCAAAACAGCTGCTAAGGTACTTGACTCTGGCGTCTATTGGCCAACGTTGTTTAAGGATGCATTCAGGTATGTCTCCACTTGTGATAGATGTCAAAGGGTCGGTAATATCTCTAGGAGAAATGAATTACCCTTAAATAATATTCTTGAATGCGAACTTTTTGATGTATGGGGAATAGATTTTATGGGACCTTTCCCAAGTTCATGTTCAAACAAATATATACTTGTCGCAGTGGATTATGTGTCAAAGTGGGTTGAGGCGGAAGCTTTGCGCAGAAATGATGTTCGAGTGGTTGTACAATTTTTGAAAAGAAATTTTTTTACTCGTTTTGGCACCCCTCGAGCAATTATTAGTGATGGGGGCACTCATTTTCGCAACAAACAATTTGAAAATCTTTTGAGTAAATATGGTGTCACCCACAAAGTGTCTTCACCTTGTCACCCACAAACCAGCGGACAAGTAGAAGATTCAAACCGAGAGTTGAAACGAATTTTAGAAAAAGACAGTGGCTCTAAGCCGGAAGGATTGGTCCTTACGTTTAGACTATGCCTTATGGGCTTATCAGGACTGCTTTTAAGACACCTATTGGCACATCACCTTATAGGTTGGTATTTGGTAAGGCGTGTCACCTACCAGTTGAACTTGAGCATAAATCATATTGGGCTATTAAATGGCTAAACTTTGATTGTCATGTTGCAGGCGAGAAACGTCTTTTACAGCTGAATGAGATGGAGGAATTTAGGAATCAGGCATATGAGAATGCCAAGATTTACAAAGAAAAAACCAAGAAGTGGCATGATTCTCATATACAAAGAAGGGAATTCAATGTAGGAGATAAAGTACTCTTGTTCAACTCCAGACTGCGACTCTTTCCGGGTAAACTATGTTCTCGTTGGTCTGGACCATTCACAGTCTCCAAGGTAAACCCAACCGGCGCTATTGAAATTACCGACCTCGAAAAGGGAACTTTTATAGTAAATGGCAGCGGTTGAAGCACTACAACATAAATGAGAAGGCGAGATGTTAGCCTCTATCTGTTATCTTGATAACTAAGAAAAAGGAGGTGATAGTCCAGCTTGTAACTATAAATTAAGAACTTTCTTCTCTCTATTTCTCAATTGTTTTTCAAAGATTTTTTTAGTTAGTTCATCTTTTCATTATTTTATTTTATTTCTTACTATCCAGTACCACCTCCGGAGCATGATGAGGACGACGATCACTGACGATCGTCGTCGAGGTATGTGTTTTGCTTTTGCGCTTATTGTGTTACTATACATTGAGGGCAATGCATGTACTAAGTTTGGGGGGGGGGGGGGGTGTTTACTGGTTTCTGTTGTTTTCTTTTGTTACTTCCTTGCATGACTAGTTTATCATAAGATTAGATCGTTTCTGGGAATAAAAAAAATATTTTCTTGAAAATGAGTTCATCATTTAGAAATAATGAATTAGACTTGCAATGGTATTACATGATGATATTAATCCCCATCTAAACTAAAGTCTTGAAGATTTTTGACTTGTTTGTGAATATCTTTGGTTGAGTTAATATTTCAAAAATTGAGGAACATTTTGAGCACTTTTTAGTCATGATTGAGTGAATTATATATTGAAACAATTTTGTTAACTATGATTTGTCTTGAGGATCTTGAAACACTTTAGAACCTATTTGAGAGCACTTTGAGGCGAAATTTTATAGTTATGAACTAGACTTGGAAATGATTTAGGCGATCTTTGGAGCGTTTGAGCCTTTCAAGCTTACCATGTTTATATCAATCTCTAGTTCCCTAATTTGAGCCTAATTGATAAAAGAATGGAGTATGTTTAACATACTATTAGCCCCATTCAACAAAAAAATTCTTTGGCAAACTCATTATACCCACATACTTGAGCTTAAATGGAAGATTTTTATCTTAACCCTAAGGGAGTATAATGATTCTCATTAGATGCACTTGAATTGCTACATTTGAATGAGCTTATTGTTGAAAAAAATTGTTGAATGAGAAAAGAAAAGATAGAAAAAAAAGCCTTGAGAAAAATTGAATAAATAAGACCCAAAGTGGCCAAGGCTATAAAAGAAAAAGAAGAGAAGCTCAAAGTGTGCTAAAAATTTGACTTTTCTATGATTATACTCTCTTCTTTGTATTTCCCTATCTTTTCTTTGAAGCCAAACACCTAGGCCAAACATTACAAGCTTTAAAAGACCTATTAATTGAAGTCTAGGGAATAATTACATTAGTGGAGAAGTGCTTGAAAAGTAGGCTTATTGAGTGTTTAATAGTAAATCTTGACTTTGAGTTTAATGGCATTATTTGATCCTAAAAGTATATATGAAACTCAAGATCCTATAAGATGCTCTTTCATATTTATTGATGCAATGAGGATGTCGTCAATATACACGAACATAAAGCTGAAGTAGTCTGTGAAAAGATTATCATCTTCCTTTGGAATATCTGGGGAGCGTTTGCCAATCACATTGGCATTACATTCCAGATATAATGTCATTGTGGTGTGGAGAATGTTATGAACTTTCTGCTAGCTTCCTCCATCTTAATCTGGTAAAATCCAGACTTACAATCGTAACTTAGAAAACACTTTGGCATTCTTGATGCTATTGACCAAATATTCTCTGCTTGGGGTAAAATATCCATCGAAATCCAAGATGTTGTTGATTCCTTTGTAGTTGATCTTTGCTTTCCTCTTTTGATTTCTCCGTGATTCCGAACAAGGAATCCTGGAATGCTATATGGAGAAACAATTGCTGAGATTAACTTAAGGTCCAGATGTTCCTTAAGTATTATCTGATACATCCGATCTTCCATATTCATGGGGATAGGTCTGAATCTGACGAACTCATTTTCTTTTCAACCTTTCACCTTCAAAGTAGCTATGAGCTCATTCTTATTCCACCATGCTAGTGGATCATCATTGTAGTTCCTCTGAATTTTCTTTTTTGCATCCTCTAGAGTAATTTGCTCTTTAATGGTAGCTTCAGGTTGTGTAACTTTATCTTGTAACGCCTTTGTTAGTAGCAACAGAGTTTCTGGAGTAACTTCTTCCTCATCCATTTTTTTAAAGCAAATGCACTTCAGTGGGCCCAAAACCGATTACCAGAATATAGGTGTGTTTTCTAAAAGACATAATATTAACCCAGTCAAAAGTTTGAGAATCTTTTTCACTAGGACCTTGTGATGCCCGAGAATTAATGATGTAAATTCCGATGTGGTAATGATCCTTAATGGATTTTAATTGTGACAATTATGAATTAATTACTGGTGTTGGGACTCCCAAAGACTTTAAATCCGATATTTGGGGTTGTTGGATCCAAGGGTTGAGATTGTATTCTCATCGTGGTGATAAACCTTGGAATTATGTTTTGGTGGGATCTGGGGTGTGGGGTGCTTGGAGTTGGGGCTGATAATGGAAATTGAGATTGAGAGACAATTATTGAACACATATGATTTTTAATGTGTCATGATGTATTTGTGGGGGACTTGGGATTTTGGAGCCTTGGTACTATATATACCAAGAGAGCTCGGTGTTCAGTCATTTTTTCCTCTCCCTCTCTCTCTCTCCCCTCCTACGTTTCTCCCCCATTTCCCTTTTCCCTTTTCTCTTGGAGGTGAAATCGAGCAAGGCTCGTCTTTGGGGCGTGATTTCTCGAAGATAATTGGGTAAGATCCTTCCCATCGTCTTTATCTTCGTGTTGATTGTGATTTTTTGGTTTTTGGTTAAGCTTTGTGATGGGTTTGGATTTTGGGAATTTTTGTTGAAAATCTTAAAGTTTGTTATTGGAGTTTTTATTGAGTTTTATTGGTGTATTTGAAGTTGTGGAGGTGTTGGGGGTGTTGGTTTTGAATTTGGGGAATAAAACACCATGGTAGCAAAATATTTTTCAGAAAATCGCAGGTCACGATCGATCGTGGCTTGGTGCCGATAGATCGCGATGTTATGCTTGAAATTGGAGTTTATGATGAAAAACTATTCAGTATTGCAGAAAATGTGAAACAGGGAATAGTAAAGCATTTGTTAGTACTGATGATGGGAGTTTATCAATCAATAATCGACTCTGTGTTCCTAATGTAAATGGCATAAGGCATGAAATAATGGAGGAAGCACACATTGCACCTTATGCTATGCACCCTGGTAGTACAAAGATGTATCAAACCCTAAAAACCCATTATTGGTGGCATAGAATGAAGAAATATGTGGCCGACTATGTATCGAAATGTTTGACTTGCCAACAGGTTAAAGCTGAACATCAAGCACTGGTGGGTAAATTACATCCACTACCTATTCCAGTCTTGAAGTGGGAGCATATAACCATGGATTTTATTTATGGTTTACCTGTAACACCGAAGAAGAATGATGCAGTGTTGGTGATTGTGGATCGATTGACAAAATCAGCACACTTCTTACCATTTAGAAGGGGATCTACACTTGAAGTTTAGCAAAAAGGTATGTGAATGAAATTGTTAGATTACATGGTGTGCCTTTATCTATTGTATTAGATCGAGATCCTCGTTTTACATCGAGATTTTGGGGAAGTTTACAAGAAGCTTTGGATACTAAATTACATTTAGTACAACATTTCATCCTCAAACAGATGGTCAGTCAGAAAGAACGATTCAGACTTTAGAAGAGATGCTTTGATTTCTTGATTTTAAAGGTTCATGGAATGATTATATTTCTTTGAATGGAATTTGCATATAATAATCAGTATCATAGCAGTATTGGCATGGCACCATATGAAGCTTTAAATGTAGAAGTCCACTATGCTAGGATGAAGAAGGAATGCGAATATTAGAAGGTCCAGATCTCATTCAAGAGACAGTTGAAAAGATAAAACTTGTAAAAGATCGATTGAAAGTTGCACAAGATAGACAAAAGGGTTATGTTGATCAACAGAGACGAGAAATGGATTATCAAATTGGTGAGAAGGTATTCCTTCGTGTTTCTCCTTAGAGAGGTATTATCAAATTTGGAAAGAAAGGCAAATTGAGTCCTCGATACATTGTTCCCTATGAGATACTTGATAAAGTTGGACCATTAGCTTATCGTCGTGCGTTACCTCCGGACTTGTCCCAGATTCATAAGGTATTACATGTTAGTATGCTTCAGAGATACAGATCAGATCCGTCTCATGTCCTTCAAATGAGCCAATTGAAATTTTTGAAAATTTAAGTTATGTTGAAGAACCAGTTGAGATATTAGAATATAAAGACAAGCAGTTAAGGAGTCGAGCAATTCCTATGGTAAAGATTCTATGGAAGAATCATTCTGAACATAAAGCTATGTGGGAAACAGAGGAACACATGAAAACACAATATCCGTGGTTATTTCCTGATACATGTATAAATTTCGAGGCCAAAATTTTCTAAAGGGGGGAGGAATTGTCATGACCCAAAAATTTTACATGATCATGCATACGCATCATGTCATATATTTTGACATTTTATATGTGCATTGGAAAGCATAGAGGTTGTGAATATAATAAATTTGACGAATAAGAAGATGAATATATATATATATATATTTGTATTATAAAAATAATAATAAAAATAAAAATATTGAAGAGATTGTAAAATATGGAATATAGTGGAAGATATTGATTAAATTTAGTAAAATATTGATTAAATTAGTGATAAGAATATATATAATGAATATATTTTAAGAATAATAATAAATATATTGAATAGATTTAATATAGTGAATAGATATATGTACTATAGTAGATGTAATATACTGAATCAAGTTAATGAATAAATTTGAAGGATTAGTAATGTAATTTTTGAAATTTGTAAAAATAAATAAATAAATTCTGGAACCCCCATCACAAATAAAAGATATGCACACATTTGACACCTTTAGTAGGTGAAAGCACCGTGAGAAAAGGAAAAGGAAAAGAGAAAAAGGAATTCGGAGTTTCGTCGATTTTCGGACTTCGAAACGACGTCAAAACTAGAAAATAAGTATATATCTGGAATCCTCGACTCGCTATCTTCCTTTTGAGGTAGTTTTTCGTCACTTTTTCTTATGTTTATGTTATGGCTTAATTTGAAATAATACCCAAAGATTATGAAATTGATATATGTGATAGATTAAACAATGATAAACAATAATTAACAAGAAAATTGAGATTATGTTGTAGTTTCGATTTTCTACAAATTTTCATGTGTAAACCAAAAGTACATAACTATTTAATTAAATTTGAGATATGAGATATACTGGATATAGGATTCTCTAATATGGACATATCATAGAGAACATGCATATACTGAAATGGGTAGTAAAAATTTGATATTAAACTTCGTTGTGCATTTGACATGCATTTATAGGTCATAATCCCGATCAGGGCACATAAGACGAATTAAGTGATTCCTACGATATAGGAGTATTGATTGTGAGTATATCCTTATAACTTGGCATTTAACTTTATATGAGTATGTGATTTGTGTTATATGAGTACCGTGAATTGGTGAATGAATTGAGATGAATGCAATATGATGTGCAAGAATTAATTTAGTTCTTAAATGTACATATTGGGATGTGATGTTATACGATCTATATGATTATGATGTTATACATATGATTATGAGATGTACATTCATAAGAGATTAAAGAACTCTGTTATGACCGTTAATGACCTTGAACCATGTGTTATTACATTTTGAGTACGATCAGAATTACAGAATCAAAGAATACAGATCCCTAGTTCATTGAACTCATGGGTTATACAGTACAGAGTGCCGTGGACATATTGTGATCACGAATTGTTCTTGGTATTAGTTGGTTCATAACAGAATAACAATACGGATATACATGTGCATCATTTCGTTTTATATGAATCATGTGAATTGATGTATAGATTATGATGAATCATTTGATTATATTCATGTGCTTATGTGGATATGAATTATATGCTTATGTGATGTTAAACACTACGTTATTTGAATATGCTCATTGAGAATACAACTCACCCAAATTCAAATGTTATCTTTCAGTTGCTATAAATAAAAGTTGACTCTACAAGGCGTTTTTACAGTCTTTCGAAGTATGGATCCAAGGTCGGATGGCTGACTCTAGTCCTTTTCCCTCAGCTTCATCATTTGCATATACTGTATAGGTTTTTGTATAGGCTTTTGGTTGGATTGTGAGTGGTACAACATTGGTTATTTTTGTGGCATACATATCTCTATATGCCTTGTAAATTATATGATGATAAATGTTTGATTGAATGTTATGAAATTGTAAGTTTCGCTACCATTAAATGTTATGATATATGAATTATGTATATGTGTTAGGTGTAAGGGGTGTCACAATGATTCATTTTTTTCTCACTAATTGAACTCATTTGCAAGACAAAGTTTTTGTTGGTGCACAGAGAACGATACAATCTCAAAGAAAAAGTATGACATAGTAATGCACTCCCCCAAATTTAACTCATGCATTGTCCATTTACCTTTGACAACGACCATCAGTGGTTGTCGTCGAATTCCTCTTTAGCTCGTGGGGCAAAGTGTTGGAACACATGACAGCGCATAGAGTCTCTCCCCAAAATGAAAAACAAAAACCGAAAACCAAAACCAAAACAAAAAAAAAGCTAAGGGAGAAGAGAAAGTTCTTGATTTATAGTCCCAAGCTGGACTTTTTACCATGTAAGCTCAAGTGCCGCAATGGCCAGTGGGGGACGATTTTCCATCCTCCATGTGGTAATGTCGTAACCACTTCTCTTTCACCGTGAACAGCGCCCTGTGGTCATCTCTCAGATTGATAGTGTCGCATGGTAGGGCATCGACCACTTTGAAAGGTCCAGCGCATGGTGCGTCCGACTTCCATGGAAAGTCGCATATTTGCTTTATTCATTACGACCATGTCTCCCCTACAAAATTTGCCTCTTTTTTATGGCCACTTAATGTGACCTTAAACTTCGTCTTGCTCTTAACCTACGTTGCATCAACAAATAGTGCATCAGTTATACTGATATTAAAACATCGGTGCTCAGTGCGTGTAGTGTTCAAAGTTTTGAACATATAAAAAATAACTTGATCCCCCCTACTCAGAGGATCAACTTCCCTTCTTGGACATCGACTAATGCCCTTCCAGTTGCTAGGGACGGTATTCCTAGAATCAATGGCATGTCCGCATCTTCCTTTATGTCCAACACAATGAAATCCACAGGAATGGTGAATTTGTCAACCTTGACTGGTACATCCTCAACTATCCCTTGAGGGTACTTGATGGACTTGTCCGCCATCTGCAGCCACATGTTAATCGATTTGAGCTCTCCTAAGCCCAACTTCCTGTAAACAGACAAACGCATTAGATTAAAACTTGAACTCAAATCACATAAAGATTTCTTAAAAGAAATAGATTTGATTTTGCAAGGTATAGTGAAAACTCCTTGGATCTTTAAACTTTGGAGGTGAATCATTTTGAATGATAGCAGAACACTCCTCAGTTAAGTTTATCGTCTTTCTCTCCCAATTTTCGCTTTTTTGACAGAATCTTCTTCAAAACCGTGGGATCCTCGCTATACATTTGTGAGTAAGGATTAAGTAATAAACACAATGATTAAGAGTTTTACTATGTCAGTTATTACAGCATTTACAGATCCCTGACATAATTACATCACATGTACAGATGAACAACCTAAATAAGTTCAACTCCTAATCTGTGGTTCCGCTCGCAGCAGAACTCGACTCACAATCCCGCCCTCCCACGTCTATGAGTCCTACAGAAACCATCACACAACATGAGTATTGATAGACAACCATCTCAATTCTATATCAATAAGAAAACATCATACGATAAATAACTATCGTCAAATCTCAACTGTGAATGTCATGTATCATGCATCACAATATGCAAATATGTCATGACATGTCTCAACCATTATCCTGTTATAACAGGACATATATGATATGCCTGTCAGCTCAATATGTCAGTGACTCAGCCTTCACGTCCCATATTAGCAGCACATATCATATTTTCGTCCGCAAACGTTATAACAACCATAGCATATGCTCAACAAGAGAATACATCTCATGCCAAAGCATATGCTCAATGGTAGCATATGGCATACCTCTCATGCCAAAGCATATGCTCAACAGTAGCATACCTCTCATGGCATCAACCTCAACAACATGAATATATATCAACATGGATGTATACCAACATGATTCCGACAATCATATAGCTCAATCTCAATGTAAATAGGCAGCATCACATAATCAAACCCAATACTCGTACGTCAACACATGCCCGTCGTGCGATACAAAATATAGAAATTCAGGTGTCAATGTTTAACCGCCTCGTTGTCCTGTCCCCTATGATGATGCTACATGAATACCAACAATGTATCATGTTATAATCGGCTTCAATATCAAATTCCACCAATATATAACAATTTTCAACATTTTAAATCTAGCGATCTATCGATCATTCTAGCGATCGATCGCTTCAATGATGTAACCCTAGCGATCGATCGGTCCAAAGCTAGCGATCGATCACTATTAAAGTCTGATTTATACATTATGCTACGGCCTTCTAGCGATAGATCGATACTCCTTTAGCGATCGATCGATTGCTATAGCTCGCGATCGATCAGTCACATGCAGCGATCGATCACTCTCTACAGGAGTCTATTGAAGTCTACTGATGAAATGTAGTCTACTGACTAATGGCTGTCTACCGACTATAGAAAAATGTTTTGTGGAACAAAATATTAAGAAGAGTTATTCAAATATCCGAACATTTTCAAGAACAACTAGTCGTTGCAGCTAAAAGAGGAAAATAGTACAGACTTACGGATATGCATTTATCCTTGAGCTATATAATGAAGACCCTTTGTAAGGAAAAAGGGTTGTTGGCAAACACAAGATAATTATCTTTCACTCATTATTGCTCAACCTCGATATTTACTTATTCAGAAGCATTTTTTTAACGCACCACATCAGAGATGTATCAGATCTTCAAGAGATCATTAGTGCCAACTGATTGTTGCAATTGATTGCACAATCGCTCAAAATCTTTATTTATTTACATCATTATAAGAGCGAAATCTTTGTAAAACTATTGTAACAGTTGTGACTGTGAGTCAAACTAATTTGTGTAGATCCAAGCTGTAAGAGTGACCTCAGCTGTGAAGTTGCTAGGAGTTTAGGCTATCTGTGTGGTATTAGCCTAAGTAGGTTGTACGCTGAAAGTATAAACAAAATCTTTTAGTGGATCCTTCCTGCAAAGGAAGAAGGGGAGACGTAGAGACGTTGTGCTTCGAACTTCCAGAAACAATCCTTGTGCCAATTTTTCAGTCATTTACTTACTGCTCAGATATTAATTGTGGGTGTCTACTCAGTAGATCATAGATATATTACTTACCAGTAGACACCAAGTCGTTATTAGTCTAGTAGACCTTGTCTACTATATTCAGTTCAGTAGACCTCGTCTACTGTGATCATCTTAGTAGTCTATTGTATTCTTTATTAGTCCGGTAGATCTTGTCTATCGTTGTTACTTGACCAGTAGACTATCGCCATCAGCTCAACTTATTCGTTGTTCCATTCGAGTTCTTTCCGCACTTACTCGATTACTCGACTAATCGGTCTTTAAACAAGAAAATAGCTTTTGATTGCTAACACAACCGAAGCAGATTTTAAAATAGCTAAGTAGAGCATGTGTAGATATTCAATCCCCCCTTCTATCTACACACCCGATCCTAACAAGCCGCTTTTTGTTTCCAAAAAAGTTCCTCCATGGATAAGACATGATTCAGCTCCCTATGGCAAGAATCAAGATGAAGTTTCGAGTTATCAGAAGGATTAAAATCAAAAGCAACCTCTGCATCTTTATCTCTAGATTCTGCAACACGAACTTTGTCAAAGATATTTCCAAAGACATTTTGATTCCACCATTTAAGATGGTATTTCAATCTTTTAAGTTTCATAGCCAACTTAGCCATGCCTTGACAATCACAAGGATTATACCAATTCAATCACAATGTTTGCAAGAAATTTTCATATGTGATCCACATATTCTGAAATCTGAAAGATCTAGTAGGAGGTGGAAAAAAATGGAGCCGAAATAAACAACAGAGAGTGATCAGATATGACACGAGATAAATGCTCCACTTTAAAAGACTTCAAAGAGCTGCTCCAAGAGGGAGAAATGAGTACTATATCAAGCCTTTTACAAACTCTTCCATTAGTCCAGGTGAATCGATCTCCCACATAAACCGCATCAATTAGACCAGAATCAATAATAAAATTGTTAAAGTCATGCATATTCCCCGGAACGAGATACCGTACCAGCAGAATGTTCAAAAGGGGAGGATATAACGTTGAAGTCCCCACCAACAATCCATTGACCATATTCAAAAGGCTTGTTAAGTAAAATATCACACCATAAAATCTTCCTTTCGGCCCTAGTGCATTTAGCATAAACAAAAGAAGCAACGACGGCACAAGGAAAACTAACAGATTACATCTTGACATGGAGGAATTGATCATGACTCAAAAGAGTAGAGACAGTAATAGAGTTGTCATAAAACAACCAAATGGTGCCAATCGAATTTTGAATAACATTATTGAATCCAAATTTCATAGACATAAGAGGAATCTCAAGATCTATAAGTGGTTCCAAAATGACAACAAATTTAAGCTTCGATGATTTGATAATATAATTTAGGCGTTGTTGGGAGGCCGAGTTGCCAATGCCTCTAATGTTCCATATTAAACCCTGCATTATGAAACAGTTGAAGACAAAGACACCTGATATTTAGCTCTGTTTCTAGTAACACGAGCTTGAATTTGATCAGCTTTGAATTCATTTTGATGAGGAATAGGAGGGTGCAAAGATTCAACGTTGTTCCCATCCTTAGAATTATCAGTAGAATCCATTTGAGCAGGTAGAGATTTGCTTTTGCACAACGAAGCCTGGTCATACTTAAAATTAAAATCTTCCACTGGAACTTGTAGAACCGTAGAATAAATAACCGATTGAAGCATATCATCATGAACTGTAGGGGAGCAAAGTTGTTGAGATATATTAGTTGTAGTCAATGAATCTGTAGCACAAATGACGTTTGAAGATGTAACAACATCTTGACATTGTGCATGTTTCTCAATATGAAGGTTAGGAAGAAAATCTGGAATCTCAAGAGCAATATTGATATCAACAAGTTGATCATCAGATTGTGAACCATGCAAACATTTAAATGTTTGATCACCAAAAGCAGGAACTATATCACGCTGCTGAGTTTCTTTAGAGAGTCTGGTGGAGGAAATTAGACCAAGGGAGAATCTGTAAGGGCTCTAAAGGTATTACAATATTCTTAGAAGAAGATGGGCTTGATGAAGGTAAGATAAAATATTAGCTAATTCCTTGTTTAGTAACCCAAGAGCTTTAGTATGTCACCTAGGAGATTCATTATAAATAGGATCAATCGGTCCATTTGGAGACATGATATTAATTTGATCCATTAAATTCTCATGAGAGGCTGAAAGAGGAGGGTCTTGTTTTGAACTTGAGCCCAATTCAGAATTTAGATTATTCGACTCCAAAAGAAGAGGAGCAAATTTATTGGCCACCACGTGAGGGATCTTGGGAAATGAATTTACCATGCAGAGTATCCCGAGATGGCGCACTGATACCAGGATAAGATTTTCGAGATTGATTATCAATTTGTTTCCAATTTGAATCTAAGAATCTTGTTTTTGTTGCAGATTTTTTGGATCCAAGGTAAAATCATTTTTCGACAGTAATTTATCACAAGGGATAACATATTCCAGCGAAGCATGCAGATTATCCAGATCTTTCAAAGAAGTAACAACATTGTCTGCCACATTTTCACCAATATTCTGAATGTCAATATTCTCCTGAATGTTATTACGTTTGGCAATGATAACCGAACTTAAATCACCCCTCCTCTTCATAACTTTCCAGTCGGGTTTAGTGTTCAACCCATTGACATAACAATCTTCAATAACATGACCAACATGATTACAATCTTGGCAATATTTAGGAATGGACTCATAAAGAACTTTCTCTTCAACCTGCTTATTACCAAGACCAGTGCAGATTGTTTCAATACGAGGCTGTAAAAGATCAATTTCAACACACACTCTAGCCAACGTTAATCTTGAAGCTTTGGATGTGGCTTCATCCATTTAATAGGCTTACCAATGATGTTAGCAGCCGAGAAAAGACGTTTCTTGTTGAATAATGATATAGCAAGATCCGGAAATCTAATCCAAACCGGAACAATCAATGATTCTTTCGTATATGAGAATTGTGTATTCCATTTCATAATACGTAAAATATTCCATCTTCCCCGAATCCATAAACAAGCCATATCTTCATTGTTGGATAAATCAATGAACACATTACCAGCCTTTAGAAAACGTAATTGGTATGCACCAGATAGACCCATTTTGAAAAAGGCTTTAGACACAATATCATCAGTAGGACGAATTCCAGAAAATTTAACAACCAAAGCATAAGGAAACCTTCTCCATCTCAGCCACTTCTTCATTATTAAAAATATACCAGGAATATTTTTATAGAATTCAATCTTGTTCGGTTGGAAATTGCATTTTCATCGGGAGACAAGAGGCTCTTCTGTTGTGTTTTTGGAGATATTGCTTTAAACACTTTAGCATATGTACGTTCTGGATCTGGAGCCGGTGGAGGGGGGTCTACCGGCGGTGGTAAGGCATGGGAAAGATGAGAGGAGAGCATAGTTTTTCAACCAAAACGCCAATTTCTATCTTCTTAGTCCAGGTGGTGTATTGATGCATGACAAGCATGTTGAGTAAATTATTTTTTTGCATCAAACCTGAGTCTACCCAAAGTGGATAATGAGCTTTATCCATTACGGCAAACACGGAGGCTCTTCGAAACCTGCATTCTTCTAGAATAAATAATCTATATTTTATTGAGTTTTTGAGAATTTTTAAAACATCACAAACAATATCAATCCAATCCGTTTTGGCTCAAATAATGATGATTATTATGCATCATTCAATTATCCGTCATTATTTTATGCAAAGGGAAACAGCCTAAATTTACAACACAATCGAGCCTTTCTTAAAAGCATCAAGAAAGTAACAAGAAGCTTATCAAGTAAAATGCTTGTCCCAACTTTAACCCTAGATGTTGGTGCGATCCGTTTAACTATAGTACAAGAAATAGGCCAAATAAATATTTTACAAAAACAGCTAATTCTATGATGTACCTACAGAAGAAAAAAGTTCAATCCTTGACCTCACGCCAAATACTGTATTGAACCCTCTCGACTTGAGCCCCGACATGGAGTGAATCTTGATCCTGAGCAAAATCTGTATTGTTGAATTTGGCGAGGCTTCTGATCTACGGTTTCTGCTTAGCTGAACAACAGCACTTCGAGTGATCATCAGAAAGTGTCTGAAGAGTTCAAAGAATAAACGAAAACAGATTAAAAAAACTATGTAAACGCCACTTGGGCAATTTTTCATCGCAATGTTGAGTAATTTGGTAGTTTGGTACACATACCTTGACTTGTCTTTGAAGATCTTTAATGTAATCAACAGCTAAATCCAACATGTCTGCTGTATTTGTTTGCTGCAAATTGAAGCGTGAGTTAAAAAACAGATCGTACAGTAAAGAAAAAACTCATTAGAGGTTTACAGTCCGGGGCATGCCAGGATTGTTTTGAGAGGGGATTGGACGTATATAGCGATTCAAAAGAGAATCGATTTGATCCAGATCATAATCTTTATGGGATTCCCAAAGTTATTAATAGAAAGTGGACACGAGGAATCGAAGAAGAATTTCAGATGAACCTACAAAAAGAATTTCATTATGGAACTAATGGGCAACCCAAAGCTCTTGCCTCGGATCTTGTTGTTTAGGCTTCAATCCGTCTTTATACAATGAAAACTTTTTAACATGCCCACAAGTATACGCCGATGACATGAAAACATAAAGCTAAAACTAGTTTTTATGTTCTACATGTGGATAATGGTCGGATAATAGGTGATAACAAAGTTGCATACCCTAGACTAACACCATGTTGGTATTCATTTTTGCCAATAGAAATAAGTTTGTGGAAGATGCACCAACAAAAGTTTCATACTTTATTGGGGAAATTGCATATTGTTGTTGTTTCCAGAAAGTTAATTCAAATAAGTCTGGCAAAAAATAATGTTTACAAAAAAATACATGTACGAGAGAATTATATTCACAAAAGTTCACTTTTTAAAGAGTTGGTTTGCAAAAGTCTTTTTTAGTTCCCAAAATACCCTTAAGTTATAAAAAACTCTAAACCTAATTTCAGATTAACTCTTTACGTCATCTCTTTTCCCCCTTCCAATTTTCCGGCGATTCTCAGATTATTATTTTCTTCATCATCTTGTCGCCTCATCTCGTCGCCCCGGCCTAAAAATTATTTGCTAAAATGTTATGAACATGAAATATGTTTGAATCGAAACATCTAAATTGTTGGTAGCATTTGGAATCTTTTTGAATCGAAGAAGACATCGGACTACTCTGCACATATAATTTCCGGATCTACTCTGCACAGTCCATCGTATGTGTGTGTGTGATTATAAATTTGAATACCGATGCTAAATTTTAGATAGCGAAAGTCTATTGGTATGTTTTTTTTTTATAAAAAAATCTCTCATGGTTTTGACTGATGCATATGGATGAAGAAGTAAGGTATGCATTGGTGTCCGAGCTTGTTTGCCAATTTCAAAAATTTACAGCCTGACAGCAAGATATTGCAACGAAGAAGATGACCCAGAGAAAAAATAATTGGTGCACGAAAAGTATAAAAAGTAACTGGTGCACGAAAATATAACATTGGTGCACGAAAATCATAAAAAGTAATTGGTGCACGAAAATTGTAAAAAGTAACTGGTGCACGAAAATATAACATTGGTGCACGTAAAAAGTAACTGGTGACGAAAATGATAAAAAAGTAACTGGTGCACGAAAATTATAAAAAAGTAACTGGTGCACGAAAATATAACCTTGGTGCACGAAAATGATAAAAATGACTGGAGCACGAAAAGTATAAAAAGTAACCGGTGCACGAAAATATAACCTTGGTGCACGAAAATATAACACCAACACCAGTGCATGAACTTTGTGTTAATTAACTGATGCACAAAATTTACAAAAAACAAACTGGTGCACGAAATATAATAACTCGTGCACGAAATTAAATGGTTCGTGCATCACTTACTTAATTGTATGGTTCGTGCATCACTCACTTGCGATTATGGTTTGTGCATCACATACTTTTTCTATGTTTCGGGCATCAGTGACTGATTTTAATTTTCGTGCATTTACTACTGATTTTCAATTTTCGTGCATCAGTAGCTGATTTAAATTTTGGTGCATCATTTACTGATTTTCATTTTTCGTGCATCAATTACTGATTTTCAATCTTTCGTGCACCAGTTATTGTTAATAATTTTCGTTCACCAGTTATTTTTTATAATTTTCGTGCACCCGTTATTTTTTATAATTTTCGTGCACCAATTAATTTTTCTCTGGGTCATCTTCTTCGTTGCAAGTTTCGGACTGCAAATTCTGAAAATGAGCAAAGAAGCATGGACACCAATGCATAATAACTAAAAAACCTCAAAATGCAACAAACAGTATATATATATATATATATATATATATATATATATATATATATATATATATATATATATCTTACACACATACACACATACACACACAAACACACATACCAGAATTGAAAAAAAAAATCTGGAACAAAGTGATAGAAACGGAAAATCGAAGAGATGAAGAGAAAACCAACTGCGAGAAACAGTAACTGGCGAGAAAGATTTACGAGAAGATTTGAATCGCAGTAATGAAAGAAAGAGATCGAACGAAGTGCTGAAAGTAAGAGATTGAAATTTTTTAGATTGCCGCCTTTTTTTATTAAGGGCACTTTTGTCATTTTAACCTAAAGTTGACTTAAATGATTGCAAGTTTTTTTCCTGGACTAAGATGAATAAAGTTTTACAGTTGGGTACTGCCCTGAACTTTCCCCTACTTTATAATACTTCGAATGAAGGCAACTTAGTATAGAACCCAACAGTATCTTTGTCGAGCCAAGTTAGGACGTAACATTGCCAATCCCACGAAAAGCCGACATCGATCACAGCACAAATTTCATTCACTTATTTGCATTCGATATGCACCTTAATATATTTAAGATATACCTCCACTCGCCTGATCCACATTTAATCACAATATATGCAAGAAAGAGCCCACATTCACATTGGGTGTGTCCTGGATAAACGTATTCAAGAAAGAGGTTTACCTTTTCCATGTTGGGCACAAGTTCTTGCAGCTTCCTCATCCGTTCACTAATTTTTGTTCTTCTAACCTGAAGTTATAACATAAAAGTAGACAATACGATTCATTCTTCAAGATTCCATATTGTTTTTTTTTTCCTTTTTCTGCATTAAACTAGTGAAGAATGGGAACTTTACTCTCTCAGCTATGCTTCGAGGGTGCGTAGCAAAACCCCTTTTTGCTCTGACTTTAAAGGGAACTGAATCTTGCATCAGTTTCTCCATGGCTAATAATTGAGCTGAACTTTTAGGCAGGCTCAGGTGATGAGATAACTTTTCATTACTCTGCTAAATACATCAAAGTTTTACATTATTAATCTCAAAATGATCAGAAAACAACAAATTATTTTAATTCTAATACAAGACCTGATGATTATCTGTTAATCCTTTGAAGAAACTATCAGGCAGGATAACTGAATCATCCCAAGAATTTGTAGGGAAACCCGAGCTGTATCCGCCATTACTATCACTATTTTCACTGAATGGTCCCTCTCCATGACTGTTTTCTGCAGTTTTATAATCTATTTGGCTCAAATTCGCAGCACCGAACTCTGTATATAGCTAAACATGTCATCTTCCTGTCAAAAAAATACTGAAAAATCAGCTGCAAAACGCAACTTAAAGAAAACTACCATTCTTGATGTTTATGTTTTCGAATAATCCAGCAGGAGAACTTCTGTGTCGAATGAGACTGGCTCCGCCACCACCCTCTTCCATCTTCATCTGCACGGCGGAGTTTGGATTTATTGAACCCATTAACCCAGGATTAGAATCTCGCAGATCAGGATTTGCAGCAACGGAATTATGGGGCTGATGCATCATATCAGAAATGGAATAATAATCATTGCTCGGCTGTCTCTGTAGTTGCTGCCGAGGTTTCTGGACCAAAGATTCCGTCTTTCTCCGCCGCGGATACTGTGGATTTAATTGTGATCGCGAATCCATATTGGAAGAGCAGTTTTCTTGAATGGTTTCGGAACTATTCATGAAGCTAGAAAAATTATTCTGAGTCTCAGGACTTGAAGCTCGAGGGTTCAAAAAGTGCTCAAATTCATCCTCCCCAAATCCATCATCACTGATGATATAATTATTGCTTAAAAGAGTTGAAAAATAAGAACTCGGCGCAGATCTGTAGCGAGCTAATCCAGTGCCCATCTGCATATTTTGCTGTAATTCTTGCTGATTATTCATCGAGTTTGAAAAACAAAGGATTGGCGTAGAATCAAAAGCAGAAAAGAAGGGATAAAGAGGAAATGAAACAGATTTTTATCTGATTAAAAAACCTAGAAAAATTCTTAAAAATCAAGAACTTAGAGCTTTTTTAAAGGATCCCAAAAACAGTAGATCAATCCGAGACATGCATTGAAACAAGGAATATTCAAATGCCCAACTTTACAGAATCAAGAACCTGAAATGAGTAGAATCTGAGCTTACTAATGTATACGTTATATTCCAAAAATCTATCTTAAAATATACCCAATTAGGACATGATACTGGAATTGTGATTGAAGTAAAAAGGATAGGATAAGACTAACAAAAAAAGAAACCATCAAAAAAGGGAAAATACAGATATTTAATCAGATTAAAGATCACAACAAACAGGAAAAGCCAGAGTCTTCATTCAATTACACGTGTTGCTTTTAAAAGCTCAACAACTTTTTTCTTCTTCACAAAAAGATTGTTTCTTTATACTTTCCTGCGAAAGGGTTTTCAGAAAATTCAGTTCAAAGCAGTAGTTTCGGCGGTGGCGGAGACGGCGGTGATAGTGGGAGTGGGGGTGGGTTTGGTTTAGAGAGAGAGGAAGAGGGAGAGTTGAGTAAAGAGCAGCCAATGAGAACTCAGGAATGCCTAAGATCTTGGATTTTTTTGGAAAAAAAAAAATGTTCAGACAATTGCATCCACTAATGATGTGGGGGTCGTCGGGTCATACGGTTTTTTCCGGCAGTTAAATTTGACAATGCTTCCTCTGTTGGAAAATCAGTTTGCAGTTTACCGTCTATGATTTTAATGGTTACAACGATGTTGGCCTTACGAATATAGCCCGGCCCATACTTGGGTCAACGGGCCGATGAACCCAGTTATCTGGGTCAAAACTGCAATCTACTCGCCGGTTGCTGTTCAAGGGCACTGAAATCGTGAATCGTCGGTAAAAACCAGCGGTCTGTAGCCGACGATTCAACGATTTCCCAGGTATCGGTCGCCCAACCCTAACTTGACACGACTCATTGATCGCTGAGCCCTGTGATCGATTGCCCAAGCTTGGAGGGACTTGTAGCCCCCCGCCCCACATCATTTGTGGGGGCTAAAATCAGTTTGCAGTTTACCGTCTATGATTTTAATGGTTACAACGATGTTGGCCTTACGAATATAGCCCGGCGCATACTTGGGTCAACGGGCCGATGAACCCAGTTATCTGGGTCAAAACTGCAATCTACTCGCCGGTTGCTGTTCAAGGGCACTGAAATCGTGAATCGTCGGTAAAAACCGGCGGTCTGTAGCCGACGATTCAACGATTTCCTAGGTATCGGTCGCCCAACCCTAACTTGACACGACTCATTGATCGCCGAGGCCTGGGATCGATTGCCCAAGCTTGGAGGGACTTGTAGCCCCCCGCCCCCGCCCCACATCATTTGTGGGGGCTATCAGTACCCCCCCCCACCCCACCCCACCCCACCCCGCCCCACCACACCACTAATTTGTGGGTGGCGATCAATTCTCAACTGGAACGTTAAAAATCGAAGGCTGAGATTTCTTGTCCTCAGTGACCGTTATTTTTCAAGCCTATAAATACCCTCCATACCCATTTCATTTTTCATCAAATCTCATTTCCATTGTCAAAACATTCTATGCACATATTACGCAATTCGAATTAATCAACGGAAGGTCCTAGTGGTCCACATAAAGGCAGGGCAAGGCCAATGTGACATTTCCCGATATTGTTATAGAATTCAGCGACGATGATCCATTTGATACCCAAGAAATTGTGCAAACAAAGGTTAGATCTACCCCTCCACTTAAATCATCGATTTTTACTAAATGTTTTGACGCTTCCTTCCAGAGAATGCATGCTTAATGCAAATATTGCAACATATCATATAAATTTCAAAGTGGTGGTGGTTATGAATCTTTGAAGCAACATATTGAAACAAAGCATCCAGTGGAGTTTGGTAATGATGCTTCTCAAACTCAACTATCTAGATTTCATTCTTCGGGTGAAGGTACTAACTCTCCATTTTTCAAAGACACGGATGCACAATTAAGAGAATCAGTGGAAAAAGTTATCTTCGTATAACATCTTTCTTTTAGTATTGCATCTAGATTTGGTTTCCAAGATTAATGTCATGAATCTCTACAACCTGCTGTACGAACTCTTAAAAGATTAGTTCGTCAAAAAAGGAAGATTTAATTACATTATTTAGTAACTTGAATAATAATGTTTCTATATATTCTGATATTTGGAGTGATCATTGGTGAACTAATTCATATATGGAAGTCATTAGTTCATATATGGAAGTCACTTGCTATTGGATTGATGATTCATGGTGAGTGCAAAAAAGGTTAATCGCACGAGTGTTCAATGAAGCACACAGAACCGGCAATATTTCCCAATTAATTTGTCTAATTTTAGAAGACCGTGTTAACTTCCAAAATATTTTTGTATCATTTGATAATGCTAGTTATAACACATTGAGTATAGAAGAACGTAAACATGTTTGTCAAGCTACGATTGGTGGTTTATTTTTGTATACCCAATGCATTTGTCATATTTTGAACTTATGTGTGCAAGATGGATTAAGATCATTATTAAATCATATTGAACCAATTAAATTGGCCTTGTCATATTTGCGGTCTCATCCAAATATGATGAAACAATGGGGTACGTTTTGTAAGATTATTGGCATACGGCCAGGAAAATTTCCAGGAGATATACTGACACGTTGGAACTCAACATATAAATTATTGAATGATTAGTAGAAATATAAAGAGTTTGTGCTCAATTTTTTCAGAGCATGGTGGAAACTCTAATATATATTTATTTTCGCACCAATGGAATGTATATAAAATTATTTGTCAACTGTTGAAGGTATTTAATGATACGATTGGCAATTATCCGGAGTACATTATTCCACATCTCATGTAGTTTTAATGAACTTTTATAATGTAGCCCTAACTTTAAAGGAACATATTACTAATGATATGTTAACTTCTTTTGTGCTAGCAATGAAGGCTAAATTAGAAAAATATTTTTATCATATTCCTGAAATGTTACTAGTGGCATGAAGGCTAAATTAGAAAAAATAGTTTTATCATATTTCTGAAATTTTTCTAGTCGCCTTTGTTTTAGATCCTAGACTCAAACTGCATGTTATGCTTGAAAGGATATTGATGTATTATGAAGCATTGACTCTTCTTCACGATTTTTCCTCACCTAATCCTTCCATGCTAGTAAATCGTGTTAGAAATTGTTGCATGATCTTTATAGATAATATAGTTTTAAATATGGTGTACAATCAAATGAACCGGAAGTGCAAGGTACTATTAGTAATAATTCTAGCAGTTTTAAACTCATTAAAGCACAATTTCTATTAAAAGAACACACCAAACGTTCCCGGGGGAATGTTTTTTAAGTAAGACGATAAAAAATGAATCCAGATCCTTTCGAGCCCCAAGCACCAATGGACGATTGGGGAGAGCAGGAAAATGATAACAAGGAATGGAATCGAGCTCGGAACAAGATGAATTTGATACCAAAGGAACTACTACTGTGGGGACAAGTAATGGAAGTGATTGAATTACGACACTTCCAAAGGTAAGAATGGTTAAAATGTAAGAGAACTACGTGGGCTTTGACTCCTCTACACCCTAAGAGGATACATAGGCAACTTAAAAAGTTCAAGCACTCCCCTCCACTTACATTTCCTTTGTTTTTTTTTAGTAATTTTAATCTTTTTAAAAATTTTTAAAATAAAAATTTTAATTTTAATTTTAATTATTTTAGAAAGTATAAGGGTCAAACCGTAATCGATTGTCGAAGAACCGTAACCGAAACTGTCTATGAAGATTAAGGTTAAGGGTTGGGATTTTTGAACCGTCTAACCGGCGGTTCCGAACATTGGTCATGTCTACCTAAGGCCAATCCAACCCAATATGTGGAATATTCCAATATGGTAGCATAAAAAAAAACCTTCTTTTAGTAACTCTAACAAAAGGTCTCATTGTTTTTTACTGATAGATGTACAACAAGTTAAATTTGCTAAAATCTTTGTGTAATATAAACTAATGGTTAGCTCGTGTTTTTTTTTTAAATATAAATTTATATAACATCGATTCTATAATTATAAATTTATGTGCTTTAAGTGCATATGATGATGTGCATTTTATATTTTATACTTCTATATATACAAGAATGTCATATTAGTAAAATTACATTTTTATTATGATCTTGTGTTAGATTGCGTTGCTAGAATAAAATTTTATTAAATTTTGCAATTTTTCTTTGTAAAATCATCGAATAAATAAATTAAAAATAATTGAATGACACACTATAATCTTTCAATTGACAAAGAATTACAAAAGTTAATAATATTATATGTAACAACACATTCTAAATAAGAACCGAATGAAATTTTATTTTCAAAATATCACATTCTTGTATATTTAGAAGAATAAAATGTTGAAATACACATTATCATATGCAATTAGAACGTGAGCTTGCAACTATAAAATCGAGGTTTTATGAGCTTGTGCTTTAAACACACGGGGTTAAACACATATTAATATTACATATGTGGTTTTTTAAACAACTTCGACATTTCATAGTGGTGACTGGCCTGTTTTTTTTAAAGACTCAAATGCATTTCAACATTAATAAATTCGTAAGAACATAAAAGAAAAAAAAGACGAGGGGAGTTTTTTTTCCCTGGTATCTACCTTATAACAATGTGAAGACTAAGAAAACAAAGAGCAAAATAAAATAATGACATTTCCTTAGTATTATGGTTATTGATAATACTTGAGTCTGACAATTCGATTTGGTTCGAGCTCAATAAAAAAATTTACGATATTTTGAGCTCCGATAAGATTGATGTGTTTGATATTACAAGATCATTTATCATTATAATTACCAAAAAAGATATTATATTATGAGAATAATATAATTAGTTAATTTTGAACGTATTTTTATATATAAGTAGTTCTAAATATTATCATTAATATGAAAACTAGTTTGTAGTTTAAAAATATTTAAATAATTCTTTGAAATAAATAAAAGCAATACTACACAATATGTGGTGTAACTATAATGTATAGTATACTATAGATGGGTATATATAATATTTTGATAATTTTATGTTAAATATAGTATATTGAGTGTATCTATAATATTTTAATAATTTTATATTACGTATATAATAAAGTAAAAACGTCATTTTATGCATTCTGTAATTGTTTTTTGACGGGGTTACACTATAGTAGATGTCTCTGTAATTTTCCAAAATCGATGGGAGGTTTCTATAATTAAGCCAAAGTCGAAGGGGCATTGATGTGATTATACCTATAATTTATAATGGCTTTGCTTGCCTTCCTCAATGGGAAATCATTGAGTACCATTCAATGAGTTGTGGTATTTGGCAAGCCACAGTAATATTATATCTCCTAACGTTTTGTCACACTATCACTAGACTAATCCCAATATGAGGATGGGGCCGAAGACGTTGTGGTCCAATTCGCACCGGTTTAGAACGCTCGAGGTCTATGGTTCGAGTTATATCCCTGTCTTTTTTAGTTGCTAAAAAATATAAGGATAAGGACAGATCAAACTTAATAAAATGGATTAATTTATAATATTAAAAAAATCAAATATATATATGTTTTTTTAACTCACCCCTACTAGATCTATCGCTTTAAGTAAGAAAAGAATAATATAAAGAAAAGACAGATAAGATGACAAGTTTTATATTTAAATAGATTATATGTATTTAAATTTAATTTAAAAGTAAATTGCTGATAATTAAAATTTAAAATAATATATAGAGCTCGTTGTCGTGTCCATTGAAAGCCTAAGCTGTTTCTTGAGAGCGACATGTGATTGACCCACAAACAATTAAGTAAAACTTGAGTTAAGTTAATTTTAAAATAAATATCTAAAGCTATCTATAAAATTAATAATAATTTAATTATGTATATATTCCAATTACGTTGGAGATGTGTAAAACAACGACATCGTTTTGTATTTTGTGTGTGTGTGTGTTTTTTTTGTTTTTTTGATTAGTAAATAATGAAGGGGAAATTACAAGGAAGTGCTCTTTTGGACATTTAACCTACTTAAGTCTTGAGAAAAAATCTTAGTGCATAAAAATCCAAATTGGAAACAATTTTATTGAAATAGGTCCAATTTCAAAAATTTCAATCAATTAGGTGTTTTATGATGACTCTTTTACCCCTCAATAGTTTGATATGTTGCATTCTATCCCTTAGGCTTTTGTTTAAATTACAAAGAAGCTCATAAATAATATTTAATTATCTTTTATATCCTTATGTTTATAAAGAAGTAACATTTAACGTTATCTTTTTACAAGTCCCCGTTTTTTGCGATCCTTGGCACAAAATGGTATCAGAGCCTAGGTTTATTCTGAAAATACTATAATAATATCTTGAATATTAATTTGTAACCTATACGGAGGAGACGATTCAAGATAATATGGACCCGAACGAATGTTCGAAGTGTCATTCATACAGGTGGTACTTCCAGAAATTGGAAGCACTAATCAGAAGCATATGGCAGAAACTCAACGCTTCAACCATAAGTGGAAACTTTTACGAGGAACATGTTTATGCACACTAGGTATAAACCATTACAAGAAACTCGAAAGGATGGCGAAGAGGCTCCATCAGGTGAACCTCAAACTACAGTTCGAGTTAGCAGAACTTCAGGAAGACGATCATCCTGAACATGAAGATGTGGTTCAGCCGCCAATGATCCAATATGGTCTGGACCAGATGATTAGGATGGGAGAACCAACCTTTTGAGAAATCGAGTCAGATTCTTCTAAGGTATCCCAAGATCTTATAGAGATTCAGAAGACAGTGCAGTGTTATGGCTACCTTCAATACCATGTGGTAGCGCTTATCGTGTACGCCCAAATTAACCCCACTCAATCCTCAAGATTGATAACAATAATGTAGTAGCGTGAGTAGGGATCGATTACACAAGGAGGTGTGAGTTCTTGTGTTAATGAAAATCAAAACAAAAGAATAATAAAGGATGGGGTTGTGAGGTTGAATTATACTAATAAAATTAAAAACAAAGATTAACTAATGAAAGCGATTCTTGGTATCGGTCGACTCTACCTTGGATATTATAATCTATTTCATCGATTCACAAAAAAACTCAATTTTACTTGAATATTCATCAATTGGAAATCTAATTCCTCCCTCACCTTATTCATAGTCAATTAGTCCAAGCGTCCTAATTTAACTTTCATCAATCAATCAATCTCTATATGCATATTTGACCGCTTTTATTTTAAACAATTATTTCCAATCTAGCGATTTTAGACCGCAAGTGCACGGTGTCAAGTTTTAGTATAGATAGGAAGATACGGATTGTCGAACCCACAAAGACTAACAAGCAAGTACCAAATAAGATGTCTTTTAACTATATTTAACCTACGATAATCAATTAATAATTAAACTAAACTAAATTAAGCTACTATAATCCAACCAAAATAGTCAACGATCACGAGAAAAATCCACAAGAAAGTATCAAGACAATTATTCACCTAACCCAACTCTTACAATTCTTTTCTCCACACATCTCTAAGGTGACGGGTTTTCTGAATTTATTCAATATACTCTCTCGAGCTATATTAAGTCTAACATCAAATTGCAACTAGTAACTCTCGTTCACGTAATTAACAATTTAATGTTGAATGCGCTTTATGAAAACCACTAACTTTAGATTAAACAGCCCAAAGCTATCACTCGTGTGTGATTTTATCTCTCGATCTCAATCTTTAACACACGGCATGAATTATTATATCGTATTATAATTTCATCTCTCGATCTCAATTATAATAAAATATCATTCAAAGGTGATCAATCCTTCAAAAGCATTAAGAACAATAACACATGCACTTAGAAGATATATGAATTCAATCTCAAAATCAATAGGAAAAACTATGTTATTGATATCTCTCAATCATCAAAAACACAACAATCCAATTATTCATGTAAAACAATAATAGAAAAGTAAAAGAAAACTCCCAAGTCGACTCTTTCGTTGATTCTCGATCCTTCCTCGCTTCTTTCTCGATCGTGCTCTTCGATTATCTTGTTGGCTCATTCCAAAACATAGGGTGAAGGGTTGATGAGTGATGATGGATGGTGAAGAGTGGAAGAAAGATGGAGGTTATGGTGGAGTGAATGGCTGCTGGCCGTGTGAAGGAGGCGTGAGGTTAGAGTGAAGAAAGGAGGCGTGTGGTTTTGTGGAATTGAATGAAAGGGGGGGGGGGGGGGGGGGAGGGCTGAGATGGAGGCTGTGATGTGAGTGTTCTAGGGTTAAAATCTGATCTTTGGATTGTAATTTTCGTTTGTAATATATAGGGGAAGGGAATCAAGGACTTCCTTGTTGGAATCAAACTCTATAAGGAAGTTATTTTAATGAAAGTTCCTTCCACCGATCGATCCGGACGAAGTGGCCGATCGATCGAGCCTTCCAGTAATAATTTCGTGGCTTTTTCTGCCCGTCTCGATCAATCGGAAATCCTTTCTCGATCGATCGCCCTTCACAGTAAGTTTCTTCGCCTTTTTCAGCTTCTGGCGAGTTTCATATTTTGGCCGTAACTTTCTCATACAAACTCCGAATTTGATGAATCAGCTGTCCACGCGAAGATAAGAGAAAGTTCTACAACCTTTATATGGACCACATTTCCAAAACATGGCTCGAACATATAGTAATTTGAGGAGAAAGGAGCAACATGTGTCTTGGATTCTAGTTTTTTCCTCTTTTCTTCAACTTTATTCATTTTTTCATCATTTTAGCTTGATTTCTCACCTTTCCCTACATTTCAACATTGATTCCTGAAATAGAGAAATATATACCATAAACCGTAAAATATTCCAAGAATCAACACGAAAACATGTACATATCATAGCCTAAAAACGCGTAATATTCAACCCTATCAATATTCAAGATTAAAATCATGACATCATTCAAAACTAGTGAGCAATGAATCTAAATTATATAAACACAAGCGGTTCATATAAATTTAGTCAATTGTTTTCCCTAAGAATTTAATAACACCAACAGCAGACAATTATCAATCTTAGTTGCTTTGTAAATTTGATTAATCAACAATTATCAAATTTAGCATTAGATTACATGCAAGCTATTAGGTTGTCAATCCAATAAACAAACACAAATCATATCAATAAAATCAGGAAAACAGTGATATTCAATAAAATCGATAAACAAAAGCGTAGGAATCTCCCCAAGATAAATAAAATCCAATGATTTGTCTTCCTCAACCAAGAATTAAAACTAGCTAGACATAATCTAAGATAAAGCAATAAATAAAAACAAAGGAAAGAAGACTAATCCAATATCCGCTCGTCGAGGTGTCAATCCCACCTTCGCTTCGATCTTCGTAGAGTTCTTCAACAACAATTGGAAAGAAAATATAAATCTAGTCTAAAACTATTCTACCTATTCTAATTGTCCAAAGGTCTGATTTTCGAGTTCTATATGTAGGGGAGGCTGATGGGGTAAGTTAGAGTCCATGTAGGAAGGAAATCAAGAATCCAAACTTTCCAAAACTCTGCTGGCATAGCTACGCCTCAAAATGGCGTAAAGACGCCTGATGACGTGTCAAAATTATGGCTTCCTGCGTTTCTAGCGTATTTACGCGTCAAAGTGGCATAAATACGCCTATTTCAATTTTTAAGATTTTTCAATTGTCGTAGCATTGGCTTATTTACGCCTCATAATGGCGTAATTACGCATGTCTTCCATTTTTCTGGCGATTTTTGTATTTTGGCCGTAACTTTCTTGTACAAACTCCGAATTCGATGAATCAGCTGTCCACGGGAAGATAACAGAAAGTTCTACAACTTTGCTATGGACTACATTTCCAAAACTTGGCTCAAACATATAGAAATTTGAGGAGAAATGAGAAACATGTGTCTTGGATTCCGATTTTTTCCTCTTTTCTTAAACTTTACTCCTTCTTTCATCATTTTAGCTTGATTTCTTCACCTTTTCCTACATTTACACAAATATACGATTAGGTAGCATATGTATCAATTTATCCATCAAAATATACCAAATCGTAGACAATTAAGCATACTAGATGTGTATATGTCTAGTCACATCACCATGTCCCTGCACAGATCCATCAGATTCAAAGTCAGATGGAGATTATGATTAAACATCAGGAGGAGATTCTTGAAAACCTTCGAGATGTTCAAACCCGTGTTAGAGTTGGAGTCACGATCAAGTCCGATAGGAAAAAGAAACGGCGGATGGCTACCACCGTCCTATGGAACATAACCCCTTTTACACCAAAAAGGGAAAGCAGAGGAGGTACGAAGACCTTTGACGGAGACTGAAAAAATGGTTGCAGTCCTACGAGGAGAGCCCATACTTCCCACAAAGTAATGGAAAGAATCAACCTGGAAGATCTACGTGATCTTGCTGATTTATTTGCGGGATTAAATCTCGTAGAATTCAAGACATGAGAGCTTGTGCCAAGACCTCCACCACAAGAGAGTTTTGGGTCACACAATCCACCCGAAGGAGATCAAAGTATGCTGCACAGGGAAGATTTCACCTCATCAACTTTGGATCCCCCAGTTGGAACAAAGAACCATTCTCACAGGCCAGATATACATCAAACGCTTTACGAGAATTCTCAGCTGGATCCAATCCATCCATATGGGCTTATGCTCAACATGGATATCTTGGTTTCAATAACAGAGAAGTTCTTATTGATGAATAGGCTTCAGCAATGAGAATGGAAGCATGAACACCTGACCTAAGCAAAGCAGGATTCATTTTACTTCTTAAAATGAGTCTGGAAGGATCAGTCAAGATTGCCTGGGATATGGGAGACCTAGGTAACAAAGAAGAAGTTTTAGCCGGTGAGCCCCTGAAAGAAATTGTGGACAAGATGGCAAAATTCTTTAAAATTTGTTTCATTGGCGTAAGTTACTTCGAGGGAATGGAGGAAGAGAAGGCTAAAAAATACAGACAAACTCTAATTAGCCTGGAACTACATAATATCTGTTATGTAGACGAGTATATCAAACTCTTTACAGAGTATCGATGAAAGGCAAATATAGAAGAAAAAGATGCAGCAGAACTGTTCTTTGCCAAAATTCCGAGCCCATGGAGAGAAATGCTTATCCGTGAGTATACACCTTATGCAATCCAGGAGAATGTCATTTCTTAAAGTAAAGTTTGCGGAGTGGTGCTACCAAGCAAAGCTCCAAAAGAATTTCAAGAAGCTAAGAGGAATCAACAAAATAGCTCATCTTTGTTGTACAGGGAATGATATCCCGACAATTATTGGAAACTACCAGCAGAGGCGAAAGATGAAAAAACATAGAGCTCATCCATATGCCCGAGGAAGTAGTTTAAGAAGAAGTAGGTCTTCATGGAGACCTAGAAAGTTCTGGTCAAAATAGAAAGCCCGAAGTTAAAGATCGGGGCAAAAAAGATCAGGACCAACAAGGAGTAGATTCTCGTCGACAGGTTCTAATCAAACTAGTTCTAGCAGAACACCAACGAAGAGAACTTTCAGACGCACACATACTCATGCAAATGAGAGTTTCAAAGATTTTAACTGCTGGACATGCGGAGCAAGAGGACATATCTCTATAGATTGTCCAGAAAACCAAAGCCATGGCGTAAGACAGTTCGAGCATACCAAAGAATTTGAAGATGCTGTCTATTTCCAGGATTTGGTACAGGTGTATCAATTTGAGGATATTCCCTCAGATGAGAGCATCTATGAAGAAGAAATCTATTCTGATAATGGAGGTGAATCCAGCTCAGAATCAGAGTGAAGGAGAGTTCCTTCAACACGTAATCAGAGAAGAGCCGTCGGGGTTTTTCTCTCATACCACTGTTTCTCATAAAACTCTTATGAGAATCATGAAGGAAGATCCAAAGGTTCAGATGTATGATGGGTTTACAATTGGAGCAATGTAAAAAGTCATGGATATGATAGGTCTTTGAAGCAGGAAGCATCAGATTATCCATAGGGTAACAACAGGTGAATTTGCAATCCTGGTGGAATTCATGGGAAACCAAATCGAGATGCAATTAATCCCCTACAGAGAAATCTAGGAGATTAAAAACAATGTAAAAAGAGAGGTTGCTAATACACTCTCATGGATTCATATCGGAGCCATTAGAGTCATCATTAAAACAACATTCAAGGAAGGAATTGATTCACCCTCAACCTGGTAATTTTTGACAAGAGAATCCCGAATCTCAAAGATTCTTGTTTGGGAGCAGTTGCAGGAAATTTGTATATAGGAAAGATGGCATTTAACATCTATCCGAGGATTGCATACAATTTGGGAGATTGAGACTTCAACAAAGTTCTCACTCTTCATCAAGATTTAAAAGAAAAGATTTGATGAAAGAAGGGAACATGCCTTACTCGATCACCTACAAGGTGTCATATGCACTCTCGAATACTCATCCGAGGTATTCTTGAGAAAGGAATTCATTGAAGTCCCCAGAAACTTCAAAGATTTCGCCAAAGCGGTATTGTCGGACATCATTCATACTCTAACAATAGGAGAGATCGACATGAGATACAAGATCAACCTGTTCTGAACAGAAGCAGGAGCCTTATGATCGAGCCAAGAAGGATGTCTTTCGAACATGATAGGTTAATCAGCAACTATCCGAGGGAAAAACAGAAAGTAGTCTCAAGCAGACAGAAAATCCCTGATGTATTCCAAACAACAGGAAAACTGAAATGCCTAGAAGGCTGGAGAGAAGTGCAGATAATTTTTGACATTACGGAAAAAGAGAATCTCTTCCCTTGTGATGTCATCTACTATTTGCAACAACCTACAGTTGGCAAATATTGAGGAAACCTTCAAATTGGTGAAATTGATCTCACAATTGAAGGAACTGCCGGAAGAATCCCAGAACATCTAATTCTAGGGATTGAATTTCTAGAAGAACATAAACCTTGGGAAAGACTGCAAGATGGAATGGAATTCACGGTGGCAGGAAAAAGATATAGGATCAGATGACCACCATCCCATTCTCCATATACATCTCCGTCGGGGATGTTATATAAAAATATCGAGCATAATATTTTACAGCTTACATTGACTCCGGAGCTGGAATATGTACTGCCAGGCGAGATATCTTCCCCAAAGAAGTTGGTGAGAAATTACCAGCCATTGCCGGAAGAGACTTTTCCAAGAGGATCCTTATTCTTAATGAAGGAATCCAAGGAGCGGAAATCATTATTGGCGGAGCAGACGGTACCCGTGGTACAAAGTCAAAACTCCACCTATTTATTTCCATGATACAGGCACAGATATGCTGCTAGGAAACAATTTCCTATAGACATTCAAGCGGTTCACTCAGGAGAACGAGACAAGACGACTTATTTTCACTACCCTTTGTGATCATAAGATTATTGTGCAGAGACTAAGAGAGGCGTTTCACAGACAATTCCCCATTAGTTTTCACAGCAAGTGTGGTGATGAAGGAAAACTTTGACACCCTAAGATGAAGGATCAGCGGAGATTTTGTAAAGCGGTTCTTCAATTTAGGCAACAAGGGGTTGGCCAAAAGAGAAAAATATATTTTGATGGTATAAATGTGATGTCATTTAGAGAACATAATGAAGATAGGGTGAATATGAAGAAGACGTCAATCTTGACATCCCACTGTTACTAAAAAAATGCATTACATGAGGAAGCCATGCAACCAGATGCTACCCTCGAAGAACAGATTACTCTAGAGGAAGTGAAAAGGAAGATTTAGAGGAACTACAATGAGGATCCTCTAGCATGGTGGGACAGAAACGAGCTTACAACATCTTTGAAGGTGAAAACTGGAAGAGAATATGAGTTCGTAAGGTACAAACCGATCCCCATGAACCAAGAAGATCGGAAAGATATGCAGATGATACTTAAGGACATTTGGACCTTAATTTAATATCAGCAGAAGTTTCTCCATACAGCAGTCCGGGATTTCTCGTACGGAATCATGGAGAAATTAAAAGAGGAAAACCAAGATTCGTAATCAACTACAAGGGAATCAACGAGATCTGGGAGTTCGATGGATATTATCTCCCAAGCAGAGAACATTTGGTAAATAGCATCAAAAATGCCAAAGTGTTTTCTAGGAAGATGGACAATCTTTTCAAAAATTATTCCAGCTTCATGTTCGTGTACATTAACGATATCCTCATCGCATCAAGAAACATGAAAGAACATCTTAAACATTTGGAAATCTTTTCATATGTTTGTTACAAGGAATGTTTAGTGCTCTCCGAAAGGCAGGCCATAATTGCCGTAAGACAAATCGAGTTTCTTGGAATTGAGATTGACGAATCATGAATCATCTTGCAAAACCACATTGTTGAAAGGGTGCAAGGATATCCGGATGATCTCAAAGATATAAAGCAGCTTTAGAGTTTTCCGGGAGTTGTTAATTTTGCTGGGATGTTTATCAACAACCTAGCAAACCACAGGAAAATTGTTCAGTCCTCTACTCAAAAAGGATGTTAAGTTTGAGTGGAATGAAGAGCACAGACAAGCTGTCAAACAGCTTAAAGAAGTTTGCAGGCAACTACCAAAGCTTGCAATTCCAAATGACGAGGATGAACTGGTATTATATATAGATGACAGTGATCATTGGTGGGCTGCGGTACTTATGAAAGCCATGCCAGAGGGAGAAGTACCATGTAGATATTGCAGAGGTCTATTTGTTAGCAGCGAAGTTATCAGATGGCATAACAACGAGAAGGAGTTCTTTGCAGTCCGAAAGGCTTTTAAAAAATGGCCATTATTTTTACTTGCAAAGAAATTTATCTTAAAAATAGATAATAAAAGTGTCAAGTCTTTTTTGAAAAATAAGATTGAATCAAAACCCAAAAAGGCTAGAATTTTAAGATCTCAAGCTGAATGTCAATATTATAATTATGATATTATCATAGTGAAATCTGATAAAAATATTCTTGCAGATTTCTTAACACGAGATGGAGGGACACATTGCTAACGATACCCTCAAACGAGTTAGGTATCTCAGGGAAAATCTGGAGATCCTGGAACGAGACTTTGAGACTCTTTGTCTCAATGCGGAGGTCGCAGGACAACTTCAACGAGCAGATCAGGAACTTGTTACTGATTACATACGAGCATGCTTTCGGGATCATGAACGTCTATTTGAAGTCTTGAAAGGGCCCATCCTCCCGGTCGCACCTCCAACGGTGCAAAAAGGAATGTTTAGAGAACGAGTCTCATCTAACCCGGAGGCAAGGGATTCAAGTACCCCTGTCACGAGTGCTGCAGATGATGCATTCCAGGAGGATGTACAAGCTGTAGCGAATGTTGAGGGTTGGGTGTTATCACAATCTGAACCTTCAAGTCAACCCAGCACATCTGGAGTAAAAGATGGAGAGTTGAATCTTAGGCCAATGGCTGGCAATTCTAAGGTTCAAACTAATGATGATTTAGTTTCTTCACCTATGTAGGATTACCAACGCACTTGGGAGAAACTAGTTACCAGGCGAGGTATCAACCCAGACAAAACTATAGTTGATATCTTCGGAAAATATCCGAGAGTTTGGATGAAACCAGGCAGCCATCCAAACGATATTCAAGAATGGAATAATTTCGGAGCTCTGGCTTTGGTTTATACTTGGCACCATCATTCTCTGAAATTTCAAAATTAGCAAAATGGATCAGAGAAGCTGTTCACGAGACTTGTGCCAATAATCCACTTGGCCAGAGGAGATATCTTGGAGTTGTACTTTTCTGGTGCTGCTCCAAAGCCAGCAAAGAAGGGCTTCATTGAAGCTTTTCATTTTATCAAGCTTAGACGACCAGACGGAAACGCCTTAAAAATATAAAAATGGCTCAACCAGAAGGTATATGAATTTTGGCTGGAACTATCACGAAAGATGAAGTTTCAACCAGACGTGCATGGGGTCTTTGGGTGTGTCTAACAGAAATGGACAAAGTCAAATACTCATTCAAGTTCTTTCAGAATTCATCCAATGGAACTTTCACGCTGAATTCCATGACAGGAACCTCAACAAGATTTGTCGAAGAACTCTTTGAAACAAAAAGGAGAATTCTTTGGGAAAACAAGATTCCGACGGGAAAAGAGAATTATCGAAAATTCTGCAACATGTCACACATTGGCCGATGGATAGACCATATTTGCCAAGCATGCCCAGAGCAGAAAGAACCAGAGTGCGGGAAAGGATTCCGTTCCAAACCCGACAGATCAGAGGCAGGAAGAGACAAAAGACCTACTGACAAGAGAGCCCATTTTCCTAAAGCCTGGGGACCACAAAAACCAATAATGTAAAGATTCCCCGACAAAGGAAAAGTTGTGGACTGGTAGCGTTTATCGTGTACGCCCAAATTAACCCTTTCAAGTTAATAACAGTAAATATGTAGTAGCGTGAGTAGGGATTGATCCCACAGGGAAGTGAATACTTGTATGCTAACAAGTACAAAATAGGGGTTATTGAATTTCTTTAACTATAACTAAATTAAACGAAAACAAACAATTAACTAGTTTATCAAGATTAAGAAGCGATTCTTGATTTTTGGTCAACTTTACCTTTGGAAATCATTCACTTAATCATCAAATTACTTAACATATGAATTCATTCAACTATTCATCAATTGAAAACTTAATTCCTTACTTACCTTAATCGTGATAAAAAAGAAAACAACATTCAATTCGACTCTTATCAAATCTTTAACAAAAACTACAGCCGTTAAGGTTGAATCAATGATAGTTTCAAAACTAGTAAGCTTGATGAATCTAATCAATAAAAACTACACCCGTTAGAGTTAATTATCCAATCGTTCTTCCTAAGAATATAATAACACAAACAGCAGGTAATTATCAATCTTAGTTGCTTCTCAATTAGCATTAGATATTGTACGTGTTTACTAGGTCATCAATCTATCAATCAAACACAATACTCATAAGAATCATAATCTGAAAAACAAATTGAAATTGAATTGAAAATTCAACAATCAAATCAAAATTTTCACAAGTTTTTCTATTCCAAAGGCAAGTATCCCTCAAACAAGAATCAAAGTGTTTAGCCTTGCATAATTAAATCTAAAACTAACAAAAATTGTATTAAAAACATCAAACAATCAATAGAAAAGAAAGTTACTAAAGCGAAGCACGATTCCGACTTGTTGATTCCGTCTTCGTTCTTCGAGCGTCTTTTACAAAAAATGAAATAAAATTATTCTAAAAATTCAAAATTCTATTCTAAGGTCTGAATCTTCTCTCCAAGAGAGTAATTTTCGAATATCAAGAGGTATAGAGGCTGATGGGTAGGTTAGAGCCCATGTAGGAAAGAAAGAAATCAAGAATCCAATCTTTCCAAAACTTTGCTGGCGATCGTCGCCTCATTATAGCGATCGATCGCTAGCTTATTTTTTTCGGCGATTTTCCTTAGGCGATCGATCGCCACTTTTCTCGCGATTGATCGCTTGGCTCCAGTGGACTTTGGCGATCGATCGCCTTATCCTCGCGATCAGTCGCTGCTTCGTGAATTTTGTTGCTCAACTTTCTGTCCATAGGCGATCGATTTCCTCCTCCATGCGGTCGATCACCTCTACTAAAATTACATTTTTAACCTTTTTCTTGATCTACATTGAGTCCTTATTAGCTCCAAAGCTTTTCTTGACCTTTATTCGCCTTAGTTAGCTCGATTTCTTCGATTCCACCTACAATTACACAAATATACGATTAGGTAGCATATGTATCAAATTATCCATCAAAACATACCAAATCGTAAACAATTAAACGCAATAGATGTGTCTATTTCTAGTCACATCAAACTCCCCCATACTTACTCTTTACTCGACCTCGAGTAAATCAGACAAACCAATAATATTTTTGCTTGGCTCATAGCATTATAACAAACTAACTTGTTCTCACTTTAATGCCTCAACAATTTTCAGTATGCATAGTAATGAAGGCGGTGAAAAGTTAATAATGGAACAAGTTCAATCCCTAAACATCTCATACTCAACAAAGTAGTGAACGTGCGTGTGTGGTCATAAACAAATGTTGTGTACAAATTATAGATACAAAGGATGCAAATCCACAATAGTTTAAGTCATACACTAATACAAGTATAAGCTTACTTCCACACTCTTCTCCACTATCATTTCCACTTTGCAAACATAAATCAAGTAGGTCTTTATTAGCTTGTAGCTTGACCTAGGTATTGGCTTATGAAAGAAAGGAAAAAGACATGTCAAACAAGAGAGTATGATGATATGCACACTAAAAGCTTCTCTTCTTGCTTGAATTTTTCAACTTTTATTTCAACATTTTTCTTCTTTTGTGCCTTGGCTCCCCTAGGAGTCATATTTTTTTATTTCCTCAAGGCATCCCTTTTCTTTCATGCATTTCATTCTTTTCATAATGAAGCTCATAAACATTTTAATCATTGAATACTTAAGTGCATGTGAATGAAACACATCATACTCCCTTCAAAAGTATGGATAGGATTCATATTTAGGCTTATTAAGGAAGGATGATAAGCTAGTCAAAGAATGTCGAATGGAGGTTGTTTGTACGCTTAGCATACAACCATTCTTTTGCATTAAAGCTCAAAAAGGGTACTAGTGATTGATTTTCTTTACATGGTAGGCTTGAAAGGCTCAAACGCATCAAAGATTGCCTATATCACTTTCATGTTTGCAAGTAGTCTAGACATACGCCTCAAAGAGCATGCAGTTAAGTTCTATCATGTATTAGAGACTTCTTAAGACTATCACAAAGTTCACACAATCTTCACTAAGCTATGTACACTTCACAAGTCATGACAGATTTGTGCTCAAAATATTCAACTGCTAGGTCAAAGCACACTTTGCATTAGAGTTCAAAGTGTTCCAAGGTTAACAATTCACCTATGTTCAAAAACATGCATGCCATCAATTAGGTTTCATCATGGGCTAGTGATTCTAAGCATGTGTTCATTACTAACTATGAGCTCAAAATTTTTCAAATTTTTCGATTTTTTTGTATTTTTATAATAAGAAAAATAATAACACACCACTAATCTCTCCCCCATACTTAAATCTTACATTGTCCCCAATGTAAGGCAAAAAGACAAGAAAAGAGAAAAGTCTAACTACTATAGCAATAAAAATAAAAGGGAGAAAGGAAACTAACTTCCCTTGAGTTGCCTCCCAAGCAGCGCCTCTGTTTAACGTCGGTGGCCCGACGTTAGTCCTCTATCAAGGTGGGTGATGCGATATCGATCTATCCTTCTTCTTCCACCTCAATATCTTCTTGATTCCCTTGAATTTCGGTTTCTTTGCCTTTGCGTGGGCGTCTTCAGTCTTTGTTCCTCCTTCAACATCTGTGGCTTGTTGTGGTCGACCCGGAGGGTGCTTCTTTTCAATTGTACGATCCTGCAAGTTAGAAAAGAGAGGGTCAGCAGTATCATGAGTAGATAAAGCAGCAATAGTATGAACATTATGTACAAAATGAGAATCCATACCTCCTTCGTCAACAAGGCCATCAGTAACCTTTCCCATCTCCCATAAATCATCATATCAAAATCATCAAATTCATCATTTGTATCGAAAGCGTAACTAGAATGCTCGTGAGTTTTAATGGGTTCATAGATATTAAATTTTGCAATTTCATCATTAGACTCCATTGTTAACATGCGCTATTCACATCGATAACAGATTTTGATGTTTTCAAGAATGGTCTCCCTAAAAGAATGGGGCTAGATGGATCACCATTTTCCATGTCTAAGACATAGAGGAAAAACCAAATTCTTGTGATGAACAAGTACGTCCTCTACTATCCCCCTAGGTATAACCATGGACCTATCAGCTAATTGAATCACAGTGTTGTCTCGTTTTAAAGGTCCAGGTTTTAGTTGAGTGTAGATTGAGTAAGGCATGACATTAATGGAAGATCCTAAATCTAGCATTGTCTTCTCAATTCTAGTGGTTCCAATCACACAAGGGATAGAAAGCATACCAAGGTCCTTACACTTTGTGGGAATGCTTCTTTGGATGTCCGCAGAAACATTCTCACCTAACTCAAGCTTGGGGTACCCTTTGCGTTTCTTGCTCTTATCCGCTTTCCATACTTCTTTCAAGAATCTCGCCCATCGAGGTATTTCATCATTTCATCATGTAGTGGCGTGTTTGCCTCACAGCGTCGGAAAGTGTCATAGAGTCCCTTCAGTCCAGCTTCTCTCCTATTATCCTTCAATGCAAGGGGGAATGGAGGTTCAATTTTATATTCACGGAATGGAGGGGACTTACCTCGTGGTTCCTCTTCTTGCATGGGCTCTTCAACATCATTCTCTTCCTTCATCTCTCCGTTCTTTGGTGGCGTCAGTACCACATTTTCCTTATCTTCATCGCTACTCGTCTTCAAAGTGATTGCACTCACATTCTCCCTTGGGTTCACAATTGCTGTGACGGTAGTCCTTTGACATGCTCGTTTCAAGCTTATTGAGCAAAGTCTCCAATTGTCCCATTTGCGTAGTCAAACTCTGGATGCTCGCCCTCGTCTTCTGTTGAAATTGTAAGCTATTTTCAGCAATGACTTTAATAATATTTTCTAACCTGTCAGAATGAGGGTGCACTGGAGGTGGTGGAGGTCTCTGATATGGCGGTCTATGGTGGAGGTTGGTGCATCTGTGGGTTTCCATATCCTTGGTCCGGATGGTCCCTCCACCCTTGATTGTAATTGCTTGAGGGATTGTCATAGCCCCTTTGTGGTGGCCCTGGGAATCCTCCCGCTGCATTCACGTGCTCAGTGGTTGTCTCTTGTAGTGAGGGACATGCATCAGTGGGATGGTTCACAGCTAGACAAATTCCACATGGCTTCATCTTCCCCACGTTGCCTCCTGCAAGATTACGCACAAGAAAAGTTAGATCAATCAGTTGTTGTTCCAAATTGGATACATTTACCTATTTTCTTGGCGGTTGTCCATGGCGAACATGTCCAAATTGTTGAGAGTTGGCCACCATGTTAGCTATTAAGTTCCTTGCCTCCTCCGTTGTCTTGTCAATGAAAGCTCCTCCGCTCGCCGCATCCACTAAGTTCCTGTCACCAGAAAGCAAACCTTCATAGAAATATTGAATTAACAAGTGTTCACTTATCTGATGTTGTGGGCAGCTTGCACACAACGTCTTAAACCGTTCCCAGTACTCATGCAATGACTCCTCTTGGTATTGCTTCACCCCATAGATCTCCTTCCTTATGTTAGTTGCCCTTGAAGCTGGAAAGTACTTCTCTAGGAAGACTCTTTGCAAGTCCGTCCACGTGGTGATAGATCCAGAGGGTAAGTAAAATAGCCAATCTTTAACAGCATCCTTTAGAGAGAATGGAAATGCTCTCAGTTTGATTTGCTCCTCCGTTACTCCACTCGGCTTCATCGTAGTGCATACCACGTGGAATTACATCAAGTGTTTGTGCGGGTTCTCACCTGCAAGACCATGAAAAGATGGCAATAAGTGAATTAGTCCAGATTTAAGTTCGAAACTTACGTTATTCGCGAGAGCAGGGAAAGTGATGTAGAGAGGTTGTTGATCCAAGTTAGGATTCGCCAACTGCCTCAAACTTTGATTCGCAGCCATCATGTTCCTCCCTTCTTCTTCCTCAAGTAACCTTGCTTCTCTTCTTCTCCGATGTAGTGTCCTCTTGATCTCAGGATCGTAGTAAAAATTCTTTTCGCGATCAGAGGGTTCACCTGTACTCATCAACAAACCACAGTAGTATAAAATGAAATAAATAAAATAAAGTGACGCTAACACAAAAGTAATTGCCTTCCCCGGCAACGCCGCCAAAATTTGGTAGCGTTTATCGCATACGCCCAAATTAACCCTCTCAAGTTAATAACAATAAATATGTAGTAGCGTGAGTAGGGATCGATCCCACAGGGAAGTGAATACTTTTATGCTAACAAGTATCAAAATAGGGGTTATCGGATTTCTTTAACTATAACTAAATTAAACGAAAGCAAACAATTAACTAGTTTATCAAGATTAAGAAGCGATTCTTGGTTTTCGATCAACTTTACCTTTGAAAATCATTCACTTAATCATCAAATTACTAAACATATGAATTCATTAAATTATTCATCAATTGAAAACTTATTCCTTACTTACCTTAATCGTGGTCAAAAAGAAAACATCATTCAATTCGACTCTTATCAAATCTTTAACCAAAACTACAGCCGTTAAGGTTGAATCAATGATAGTTTCAAAACTAGTAAGCTTGATGAATCTAATCAATAAAAACTACACCCGTTAGAGTTAATTATCCAATCGTTCTTCCTAAGAATTTAATAACACCAACAGCAGGTAATTATCAATCTTAGTTGCTTCTCAATTAGCATTAGATATTGTACGTGATTACTAGGTCATCAATCTATCAATCAAACACAATACTCATAAGAATCATAATCTGAAAAACAAATTGAAATTGAATTGAAAATTCAACAATCAAATCTAAATTTTCACAAGTTTTTCTATTCCAAAGGCAAGTATCCCTCAACCAAGAATCAAAGTGTTTAGCCTTGCATAATTAAATCTAAAACTAACAAAAATTGTATTAAAAACATCAAACAATCAATAGAAAAGAAAGTTACTAAAGCGAAGCACGATTCCGGCTTGTTGATTCCGTCTTCGTTCTTCGAGCGTCTTTTACAAAAATTGAAATAAATTATTCTAAAAATTCAAAATTCTATTCTAAGGTCTGAATCTTCTCTCCAAGAGAGTAATTTTCGAATATCAAGAGGTATGGAGGCTGATGGGTAGGTTAGAGCCCATGTAGGAAGGAAAGAAATCAAGAATCCAATCTTTCCAAAACACTGCTGGCGATCGATCGCCTCATTGTAGCGATCGATCGCTAGCTTATTTTTTTCGGCGATTTTCCTTAGGCAATCGATCGCTTGGCTCCAGTGGACTTTGGCGATCGATCGTCTTATCCTCGCGATCGATCGTTGCTTCATGAATTTTGTTGCTCAATTTTCTGTCCAAAGGCGATCGATTGCCTCCTTCATGCGGTCGATCGCCTCTACTAAAATTACATTTTTAACCTTTTTCTCGATCTACATTGAGTCCTTATTAGCTCCAAAGCTTTTCTTGACCTTTATTCGCCTTAGTTAGCTCGATTTCTTCGATTCCACCAACAATTACACAAATATACGGTTAGGTAGCATATGTATCAAATTATCCATCAAAACATACCAAAACAATTAAACGCAATAGATATGTCTATTTCTAGTCACATCATGGACCATAACAACTAAGTGCGGTACCTGTTCAACGAACTCAGACAAAATTAATGGACCACTCATGAGAAAAATTGGCATAACCAGATAAAGATGCCAGAACACGTGAAAGTTAAAGTGCACTCATAGGCTCACCTAACAATTATTAAGATTTGGAATCCAAAGTTGAAGTCCGGATTCATGCCTATGTAAAGGCACTCATTCGGGAAGCTAAGGACATCGACAATTCTCCATAGTTTTTTGAGAATAAAAATTAGAGCTCAAAGCTTTGTACTTGTTCAACTTTCGTAGCTTGGTAATATTTCTTTTCTTTCCTTTCTTTTATAATCGTTTGTAATATCGTTCTTTTTAAGTTTATGTGTTCTTGAGTCAAGCCTTATCTATATGAGAGGCTAAACAAGTCTGTCTCCTCCCAAAAAGGAGATGTTTTAATGTACGAGATGATATAAGTATTTCTAGAATAAAAATAAGGTTGTTGCCCATCTATCTCCCAGATTTTCCCTAAGGTAGGAAACGAATTATGGCTGTGATGTACGGTTTCTGAAGGAGTCGGATAACTGGCAGACTAACCTTGCCTGTGAGATGAGGTTGGATGGTGAGGATGTTGGGATATGCCCTAAGACAAGTCATTAGATGATTGTTTAAGACTTACAATGTTTATGGTTTTATGAATGGCAATTCATTATTATATATTATTCTTTTAACTGTGCATTGTGAATTAATATATATGTTAATGTCCTTAGAATAATATTGTATTATTCTTAAAGATGTCCCTAGTCAAGTATTATCATGAATAGGGATAATGATAATACGTAGAGACTAGTATATGTTGATCGATGAATTGTTCATTGATATGAGATATCAAATCAACATATGGGTACATGTTAGAGAACGATGTACTGGACAGACCCACCATGAGAATGCAACATGGATAGTTATATGATCGTCATATGCAATTCTCATAGTGATAATAATGTATGAAATCCTTACGACTTGTGATCATCAGAGATCCCAACATAAGGAGTTATGTATCTTGATATCGTCAAACGTTACCCGTAACAGGGTATACTATAAAGACGACTATTGGATACACTACGAATTATGTAGAGGGATGTTGACTGATCGAGATAGGATTTGTCCCTCCTATATAACAGGAGATGTGTTTGGCCCTTAATCAAGTGAGAACTAAAATGCATGGCCATGCTCGAATGAGTCGATATGAGATATCGAGCTTATTCGTTTATTCTAGTTCTACTTGGGGATCAAGAAGTCGTGTTCAATCTAAACACAAAGGACAAAGGGATTAAGCTACATGGTTAATATTATCACAAGTTCTAAAGGTTATGTCGAGTCATTGACATTCTTGTAATTTGGGTAGCATTAATGTGTTGCTAGATACCGCTCAATGCTTGAGACGTAAAATGAGATTTTATGTCACTGCCAACATTACAAGATCCTATCGGGTCGCACAAAAGATTAAATCGAGAAGGGAAATTAAATTCATGAGATGAATTAAATAATTAAGAGGAGTCTTAATTAATAATCATAATGATTAATTAAATCATGGGCTTAAGCCCATGAGGCTTTATGAAAGCCTTTAATTAATCATATAAAATATGATTGCAAGGGGTTTTAATGTGATTAACACTTCAATACACAAAACCTAATACCAAGCAAGCTACACACGGCCGCACCATCTTGAGCTCTCGGCCACTTCATAGCCGAGTGGTTCTTGGTGATCTTGTGCCAATTTTGATTGTGAATCAAGTGTGATTTTTGGTTCCAGTTTAATAACTTGTCTAGCAATTTGTTATTAAACTATCCCTTCACCCGATTTGATCGTGTGGATACCGTTGAGGCAAAACTCATCGAGTTTTGCTATTGACTCGGAGAAGGCGTTGGACGTTTGTGCTGCTCCGTGGATTCTGCTTCAAACACGCTACAAGGGTAAGACCTTCGTATTCCTTAATCCGATATGATAACCTATGTATAGATCTGCTGGTTTGTAATCCTAAAAATTTTATTCCGCTGCGTTGTATGCTCATAGGACTACTTACAGTGGTATCAGAGCCGTGTACAAGGCTCATATCGGATTTATGTGATTAAATTGTGTTAATCATATTAGAATTAATATTGCATGCTATTAAAACTGTTTAAATTCATATATGATATGAAATTAATTTTAGTTTATGAAAATCATCGTAATAATTATATTTGATATAATTGGCGATTAATAATATTGATTGAGCATCAATTTTTCGGCCACCACCATCACAAATGTCACCACGGCTAGCCACATGAGGGCTAGGGTTTTCGAACCCTTGGCTCGAGATGGCTTAGTCGTTGTGGCTAATAATTGTGCATGGAAGTGTCGAAAATTAATTAAGGTTTAGAACCCATTGGACGTGACGGCTAGCTCATGACGGCTAGGGTTTCGAACCCTAATAGCCGTGCATGGCTCGGCCATCATCGCCTTATTTTCTAAAGTTTTGAGACGTGGATGAGTTTTGAACTCTTTGACTCGATAATGGTTCACGCATGCATGGATTAGTAACTTTACCACATGAGAGCAAGGTTTTTCGAACCCTTAGCTCGATATGGTTGAGCGAACCCCGTGCATGGCATGACCGTGACTCGTGGCTAATAAATTCCAGCGTTTAAAACAAGATGGCTCGATAAAAACCATAAGGGTGCGAGGCGGCTAGGGTTTGGAACCCTAGCGCCGCCGCCGCACGAGCCATGGCTCGGCCATGGGCTAGGGTTTCGAACCCTAGGCCCACTATTGGTCCAGCCGTGTGCTTCATGGTTCGAACCATGGTGGTTCGTGTCTTAGTCGCTTTAGTTCGTGGCATGAGATGTCCCGAGCGTACGATAATTTTTCAAAAATTATTTTACAGTTTTAATTAGAATTAAATTTAAAATGTTAAGAATTTAATTAATTAAATGTTAATGCATGCTTTATGTGTTGTTTGAGCATGGTGCGTGGTTATAGCCCTTTGACCTATTAGATAGGATTTGTGAATGTTTGTAATTGTTAATACGACCTGCGTGTCGTGCCTTTCTCTATTTCATTCTAAATGTAATCCCTCCCCTATGTTCCCCTCGAATGTGAATCGATGAATTCTATATCTTGTAAATAGTGTAGGTTATTTTATTGATGGTGATCAATGAAGATGGAGCATCGTGCCGGGATGAGGAGGCCATTCACAAATTGGAGCCAAAGGAAGGTGCTTGTGAAGTTACCTTAGGTTGACTCATAGGATTTTCTCATTGGCTTGAGAAAATCATTAGTAGGGGCTATAACCATGTCACGTTTAATTATGTATGTTGATGCATGATTTATCTTATGTTTTAGTTTGATAATAGTATTATACATATATGTAGATATGTATACAACTATATGTAGTGGACATATTTTAAATTATCAAATTAATCATGAGATCAATAAATCCCTCTAAAATATTAAGTTTTAGATTCCTTCCAAAATTAAAAGTACTCGTCAATAACTTCGATTGTACATATGTGGGTTTGCCAAAGCAAAGCATCGTGGCAATCTTAGTAAGGCGCGAAAGGATAAAAGTGATATCCGTTATACTTTAATTGGGTACGACTTAACTAGGTTATCTCAATAGGATTGGGAACCTAGAGGCATGGGTTGGATTATAATTCATTTGATGAATTGAACAAAGTGTTGTTCGTCCAACTATCCAAGAATTATATGTGATGTAATTGACAAAGTGTTGTCTACCTAAATAACCGAGTCTTGGGCGATTAGCCAAAGCTAACTCAAGATTAGGCGAAATATGGATCTTGGCCCACTAAAGGTTTCGAGGGTTGATATTTTTTCAAACAAAATAGTGGGAGTATCATTTAATATAAGACCATGTTAAATGATTTAAATCATAAACTTATTTTGCATATTTATATTGTAGATATCCATGGCAACTAACAACGTTACTAGCACTTTATCACTGCGATCGGTCCTTGAGAAGGACAAATTAAATGTGACGAATTTCCTAGACTGGCATAGGAACTTGAGGATAGTCCTCAAACAAGAAAAGAAACAATATGTCCTAGAGGAACCTTTGCCCGCTGAGGAACCTCCCCTAACAGCTACAAGAGCTGAAAAAGATGCTTACAAGAAGCATCAGAGTGACGCACTTGATGTTGGGTGCCTCATGCTTGCCACCAAGAACTCTGAGCTTCAGAAGCAACATGAGGAAATGGAGGCGTTCGATATGATCGAACACTTAAAGCAGTTGTACCAACAGCAAGCTAGACAAGAGAGGTATGACGTCTCTAAAGCGTTATTTCAGTGCAGGATGGTAGAAGGAAGCTTAGTTGGAACTCATGTGCTCAAGATGATTGGGTACATTGAGAATCTGGACAAGCTAGGTTTTCCATTGGACCAAGAGTTGGCCACCGATGTGATCTTGCAATCGTTGCCTGAGAGCTTCAGTCAATTTGTAGTAAATTACAATATGACTGACATGGAAAAGACTCTACCACAGTTGCTTGGTATGTTGAGAACATATGAAGCAAATACTAAGAAGACTAAGGCCACAAATGTCCTTATTATGAATAAGGGCAAAGGAAGGGCCAAAGCTAAAGGCAACAAGAAAGCAAAGAAGGTCTTTGCTAAATCTAAGCCAAAGTCTTCTGCACTAAAGCCAAAGGGAGGGATAGCAAAGGAAGGGAACTGTTTCCATTGCGGTGAGACCGGCCATTGGAAAAGAAACTGCAAAGTATATCTGGAGGATCTAAAGAAAGGAAGTGTGACTTCCGCTTCAGGTATTTTTGTTATAGAAGTCAATATATCTACTTCTTCATCATGGATATTAGATACTGGATGTGGATCTCACATTTGTGTAAATGTGCAGGATCTCAAAAGGAGTAGGACGTTGGCAAAAGGTGAAGTTGATCTCCGAGTTGGAAATGGAGCAAGAGTTGCTGCATTAGCCATAGGAGATTATCATTTAGCTTTACCTTCTGGTTTATCATTGATTTTGAAAGATTGTTATTTTGTGCCTTCAATTACTAAAAACATTATTTCTATTTCTTGTTTGGACAAGTATGGATTTTCATTTATTATAAAGGACAACTGTTGTTCTATTTATTTAAATGATATGTTTTATGCTAGTGCACAAATGGTGAATGGTCTTTATGTATTAAATCTTGATATGCCTATCTATAACATAAATACTAAAAGGATTAAAAATAATGATTGTAATCCGACTTATCTCTGGCACTGTCGCTTGGGCCACATAAACGAGAACCGCATATCTAAACTTCATAAGGATGGAGTATTAGATTCATTTGATTTTGAATCATATGAAACATGCGAATCTTGTTTAATGGGCAAGATGACTAAAGCCCCTTTCAAGGGACATGTTGAAAGGGCAAATGTTTTATTGGGACTAATACATAGTGATGTATGTGGACCAATAAGTACACAAGCTAGAGGTGGTTTTCAATACTTCGTTACATTTACTGATGACCTCAGTAGATATGGGTATGTGTACCTAATGAAACATAAACATGAAACCTTTGAAAAGTTCAAAGATTTCAAGAATGAAGTACCAAAACCAACTTGGCAAGAGTATCAAAATCCTTCGATCAGATCGAGGAGGAGAATACTTAAGCCAAGAGTTTCATGACTATCTAAAGGAATGTGGGATAGTCCCACAACTCACTCCTCCGTATACTCCACAATGGAATGGTGTATCCGAGAGGAGAAATCGAACCTTGTTAGACATGGTTAGATCAATGATGAGTCATGCAGATCTTCCGATATCGTTTTGGGGACACGCTCTAGAAACAGCGATTTTCTTACTGAACCGTGTTCCATCTAAATCAGTGGAAAAGACACCATATGAGATATGGACTGGGAAGCGACCTAGTATGTCTTTTATGAAGATTTGGGGTTGTGAGGCTTTCGTTAGATGTCACGCCACTAACAAACTTGGACCCAAATCTGATAAGTATTTATTTGTGGGGTATCCTAAGAAAACGAAAGGATACTATTTCTATTATCCCACCGAGAACAAAGTAGTTGTTGCTCGGACTGGTGTATTTCTTGAAAGAGAATTTATTTCTAGAAAAACCAGTGGGAGAAAAATAGAACTTAGTGAAGTTCAACCACAAGAAAACACTGAACCTGAGATTGAGATGGAAACAGAGCAGGCACCGCAAACTGTTGTGGAAGAAGTACCTGCTCAAGAGACACAAGCCCAGCGTAGGTCTGTAAGAGTACACCGGGAGCCACAGGGATATGGATTTCTTGTGACTCAACAAGGTGACTTACTACTTATTGATGAGGATGAGCCGTCATCTTATCAACAAGCTATAATGGGCAATGATTCTGAGAAATGGCAAGAGGCCATGAAATCTGAGATGGAATCCATGTATACAAACCAAGTATGGACTTTGGTTGATCCACCTGAAGGGGTACGACCCATAGGGTGCAAATGGATTTTCAAGAAAAAGACCGATATGGATGGTAACGTACAAACCTATAAAGGTCGGCTGGTTGCAAAAGGATTCAAACAAATTCATGGTATTGACTATGATGAAACCTTTTCACCATTGGCCATGGTTAAATCCATAAGGATCTTACTTGCAATAGCTGCATTTCATGATTATGAAATCTGGCAGATGGGTGTCAAAACAGCTTTCCTCAATGGAAATCTGCTCAAGGATGTGTACATGACACAGCCCGAGGGTTTTGTCGATCCAAAGGATGCTGGAAAGATATGCAAGCTACAACGATCCATTTATGGATTGAAGCAAGCTTCTCGGAGTTGGAATCTTTGTTTTGATGATGCAATCAAAGAGTTTGGTTTTATCAAAAATGAAGATGAACCTTGTGTCTACAAGAAGGTCAGTGGGAGCGTAATCATTTTCCTAGTGTTGTATGTAGATGACATACTTCTTATTGGAAATGATATCCCTGCCTTGCAATCTGTAAAGATTTGGCTAGGGAATTGCTTTTCGATGAAAGACTTGGGAGAAGCCACCTATGTATTAGGAATCAAGATCTATAGAGATAGATCGAGAAGGCTTCTTGGTCTAAGTCAAAGTACATACATAGACAAGGTGCTTAAAAGGTTTAGCATGCAAGAATCCAAGAAAGGATTCGTGCCTATGACACATGGTATTTATCTCTCGAAGGAACAGTGTCCTTCAACACCAGATGAGAGACAACGCATGAGTAAGATTCCATACGCGTCAGCTATTGGATCTATCATGTATGCCATGATATGTACTCGTCCCGATGTATCGTATGCTTTGAGCATGACGAGCAGATATCAAGTTGATCCAGGTGAAGGTCACTGGATTGCTGTCAAGAATATCCTAAAGTACTTGAGAAGGACTAAGGATACATTCTTGATTTATGGAGGTGAGGAAGAGCTCAATGTAATGGGTTACACTGATGCAAGCTTCCAAACCGACAAAGGTGATTTTCGATCGCAATCTGGATATGTGTATTGCCTGAATGGAGGTGCTGTGAGCTGGAAGAGTTCAAAGCAAGAAACAGTAGCCGATTCTACAACGGAAGCTGAGTATATTGCTGCCTCGGATGCAGCAAAGGAAGCTGTTTGGATGAGGAAGTTCATTTCTGAACTTGGAGTGGTGCCTAGCATTAAAGATCCGATAGAACTCTATTGTGAAAACAATGGAGCGATCGCATTGGCTAAGGAACCAAGATCTCAACAAAGATCCAAGCACATACTTAGGCGTTTCCATTTCATTCGAGAAATCGTTGAAAGGGGAGATGTTAAAATATGCAAAGTACCAACAGATGATAATGTATCTGACCCATTGACGAAGCCGCTGTCACTGCAGAAGCATGATCGTCATACTAGATCTCTAGGCATTAGGTATATGTCTGAGTGGTCTTAGTGCAAGTGGGAGATTTGTTGGGATATGCCCTAAGACAAGTCATTAGATGATTGTTTAAGACTTACAATGTTTATGGTTTTATGAATGGCAATTCATTATTATATATTATTCTTTTAACTGTGCATTGTGAATTAATATATATGTTAATGTCCTTAGAATAATATTGTATTATTCTTAAAGATGTCCCTAGTCAAGTATTATCATGAATAGGGATAATGATAATACGTAGAGACTAGTATATGTTGATCGATGAATTGTTCATTGATATGAGATATCAAATCAACATATGGGTACATGTTAGAGAACGATGTACTGGACAGACCCACCATGAGAACGCAACATGGATAGTTATATGATCGTCATATGCAATTCTCATAGTGATAATAATGTATGAAATCCTTACGACTTGTGATCATCAGAGATCCCAACATAAGGAGTTATGTATCTTGATATCGTCAAACGTTACCCGTAACAGGGTATACTATAAAGGCGACTATTGGATACACTACGAATTATGTAGAGGGATGTTGACTGATCGAGATAGGATTTGTCCCTCCTATATAACAGGAGATGTGTTTGGCCCTTGATCAAGTGAGAACTAAAATGCATGGCCATGCTCGAATGAGTCGATATGAGATATCGAGCTTATTCGTTTATTCTAGTTCTACTTGGGGATCAAGAAATAAAGATTGGATATACGAGTATGACTGTTCCATGACTCGTGTTCAATCTAAACACAAAGGACAAAGGGATTAAGCTACATGGTTAATATTATCACAAGTTCTAAAGGTTATGTCGAGTCATTGACATTCTTGTAATTTGGGTAGCATTAATGTGTTGCTAGATACCGCTCAATGCTTGAGACGTAAAATGAGATTTTATGTCACTGCCAACATTACAAGATCCTATCGGGTCGCACAAAAGATTAAATCGAGAAGGGAAATTAAATTCATGAGATGAATTAAATAATTAAGAGGAGTCTTAATTAATAGTCATAATGATTAATTAAATCATGGGCTTAAGCCCATGAGGCTTTATGAAAGCCTTTAATTAATCATATAAAATATGATTGCAAGGGGTTTTAATGTGATTAACACTTCAATACACAAAACCTAATACCAAGCAAGCTACACACGGTCGCACCATCTTGAGCTCTCGGCCACTTCATAGCCGAGTGGTTCTTGGTGATCTTGTGCCAATTTTGATTGTGAATCAAGTGTGGTTTTTGGTTCCGGTTTAATAACTTGTCTAACAATTTGTTATTAAACTATCCCTTCACCCGATTTGATCGTGTGGATACCGTTGAGGCAAAACTCATCGAGTTTTGCTATTGACTCGGAGAAGGCGTTGGACGTTTGTGCTGCTCCGTGGATTCTGCTTCAAACACGCTACAAGGGTAAGACCTTCGTATTCCTTAATCCGATATGATAACCTATGTATAGATCTGCTGGTTTGTAATCCTAAAAATTTTATTCCGCTGCGTTGTATGCTCATAGGATTACTTACAGAGGAGCCATTCGTAAAACAGTCTAGAGGCAGTAAGTTTTCGACTGGTGGTTTTGCGACCAACCTCACCCGGTGTTGTTATGGTCAAATTGTATATTTCAGTTTGTTAAATGTTTATTGTAATACGGAAGGATGATGGGCCTGTTATTTATTTTTGAAACATGATCTTCAAATCGGGTTTTGAATTATAGTTAGACGAACGTTATATAAACTGTGAGTCATTTGCAAAATTATGCTCTTGGGATTCATCCCGATATGACAGAAACTGAAGTATCTCATGTTCGTATGATGCTATAGTTTGGTAAATATTAGGATAAAAACGATGCTGAATAATATATAGAGACATATTTTGTTCTTTAAACATTTTCTTGGGGTTAAGAATGCAATTTTATTTGAAGATTGGTTGGACCGCGTGGAGCACATGGACCACATGTGGTTATTATTGTTATTTCAACCAAGAATGGACCTAGATCAACTAATTCTTTTCGTTGGACTATGATAGATTAAGTTTCATGAAATAGTACCGGCCCGTAATTTTCCCAATAATGAACCTACAAAATGAAGGAGGCTACATTGGTTTTAGTATAAAATGAACCCATGAAAAGTAGTTTGGGAGGGCAATTTTTCTCAATACATATTAATCAATTATCCTTGTAATTTATTCAGTTTTTAAATTTTTATGAAACATAAAATATGTTTGTGGAAAATATATTACCTGTCATAACGTAAAACATGTAAATAATTAATGTATTTATTCGGGTGGTTTTTGTTTTTTTTAAAAATAATTTAAGAGAGTGATCTCGAACACGAGACTTCTTACATGTGCAGATACAATATAACACTGGTGTAACGTATAAGATAGGGGTGCAAACGAATCGAACAGGTTAACGAAATTTTCGAGCTGGCTCAAAAATATTTGATTTGTATTCGAAATTCACGAATTCGATCCGAACTCGAACATATTCGAACTTTTTTCGAGCCGAACTCGAGATCAAATTACTTTGTTCGATATTTCACTAGCCGCTCCCGAACTTCAATATTTTTTTAATATAATATAATTATATATTAAATAAAATATTTCGAACCTTTCGGGTATTTATATTCGGGCAAGAGTTTGAATAATATGCGAACATATTTGAATATTTTCGAGTTGAACTCGAACTCAAATTTTGATTCGAGCTGAACTCAACCAAATTACTTTAACTATTCGAACTTCGAATCGAATTCGAGCTCAAATATATATATATATTTCGAGCCAAATTCAAACCTTAAATTTTTTTGATATTCATCTCGATTCAATTTGGCAATAGGGTGGGTTTTGGTTGAAGTTAATGATAGAGTGGTGACAGTGGTCCATGTCTATTTTATGAGCACGTAGTATTAGAAAGTTTCAAAATAATAAATATTCCATACCTTGTCAAATAAGTATTTAGGTGATAATATTATAATTATGATTAATGCAGCATACGATCAAATTCAAGAGTTTTTAGGGGAATATTATTTATATTTCAAAAAATATTTGTAACATTTACGTTTAATTATTAAGCTTTTTTTCCTTCTAGCAGACGGATAAGACTAGTTCTTATATAGTATGAAAAACTATTACGTATATCCCCTAAAAAAAAATTATGTATTTATTTATTTTTGAAAAAAAACTAATAATTATTTTGAAAACTTTAAGGAACATCATAAAATATTTCAATCATATATTCAATAATAATATTAACTAACTAAAACAAATATAGTTAAATTTATAACGATTCAAAAAAAAAATTATAATTTATTGACACCAAATATCTAGCTCAATTGTTGTCACCCTTCCCTAAAATGGGATTGACTCGAGTTTGAGTCTTGTTTGTAAATAAATCCTCCCCTGATTAAAAAAACATATTCTAATTTATCTTAGTCAAACAAAGGATAAAATTATATTTTACGACAATGTTTCACAACATATTCAGTCACTTCAATAATCATAATATAACATATTTATATATAATCATTTCATTCAAAATAAACACAAACTGTATATATCAAAATTCTTCAACATTGTGGTTAATATTAACATTTATCATGAAATGTGTAATAAAATATAAAGACATCTTTAATGTGTGATGAGTTCACTTGGCTGAATCATTCCTACTTTGTTGGTATGTTCTGAAAATCAACATTGATGTACACTTGATTCAAATTATCAGTAGCACAATAACATATTTTGTTAGCATCGAAATCAAGATTAATCAAGTTCACATGACCCAACAAATATAATTTCGTTATTATATCAAATAGTGAGCTCTATAGAAAATTAAACTAACTTGATTGCAAATATTGATTTGTAGATTTAAGAACAAATAATAATGGGCTATTTACCCTAAAATCCACAACCTACTTTCAACGTTAAGATTCCTCCCTACTTAAAATAAATTAAGATAACTCCATAGTTTTGTCTTATTCTCCCTTTCTTTATTTTTTCATATCGGTTTATCATTTATTTAAGAAAATTGCTTAAATTTATAACAAGCACATATCGCTTCCGTATTACAATGAAATTTTGACAAAACGGTAAATACATTTTTTATCATAACAGCACCGTGAGGTGTGTTGCAAATCCACCAGTCGAAAAATTACTACCCTAGACTGTTTTACGAATGACTCCTCACCATCCAACCTCAGCCCCTCCGGCGAGGTTAGTCTGCAAGTTATCCGACTCCTGCAGAAACAACATAGCACAACCTTAATTCGTTTCATACCTTAAGGCGTAGAGTACAACTAGATATAAAAAGATTTTGAAGAAATCTGAGAGATAGATGGGCAAAAGCATTTGTTTATTCTGAAAATACTTATAATATTTATTACATTTACTTCTCCTCCTGGGATGAGATTGACTTGTTAGCCTCTAATATAGTGAGGCTGGATTCGATACACATATACAGAACTGAATTGAAAAACTGAAATATTACAAAGAAAATAAAATTACCAAGCTATGAAAAGATGAATCGTTTACATCTTGGAGACTATGATATTTATTTGTGAGAAAACTATGGATAATTTTCGATGTCCTTAGCTTCCTCAATACCTTGCCTTATATAGGCATAAATTCGAACTTCAAAAACGGATTCCAAACTCTTGTTCAATGTTAAGTGTGCCTTTATCTCGTGGTCTTGTATTTTTGTCTGAGTGTGCCAACTTTCTTGTGAATGCTGACATTTTTTGTCTTAGTGTGCCATAACTTTTCTTGTGAGTGGTTTATTATTGTGTCTGAGTGCATTTAATGGTCCACGCCTTTTTCCTATGTCTGGGAATCTTTACATTATTGGTTTTTGTGGTCCCCGAGCTTTAGGAAAATGTGCCCTCTTTTCAGCAGGTCTTTTGTTTTTCATGCATTTGATCTGTCGGTAGCACAATTTTAATATTTTTTAAGGCGTTCCCATCTGGCTGAACTAGATAAAGTGAAAAGATTCAATAAAGCCTTTCTTTGCTGGTTCTGAACAGCACTGAAAAAATAAAACTCCAAGATATCTCCTCGAGCCAAATATGGATTATTGGCCCATGTCTCGTGAATAGCTTCTCTGATCTACTTTGATAATTTGAAGATTTCAGATAATGCTGGTGCAACTGTATAAAGGAAGCAAGAGGTCCGAAATTATACCATTCATGTACATAATTTGGATGGCTGTCTGGTTTCATCCAAAACTTTGGGTATTTTTTGGAGATATCAACAATTATTTTTCTGGGTTGATACCCCGTTTGATTATTAGTTTCTCCCAAGTGCGCTGGTAATCTTGCATAGGAGAAGAAACTAAATCCTCGTTAATTTGTACCATAGAAGTGTCTGTCTGTGGCCTAAGGTTCAACTCTCCATCTTTTACCTCAGATGTGCTTGATTGACTTGAAGGTTCAGATTGTGATGACACATGACCCTCAACATTCTCTACAGCTTGTACATCCTCAAGGAATGCATCATCTGCAGCACATGTGAAAGGGGTATGTGAATCCCTTGCCTCCGGGTTAGATGAGCTGCGTTCTCTAACACTCTTTTTTGCATCGTTGGAGATGGGGCCTTGAGAATAGGCCCTTCAAGACTTCGAACAAGCGTTCTTGGGCCTGAAGGCAAACTCGTATATGGCCAAAAAATAGGCTCTGATCTTCTTGTTGTAGTCATCCTGCGACCTCAACATTGAGACAAAGAGTCCCAAAATCTCGTTCCAGGATCTCCAGGTTTTACCTGAGATGCCTAAATTGTTTGAGGATATCGCTAACAATGTGACCCTCCATCTCGTGTTAAGAAATACACAATAACTTTTTTATCAGGTTTCACAATGACAATATCATAATCATAATATTGACATTCAGTTTGCCATCTTAAAAGTTTACCCTTTTCTGGTTTTGATTAAATTCTATTTTCAGAAAAAGACTTAACACTAGTATTATCTATTTTCAAGATAAATTTCTTTGCGAGTAAAAATAGTGGCCATTTTTTAAAAGCCATTCGAACTGTAAAGAACTCCTTCTCGTTGATGTACCATCTGGTAACTTTGCTCCTGTCAAATAGGCCGCTGTAATATCTGCACGACACTTCTCCATCTAGTGTGGCCTTTGTAAGAACTGCAGCCCACCAATGGTCACTGGTCTGTGTATAATACCAGTTCATCCTCGTCGTTTGGAATTGCAAGCTTTGGTAGTTGCCTACAAACTTCTTTAAGATGTTTGACAGCTTGTCTATGATCTTCATTCCACTCGAAATTAACATAATTTTTGAGTAATGGACTGACCACATTCATGTGGCTTGCTAGGTTGTTGATGAACATCCCACCAAAAATTAGCAACTCCCAGAAGACTCTGAAGTTGCTTTAAATCCTTGAGGTCATCCTGATATCCTTGCACTTTCTCAACAATATGATTTTGCAAGATGATTCCAGATTCGTCGATCTCAATTCCAAAGAACTCGATCTGTCTTGTGGCAATTACTGCCTTCCTTTCGGAGAGAATTAGTCATTCCTTGTAACAAACATCTGAAAAGATTTCCAAATGTTTAAGATGCTCTTTCATGTTTCTTGACGGAATGAGGATATCATCAATATACACGAACATGAAGCTGAAGTAATCATTGAAAATAGTATCCATCTTCCATTGATATATCTGGGGAGCATTTGTCAAGCTCATTGGCATAACATTCCAGATGTAGTGTCCTTGCGTTGTGGAGAATGCTGTGAATTTTCTGCTAGCTTCCTTCATCTTAATATGGTAGAATCCAGACTTACAATTGAACTTAGAAAACACCTTGGTATTTTTGATGTTATTTACCAAATGTTCTCTGCTTGGGATGAAATATCCATCAAACTCCAAGATTTTTTTGATCCCTTTATAGTTGAGCACTAATCTTGGCTTTCCTCGTGTAACTTCTCCATGATTCCGGACAAGAAATCTTGGATTGCTATATGGAGAAACACTTGCTGAGATTAACTGAAGGTCAAGATGTTCCTTAAGTTTTATCTGCATGTCCATCCGATCTTCCATGTTCATGGGGATTGGTTTGAATCTGACGTACTCAGTTTTTTTTGGTTTTCACATTCAAAGTAGCTTTGAGCTCATTCTTGTTCCACCGTGCCACGGGATCCTCGTTGTAGTTCCAGTGAATCTTCTTTTTCACATCCTCTAGAGTGATTTGCTCTTCGATGGTAGTTTCAGGTTGTGGAACTTCATCTTGTACTGCCTTCTTCAGTAACAACATGATTTCTGGAGTAACTTCTTCTTCATCATGTTCTCTAAAAGACAGTATTAACCCAGTCAAAAGTTTGGGAATCTTTTTCACTGGGACCTTGTTGTCGAAACTTAAAGATTGCTTCATCAAATTTTTGTTGATCCTTCATCTTTGGGTGTCGAAGTTTCCTTCATCACTACGCCTGCTGCAAAAACTAATGGGGAATTTTCTATGAAACACCTCCCTTAGTCGCTGGACAATAATCTTATGATCACAAAGGGTTGTGAAATAAGCCTATTTGTCTCATTCTCCTATGAAATCACTTGAATGTCTGTAGGAAATTGTTTCCTAGTAGCATATCAGCTCCGGTATCATGGAAATAAATAGGTGGAGTCTTGACTTTGTACTAGGGGGTACGCCTGCTCCTCCGATTATTATTTCCGCCCATGGACGCCTTCATTAAGAATAAGAATCTGCTTGGAAATGTCTCTTCTGGCGACGGATGGTAATTTCGCACCAACTTCTTTAGAGAAGATGTCTCGTTTGACATTGCATATTCCAGCTCCTGAATCAATATAAGTTGTAAAATATTCTGCTCGATATTTCTCATATAACATCCCGACTGAGATGTATATTGATAATGGACTGGTGGTCACCGGATTTGGTATCTTTCCCGTCCACCATGAATTCCATTACATCCTGCAATCTTTCTCAAGGTTTGTGTTCCTCAAGAAAGTCGATCACAAGAATCACAAGAATAAGTTGTTCTGGGATCATACCTGCAATCTCTGCAGTTGTTAGATCAATTTCACCAATTTGAAGGTTTCCTTGATACCTACCAACTGTAGGTTGTGGCAAATAATATAGGACATAGCAAGGGAAGATAGTTTTCTTCTCAGTAATGTCGAAGATTATCTGCACTTCTCTACAGCCTTCTGGGCATTTCAGCATTCTTGTTGTTTTGAATACATCAGGCATTTTCTGAATCCTGCAGGAGACAGCTTTCTGTTTATTCCCGGGATAGTTACTGAGCAACCTATCCTGTTGGAAAGACATTCTTCTAGGCTCGATCATAAGATTTTTGCTTCTGTTCAAATTAGGCTGGTCTTGTATCCTCATGTCGATCTCTCCGATCGTCAGAGTTTTAATAATATTTAGCAACACTGCTTTGCGAAATCTTCAAAGATTATGGGGCCTTCGATGAATTCTTTTCTCAAGAATACTTCTGAATGATGAGTATTCGAGAGCGCATAAGACACCTTTATAGGTAATCGAGTAAAGTATATTCCCTTCTTCATCAAATCACTTCCTTGATGAAGAATAAGAACCTTGTTGAAGTATCGATCTCCCAAATTGTATGCTATTCTGGAATAGATGTTGAAGGTCATCTTTCCAGCATACAAATTTCCTGCAACTGCATCCAAACAAGTATCTTTAAAGTTCAGGATTCTCTTCTCAAGATCGTCAGATTAAGTGGCAAATCAATTCTTTCCTTGAAGGTCGCCTTGATGATAACTCTATTGGCTCCAATATGAATCCATGAGAGCGTATCAATAACTTCTCTTTTAACCTTGTTCTTAATCTCCTGAATTTCTCTGTAGGGGATTAATTGCATCTCAATTTGATTTCCCGTAAATTCCATCGGGATCACAAATTCACATGTTGTCACTTTATGGAAAATCTGATGATTCTGCTTCGAAGGCCAGTCATATCCATGGCTTTTTCCATTGCTCCAATTGTAAATCAATCGTACATCTGAAGCTTTGATTCTTCTTTCATTATCCTCATAAGAGTTAATGAGAAACAGTGGTATGAGAGAACAACACTGACGGCTTTTCTCTGATCATGTGTTGAAGGAACCCTTCTTCACTCCGATTCTGAACTGGATTCACTTCCATTATCAGAATAGATCTCTTCTTCATAGATGCTTTCATCCGAGGGGATATCATCAAATTGATACACCTGCACCAAATCCTGGAAATAAACAGCAGCTTCAAACTCCTTGGTATGCTCGAACTGTTTTACTCCACATTTTTGGTTTTTTGGACAATCTGTAGAGATATGTCATCTTGCTCCGCACGTCCAGTAGTTATAATCTTTGAAACTTTCATTTGCATGAGTATGAGTGCGTCTGAAAGTCCTCTTTGTTGGTGCTCTGCTAGAACTTACCTGATTAGAACCCGTTAATGAGGTCCTACTCCTGGTTGGTCCTGATATTTACCCTGATCTGTAACTTTGGGCTTTCTGCTTTGACTAGAACTTCCTGGGTCTCCATGAAGACCCACTTTTCCTTAAATTACTTCAGCGGGCATAAGGATGATTTCTTTGTTTTTTCATCTTCCGGCTTTGGGGGAGTTTCCAATGAAAGTATGGATATCATTCCCCGTACAACAAAGAGGAGATTCTTGTTGATTCTTCTTAGCTTCTTGTAGTTCTTTTGGGGCTTTGCTTGATAACACCACTCCGCAAGCTTCATTTTAAGAAATGACATTCTCCTGGACACCGTCTCTATTTCTTGTGGTGTATATCCATCCCTGTATAAGTATTTCTCTCCATGGACTCTGTATTTTGGCAAAGAACAGCCCTATTGCATCTTTTTCTGTCATCTTTGTCTTCCATCTATACTTTGTGAAGAGTTTGATGTACTCGTCTACGTAACATATATCATGTAGTTCCAGGCTATATAGAGCTTGTCTATATTTTTCGCCTTCTCTTGCTCCATTCCTTCGAAGTAACCAACTCCAATGAAACATATTTTAAAACATTTAGCCATTTTGACCGCTATTTCTTTCAGGGACTCTCCGGCTAGAACTTCTTACTTGGTACCTGGATCTGCGAGTTCCCAGGTAATTTTGACTAATCCTTCCAGACTCATATTAAAGAGTAATATGAATCAGTATTTGCTTAGATCAAGCGTTCCTGCTGTGATTCTCATTGATGAAGCCCATTCATCAATAAGATCTTCTCGATTTTAAAATCAAAGATATCCATTTGAGCATAAGTCCATATGGATGTATAGGATCTAACTGAGATTTCTCGTAAGGCGTTTGATGCATGTTTGGCCTGCGGAAATGACTCCATGTTCCAACTGGGGGATCTAAAGTTGCTCCATAAGTAAAATCTTCTTGATGGGGCATTCTTTGATCTTCATCAGGTGGTGGATTGTGTGACCCGAAATTTTCCTGTGTTGGTGGAAGTTGAGGAATTCCGCCAACTTGATTTGTTTTAAAATCTATGAGATTCAATCCCGCAAACGAATCGGCAAGATCACTTAGATCTTCCATGTTGATTCTTTCTTTACTTTGTAGGAAGTATTTGGATCTCCTCGTAGGACTGCAATCATTTTTTCAGTATCTGTCAAAGGCATTCAGACCTCCTTCGTTTTTCCTTTTGATGTAAAAGGGGTTTCATTCCACATGACGGTTGTGATGTCTGGAATAAATTGCATGCTTATAGTGATTTTAAGTTTATTTGATTTGAGATTAGTGTGGTGATTATTTAAATATGAACATTGATAATTGAGTTCGAGTAATGGCTAATTGATGAAGGGAAAAATAGTTTTGGGACCAAATGGTAATATCTAAAACTTATATCATCCTTTTTCAACCATATTCACACAATACACACACTTAAAATCGATTTATACACCTCTACTCTCTCCCAACTCTTCTCTTTTTCAATCCTAGGAAACCTCGCTCATTTTTGGGCTCAGATTGTTAGGGTTTTTGCAAGAGTAAGATGTCTATGCTTTGCTAGTTGTTTTATTTCTTTTGATGTGATATTGTTAAATGTTGGAATTGTGTTGATGGGGGTTTTGAAAGTTTTTGATGATTTTCTTAAATTTGTGAATATATATTTTGAGATATGAAATAATGTTAGTTGTGAAGAGTTTTTGATGGTGTTGATAGGAAATATGAGGATGGAGGTTGTATTCTAAGTGTTGGAGTTGAATTTGTGCAGGAGGAAGGTGATTTTTCACAGAACAAAGGTGCGCGATCGATTGCGATGTGGTGCATGATCGATCGTGCAAGGCCGAAAGATTAGAGGGATCAAAACAGAGCTCGCGTCGATCGACAGTTCCTGTGCGATCGATCGGGCTCGCAAAATTTTGAATTTTTTTTACAAATCTTGAGAATTTGAAGGATGATGTTTGATGATAAATTATGTGTATTGTTAATTTATGTAGAGCCTTCTAGAGCCTCGGGTCAACAAGGAATCTAGCTCGACTTCAATATTGGACAATTAAGGTACGTAGAGACATATGAGCATAATTAATGATTATGTTGATTTATGGATTAAACATGAATATTATGGATCGAGCATGAATATTGAGATATGAATATGATATTTAGTAAGCAGGGTCAAAGTGCAGCTGTGATATTTTGTAAGCGGGGCCAAATGCCGCTATTATATTTAGTTAGCGAGGTGGTCAAAGTGCCGCTATGATTTTAGTAAGCGGGGCCAATTGCCACTATTATCATTATAGTAAAGAATGTGTAATTGAAATGAACGATTGAATAACAGTTTAACCAGTAAGAAAGCATAATAATTGGAGGAGTTATACTCTTAGTTATAACGATATAATCTTATGATAATTATGATTCAGTAAGAAAACATAATAATTGGAGGAGTTATTCTCTTAGTTATAAAGATATAATCTTGTGATAATTATGATTTGTATCAACAGGGACAACAGAGGGATGTTAAAAAATGTATAGGCTACAAGGAGTATTTCATACTTACTCATTATGCATTTCCTTGTATTGTTAATGTTTAGAAATCTTGTTATTGTATTATGCTCATTGTGTTGGGTTGGTTTATCTGTATAAAAGAATTGACGAGTGTGGACTTTTGGGAGAAGAATTATAGAATAGAGTCAGTCTGCCTAAGAAACCATAGAAGACATTTTGTAGCTTTGGGAAATCTACATTTGTACACATATTTTTGATTTGTATGTGTAATGTACAAGAATATATATATATATATATATATATATATATATATATATATATATATATATATATATATAATTTGAAAGACTAATGGCATGAACTCTATATATATATATATATATATATATAATTTGAAAGACTAATGGCATGAACTCTATGGTAGTTTTAACATATTTTAAGTTAGTAAAATATGCAAATTAGACTGTTAGTAGTTGAGGCCTTACATTAGTGGTATCAGAGCAGTGGTTAGAAATCTGTCTTGAGTGATGGGTGAGTAGGATAGTATATTATATTGTCATGTTTAGATGTTAATAATTGCATTGATAAGTATACATGTTTTACGGACTGTTTTGAATTATATTATAAATATTCATTTTTAAATGTTATGGCTAACCCTTGTCTTCCAGCATGGCAGCTCGAGAATCTGTGAATCAACAAGAAGAGGTGGGAGATGCTTTATGTATGAATGCTAGTATTGGACAGGTGATGTGACTAGAAATAGACACATCTTGAGTGCTTAATTGTCTACGATTTGGTAGGTTTTGATAGATAAATTGATACGTATGCTACCTAATCGTATATTTGTGTAATTATAGGTACAATCGAAGAAAAAGAGCTAAAAATGATGTGTAAAGACCAAGAAGAGACATGGCCATGACAAGGACTCAAAGTTGATCAAGAAAAGGGCAAAAATGTAATTTTGAAGGAGGAGATCGATTGCCACGAAGAGGAAATCGATCGCCTATGGACAGAAACATTTGCATCAAATTTGAAGAGCCAGCGATCGATCGCGAAGAAGTGGCGATCGATCGCCAAAGTCTACTGGAGCTCGGCGATCGATCGCCACTTTATAGCGATCGATCACCTCAAGGGTTTTTCCGAAAAAAAATAATGCAGCGATCGATCGCCACATTCAAGGCGATCGATCGCCGAAGAGTCCGAAAATTAGGAAATTAGGTCTTTTACCATGTTTAGAAGATTGTAACCTATTTTATCAGCCACCAACCCCCATAACTCGAGATTATTCAGTTCTTAGGCATATTATTCCAGACTTTAGAATATTTTTAGGTTTTGAGAATAATTTTCTTTCAAGTTTTCTTCAAGAACAACGAAGAACGGAACCGGAATCGACAAGCCGGAATCGTGATTTATATTAGTAATTTCTTCCTTTATTTATTTAATGTTTTCCATCGAATTTTTATTGTTCTTAGATTTAATTATGCTAGGCTAAAACTCTTTGATTCTTGGTTGAAGGGATACCTACTTTTGGATTTAAATCTTTTATGAGAATTTGGTTTGATTGTTGAATTAGATTTTGATTTCAATTTGTTTCTCAAATTTCGAATTCCATGATTGTTGTGTTTGTGTATTAGACCGATCACCTAATATTCAATTGCATAATCGATAGTTTGTTAAGAAACAACTAAGATCAATAATTAACCGGCTGTAGGTGTTATTGAATTCTTAGGGGAAACGGTTGAGTAATCAATTTTAACGGCTGTAGTTTTCATTGATTAGATTTGTCGAACTCATTAGTTTTGAAACTATCATTGATTTAATCATTAACGGCTGTAGTGGTGATTAGAGATTTGGTAAGGGTTGAATTGAATGCTGTTTTCTCTTTGACTACGAATAAGATGAGTAGGAATTGAATTTCCAATCGATAGATAATTGAAAGGATTCGAATGTTTTGATTTGATGACTAAAAGATAGTTTTCCAAAAGCACGGTTACCTGGAAACCAAGAATCGCTTCGCTCTCATAAGTTTAAATCATCTTAGTTAATCTCGTTAAGTAATTTAATTATAGAATTTGCTTTGTAGTAATCATTCATCCTAAAACCCCCTTGTTACTATTCATTTTTTGCACGAAATAAATTTACCTTCACTGTGAGATCGATCCCTACTTCCACTACTACATATTTTTGCTATTAACTGAAGAAGGGTTAATTTGGGCGTACACGATAAACGCTACCAAATTTTGGCGCCGTTGCCGGGGAAGGCAATATTTATTAGTGTCGATTTTTTGTTATTTCGTTTTTGATATTTGCTTTCCCGCATTACTACTGAGGTTTGTGATGAGTACAGGCGGATCGTTTGATTACAAGGATAATTCATATTACGATCCAGAAATCGAGAGGACGCTGCATCAAAGAAGGAGAGATACTCGGAGACAAGAAGCGGAGGAAAGGAACGATATGGCTGCAAACCAAACTCTACGCCAACTGGCCAATCCAGATTTGGACCAACAACCTCTCTGCATAACTTTTCCTGCTTTCGCAACTAATGTAAGTTTTGAACTTAAATCGGGACTCATACATTTGTTGCCTTCTTTTCATGGACTCGCAGGAGAGGATCCCCACAAGCATCTGATGGAGTTTCATGTGGTTTGCACCACTATGAAACCGACGGGAATTACTGAAGATCAGATCAAGTTAAGGGCTTTCCCTTTTTCTCTAAAGGACGCAGCGAAAGACTGGCTCTTCTACCTACCACCAGGATCCATCACAACATGGACGGACCTCCAAAGAACATTTTTGGAGAAGTACTTTCCAGCATCAAGAGCGGCTAACATACGCAAGGAGATATACTCCATTAGACAATTCAGTGGAGAAACATTGCATGAGTATTGGGAACGCTTCAAAAAGTTGTGTGCAAGTTGCCCACAACACCAGATAAGTGCACACTTACTCATTCAATACTTTTATGAAGGTTTATTGTCTAGTGACAGGAACTTAGTCGATGATGCGAGTGGGGGAGCCTTTGTCGATAAAACACCAGATGATGCGCGGAGCTTGATAGCCAACATGGCGGCCAACTCACAGCAGTTTGGCAACTTTCGACAGGAACCAGTACAAAGGAAACAAGGGGAGGTAAATGTTTCCAGCCTCGAACAACAAATGATAGATTTAACGTTTCTTGTGCGTGGTATGGCAGGTGGCAATGTGGGAAAGGTAAAACCTTGTGGTATATGTTTGGAGATGAGTCATACCATTTATGCATGTCCATCACTTCAAGAGACATCAGCTGAGCAAGTGCATGCAGCAGGGGGATTTCCGGGACAACCCCAACGAAGACATGACCCTTACTCCAACACATACAATCCAGGATGGAGAGACCACCCTAACTTGAGTTATGGACCGCAATCGATAAATCACGTTCCTCCTCAAGCGCCACAACAACACCCTCCGCCATACAGACCACCTTTTCAGAGGGCACAACAACAACCCAATTATCCTTCTACTACTGACAGGTTAGAGGTTATAATTCAAGATCTTGCTCACAATGTTACTAAATTTCAACAGGAAACAAGATCGAGCATTCAAACCTTGAATACCCAAGTGGGTCAAATAGCCACTGCACTTAATAGAGTCGAAGCAACCGGATCAACCACACTACCATCCCAAACAGTGGTGAATCCGAGAGAAAATGTCAATGCAGTCACAACTAGGAGTGGGAAGGAATTGGAAGTATCAGATGAGATAGAGAAAGAACCATCAAAGGGTGGAAAAGGAAGTTGGAGGAAAGACCGGGATAGCACACGAGGCACCAAAAGGTAAGCCCCCTTCTTTTTCTGAGTATAAAGTACCACCCCCTTTTCCCCAAGCTTTGAAAGATAACAGGAAAGACGCTGGACTCAAAGGCTTGTATGAGACCTTCCGAAGATGTGAGGTAAACATCCCATTGCTGGACGCCATTCAACAAGTACCTCACTATGCGAAGTTTCTCAAGGAATTGTGTACTGCCAAGAGGAGTCATAGATTGAAGGGACCCCAGAAGGTTGAACTGGGTGAAAACGTTTCAGCGGTGATACAGAGAAAAATCCCTACCAAGTGTAAGGATCCAGGTATGTTCTCTATCCCGTGCACCATTGGTACCACTCGACTTGAAAAAGCCATGTTAGATCTAGGAGCATCAATTAATGTTATGCCATATTCTATATATGCTTCTTTACAACTTGGTCCCTTGAGTCCTACTGGAGTGGTAATTCAATTAGCGGATAGATCTAGTGCATATCCTAGGGGTTTAATTGAAGATGTGTTGGTGCAAGTAAATGAACTAGTCTTCCCGGCTGATTTTTATATCCTTGACATGGAAAATGGTGATAAGAGTAGTCCTATATTGTTAGGAAGACCATTCCTCAAAACATCTAAGACTAAGATAGATGTGCATAGTGGTACCCTCACTATGGAGTTTGATGGTGAGATTGTTACATTTAACATCTATGATGCCATGAAATATCCTTGAAATAATGATGATACTGTGTACTCTGTTGATGTTATTGATTACCTGTCCCAGGAAGTTTTTGAGAATACAGGGAAAGATGAACTGGAAAGCACTCTTACCACGGACATGGAGAAGGAAGACGAAGCACCACCCCTCATGGACGAAGTGAAGCACACCGTTGACGCACTGGATGATACACCTGAGCTATCTCAGTCAGGTACTATTTTTTTTATATCATTACCTGTTTCTAATACCAGGATTCCCCCATCTGTTTTGCAGGCACCCAAAATCGAGCTTAAGCCGCTGCCAACTCATCTCAAGTACGTATTCCTTGGTGAAGGTAATACACTACCAGTGATCATTTCCAGCAAGTTGGGGGATGATCAAGAGAAGGACCTGATTCATGTGCTCAAGGAGCACAAGACTGCTATAGGTTGGACCATTGCAGACATAAAGGGAATCAGTCCCTCCACATGCATGCACCGGATTCTACTGGAGGACGGAGGAAGCCCCACACGTTAACCACAAAGGAAGCTGAACCCACCCATGATGGATGTGGTGAAGGAGGAGATTCTGAAGCTCTTATCAGTTGGCGTGATATATCCTATATCTGATAGCCAATGGGTTAGTCCGGTACAAGTGGTTCCTAAGAAGACCGGTATTACTGTGATCAAGAAAAAAGACGATGAACTTATACCCACACGCATTCAAAATGGCTGGCGCGTGTGCATTGACTACCGGAAGCTCAACGCTGTGACTCGAAAGGACCACTTCCCTCTACCTTTTATTGATCAGATGCTTGAGAGGTTAGCATGCCATTCATTTTACTGTTTTCTTGACGGTTACTTGGGCTATTTTCAGATTGCAATCGCTCCGGAGGACCAAGAAAAGACCACCTTCACATGTCCGTTCGGCACATTCGCATACCGTCGCATGCCCTTTGGCCTCTGCAATGCCCCAGCTACTTTTCAACGGTGTATGGTCAGTATCTTTTCTTAGTTTATTGAACATATCTTAGAGGTATTCATGGATGATTTTACTGTTTACGGTAACTCATTCAAGGATTGCTTATCTAGCCTTACACTGGTTTTGAAAAAGTGCATCGATACTAACCTTGTTTTAAATTCTGAAAAATGTCATTTTATGGTCGAACAAGGTATAGTGCTAGGTCATGTTGTATCTGCCAATGGTATAGAGGTCGATAAAGCGAAAATTGATGTCATGCAATCTTTACCTTATCCTACTTGTGTTCGGGATGTGCGCTCGTTTCTTGGTCATGCAGGTTTTTACAGGAGGTACATCAAAGACTTTGCCAAGATCGCTACACCTTTGTGTAATCTACTACAAAAGGATGTCCCGTTTGAGATGACTGACGAAGGCAAGATCGCTTTTGATACATTGAAGAAGTCATTGACTTCTACCCCTATTATCCAACCACCCGACTGGAACAAGCCTTTCGAGATCATGTGCGATGCAAGTGATTATGCGGTTGGGGCTGTCTTGGGACAAAAAGAGGGCAATGCTTCACATGCCATCTACTACGCATCCAAAACCTTGAATGACGCCCAACGCAACTACTCTACTACTGAGAAAGAGCTATTAGCCGTCGTTTTTGCTCTTGAAAAATTTAGATCTTATTTACTTGGTACTAAGGTGATTGTTTATTCTGATCATGCAGCTCTTCGCTATCTGATGACGAATAAGGAGGCAAAACCAAGGCTCATAAGATGGATTTTGCTCTTGAGTGAATTCGACATCCAAATTAAGGATAAGAAGGGCAGCGAGAATAAAGTAGCGGACCACTTAAGCCGTCTACCACACTTGGACGATGAGCTATGTTTGAAGGAGGAGTTCCCGGATGAGCACCTATTCGCCATAACCGACAATTTGCCATGGTACGCTCATATTGTAAATTTTTTAGCTTCTAATGTGCTTCCTCATGAACTCTCTAGGTCCCAACGAGCCAAGATTCGAAGTGACGCCAAGTACTACGTATGGGATGACCCTTACTTATGGAAGAACTGTGCGGACCAAATCATTCAACGATGCATACCCGAGTCAGAGGTAAATGCCATTCTTACATTCTGCCACTCATATGCGTGTGGTGGACATTTTGGAGCAAAGAGGACGTCAAGAAAGGTACTGGAATGTGGGTTCTTTTGGCCCACCCTATTTCGTGACTCATATCTTTTCTGCAAGAATTGTGCACAATGTCAACTGACAGGTAATCTCTCCCAAAGAAAGGAGATGCCCCAACAACCCATTCTCATTTCTGAAATTTTTGACGTGTGGGGCATCAACTTTATGGGACCTTTTCCTATGTCTTATGGTCATATCTATATACTACTTGCTGTTGATTATGTATCGAAATGGGTAGAAGCTATAGCTACACGGACTGACGAGTCCAAGGTTGTTGCAGATTTTATCAAGCATAACCTTTTCTCTAGATTTGGAATCCCACGAGCCATCATCAGTGATCGAGGGACACACTTCTGCAATCGGACAGTGGAAAGTCTATTCAAGAAATACCACGTAACTCACAAGGTCTCCACTGCCTATCATCCGCAAACAAATGGCCAAGCTGAGGTCTCCAACCGAGAAATTAAAGCCATATTGGAGAAAACCGTCAACCCGACACGGAAAGATTGGAGCTTGAGACTTGATGATGCACTATGGGCCTACAGGACCGCATACAAGACCCCGATAGGTATGTCCCCTTATAGACTGATTTTTGGTAAACCGTGTGATCTTCCTGTAGAGTTGGAGCACAAAGCGTACTGGGCAGTGAAGAACTTCAACATGAACTATGATGAAAGTGGAGTGCATAGGAAGCTGCAATTGGAAGAGCTCGAGGAGATTCAAAATGACGCATATGAAAATGCCAGATGTTACAAGGAGAAGACAAAGGATTTTCACGACAAGATGATCTCTAGGAGGCATTTTGAAGTTGGTCAGAAAGTTCTCCTTTACCATTCCCGCCTTCGTCTATTTCCAGGTAAGCTTCGTTCCAGGTGGCATGGTCCTTATGTAGTCACTAATGTGTTTTCCTATGGTGCAGTTGAGATTCAGAGTTTGGACACCACGAAGACATTCACAGTGAATGGTCACCGATTGAAGCACTATTATGAAGGTGTCCAAGATGAAGACGGAGGACGAGTAGACATCAAGGTGGCTCTAGAAGACCCACCTACCTTCGACTGAGGATGGCCACCGACATTAAACAGAGGCGCTGCTTGGGAGGCAACCCAAGGGGAGTTAGTTTCCCTTTTACCCTTTTATTTTTATTGCTTTCATAGTTGAACTTTTCTTTTCTCTTGTCTTTTTGTCTTACATTGGGGACAATGTAAGATTTAAGTATGGGGGAGGGATTAGTAGTGTGTTATTGTTTTTCTTATTGCCAAATTACAAAAAAAATCGAAAAATTTGAAAATTTTGAGCTCATAGCTAGTAATGAACACATGCTTAGAATCACTAACGCATGATGAAACCTAATTGATATCATGCATGCTTTTGAACATAGGTGAATTGTTAACTTTGGAACACTTTGAACTCTAAAGCAAAGTGTACTTTAACTTAGTAAGTTGAATAATTTGAGCACATTATTGTCATGACTTGTGAAGTGTTCATAACTTAGTGAAAATTGTGTGAACTTTGTGATAGTCTTAAGAAGTCTCTAAAACATGCTAGAACTTAACTACATGCTCTTTGAGGCGTATGTCTAGACTACTTGCAAACATGAAAGTGATATAGGAAATCTTTGATGCGTTTGAGCCTTTCAAGCCTATCATGTAAACAAAATCATTCTCTAGTACCTATTTTGAGCCTTAAATGTAAAAGAATGGTAGTATGCTAAGCATACTAAAGACCCCCATTCAACATTTCTTGACTAGCTTATCATCCTACCCTTTAAGCCTAAATGTGATTTTGATCCATACCTTTTAAGGGAGTATTATGTATTTCATTCAAATGCACTTGGGAATCATTGAAGTATATTTGTGAGCTTAATTGTCAAAAGAATGGAATGCATGAAAGAAAAAGGGATGCCTTGAAAAAATAGATAAAAATATGACTCCAAGGGGAGCCAAGGCACAAAAGAAGCAAAGTGTTGAAATAAACCTTGTGAAAAAGAACGAAGTTGAAAAATTCATACAAGAAGAAAAGCTTTTAGTGTGCATTTCATCATACTCTCTTGTTTGAATATCCTTACCCTTTCTTTCATAAACCAATACCTAGGCCAAGCTACAAGCTAATAAAGACCTACTTGATTTATGTTTGCAAAGTAGCTAAGATAGTGGAGAAGAGTGTGCAAGTGAGCTTATACTTGTGTTAGTGTATGACTTGAACTATTATAGCTTCACATATTTTGGATCTATAATTTGTACACAACACTTGTTTATGACCACACACACACGTTCACTACTTCGTTGGGTACGAAATGTTTAGGGATTGAACTTATTCCACTGTTAACTTTTCACCGCCGTTCATTATTATGCATGTTAAAATTGTTGAGGCATTAAAGTGAGGACAAGTGGCTTTGTTATGAACCTATGAGCCAAACAAAAATATTGTAGTTTTATTTCTTTACTCGAGGTCGAGTAAAGAGTAAGTATGGGGGAGTTTGATGTGACTAGAAATAGACACATCTTGAGTGCTTAATTGTCTACGATTTGGTAGGTTTTGATAGATAAATTGATACGTATGCTACCTAATCGTATATTTGTGTAATTATAGGTATAATCGAAGAAAACGAGCTAAAAATGATGTGTAAAGACCAAGAAGAGACATGGACATGACAAGGACTCAAAGTTGATCAAGAAAAGGGCAAAAATGTAATTTTGAAGGAGGAGATCGATTGCCACGAAGAGGAAATCGATCGCCCATGGACAGAAACATTTGCATCAAATTTGAAGAGCCAGAGATCGATCGCGAAGAAGTGGCAATCGATCGCCAAAGTCTACTGGAGCTAGGCGATCGATCGCCACTTTATAGCGATCGATCGCCTCAAGGGTTTTTCCGAAAAACAATAATGCAGCGATCGATCGCCACATTCAAGGCGATCGATCGCCGAAGAGTCCGAAAATTAGGAAATTAGGTCTTTTACCATGTTTAGAAGATTGTAACCTATTTTATCAGCCACCAACCCCCATAACTCGAGATTATTCAGTTCTTAGGCATATTATTCCAGACTTTAGAATATTTTTAGGTTTTGAGAATAATTTTCTTTCAAGTTTTCTTCAAGAACAACGAAGAACGGAACCGGAATCGACAAGCCGGAATCGTGATTTATATTAGTAATTTCTTTTCCTTTATTTATTTAATGTTTTCCATCGAATTTTTATTGTTCTTAGATTTAATTATGCTAGGCTAAAACTCTTTGATTCTTGGTTGAAGGGATACCTACTTTTGGATTTAAATCTTTTATGAGAATTTGGTTTGATTGTTGAATTAGATTTCGATTTCAATTTGTTTCTCAAATTTCGAATTCCATGATTGTTGTGTTTGTGTATTAGACCGATCACCTAATATTCAATTGCATAATTGATAGTTTGTTAAGAAACAACTAAGATCAATAATTAACCGGCTGTAGGTGTTATTGAATTCTTAGGAGAAACGGTTGAGTAATCAATTTTAACGGCTGTAGTTTTCATTGATTAGATTTTTCGAACTCATTAGTTTTGAAACTATCATTGATTTAATCATTAACAGCTGTAGTGGTGATTAGAGATTTGGTAAGGGTTGAATTGAATGCTGTTTTCTCTTTGACTACGAATAAGATGAGTAGAAATTGAATTTCCAATCGATAGATAATTGAAAGGATTCGAATGTTTTGATTTGATGACTAAAAGATAGTTTTCCAAAAGTACGGTTACCTGGAAACCAAGAATCGCTTCGCTCTCATAAGTTTAAATCATCTTAGTTAATCTCGTTAAGTAATTTAATTATAGAATTTGCTTAGTAGTAATCATTCATCCTAAAACCCCCTTGTTACTATTCGTTTTTGGCACGAAATAAATTTACCTTCCCTGTGAGATCGATCCCTACTTCCACTACTACATATTTTTGCTATTAACTGAAGAAGGGTTAATTTGGGCGTACACGATAAACGCTACCAAATTTTGGCGTCGTTGCCGGGGAAGGCAATATTTATTAGTGTCGATTTTTTGTTATTTCGTTTTTGACTTTCCCGCATTACTACTGAGGTTTGTGATGAGTACATGCGGATCGTTTGATTACAAGGATAATTCATATTACGATCCAGAAATCGAGAGGATGCTGCATCAAAGAAGGAGAGATACTCGGAGACAAGAAGCGGAGGAAAGGAACGATATGGCTGCAAACCAAAGTCTACGCCAACTGGCCAATCCAGATTTGGACCAACAACCTCTCTGCATAACTTTTCCTGCTTTCGCAATTAATGTAAGTTTTGAACTTAAATCGGGACTCATACATTTGTTGCCTTCTTTTCATGGACTCGCAGGAGAGGATCCCCACAAGCATCTGATGGAGTTTCATGTGGTTTGACTGGACTTTGTTCAGGACTCGAGTCTTGAATCGATACTTTTCTGTTGCAGCTAGACAAATGAAGGAAGATGAGTTTGCTAATTTAAAACAAGGCAGCATGACAATAGCTGACTATGCCTTACAGTACTCATCACTGTTGAGGTATGTACCACATATCTCTACCAACCCTCACGCTAAGATGAGACACTTCGTTAAAGGTCTGAAGCCAGAAATATTTGATCGGGTTATGTCTAATAACCCAACTTCATTTGGCGATGCCCTGACAAAAGCTGAATCATCTGAAATATGAGTTAATATCTATAGATATTCAGGCTAGCTACCAGCTGCTAGTAATCTGAGACCTTGGGAAGAAAGTTTTAAATCACGAGGGTCCATCTTTCTCCTGATTCAGTGGTAGGCGTACTGATTCACGCGATTCGGGAGATCGCAGAAATTTTATGAAATCAAACCAGGGGCTAACACAATCAAGAGGAACTATGGAGTATAGATGTTTTAAGTGTGGAGGACCCCATCAGATCGGGATTGTCCGGTGATAAGTGTCATTTTTACACTTAGTTTGCTATGATTTTGTATTGATTGTCGTGTTGATCACTGGATGATTTTACATTTTTTGGTATATATTTGTTTATTTCAGGAGTCTAGGTAAAAGTGCATAAAAAGGAGGAAATGAGCTAAAACGATGAAAAAGGACCAAATCGAGTCAACCAAGCACGAATTTGGAATTTTAAAGCCTCGACCGATAGAGAAGCATTGCTCGATCGATCGAGCGTAGCATGTGTTTTGACCAACAAAAGTGAACTTTGCTCGATCGATCGAGAGGACATGCTCGCACGATCGAGGGAGGCAGAAAAATTCATAAACGAGAAGGAATAGCTCTCGATCGATCGAGAGGACATGCTCGATCGGTCGCCCAGCGAAATTTTCAGGAAAAAAAATTCCTTTTTGAGTTTGGTTCAATAAGGACACTTCCATCCAACCCCTCCACTATATAAGGAGCCTTGCACACGAATTTCTTGACTTTTGCACTTCATAAATCAGACCTAGGAGCAGCCTCTCCCATCATTCATTCAAACCATACCACCACAAATCATTGAAGAAGCAAGAGCAACGCAAGAGACGGAATAACGGAGTGACGCCCTCGTTTATTCGTATTTCTAAACTTATTTACATTTTAGTTTCAGATTTTGATGTTTAGATTGTTGAAAAACATATTTATGCAATATTATTTGATGATGATTGTTGGCTAGATTGTTTATCAGGTCTTAGGGGATCACATGTTTGAACCCTTGATTTGAATATTAATTTTTGATTTGATTCTTACAATCTTTGCGCATAATTTACGTTTTTAATGCTTTCAAAAGATTAGCTACCTTTTTCATGAACTTGTTAATCGTAATTGACTTGACCATACGAGAATACGATACAACGTAGTAAATTAGGCCGTGGGTTTTAGGTTGAGACTGACCAAGTAAAATCTAGCACACGTGTGATAGCAATAGATTTACCAAAATTGAAGCTAGTAGTTTTCACAAATCGTTTTCGGATCGTTCAATAAGGAAATGTGAGTGGTTTATTGCACATTAATACTAGACTTTTTATAGATTGACCAGTATAACAAATGCAATAGAAAAACTCGTCACCATAAAACGTAGGATTTGGAATCTTAACTAAAAGGAAAATTATGGGGGATTACATGGATGAACCGACGTCTTGATAACTGTTTTATCATATTTCTTCACTATCCATCACTATTGCTTAGGTTGATTTTTTATGTTTTAGTCAATTTAGTTTAATAATCACTCGATAATCGGAGGCTAAATATAGTTAATCTAATTGAAAGTGGTACTTACTTTCTAGTCCTCGTGGGTTCGACACTCATACTTTTCATAATCTATACTAAAACTTGACAACCGTGCACTTGCGGTATAAAATCGCCCAACATTGGAATTTTCTGTTCAAATAATTAGCGATCAATTTTTGGCGTCGTTGCCTGGGACTAGTTTAAGTAATATCATACTAGATTAGTTATTGTAATTTAGCCATTTTGTTTTTGCTATTTTCGATTTTTTCCCTTTCTACTACTGTATTACTGCCATCTCTTTGGTTGGATTTTTGCACGTTATTACTCCCTAGTGCATGCTAAGGAGTGAACGACCAACACTCAAGCCTTTTGACCTTGAAATTGGAAGAACTCTTCTTAGGAGACTAAGAAGTTCGAGCAATGGCTGAAAACAATGAAGGAGGAGGTGGAAGAGATGAAAGACGGAAAGAAGAGGTGCCTAATAGACAATAACTCATTGATTACGCTCATCATTCGTTCCATGGATCATTGTCTAGTATTTCTAGACCAAGAGTACAGGCGAAAAACTTTGAAATCAAGCCTGCAATCATACAAATGATCCAGCACTCGGTGCAATTGGAGGATCGCCTACTGATGATCATAATGCTCATTTCTCCAACTTCTTGGAGATCTGCGATACCTTCAAGCACAATGACGTCACTGACGATGCCATCATGTTACGGTTGTTCCCTTTTTCTTTAAATAATAAAGCTAAATCGTGGTTGCATTCATTGCCTACATGATCAATTACTACTTGGGATGGGATGATCAAAGCTTTCTTGTCAAAGTATTTCCCACCATCAAAGACTGCTAAGATGTGAAATGATATCACTACATTTACGCAACATGATCTTGAAATACTATATGAAGCATGAGAGTGCTTCAAGGACTTACTGAGGAGATGCCCACAATGGTCTTCCCAGCTGGTTGCAGGTACAAACTTTCTATAACGGTCTATTTTCTGATAAACGTTCTATGATTGATCCAGCATCAGGAGGTACTATTATGAGAAACATCGGAGGAAGCCTATACACTGTTGGACGAGATGACTGCTAATAGTTGTCAATGGCAGTCCGAAAAAAACGTGCCAAAGAAGCAGGCTTGAATTCATCAAGTGAGCGAAGCCACAGCCTTGGCCGCTCAAATTGAGGCATTGAACAAAAAGACTAGACATCATGAGCAATACAGTGATGCAAACCCAAGTGATTACTTGCGACTTATGCGGAGGCAATCACCCCAGCGTTGAATGCCAAGCAGGTAACCCATTTGTGCAAACTAATGAAGCTGTTAATTATGTAGGAAATAGGCCACCACCCAACAACCCTTACTTCAATGCATACAATACGGGTTGAGGAACTATCCACAACCACCACCAGATTATCCACCAAAGTCAAGCATGGAGGAGTTATTAACCAAGTTCATGACTTTAACGGAAAATATGACGCCAAATCAGGATGCTTCAATTAAGAACTTGAAAACTCAAGTGGGGCAACTGGCAACCATAATGGCTGGACGAGCACAAGGAACTCTACCTAGCGACATTGAAAAGAATCCTAGGGAGAAAGTACATGCCATAACACTGAGGAGTGTAAAGGAGCTTGGTGAATAGAATGAGACTAAAAATGTTGAAATTGAGCAAGAGGACCACGTAACAAAGGTAAGTCTACTAAGACCACTAAAGCTATCACACCACAAGAAAAGGTACACATTCCTCTCCCATTTCCCGCAGCAGTTAATAGGGTGAATGTTGATTCAAACCTTGCCAAATTTTTAGACATGCTTAAGAATTTGCATATAGATATACCATTTATTGATGTGTTACGAGAAATGCCAAATTATGCTAAATTCTTAAAGGCGATGTTACCTAAGAAGCGGAAATTGGGAGAGCATGAGACTGTCGTTTTGACCGAGGAATTTAGTGATATTGTGCAAATGAAGTCGGCCACTAAGTTGAAAGATCCAGAGAATTTCTACATTCCTTGCACTATTGAGCCTATTACTTCTATTAATTCATTATGTGATTTAGGTGCAAGTGTTAACTTAATGCTTTTATCTGTTGTTAGGCGACTTGGGCTAGGAGAGCAGAAGCCTACAAGGATGGTATGACAAATGGCGGACAACTCTATCACCTACCCATTAGGAATCATCGAGGACGTGCCTGTCAGGATTGATCAATTCATCTTCCCGGTGGACTTCCTAATACTAAACAATGGAGGAGGATGCAATCAAGCCATTGATTCGGTGGCACCATTCCTAGCTACTGGAAGAGTCATCATTGATGTTGAAGAAGGGAAGTTGATCCTCCATGTAGGAGAGGATCGAGTTACATTTAATATGTTTAAATCTTCAACACACGCACACAACGAGCATGATTATTTGAAAGTTAAGGTGATTGACAATTTGCCTGTTAGTGTGGTGCAAGGTACTGATGAGGTGGAGGTGAAGACCGAGCTAAAGACTGAAGAAGGCAAGAGCCATGACTCGGTGAAACCAAAGAAGGCGGAGAAGCAAAAACAAAGAACGACGTTTATGAAGGAAGAAACAGTCCAATCACACAAAGCGCCACCATCCCACATTTTTCAAAGCAAGCGAAGGCTTCATTGGTTGGAACATTCACGATGACTAATGTATATACTCATGGAGCAATCAAGGTAAGTGATCATATTCTAGGCACTTATGTGGTCAATGATGAGCATTTAAGGCGCTACAACGTGGATGACACTAATCCACATACTTCGAGTCGTTAAAGCGATTTGGTAAAAAAGTCTATCTTGGGTATAAATCAAGAACTTTTTCTTTCCCTTTGCTTTGTTTTTGAATTCCTAGTAGCTTTTCTTTTTGTTTTTTTTATTTTGGTTAATGACTCCATGTGTGTTGTGAATGCTTTCAAACCATCTTCCCAATTAGCTGACGAGGAGGTGGACGACGACTACCGATGGTCATTGTCACATGTATTTGCTTGTCTTATTATCCATGCTTATTACATTGTGGACAGTGCATAATTTAAGTTTGGGGGAGTAGGTTATCAATGTTGCATGTTGTTACGGTCTCTAATGTTGCAAGCTGATTATTGTGGATGTTTTGTCGTTTCTTGAGCACCAACGAAATTTTTTTTCTGAAAAATGAGTTCATAATTTGAGAAAAGAATGAATCATGGTAGTGATCTACTGTTCCATGATGATATTGATCTCATCTTGCATGTCAACTTGAGTCTTGAAAACTGCTGAACTTGTATGTGAATACCCTGTTTGAGTTACTATGTTAAAAATGAGGAATACTTTGAGCACATTGAGTCATGATCTTGTGAATTGCATGTTAAATGGTGATAATTGTTGTAAAACTGGCGATTTATCTTGAGCATCTTAGAGTACCCTAGAACTTATTTGATGATGACAGTTTGAGGCGAAATTTTATACTCATGAACTTGATTTAGAGATGATCTAGGCGATCATTGGACCGATTGAGCCTTTCAAGCTTACCTAGTCCATGTTAACCCCTAGAGTCTCATTTTGAGTTTCATGAAAAAGAATGGTATGTGCATTGCATATAATTAGGCCCCTCATTCAACGTTTATTGATAACTCATTATACCTACCCTATTATGAGCCTAAAATGAAAAAAAAAATTATCCTCACCCTAAGGGCGTATAATGAATCTCATTTATTGCACATGAATTGTTATATCTTGATGAGCTTAGTGAAAAATGTTATGAATGAGAAAATGGAAAAGAAGAAAAGAAAGAGCCTTGAGAAAAGATTATATAAATAAGACTCAAAGTGGCCAAGGCTAGAAAAAAATTAGAAGAGAAGTTTGATATGTGCTGAAATATGAAAGTTATAATATTATACTCTCTTCTTTGTGCTATCTTATCTTATCTTTGAAACCGACACCAATGACCTAACATTACAAGCTTAAAAAGTCATTTTGATCCAAGTATAGGGAGTGACTACATTAGTGGAGAAGTGTTTGAAAATAGGCATATGGTGTGCTCAACTATAATCATGATTTTGAGTTAATTAGCATAATTTGATCTTGATGATGTGTATGGAACTTGAGATTGACAATAACACACGCGCACGTTCCGAGTTTGAGATATGTTGCTTGATATAAGGAAAACACGTCGTGTTCACTTTGTTGATTGATTCTTGTCTATCTGTGAGTGAGATGTCTGAGCTATTTAGTAACCATGAATTGATCAATTTGAATTATCAATGTTGAACTCTACATTTTGATCTTATTGCTTGCTCGATGACGATCAAGTCTAAGTTGGTGGAGTTGATAAGTGTCATTTGTACACTTAGTTTGCTATGATTTTATATTGATTTTTGTGTTGATTCCTGGACGATTTTATACTTTTTGGTATATATTTGTTGATTTCAATAATCTAGGTAAAAGTGCATAAAATGGAGGAAATGAGCTAAAATGATGAAAAATGACCAAATCGGTCAACCAAGCACGAAGTTGGAATTTTAAAGCCTCGAACGAGAAGCATTGCTCGATCGATCGAGCGTAGCATGTGTATTGACCAACAAAAGTGAAATTTGTTCGATCAATCGAGAGGACATGCTCGATTGATCAACGAAGGCAGAAAAATTCAAAAACGAGAAGGAAGAGCTCTCGATCGATCGAGAGGACATGCTCGATCAATCGCCCAGCGAAGTTTTCAGAAAAAAAATTCCTTTTTGAGTTTGGTTCAACAAGGACACTTCCATCCAACCCCTCCACTATATAAGGGGCCTTGCACACAAATTTTACACAAATTTCTTACTTTTGCACTTCATAAATCAGACCTAGGAGCATCCTCTCCCATCATTCATTCAAACCATACCACCAGAAATCATTGAAGAAGCAAGAGAAACACAAGAGACGGAATAAACGAGTGACGCCCTCGTTTATTTGTATTTCTAAACTTATTTACTTTTTAGTTGCAGATTTTGATGTTTAGATTGTTGAAAAACATATTTATGCATTATTATTTGATGATGATTGTTGGCTAGATTGTTTATCAAGACTTAGGGGATCCCATATTTGAACCCTTGATTTGAATATTAATTTTTGATTCGATTCTTACAATCTTCGCGCATAATTTACGTTTTTAATGCTTTCAAAAGATTATCTACCTTTTGCATGAACTTGGTAATCGTAATTGACTTGATCATACGATATTACAATATAACATAGTAAATTAGGCCGTGGGTTTTAGGTTGAGACAAACCAAGTAAAATCTAGCACACGTATGATAGCAATAGATTTACCAAAATTGAAGGCTAGTAGTTTTCACAAATAGTTTTTCGGTATTAATCATTCAATAAGGACACGGGAGTGGTTTATTGCACATTAATACTAGACTTGTTATAGCTAGACCATAGTATAACAAATGCAATAGGAAAAATCGTCACCTTAGAACGTAGGATTTGGAATCTTAATTAATAGGAAAATTATGGACGATTACATGGGTGAACCGACATCTTGATAATTGTTTTATCATATTTCTTCATTATCCATCATTGCTGCTTAGGTTTATTTTTGTGTTTTAGTCAATTTAGTTTAATAATCACTTGATAATCGTATGCTAAATATAAATAAATTAATTGAAAGTGGTACTTACTTTCTAGTCCTCGTGGATTCGACACTCATACTTTTTATAATCTATATTAAAACTTGACAACCATGCACTTGCAGAATAAAATCGCGCTACACTGAGATTTTTTGTTCAAATAACTTGTTACGAATGTGGCATAGTGGGCCACATCGCAAGAAATTGTCCAAGGTGTGGAGGACCATCAAATTTCAGGAGTACCGGGGTAGATTTCTGAAGGAAGTGTACAACAAAGACATCAATTCATGCGTCGATCTTTTGGGAGTCAAGTGGGGGGACAAGTTTCAAGACCACCCCAAGGTCAAGTTTATGCGTTAAATAGGGAACAATATCCTGTGTTTATTCTGATAGACACTGGTGCCTCCCACTCTTTTATTTCGACTGCTTTTGTCGAAAAATATCATTTGTGCTCGTCTCTGTTTCCCATGCCTCTCTGTCTCGACACCCACGGGGAATAGTGCGATTGTTGTCAGAATAGTGACTGATTGTCTTAATTCATTTAACGACAAGGAATTGCTGGCAGATTTGATTTTGTGACTGTATGTTAGGTATCGATATACTGAATAAGTATCAAGCTATTGTTGATTGTCGTCAGCGAATAGTTCGATTTCGTTCTGATCAAGGGGAGTAGTGGAAGTTTTATGGGCAAGGCTCTCGCTCAAAAATTCTGGTAGTGTCAGCTATTAAAATGTCAAGACTGATGGAACGAGGACATAGTGGATATTCAATCTATGATATGGACATAACTGAAAATAGGAAGGAAGTGCGAATAGATGAGATACCGGTAGTTGCGGAATTTGCAGATGTTTTCCCTGATGAAATCTCTTGTTTCTCACTAATTAGAGAAGTAGAATTTGGGATTCAATTAGTACCAGGTGTATCTCCAATTTCCCGAGCACCATATCGAATGGCATCAGCGGAACTGAGGGAATTGAGAGCACAATTGCAGGAATTGTTTGATCATGGTTATAACGCCCGAGTGTATCACATTGGGGAGCTCCAGTTTTATTTGTGAAAAAGAATGACGGTTCTATGCTCTTGTGTATAGATTACCGACAGCTCAACAAGGTAACAGTGAAAAATAAATATCTCATCACTCGTATTGATGACTTGTTTGATCAATTGCAAGGGACTGCTGTGTATTCGAAGATTGATTTACTATCGGGATATCATCAGATACGAGTAAGGGAGGAGGACATACGAAAGACTACTTTTCGAACAAGGTACGTACATTATGAGTTCTTGGTGATGTCGTTTGGTCTAACAAACGCACCTGTTGTTTTTATGGATTAATGAATATGGTATTTCAACAATACCTCTATAAGTTTGTAATTGTGTTCATTGATGACATTTTCGTATATTCAAAAGGCGTGACCGAGCATGCATTCCATTTGCGTACAGTCTTACGACATTGAGGGACAAGCAGTTATATGCTAAATTAGCAAATGTGAATTTTGGCTGGATAGAGTAGTATTTCTGGGTCATGTGATCTCCAATATCAGTGGATTCCAAGAAGGTGGAGGCAGTATTACAGTGGTCTGCGCCTACCTCTGTACCGGAGATTCGAAGCCTTCTAGGATTAGCTGGCTACTATCGAAGATTTATCAAAGGATTTTCAAAAATTGCCAAACCTTTGACTCAGTTGACTCAGAAAGGAGTTAAATATCGGTGGTCTGAAGCTTGTGAAGAAAGTTTCAGGAATTGAAGCCTCGCTTGACGAACACTCCAGTGCTCATTATCCCTACAGAGAATCATGGATTTGTGGTGTATATCGATGCCTCCTTGCAAGGACTAGGTTGTGTGTTAATGCAAGACAAGCATGTGATAGATTATGCTTCGAGATAATTAAAACTGCATGCGATGAAGTACCCAGTCCATGACTTAGAGTTAGCTGCCATTATATTTACCTTAAAAATTTGGCAGCATTAGCTGTATGGTACATCATTCACTATTTATACAGATCATAAGAGCTTGAAATTCCTATTTACTCAAGCCAAGAATATGAGGCAAATGAGAAGATGGATTTATTAATGGATTATGATTGTGAGATTGAATACCATCGCTAATCTGACAGCGGAAGCCTTGAGTCGTAAGGTTAAGGGTACTGCTGAGAAGTTGAGGAATTCCGCCAACTTGATTTGTTTTAAAATCTATGAGATACAATCCCGCAAACGAATCGACAAGATCACTTAGATCTTCCATGTTGATTCTTTCTTTACTTTGTAGGAAGTATTTGGATCTCCTCGTAGGACTGCAATCATTTTTTCAGTATCTGTCAAAGGCATTCAGACCTCCTTCGTTTTTCCTTTTTGATGTAAAAAGGGTTTCATTCCACATGACGGTTGTGATCTCTGGAATAAATTGCATGCTTATAGTGATTTTAAGTTTATTTGATTTGAGATTAGTGTGGTGATTATTTTAAATATGAACATTGATAATTGAGTTAGAGTAATGGCTAATTGATGATGGGAAAAAGAGTTTTGGGACCAAATGGTAATATCTAAAACTTATATCATCCTTTTTCAACCATATTCACACAATACACACACTTAAAATCGATTTATACACATCTCCTCTCTCCCAACTCTTCTCTTTTTCAATCCTAGGCAACCTCACTCATTTTTGGGCTCAGATTGTTAGGGTTTTTGCAAGAGTAAGATGTCTATGCTTTGCTAGTAGTTTTATTTCTTTTGATGTGATATTGTTAAATGTTGGAATTGTGTTGATGTGGTTTTGAAATTTTTTGATGATTTTCTTAAATTTGTGAATATATATTTTGAGATATGAGATAATGTTAGTTGTGAAGAGTTTTTGATGGTGTTGATAGGAAATATGAGGGTGGAGGTTGTATTCTATGTGTTGGAGTTGAATTTGTGCAGAAGGAAGGTGATTTTTCACAGAACAAAGGTGCGGGATCGATTGCGATTTGGTGCATGATCGATCTTGCAAGGCCGAACGATTAGAGGGATCAAAACAGAGCTCGCGATCGATCTACAGTTCCTGTGCGATCGATCGGGCTCGCAAAATTTTGAATTTTTTTTACAAATCTTGAGAATCTGAAGGATGATGTTTGATGATAAATTATGTGTATTGTTAATTTATGTAGAGCCTTCTAGAGCCTCGGGTCAACAAGGAATCTAGCTCGACTTCAATATTGGACAATTAAGGTATGTAGAGACATATGAGCATAATGATTATGTTGATTTATGGATTAAACATGAATATTATGGATCGAGAATGAATATTGAGATATGAATATGATATTTAGTAAGCGGGGTCAAAGTGCCGCTGTGATATTTTGTAAGCGGGGCCAAATGCCGCTATTATATTTAGTAAGCGTGGTCAAAGCATAATAATTGAAGGAGTTATACTCTTAGTTATAACGATATAATCTTGTGATAATTATGATTCAGTAAGAAAGCATAATAATTGGAGGAGTTATACTCTTAGTTATAATGATATAATCTTGTGATAATTATGATTTGTATCAATAGGGACAACCGAGGGATGTTCACAAAAGTATAGGCTACATGGAGTATTTCATACATACTCATTATGCATTTCCTTGTATTGTTAATGTTTAGAAATCTTGTTATTGTATTATGCTCATTGTGTTGGGTTGGTTTATCTGTAGGGAAAAAGATATGACGAGTGTATACTTTTGGGAGAAGAATTAAAGAATAGACTCAGACTACCTAAGGAACCATAGAAGACATTTTGTAGCTTTAGGAAATCTACATTTTGTACACATATTTTTGTTATGTATGGGTAATGTACAAGAATATATATATATATAAGTTGAAAGACTAATGACATGAACTATATGATAGTTTTAACAGATTTTAAGTTATTAAAATATGCAAATTAGACTGTTAGTAGTTGAGGCCTTACAACGATGGTAGTCACCCTCCTTTTCTTCTTCCTGTAAGACTTGGTCGTGACTCAAACTCTTTGACTCGGGTTTGAACATCTCGAAGGTTTTCAAGAATTTTCTCATGATGTTTCATGATTTCCATCTGACTTTGGATCTGATGGATTTGTGCAAAGACATAGTATTGTAAGTATACATAATGCTGCACCATCTTCTGAATTTCTCGAAGATCTTGAGATATCTTAGAAGTATCCGGCTCGATTTCTCGAAAGATTGGTTCTCCCATCCTATTCGTCTGTCCCGGATCCTGTTGGGTCGGTTGGATCTGGAATCATGTTGTTGTGTTCAGGATGGTCTTCATCATGAGCCTTTGATAACTCGAACTGAAGTTTGAAGTTCATCCAGTAAAGGTTCATCGCTATCTTCCCCAGTTGTTGATATTGGTTAATGCTAGCTGGGCTAACACCTACTTCTTGTAGTATTTTCTATTTCTGGTTGCAGTGTTAGCTTCTTGATTTTCTTCATCCAATTTTTGGAAGTATCACATGTATGAGTGGTACTTCGAACATTCGTTCGTATCTATATTCTAGTGTATTGTCTCCCCTGTTAGAAGATAATATTAATACAAAATATTATTATAGTATTTCCACGATAAGTCTAGGCTCTGATACCATTTTAAGGATCACGACTTAAAATAGACAAAATGTGCTTAGAATAAGCAAAACATGCCAAAATCTAACATAAGGGTAATTTGGTATTATCTTCAAAAAAAATTCTCTCCATGAAGTAATTAGAAATGTAAAGATAAAAAAGAGTAGGAATATTTGAAGAAATTTTAAGTAGGGAGTAAAAAGAAAGTTAAACTTACGTTTAAGAATTTATCTCTAACTTTCGCAATAATAATTGACATTATTTTCAAGATAATTACAAAGTTAGAATATAAGAAAATATGTCAATGGGTAATTTTGACCATTAAAGAAAGGAAAACTTATATATGAAATATAAATAAAAAAACTGCATCCCCATAACTATATTGCGTCATTAATTATTTTATATTGTAGTATAGAGTTTATATAATATTAAAATCTTAAAATTGACATGGAAAGGCTGAAAATAGTCAAATGCACGTGATTTAACATGGGTTTCATTGTTGCTGCCCTTAAGGGCACTGCCCTCAGGGGCATCATCCACCATCCATATAGAATCTTTTTTTTCTTTTTTTAAAAAAAGATTCCAAATGAATGGTGATGATGCCCCTAAGGGCACTACCCTTAAGAGCATCATCAAACAAACCTTTAACATGAATGATTACCGAAAAACAGAGCGTTGAAAGGATATATTGCCAGCAAATCATTGGAATATGATGCATAGTTTGAGGTGGTTTATAATCTCCGCAAAATCTGGCTTGTCAAATTAGACTAAGTGGGCAAACCCCAATGCACAAACTTTTGTTATGTACGGGATCCGGAAGATGTTGGGATACTTTGGGTCTAATGTATGCAGTTTTCTATTGTAACGTAAAAGGCTATTTCCGTGACTCGAACTCATGACATCCAAAGCCACCTGACATCAACTTTAACATTTAGGTCAAGGCTCACATTTTGTCCGGTAATTTAGACAATGTATAGTATACAATATGCATATAGATCATCTCATATTATCTTCCCATGTCAGATTTATACAACTAATTGTCAAAAAGTTAAAATTACAGGGAATTTAACCTTTTTTTTTAAAAAAAAGAAGATATATAGTCAATTTTAAATATCACATCACTTAAGTATATTCCTATATGGGCGCCGAAATCAGAGAATTAATCTGAAATAAATAAAAAAAAAAGATATATAGTCAATTTTAAATATCACATCACTCAAGTATATTCCTATATGGGCGCCGAAATCAGAGAATTAATCTGAAATAAATAGATTTTATAGTATTAATGACGTTGCATTTGGTCAAACTGCAGGGAAATGCAATTTTTTTTTCCAACAATAATTAATATAGTATAATTCTTGCTTTAAGAAATTTTAGTTGACATCCAATTATATATTAATATAATATTAGTCTTAAAATTTTAAATTGGAAAATACAAGTTCACACGAGCCGTAATTTAAATATATATGCTAGGATCGGGGTAGTATTTAGAAGGAAGGTAGACTCAAATTCTCATTTTTTTTAAACAACAGACTGTTAAGTGCTGCAATAATATCTCAATTGATTACAAGGCAGTAGACAACTAAAAGATAGTGTGTGGTAGGTATCTACTTGACTTGTGAGTTAATATATCATAGTCAAAAGTAAAGAGGCAGTAACATAAGGAACATAAAGTAAATGACACAAGAATTGTTTCTAGAAGTTCGAAGCATAACGCTTCTACGTCTCCCATTCTTCCTTTGTAGGAAGGTTACACTATAAGACTTTGGTTTATAATTTTCAGTATATAACCTACTTACGCACCCACACAGATTTGCCTAAACTCCTAGCAACACAATAATCACAAAGATTACAAATTGATTATTTACAACACTCACAAGATATAAAAGCTATGTTTATCTTTGAGTGTTCTTGAGCAGTAGACTAGAATGCTTAGATCTGCTCGATCACAATAAGGCTTAAATACTGCTCTGCAAAACTTCTGAATATTTCAGTAAATGTTTTGAATGAATGTTTTGCTTGTTTGAGAATGAATGTAGATTCAAGATTTGGAGTGTTGAGAGTCTTCTTCAATCTGCTCTTCGACGTATTTATAGATCCCAAAAGTCTAACAGCAAGTATTTCTTCAAATAGAAAGAACCGCTCAAAATCAGCTTTCTGATTTTCATCCAAATTCTTTGTTTTCTTTCCAAATTCGTTCACAAACGGCTAATTCATTCTGACGATATTAATGGCGCTGATATGGCAGTGCGGCGTTCTGTGGTACTATTGTCAGAGTGAATCTGTTCGAGTTTTGTCATGTTGCCTTTTTACATCTGCTGACTTCTCCTTAGTGATTTAGCCTGCTGGACTAAAATCAACTGATGTCTTGTAATGTCTATCGGTATCTTCCAGTGAATACGCCAGTGGACTTTACAGTAAGCTATGATACTCTGATCCAGTAGATTTCTATTTTTCTGCACCCAGTAGACGATGACTTCAACTCTTGGACTCCAATAGACTCTATCTTCCAGTAGACATTTGTAGAGTCAGTCGATAGACTTCTCGTCAATAGGCTTCTTAGATGTAGTAGATGTTTGAAGCAATAGTTGTTTGTTATCACCGCAATTTAAAAATGTTTTACCAACAATATACATGCGGTTGGAAAGAAAAAATATTTTCTTATTTATTGAGTACGCTCCATCAAGTGATATTTTAGTGTACGGTAAAAATACACTATTTAACTGATTGTATACTACATCAAGTGATGTAACCCATATTTTCTCTCTTTTCTATTAATTTAAATTAATGATATATGACATTTAACAATTTAATGTAGTTTAAATTAATTTGTTTTCAATGAAATATAAAATTTGTAGGATCAAACACTTGACACTTTATTAAAAGTTATAGTTGGTGGTAACGATGTAACTTTAATCTTTAAATCATAGAGCAGCTCAAACGCCATGTTTCGATCGCTCTTCAAGCATGAACTATTTTTGCACTCCAATAATCTAATCCCAATAATTGTACTACCTAGCAACTCATGATAATCGAACATGTGACCTTAACTTTGATATCAATTGTGTGACCCAAACACTTGCCGCTTTACCAAAAGTTATAGATGGTGTTAACAGTGCAACTCTGTAATATCCCCGAAATAATTAATTGTAATTTGGGCATTAATTATGTTTATATGATTAATTATGGTGATAATTGATCTATGTGTTGGAATTAATTATTTTGATGAAATGCTTAGTCACGTGGTAGGCGTGACCCGGGAGTGCATTTCGGGATGTATATCGTGCATGTTGGGAAAGACTGGGTATTAACATGGTTTATTCATGTTGGTTGATAATTATTTGGAAATCATGAATCTATTGGGAGTTTGTTGCATTTTTGTAAAATGCTTTTAAAATACCATGTTGGAGTATTTTATAAATCATGTTAATTGTTGAGGTACAATTTTAATGGACCTATATAAGCCATTACCCCACTTTACCACCTCACTTTATCATTCACTCTTTAAATCCCCAACTCACTCTCCCAACCCTAACCATTTCCCCATTTTCGATTTTTGCTTCAAGGTAGAAGAGAAATCTTTGCAAAAACTCCATTGGTGTGATTCTTGGTAAGATTTGAGGTCTAGGGAGGGTATATATCATTCCTTGTTGTTTTTGCAAGGATTTATTTTGATTTGGGTTTGATATTTGAGTTTTGAGATGGGTTTGTTGGGATTGGTATTATTTTGGTTGGGTGTTAGATTATGGGTGTATGAGGATGTTTATTGAAGGTTTTTAGTGGTTTTGTATTGTTGATGTGTTGGTATTTGAGTTTGTTTGATTTGGGGAAGAAGGAAGATGAATAGTGCCCGAAAATCGCGTGTACAGGTCTCGGCGATCGATCGGGACATTCTCCCGATCGATCACGAGCTACAGGGGAGAAGGCAATAGCCTTCCGCGATCGATCGCGAGTTTGGCACGATCGATCGGCGAGGTCGCGATCGATCGGCACAAACTCGGCGATCGATCGCGGATTGAAAAATTTTGTGAACGAGACAGTGTGGTCTCGCGATCGATCGGGGCTATATGGCGATCGATCGCGAGACACCAAAATGTGGATTTTTGGTTATTTTTGTGGGATTTTTGGTATTGGACTATTATTTGGTTCTAATATTGGTTTGTGTGAATATGTAGAACCATCCCAGGTGGCAACACAACCAAGGAAGTGAAGTCTACCACATCCTACTTTTTGGAAAGGTACGTAAAGGACGTACGGGCACCCAACAGTACATGTATCTATTATACTCATTGATTATGCATTGTGGATGCGAGTATATATGGAATTATGCATTGTGGATGCAAATACATGTGGAATTATGCATGGTGATTGTATATGCATATGATGATTATTGGTGCACATCCCATGAGTCATGGTCATCCCCTTGATGATTTTAATGCGTGCCGCTATTTTATTTGGTGCCGCTAAATGTGAAGCGAGGGGTGGGAGTGCCGCATGTCACATTGAAGCGTGGTTATCATATGAGGTGAGGAAAGAATATTTGCCGTTAAAATGTGAAGCGAGGGGTGGGAGTACCGCATGTCCATTGAAGCGAGGTTATTCTATGCCGCCTATATGTGAAGCGAGGGGCATTAAAATACATTGTGATGAATAGACTAGGGATTGGTAATTGGTGATAATGGAATGGTGTTATGTCATGACATGTGTGAACCATTAAATAATCTATTGATTATACTCATGAGTTATGGTACATGGAAAACAAAAAAGGAAGCGTTTAAAATGCATGGGAAAAACAGGAAGTGTTTTATTATGATTTATGCATTTACGCCTTATATTCATATTGTGTTGAATATGAATAATGTTATGCTCATGTTTTGGGGGTTGTCCTTGTAGGTACGTTTTGGCATGATAGAAAGGGGCTAAAGCGGGTTGAGGCGGTGAGCTTGTGAAGAACGCTTTTGATAGATGAAAGACATGATTACTTTTGTATAGTGTCTACTCTAGGAGTAGTGTAAAGCTATAGTGGATAACATTCATTTGATTGAGAATGTAATTAAACCATTTGATAGTCCTTAACCTTTCATGTAATTCTTAAGGCTCATAGTCTCAACATGAACATTATACTCTAATAATGTATGTTAGCTCTAATTATGCCTTTAATCCGCACTTAAGGAACTAGGGTCCTTACATTAGTGGTATCAGAGCAGTGGTTAGAGAACCCGGGAATGAGTGAAGGGTAGCCTTAGCATGATTGGCTGGGTGCTTACATTTGGGGCATGTTTATGCATGTGTTACATATTGATGTATATGCTGTTATACTAACATGCTTATTATCATTCATATTATCTAACGGCGTAACATATATATTGTTGTTTTGGAAATTGTTGTTAACCCTTGTGTTACAGCATGGCGGCTATGAACTTGGGAAACCTCAATGAAGAGGTAGGTGACGTTGGCAGTGTTAATGCGAGCATTGGTCAGACAAACCCTTTACCCCCACCAGCTGTAGGTGTGGAACCAGTGGCTCAGTTGTTACTACCTGGTGAGATCAGTTTGACTCAGTTTCTGACCTTCCACCCGCCTGTGTTTGAGGGGACAGAGTCAGGAGAAGAGGCTGAGGAATGGCTTGAGAGACTGGAACAGATTTTTGTGTCCGCTCCTTGTGCAAGGACAGCATGGCTGAGATTGGCAGAGTTCCAGCTAGCGAAGAAACCTTCCATGTGGTGGAAGACTACAGTGATGGAACTAAGGGCTCAAGGTGTATTGATCGATTGGACTCTCTTTAGAACCCGGTTTCTGAACTGGTATTTCTCTGCGGCTGCGAGACAGATAAAAGAAGATGAGTTCACAAACTTGAAACAAGAAAGTATATCAGTATCAGACTATGTTATGCACTATTCTTCATTGCTGCGGTATGTTCCGCACATTGCCACAAGCGGACATGCAAAGATGAGGCACTTTCTGAAGGGGTTACGGCCGGAGCTTTTTGACCGGGTTATCACCAACAACCCCACTTCATTCGATGATGCTCTTACTAGAGCAGAACTTGCGGAGATCGGAGTTGGGGCCTATCCTAATGTTGTACCCCCACAGATGCCACAACAGTGGCAAGCTACTGATAGCTTGAGGCCCCGAGGAGAGTCATTTAAGCCTCGTGGTGCTTCTTCATCCTCACGGTTCAGTGGAAAGAAATCTTTTGGTCGGAAGCAAGAGAACAGGAAGAGCAATTGGTCGACAAACCGAGGACCTATACAAGGAAATAGATCGGGGGAGACAAGGTGCGACAATTGTGGAGGGCCACACTCTTCGAGCAATTGCCCTGCTTGTTACAGTTGTGGTAAGATGGGCCACATCTCTCGGTATTGCCCCACTCGGGGAGGACAGTCAGATTTTCAAGGGAACAGGCCGAGATTTGAGGACAGGACAGTGCATCAAAGGCAGCAGATTATGCCTCGACCATCGGGAGGTCAGACAGTGGGACCGTCCCAGGGACAGGTGTATGCACTGACCAGAGAGCAGGCCCAGGCAGCCCCGGAGGAGGTGATACGTGCCATTTGTTTACGTACCCTGCTTTTATTTTGATAGATACATGTGCCTCCCACTCTTTTGTATCTGTGGGCTTGTGGAGAGACACCATATGCGCACGTCTTCGTTACCCAAGCCCCTCATGGTCTCAACACCCACTGGAAGAATGTCATTGCCGATCAGTTTCTTGCGGATTGCCTCATTTATTTTGATTGCAACGAGTTGAAGGCAGATTTGATTGTGTTGGGCATGTCAGACTTCGACTGCATTGTGGGTATTGACATTCTGAACAGATACCAGGCAGTGGTAGATTGTCGACAGAGGACAGTAAGGTTCAGACCTGATTTGGGGATACAGTGACTTTTTATGGCAATGGTTCTCGTGCGAAGATTCCATTGATTTCGGCAATCAAAATGTCTCAGTTGTTGGAACGTGGTCACACGGACTATCTCATCTATGCCATGGACACGTCATGAAAGAATAAAGAATTGAGAGTTGAGGATGTACCAGTGGTAGCAGAGTTTGCTGATGTGTTTCTGGAGGAGATTCCCGGATTCCCACCGGCTAGAGAAGTCGAGTTTGGGATTGAGTTATTACCGGGGACATCCGATATCTCTCATGCACCTTACAGGATGGCACCGGCGGAGTTAAGGGAATTGAAGGAGCAGTTACAGGAACTCCTTGACAAAGGATATATACGCCCTAGCGTATCGCCATGGGGCGCACCGGTTCTCTTTGTAAAGAAGAAGGATGGTTCTATGCGATTGTGCAGCGATTACCGGCAACTGAATAAGGCCACAGTGAAGAACAAGTATCCTCTCTGAAGGATTGATGATTTGTTTGATCAGTTGCAAGGTACCAGACTATATAGCAAGATTGATTTGAGATCCGGGTACCACCAGATTCGGGTCAGGGAGGAAGATGTGCAGAAGACAGCATTTCGGACTCGATATGGGCACTATGAGTTCCTAGTAATGCCGTTCGGGGTAACGAATGCCCCAGCGGTCTTTATGAGCTTGATGAACAGAGTGTTTCAGCCATATCTTGATCAGTTCGTCATTGTATTTATTGACGACATACTTATCTACTCTCGGAGTGAGGAAGAGCATGCGAAACACTTGAGGACAGTACTCCAGATTCTCAGAGATCACCAGTTGTATGCCAAGCTCAGCAACTGTGAATTTTGGTTGAGCATTGTAGTGTTTCTGGGGCATGTCATATCTAGCAGTGGGATATCGGTGGATCCCAGGAAGATCGAGGCTGTGATGGAGTGGGCTGCACCCACTTCTGTGCCCGAGATACGGAGCTTCCTTGGTTTGGCAGGTTATTATCGACGCTTCGTCGAGGGATTTTCGAAGATTGCCAAGCCATTAACATAGTTGACCCAGAAGGGAGTACCATTCTTTTGGTTAGAAGCTTGTGAGGAAAGCTTCTAGGAGTTGAAACACCGGTTGACAACGGCGCCTGTGTTGGTGATTCCTAAGGAGAACACTAGGTTTGTCCTATATACTGATGCATCACTTCAAGGCCTTGGGTGTGTATTGATGCAAGATAAGCATGTGGTGGCTTATGCATCGAGGCAGTTGAAGCCGCATGAGACCAGATATCCAGTCCATGACTTGGAGCTGGCGGCTATTATCTTCGCCCTGAAGATTTGGAGGCATTATCTGTATGGTACGTCGTTTACCATTTACACGGACCACAAGAGCCTGAAGTTCTTATTTACTCAGGCAGAGTTGAATATGAGGCAGAGAGGTGGATGGATTTGCTCAAGGACTATGACTGTGAAAATGAGTACCATCCTGGTAAAGCCAACTTGACAGCAGACGCCTTGAGTCGGAAGGTGAGGAGTACTGCTGAGGATGTCATCCATTTGTCAGCAATGATGACCTCCTATTGCCATCTGGGCTATGACTTCGATATACATGCATCACCAGTGTATGTATCGACCTTATTAGCTGAGCCAGATATCTATGAGAATATCAGGAGAGCTCAGAAGTCAGATGATGAGATTCAGAGATGGTTATCTTTATTGCATAGTGGCCAGCCATCGAAGTTCAGAGTGGTCGAGGACGGATCCTTGAGATTGGGTAGCCGTTGGGTGGTTCCGAGTACGCCGGAGTTGCGTAGAGGGATCTTGGAGCGAGCTCATAGTAGCAGACTTAGTATCCACCCAGGCGGGAAGAAGATGTATAAGGACCTACGTTGTCACGCCCCGAGACCGGGGTCAATAACACCGGCGTTGATTCTAAACACAATTCAAAATCAACAAGCCTCGTAATACAGAATTCTTCAAAAACCAGTCTATTATTCCAAAAATAAATAAACAATTCTTACAATTATCAGCGGAAGCTTCATAAATTACTGGCAACGGCATCTTGAACAATAGCATCTAATTCACCATCTCCAAATTTGGTTTAGATCTTCCTCTCGATTTTGATTCACTTATATCTGGGGAGTGGATGTAAGGGGTGAGCGTTTTGGTAAACACTCAGCAAGCAGGGGCCAATCGATATGATAATAATATTTTTTCATAATTTTCCAAAACATATTTCAAACGTAATCTTGATATGAATGCATCTTAACATAATTGCTCCACCGAGCCATAACATAGCATATCATATCAGTCATATCTTGATATGAATGCATCTTATCATAATTGCTCCATCGAGCCATAAACATAGCATATCAATCGTTCATAATTTTCATATACTTAAGCACATTAAATTTCTAGTTTCCTCTTGGTACTGATATCAGTCTCTAGAATTATCCCTCCTAGAGAAGAGGTCTTGCATCGGCTTACCCACGAATAAAGGGTCTGGACATTCCAGAAACAACGGTTAACCACCGTATAAGGTCATGTAAACGGTTATATCCCACCGCATCAGGGTCATAAAGGAATCCACTTCCAATCAGATTTCAAAGTTTAAAGTGCTTAAAAATTACTACTTGCATAATTTCAAAATAGATTCATATCGATTGAGATTTAAAAGCATACATACAATCATTTTTTGAAAACGAAACGAATACTAGCAAAAACCCACTTACAGCGATTTAGTCGTGTGAATGATTTAGGGTGCGAAAACAATACAAAATCCTTCCTTCTTAACCCTTGAAGTGGTCGAATTTTTTGTAGGATTTGGGCTAAAGTTTTAGGCTCTTGATGAATAATTTCGAAACAAGAATATGGTGGAGAGGAAAGGTTTGTGCTAGATCCACAATAAAGGTATAATCCTAAATATAGTTTGGTTCAACTTAGCAAAATAAAGGTGGAAGCCTCTAAATTTATGGAATAATATATGAGTAGATTTTAAGTGACAAAACATGGTGCATATTTTCGAAAATAAGGTGTATGAGATTCTTGAATTAATGGTATAAAATATGTACAGATTTTATTGCTAATGAGGTTGAGATTTGATGAAAATATGATGCATAAATTTCGAAATTAAGGAGGTTAAGATCCTTGAAAATTATGGTTTAAAAATCTTTCCCAAAACTCTTGATTCAATTATGGAATTTTCGATTTATTAAGCATTGCTAACAAAGGATTGGAATCTTTGAATTAATTGGCTTAGATCATCAAGATTTATGGATACAAAATTTAGTAGCTTGAGTTGGTAGGTAAAGATCCTAGGAGTATTGAGTATTTTGTATCTCAAGTAATTATCTCACAATCATTTTGGAATCTAGCTAATTATTTATCAAGATTTACAAGATTATTTACTTAAGTGATTTACTAGCTAAGATATTTGATAAAAAGATCACTTATTATTCTTATTATTTACTTAAGTGATTTACTAGCTAAGATATTTGATAAAAAGATCACTTATTATTCTTTAGTAGTATTTTCAATTATCTCCACACTTATAATTGTTTTAAAAGTCTAAAAATTGAATATATAAACCAAATATTATCTTATCTCATATACAAACTCTAATTATAAAAATACTAAGTTTTAGGATTAGCTAAAAGTCTACAAGATTAAAGCGAGTATGATTTATCTCTTTTAAGTGTTTTATTGGCTAATAAATATAATGACATGATCATAATTATCCACAATTTATTTATTAGTATTATTAGCTCATGCTTTTCTATTAAGTATTTTGAATTTGAAAATGTCATCTATCTAATATTTTGTAAGCTATATTATTATCTATCAAGTATTTTGTTATCTACAAGATTGAGATAATGTGACTCATTGTTATCTTTAACATAATTCAATATTATCCTTTAATTTATAATATTATATTGATATCATGTAGATCTTTTTGATTAAATTCGGGGTAGTTGAGCAGACCAAAACACCGTGTAGTTGAGTTGACCAAAACTCTAGTTATTGATTGGTTGAAAAATCGGGTTCTCACATTCCTCCCTCCTTATTGGAAGTTTCGTCCTCGAAACTTGAGCGAGTTTAACCTTGAAAAGATAAGGGTGTTTGCCATGCTTCTATTCTTCTAGTTCCCAAGCAGTTACTCTTTCCGTATGGTTTGAACACTGAACTTTGACTTAGAGAATAATATTTCGTCTCAACACTTGGTCCTTTGAACCTATGATTCGAGTCGAGAATTCTTCGTACTTTAAAATTTCATCGGGTTCCCTTGGGCTACTGAAGATCCAGCTTCAAGCACGTGATTCAGATCGGTAATGTACTTACAAATTATGATATGTGGAAGACATGATTTTCTTCGATAGTCATGGTGGTAGAGTTAACGTTATTACATTTTCTAAAATCTTGAGCGACCTTTGTATCTTGGACTCAATTTTTCCTATCTTGTCATGCCGAATTACATCCTTCATAAATTTTGTCAGTGACTTCAGCTATTTTGCCAGTCTTGTGCTACCTTGAGTTGCTTTGACGATTATAACTTTGCTCACGAATGCTTGGATGGGTCCAAGTCTGTTGATGGTATTCTTCCTTACTTTGTCTCGACATTATCGGTATTTTCGTTAGTAAAATCTTCGTTCATCGCCATCTGATTCTATCATGTTAGTTGAGGTTGAATTCAGCTTGTTTACGGGTAAAAGTTTGCTCCAATTTGCACTGAAGTCTAAAGCACGAGCTCGTAATATATCTTCGAGGGTCTGGATTGTCTTCTCAATCTAGCCATCAGTTTGTAGTTCAGATATGGCACTAAGTGTCACTTGAGCAACCATCGCTTATCAAAAGTTCTTCCAAAGTCGTCGTCCAATCTTGGGTCGCGGATAAAAGTTGTCGAGACCAACTTTATACATCTATTGGTTAATAGTCTCGATCGAGCTCTAACCTAATTGGACCAACATCTATATTTACAGATATTGCTTCTATCGCGCTTTTGCCACATACTCTAATGACAGTGCCTTAACTTTAAGAAAAACGAGCGAATAGGGTTTGGAATTTGAATGGATTTGCTTTGTCAAATGAATCAATAACAGGTAAAAGATTATTGCTCAAGAGAAAGTGAAGTGAAAAAAAAATTATCAACTGAGCTGAACCAATCAATAAAAATGATAGTTTGCTAAAAGAATTCGCAAAGACGACATGCATCATTGTAGGATACATGTTCATGTAAAGGAGATAAATGGTGATTCCAAAAGAATTGAAAATAAAGACAAATATGTGGTCTTGTTCACCAAGTAAGAATAAGTTTTGCAAAGATGGTAGGCATAAATAATTCTTGATATGAAGAAAATCAAGGTTATATAAACTCAAACAAACGTGAAGTCTAAAAAAAACGATCAAGTATCAAGCTTTGATGAAAAAATGATAACCACATTAACCAAATAATATAATGGGTTATTATGAAGATAAAAAAAAAAAAAAATTGTTGTGAAGATCAGAGGGAATGATTGAAGGAGTGCATCACAACTAAGATAGGTTTCAAAAATAAAAAAAATTTAAAATAGATGAGGATATGATAATACTTTCAAAGTGAATCAATAGTTGAGTAACTATTCGAACAAATGAGACTATTCCAAAATTGATGAAGAAACTCCATAAGACAATTAATAGATTGCCATAACTCTTCCGATAAAAGAGTATGATTCAAACACGCTGGAAGTAAAAGTGTGTTTTCACTTTGAACACGAGATTATATGAAAAGGAACAAAATAAAGTGCAGAATCATAATGGAATGTCTAGGGATGAAATAAAATAAGCTGGCAATGTCAATTAAGGCGCGATGTCTTGCAAATTCGTTCATTCCTAAAATAGCATCGAACTCTAATATGTTCAGATGAATTAGAAAGTGTGGAAAGCTCTATTGCTAACTAATATGTTGGGAAAACGATTTCTAAAGTTTTGGTAATTACAAACCGGATTTTAAAGACAAACTGGATGGACATCAACCGGAAGAAGTCATCAACCGGATGAAGTCATCAACTGGATGGACATCAACCGGATGAAGTCATCAACTGGATAAGTCATCAACTGGATGGACATCAACCGGATGAAGTCATCAACTGGATGAAGTCATCAACTGGATGGACATCAACCGGATGAAGTCATCAACTGGATAAGTCATCAACTGGATGGACATCAACCGGATGAAGTCATCAACTGGATAAGTCATCAACTGGATGGACATCAACTGGATGGACATCAACCGGATGAAGTCATCAACCGGATGAAGTCATCAACTGGATAAGTCATCAACTGGATGGACATCAACCGGATGAAGTCATCAACTGAACAAGACATCAACTGGCGAAGACATCAACCGTACAAGCTATCAACCGGATAAACTTAAACTGGATGGACATCTACTGGACAACTATCAACTGAATAGTCCCTCACTGTACAAGGACATCAACTGGTCATAAGAGGATGAACGACCAGTTGAACAAAGAAAACCAGCAGAAGTCTGAGCTTCCAGTTAGAGCACTAAGCAACGAGACAAAATCAGTACAACATTCTCTGACAAAGGTACAACAGAGCGGCGCACCCTGCTATATCTCCGCCACCATTACCGTCAGAGTGAAAAGAGCCGTTGCTTTACAAAATAGGAAAGAAGACAATATGAAATTGGAAAGCTAATCTCTTCCATATACAGAAAGGCTACCGTTGGACATCCAAACCTATAAATACATCCAAGCAGAGAATGAAGAAGTGCTGAGCGATTTCCAACTAAGAGATATACTTCAAAGCAAACACAAAAGTCATACGACTGTTATTCCAAACGTTCAGCTAAGAGCAGACAAACAGCAAAACTGAATCTGTGACAGATTATCTTCAATTGAAGTCTGCTGCTCAAAAACTCTCAAAGCTAGAAAGTGTATTCTGTAAAAAGTGTCATAGAATCCATTGTAACCAAAAGTTAAAGAAGTGTGTGATTGCTAGGAGTTTAGGCCAAGTGTGTTAGTGCCTAAGAAGGTTGTATACTGTAAAAGTGTAAACCAAGTCTTCTAGTGAATCCTTCCTGCAAAGGAAGAAGGGGAGACGTAGAAGCGTTGTGCTTCGAACTTCCAGAAACAACTCTCGTGTTATTTGTTTATTGCTTTATTACTTCAGTTTTATTCCTCACAAGTTTTGTAGACGTCTTCCGCACTATAACAAGTGTCTACTGACTTGCCTGATATTGAGAAGCAACTGTAATACTTAACAGTTTACAGTGAACCTGAAAAAGAAATCGAAATTGTATCTAGTGTTTATTCAACCCCCCCTTCTAAACACTACCCGATCCTAACAAGTGGTATCAGAGCGCAGGTCTTCTCAATCTTGAGAAATTACCATTTACCAAAAACTGATGGCCTCATTCAGCAAGATTCCAATGTTCAAGAAAGACGAATATGATGACTGGAGGATCCATATGCAAGCACATCTAAGTGCTCAAGATGATGATACGTGGTATGTAATCACTGAAGGACCTTTGAAGATCATGAAAATCAATACAGCTGCTTCTATCACAAGTGGAGATCCACAAATGGTAGAAAAGGAAAGATCTCAATGGTCAAATGAAGACAAGAAAAAAGCAAATGTAGACAACGTTGCTAAGGACATTCTGTTCAAAACTTTGGACAAAAATATGTTCAACAAAATAAAGATGTGCCCTACAGCCAAAGAAATCTGGGAGAAGATTGCTCAACTCTGTGAAGGAAATGATCAAACCAAAGAAAACAAGCTTACTGTGGCTTTACAGAAGTTTGAGCATATCAAAATGATAAATGGAGAAACTCTCAACGAGTACGATGAAAGAGTGACTGGAATAATCAATGAACTAAACAGTCTGGGTAAGGAATTACCCAACAGAGAAGTCACTCTCAAAGTAATGAGAGGTCTACCAAGAGAATGGGATGTCAAGACCATTGCTATGGAGAATCGAAGGACATCAACAAAATAGATCTACATGATCTGTTTGCTGATTTAAAAGCCTATGAATTCGAATTAGGCATTCGGGTTGAAGATGAACCAAGTACCAGTCAACCAACAAAAGCTCTCACTGCATCGGAGTCTCTGCCCACTCCTACAGAAATGACTCCAGAAAAGATGTGTAATGATGCTATGGCAATGTTTGTAAAGAAGTTTGGGAAATTCATGAAGAAGAATCAGAGATCTTATCAATCATATCCTCGGAGGCAGAGTTCCAAAGGAAATTCAGAAGAAGAAGAGCGAGTATGCTTCAACTGCCTCAAACCAGGACACTTCATTGCGGACTGTCCTAAACCCAAGAATGATCATCACAAAAGAGGATCCAAGGATTACAGAAAATCCAAAGAAACCAGAAGATCATCCAAAAAGGACAGAGATCAAAAGGTCTTGATGGCAGAAGAAAGTAAGAGCAAATGGGCTGATTCTGAATCAGAATCAGAAGAGTTAACTAGCTCATCCAGCGAGAGTGAAGACGAGGAAGTCCACTGCTTAATGGCAAATAATGAAAATGAGGTACATGAATCAAACCTATCTGAATTTACACATAGTGAACTCACCAATGCATTGCAGGACATGATAAATGAGTATCGGACGCTATATGAATCTTTTGAAAGCTATAAGACTGAGCATACAACCCAAACTGAAACGCATGAAAACAAGCTTGATTGTGAACAATCAAGGGAGTTGAACTGCCTGAGGGAAACAGCCAGTCTTCTAGTGAAGGAAAGAGATGAAGCCAAGAATGCTTACCAGAAACTTAGCAAACTGGTTAGCACTTGGAATGCGTCGACTACCAGAAAAGATGAAATGCTTGAGTCTATAAGGCTTGCTGGTGATTTAACAGGCATAGGCTATAATAGCAATGACAGCAGTTCATCTGGTAATGAACATCAACTGTGTCTAACAAAAGGCAAGGTTCAATCAATGAACTTTGTAAGATCTAGCACAGTATATGACCCTTACGAACTGGTTAAAGAACCTGTTAAAGCAACACTCATCAAGGAACAGGCACAGCACAGAGGTATCGGTTATGTAGAACCACTCAAAGAGGCTAAACCGAGGCAAAAGTTCAGAAATGAACTTAAACCCACTGGTCGAGCAGCTAGAGAGGTTAAACCCAACTGGTACTACAACTGTAAACCTGTCCAGAAGAGGTATATGCTAAATAACAGGAACTACAAACCAAAAGCACATGCATACACATATTATCACACTCCACAGTCAAAATCATCACCTATATCTATAAATGCACACATATTTCAGAACACACACCGACCTAAGTCATTCAGGGTCATACAAGTGTGGGTTCCGAAAGGACTAATCATACCAGGACCCAAGTAGGATTGGGTACCAATCATTCTATCGCTTTAATTGCAGGAAACTAGAATGCATCCAGTTCGGAGCTCAGAATGGTTTCTGGACAGCGGGTGCTCTAGACATATGACAGGGAATGCGAGCTTATTGTCTGAACTGGTGGACTCCACCGGACCCAGAATAACCTTTGGAGATAACGCGAAAGGTAGAACCGTGGGTAAGGGTAAGATTATCTACGGTAACATCATCATTAAAGATATTCTTTTAGTTGAAAATCTATGCTACAACTTGATTAGCATAAGTCAATTGTGTGACAATGGTCATTCCGTAGAATTCAATCAGCACTCATGCACAATCAAATCTATTGATGGTAGTATACTACTTGTAGGTAGAAGGCATGATAACACATATAAAATTGATTGGAATCTTAATCAGCCTATCTCTTCTACTTGCTTAGCTGCTCTGAATTCATCCAAAAATTGGCTTTGGCACAAACGGTTGAGTCACTTAAACTTTAAAACTATTGCCAGTCTGCGTAAACTTGATCTAGTTGTTGGACTGCCCCAAATTGAGTTCTCAAAAAACAAGATCTGTGCAGCATGCCAACTTGGTAAGCAAATCAGATCCTCCTTTAAGAACAAAGGGAGTAAATCTTCTTCTCGGTGCCTAGAGTTGCTGCATATGGATCTATTTGGTCCTATACCAGTAACAAGTCTAGGGGGAATGAAGTATACTCTAGTGGTAATAGACGATTACACTCGTTTCACGTGGGTCTTGTTCCTAAGTGGCAAAGATCAGGCTACTCCAAAGCTGATCAAATTACTGAAAAGACTCCAAAATGAGAAATCGTGTGGGATAGATAGAATTCGCAGTGATAAAGGTACTGAGTTCACCAATCAATCACTCGAATCATATCTAGATGACATTGGTATTAAACACGAATACTCTGCAACTAGAACTCCTCAACAAAACGGAGTTGCTGAGCGTAGGAACCGCACTTTGAAAGAAGCTGCGCGAACTATGCTCGCGGAATCAGAAATATCGCAGAGATTTTGGGCAGAAGCTGTCAACACAGCATGTTATACGCAGAACAGATCAATGATTAATAAGCGAGCAAATAAAACCCCTTATGAGATCTGGAATGGCAGTAAGCCAAATATTTCCTATTTCCATGTGTTTGGTTGCAAATGTTTTATTCACAACAATGGAAAGACTCATCTCACCACTTTTGATGCCAAATCTGATGCTGGAATATTCCTTGGCTATTCTACAGTTAGTAAGGCATTCAGAGTATTTAATAATAGAACTCTTAATGTAGAAGAATCAGTGCATGTAAAATTTGATGAACCTACTAACTGTACACTATCTGATATACAAATCAACAACTTGAGTAATCGATTGGAAAGCACTTACATTGACGAAAATGTTGATGATGAGATTGATTACAGAAGCAGGACTGACTGCTCCTTAGAACCAGAAGTTCCTGAAACTCAAGCAGAGGAGTCTGCTGGCCAACAAGCACTGCAGCCAGCTACAAATGAAACAGTTGCATCTACCCCTGCTGCAGTAGAAGGAACTAATGAGAAAAATGAGTCAATCAGAACCTCTGATTTGCCTACTCACATCCAGACAACTGAAGAACTCAATCCTCTTGGACCTTCGCTCCGGTGGAAGAAGGATCATCCACCTGAGCAGGTCATCGGTAACCCTCTTGCTCCTCTACGCACCAGAGGACAAATGATTAATGAATTTCTTCATGCTGCATTCATATCTCATATAGAACCTAAGAAGATTGATGACGCTATATTAGACCCAAGTTGGGTAGAAGCAATGCAGGAAGAACTAAATCAGTTTGAGCGAAACAAAGTATGGTATCTAGTACCACGACCACAACATCACACTGTAATTGGCACCAAATGGGTGTTTAGAAATAAATTAGACGAAAACGGTACAGTAATCAGAAATAAGGCAAGATTAGTTGCACAGGGCTACAGACAGGAAGAAGGCATTGATTTCGATGAAACCTTTGCCCCTGTAGCTCGACTAGAAGCAATTCGCATATTTCTTGCATTTGCTGCGTTTAAAGACTTTAAAGTCTATCAGATGGATGTTAAGAGTGCATTTCTTAACGGCAAACTCCAGGAAGAAGTCTATGTTGAACAACCTCCTGGATTTGAAAACCATCAGCAGCCATCTCATGTTTTCCGTCTCAATAAAGCCTTGTATGGTCTAAAGCAAGCTCCCCGTGCCTGGTATGAAACTTTATCAAAATATTTGACAGAACACAATTTTATTATTGGCACGGTGGACAAGACCCTTTTTAAATTTACAAAGGGAGACCATACTCTGCTTGTTCAAATTTATGTTGATGATATTATCTTCGGAAGTACTAACTCAAAATTGTGCGAAAGATTCTCTAAAATTATGCAGGACCAGTTCGAGATGAGCATGATGGGAGAACTATCATTTTTCTTAGGATTGCAAGTCAAGCAATCTAGTGAAGGAATCCTGATCAATCAGTCTAAATACACTAAAGAGCTACTGAAGAAATATGGAATGCGTACCAGCTCAGCTGCTGCTACACCAATGAGCTCATCTGCCAAACTCGACTTGGATAATTCAGGAATACCAGTCGAAGTTACAATGTATCGAGGCATAATTGGATCTTTACTATATTTGACAGCCAGCCGACCAGATATTATGTTTGCAGTATGTATGTGCGCCCGGTTTCAAGCAAATCCCAAGCAGTCGCACTTCACTGCAGTCAAAAGGATCCTAAAATATTTGAAAGGCACTGAGAATGTCGGTCTATGGTATCCAAGAGACTCAACCTTCAATCTTATCGGATACTCAGATGCTGACTATGTTGGATGCAAAATTGACAGGAAAAGCACCAGTGGGTATTGTCAATTCCTTGGTGATCGATTGATATCATGGGGTTGCAAGAAACAGACATCCATTGCAACTTCCACTGCAGAAGCAGAGTACCTTGCTGCTGGAAGCTGCTGTGCTCAACTGCTCTGGATTCAGCAACAACTCAGAGACTATGGAATTGAGTCTACAGAGGCTCCTATTTTCTGTGACAATACATCTGCCATTGCCATAACGTACAATCCAGTTCTTCATACTCGTACTAAACATATTGACATCCGTCATCATTTTATCAGAGATCATGTCATGAAGAAAGAAATTCGGCTGGAGTATATTTCTACAGAACAACAGGCAGCAGACATCTTCACAAAGCCTCTACCGGACACTAAGTTTTCTTACTTTCGAAACATTCTTGGTTTAGTTGAAATTACTTCTTGATTATTTTGTTTTGGGTAATGAATTCAGGGGGAATTAGTTAGTTTATGTGCATAAATTTAGGGGGAATTTCTGTTATAATTCTATCATGGTTATTTAAGCTCAGCTGGTAATACAATGGTCAGCTGCAGTAGGTGTATCCGAACCAGTAGGACTCCACAACCAGTGGATGTTTTTCTACCAGTCGAACCCTACATACCAGTTGATGTTACCAAATATGCTTTGACAAAAATAACCCTCGATACTTATTAACCTAATGAACGTCGGAATTCAAAATTACTTTTGGTTAAAAAATAAATTATTTCACTCCCGCCTAAATCCTGTTCTTTTATTTATTTGTTAAATCTTTTTAAACCGTTAGATGATCGCCACGTATACATGTGTCCGCTCATCTACAGTACGACGTTACATATACTTCCTTTTTTTCACCGCCATTAGTTTCACTACTCTTCTTCTCCAACAAATCACTGCGATTATTTTTCTCTTTCAGAAAAGCTTACTCTAACAAACTGCTGCTGCTTCTTCCTCCTACTCACTCAAAATGTCGAAGAATGTTCAGCCGAGTTTTATCACCAATGCTATTCACGTCGATTTTCATTCAATATCCACATCCTCTGATGAAGAAACCAAGGAGTTGATACAAAGGCTGGATACCTCCGGACTGCTGGTAATCCTGAGCCAGAACCCCTCCTTTTACAAGAACGAACTACAAGAGTTCTTTGCTACTGCCAAAGTTGTGGATAACACCGTGGTGGCATCCATCTCTGGACAATCAGTCACCATCACCCAACCAGAATTTGCCACTCACCTGTGCCTACCCTCTTCCGGACTCACTGATTTCTCGACTATTCCGGTAGAACTAAGAGAAGAGATGCGTCTCACAGTCTCGGAATCTACTCATCGCCTTCCACGTCCTCCTTTCCGGAAAGTATTGATGAAGAGTCATTATAGACAACTGGCGGACATAATCTCCAAGGGGCTCCTCTGTAAGGCAGGATCATTTGATATAATTACCCCTGAGAAGTTTGACATTATGAGCGCTATATGCAAAGGGTTGGAGATAAACTGGTCAGCTGTGTTATTTCAAATACGGACTAGTCTGGTAGCATCTGGCAAGGGTCAATCAGGTTTTGCTCTCCCACTCAGCAGTCTTTTTGAGAGCAAAAACATTAAGACAGGGGCTCTTTCTCACCTTCATCCAGGGAGGCTCATCACTCATAAGTATCTTCAGCTTCATCGCCAACGAAGTGGCAGAGAAGGCGGAGTGAAAAAGCGTCGCTTGACTCAGGTAATCAGTGACTCTGAACAGACTGTATCGGAATCCGCTGAGTCTTCTCCCCCTCCTCCGCCTCCTAAGAAGCCGAGAACACGAAAAACTGCTCCTCAGACCGCCCGACAGTTAGACATTGCCGCCTCCGACACTATCTCTTCCGCCGGTCCTACAGATGTAAATCCTGATAGGGAACCCAGCCCTGCCATCCCTTCAACTGAGGAACCAACTGCTTCCTTAGCCATGGTGCCTGCTCCTTCAGTGGTTCCAGCTGACACTCAGTCAGCACTGGTGAGCTCACAGCAAGCACCAGGCTCTATAAGCTTCAGGACACCCAAGTCATTATGTCCATACTGTCATCCCAAGACCACCCCTGCTGGAAAAGGAAAATCTCTTACGGCTCCAGTGTCCACTCCTGTTGCCTTCGAGATTCAAATGGTAATGGATACAGTGGAAGCCAAACTGCAACCACAGTTGGAGATTTTTGATCGATGGGTAAAGGCCCGTATCAAGGTTCGACTAGATGATTTTGATCAAATTCTGGATCAGGCTAGGGCAGATGAGAACAAAATACTAGCATATCTTCAAATCTCAGACCCTGAAACAAGCTTGAAGCTGCGAGATGTTTTCAGCCTGATGATCTATGTGGGTGAACTTCAGGCCCTGGTGGAAACTCGCCTTCAACAATTTGACGGTAATTCAGGAACAGCGAATCATGATAGAGCTGTTCTAAATGCTCTTGGACCCAAGCTCGAAATGGCTGAGCTTGCTCTTCATGATAATCGCATATCCACTGGTATTCACTCTTGCTCCACTACTGAAACTGTTGCCAGCCCTGATCAGCAGGATCTACAATCCGTCATTGCAAATTTGGAGATTGTCCCATTTTCTGTGGAGCTCACTTCTACTGCTCTGGAGACTACTTCCCCTGGAGCGGAGGCCGCACCAACTGCCTTGGAGGCAGCCTCCTCGTTTCAAGAACTCTCCTCTCCTCCCAGCTCTCACAATGATCAACAGCCCCAGCCAATGGCTGTTGATCACACCAATGTGGATGCAGTCATACAGGCAGTGGTTCAGCAGGTTACTATATCCTCTGCCAATCATGAACCCAGCGAGTCTTCACACTCAAATGATCACACCCAGATGCCAGCTGCTGTGGTTGATCAACCCACAACTACTTTGGCTGCTCCACCAAATGAAGAAACTGCCCAATTGGCTGTCACTATCTCAGAGTCTACAGCTGCACCAATTGTTGAAGCTTCTATGTTGCCCTCCACTGCAGTTGACGATGCTCATCTCAGCGCTCTTGTCCCTACTACTGATGCTCCACTGATTGATGCAGATCCGTCCATGGTTCAAGAGCTTTCTGACGATTTTTTTGTCTTTACCAACCCTATGGACGAGCCTCCGAACATTGCTGCACAGCTAGGAAATCTATCCACTGCCATATCAGCACTAGCCAGCGATGTTCATAAGCTTAAACAGGAAGAACGAACTGCAACTCTCATTCTAGGCACCCATCAGCAGCACACGGACTCACAATTCCAGCAAGTCTACCGGGATTTAAGTAGTTTAACGACTACCGTCACCAGACTTCAAACATTTGCTGAGAATGCAGTGGCGGATGCTTTTACTAGAATTGGCCAGGCGCGTCTTCAGATCAATCAAAACAATGAATCTCTTCATGCTGCCACCTCAATGGCTCTTGGAGAAAAGATTGACGACGCCAAGAAAACATTGACCGATCAGTTGGCTACTATGCAGGCAGCATTTGCCTCTCAAATTCAAGATATTTGCAACAGCCTGCCTGCAGCTCCTCAAATTATTCGCAGATTGCCTGAACCCAGCCGAACTGCTCCCTCAGCGCAGCGAGTTTCAAGTTCAGCTGCTCATTCATCCCCTGCAACTGGAGCACCCACTCAGTCCAGACCAACTGCTCAACCAAGATCTCGGAGTCCACGCCAACCGCCTGCCGAAAAACGCGACTATTCCAAACATTGGTTCGGGCGCAAATAGTATCATTTTCTGACTCCTCCTTTAATTACTCTTATCTATTTACTGTTTTTATTGACTTTTTCTTTGTATTTACTGTTCCACTTAAATACATTCACATTAATTGCAACCTTTTCATTTCTATAAATAGCGACTCTTGTTTGTTCACAGAACACACATTCACTTAACATGCTTACTTTCAAGCTATTCAAAATTCCCTGGTTTTCTGTTAGATCTTTTTCCGCTTCATGGGTTTATTACTTATCTAAATCAACCCCTCATGGGTTGATTACTTATCTAACCCAGCTCTGTTAAGCTTCAGCGCTTTAATCCTGTTCTGGTGCTCCTCATCAGTCAGGAACTACTAACAGCAGATGTCTGGGGGCTGATGACAAAAAGGGGGAAGACAGAGATAAACTATTCTCATTAGGTGAATCCATGAACCATGGAAGCTGCCTGATGAATATACGTATGACTCTTCCCGACCTTCTCTCTGAAACAAGGTAGACCGACAGAGATAGAGTATTCTTATTAGGTCCTCTCGGAAACAAGGTGGATCGAGCTCTTCCTCTCTGAAATAAGGTGGATCGAGCTCTTCCTCTCTGACACTAGGTGGATCGAAGCTCTTCGGGTCTACAATACTTGTTTAAAGATTTGTCTTGTATCAGCTAAATTATGTAAACTAAATTGGTCTTAGATTCTAGTCAAGTTATTAGAATTCATCTTAAATAAAGATGAATCTCTCTCAATTGCCCAGTTTGATTACAACTTGTAATCTGCTTATATTTAATGAAAATTTCTTTTCCATTATGTCTTCAAGTAATTTCAGGATTCTCATTTTATTTACTCAAACTGGAAATAGATCTTTGCTTAGTTTTGTCATCACCAAAAAGGGGGAAATTGTAGGGAAAACGATTTCTAAAGTTTTGGTAATTACAAACCGGATATTAAAGACAAACTGGATGGACATCAACCGGAAGAAGTCATCAACCGGATGAAGTCATCAACTGGATGGACATCAACAGGATGAAGTCATCAACTGGATAAGTCATCAACTGGATGGATATCAACCGGATGAAGTCATCAACTGGATGAAGTCATCAACTGGATGGACATCAACCGGATGAAGTCATCAACTGGATAAGTCATCAACTGGATGGACATCAACCGGATGAAGTCATCAACTGGATAAGTCATCAACTGGATGGACATCAACTGGATGGACATCAACCGGATGAAGTCATCAACCGGATGAAGTCATCAACTGGATAAGTCATCAACTGGATGGACATCAACCGGATGAAGTCATCAACTGAACAAGACATCAACTGGCGAAGACATCAACCGTACAAGCTATCAACCGGATAAACTTAAACTGGATGGACATCTACTGGACAACTATCAACTGAATAGTCCCTCACTGTACAAGGACATCAACTGGTCATAAGAGGATGAACGACCAGTTGAACAAAGAAAACCAGCAGAAGTCTGAGCTTCCAGTTAGAGCACTAAGCAACGAGACAAAATCAGTACAACATTCTCTGGTACAACAGAGCGGCGCACCCTGCTATATCTCCGCCACCATTACCGTCAGAGTGAAAAGAGACGTTGCTTTACAAAATAGGAAAGAAGACAATATGAAATTGGAAAGCTAATCTCTTCCATATACAGAAAGGCTACCGTTGGACATCCAAACCTATAAATACATCCAAGCAGAGAATGAAGAAGTGCTGAGCGATTTCCAACTAAGAGATATACTTCAAAGCAAACACAAAAGTCATACGACTGTTATTCCAAACGTTCAGCTAAGAGCAGACAAACAGCAAAACTGAATCTGTGACAGATTATCTTCAATTGAAGTCTGCTGCTCAAAAACTCTCAAAGCTAGAAAGTGTATTCTGTAAAAAGTGTCATAGAATCCATTGTAACCAAAAGTTAAAGAAGTGTGTGATTGCTAGGAGTTTAGGCCAAGTGTGTTAGTGCCTAAGAAGGTTGTATACTGTAAAAGTGTAAACCAAGTCTTCTAGTGAATCCTTCCTGCAAAGGAAGAAGGGGAGACGTAGAAGCGTTGTGCTTCGAACTTCCAGAAACAACTCTCGTGTTATTTGTTTATTGCTTTATTACTTCAGTTTTATTCCTCACAAGTTTTGTAGACGTCTTCCGCACTATAACAAGTGTCTACTGACTTGCCTGATATTGAGAAGCAACTGTAATACTTAACAGTTTACAGTGAACCTGAAAAAGAAATCGAAATTGTATCTAGTGTTTATTCAACCCCCCCTTCTAAACACTACCCCGATCCTAACATAATATCAGAGTCTCAATTTAGGTTATGTGTGCAGTTGACAAGAGTTCCACTCAATATGGTTCACCAAGTATGGTTTGAGAATTCAAAAGAATATTGGAGTTAAACTAGCAAGGATCTAAAGTCAACAAATGATTTTGTCAATGATAAATGAGTTCAAAAGAATATCAGAAATAAATTTGAATAAAGACAAATAACTTCATTGATCGAAACAAATTTGATCGGATTTCAAAAGAATTATTGAAATGCTGAAAATGTATTTCTAATTTTCTTAATGAATTCTAAGAGATGAATCTATTCTCGTTCTAAACAAAAATATTATATGCTTATGCACGATTTGACATACTCTATACCCAATAGGAAGATATATCTCTTATCTTATGTGTCCCAACAAGGTATAATATAACATCTACTTAAGTTTTAAGGATCATAATAGGAGAAAAATCAGAATAAGGAAGGCAAATCCTTGACTATTCGAGTTAACATGAGATTTCACTCGAAATAAAGTTTATTGGATTGAGAGAAAAATTTCAAATAAATTATTTCAATGAAGAATATGATGCCAATAAAATATGACACAAAATATCGGGGTGGTTGCACAAAATTAGCTCAAAATAGAAAATTCAAAGAATTGAGTGTATCGAGAACAAGGAATTTTGAGTTCGTAATCTTAAACCCAAAATAAGGAGAGATTTATTTTGACCTATATGTCCTACTAAATAAGATATAACAGGTTATATACTTGAGTATGGATAGTCCAATGGTACTACAAAAGAAAAACTTAGAAATAACATTTTGGGGAATTTGGTCCGGTTGGGCTGGTGTGGCGGTCGTGACTCCAGAAATCGTTGTTCGCAATTGACGATGAAATTGAATTTCCCATTAGACGTAAAACTTGGGGTCGAAATTAATTGAATTTCAGTGTACTGGTGGCGGAGAAAACGAGATTTGAAATTTCAGAAATTTAGGGTTCTTAAACAAGCGCGGCTTGGATCTGCAATTGGTAATCGTTCGGCTGCTGGAGTGTATAATTGGCAGAGGGCTTTTAAATTACATGATGTTAGGATCATAAAAACAAGTCGACTTGAAAAACAAATATGTTTCGGTGGTCCGGAAATCGAACGACGGAATTTAAACTTAGGGTTCTTGAATGGCACACTATGATTCGAAAATTCATACGCGTACGCTGTTTGTGATTCGGATCTGATAGAGGGCATTGGTCGAGCACGGTATGGTGACCTGTAACCCAGATTTAATTTGAAAAATACGTTACAGAGATTGAGAAATCGAAGATTGAAATTTCAGAGTTTTAGGGTTCTTGGCCGCGTGTTCTCGATCTAAAATTGGTAACAATCCCACGGCTATAATTTGTCATAGGGCTTTTTACGAGGGTGAGATGAGGATCAATAACCTATGCTGAATTGAATTTATAAGTTACGGTGACTGAGAAATCGACGATCGGATTTTCTCTAGATTTAGGGTTCTTGAGGCACGGATTTTTGACCAGCAAATCGTCATCATTCGGTGAATATATCTTGCAATAAATAGAGGGTTTTGGTTCGTACGACTCTTGATATCATCTTCGTAGGATGTTTCTTCCGTGGGGTTGACGGAGGAGGCGAGATCGGTGAAAGAATTTTCGAACAGAGTTTAGGGGTTTCGATCGGCAATTGGTAGGGCAATCTCCGTCCGATTGGTCGGAAAACTGGCCAGTGTGGTCGCCGTGTAGAGACGTTCCAGGTGGTAGGTCTGAAGGCGATGTTCTGGCAGCGACGAGGAGGCGGCGGCGGCAGCAGGCGGCAGGCGGCAGTGACAGGTTCTGTAGAATTTTTCTTATTTTCATTGATTTTGTTGTGTTTTTTTTTTTTAATAGTTATAAAATTCTAATTCTTATTTTAATCAGATTTGGTTTCTTCTATTTATTCTATTTATCGTGTACAATCCTTGTTCCAATATGATTTTCGCTTTACTAAATTTGGTCTATTTTAATTGGACTATTAATCTGGTATTTTTATCAACCAGAATCTTTCCCAACGGGATTATGGAACATGGTTCGCTCTGATACCACTTAAATGTCATGCCCCGAGACCGGGGTCAATAACACCGGCGTTGATTCTAAACACAATTCAAAATCAACAAGCCTCGTAATACAGAATTCTTCGAAAACCAGTCTATTATTCCAAAAATAAATAAACAATTCTTACAAATATAAGCGGAAGCTTCATAAATTACTGGCAACGGCATCTTGAACAATAGCATCTAATTCACCATCTCCAAATTTGGTTTAGATCTTCCTCTCGATTTTGATTCACTTATATCTGGGGAGTGGATGTAAGGGGTGAGCGTTTTGGTAAACACTCAGCAAGCAGGGGCCAATCGATATGATAATAATACTTTTTCATAATTTTCCAAAACATATTTCAAACGTAATCTTGATATGAATGCATCTTAACATAATTGCTCCACCGAGCCATAACATAGCATATCATATCAGTCATATCTTGATATGAATGCATCTTATCATAATTGCTCCATCGAGCCATAAACATAGCATATCAATCGTTCATAATTTTCATATACTTAAGCACATTAAATTTCTAGTTTCCTCTTGGTACTGATATCAGTCTCTAGAATTATCCCTCCTAGAGAAGAGGTCATGCATCGGCTTACCCACGAATAAAGGGTCTGGACATTCCAGAAACAACGGTTAACCACCGTATAAGGTCATGTAAACGGTTATATCCCACCGCATCAGGGTCATAAAGGAATCCACTTCCAATCAGATTTCAAAGTTTAAAGTGCTTAAAAATTACTACTTGCATAATTTCAAAATAGATTCATATCGATTGAGATTTAAAAGCATACATACAATCATTTTTTGAAAACAAAACGAATACTAGCAAAAACCCACTTACAGCGATTTAGTCGTGTGAATGATTTAGGGTGCGAAAACAATACAAAATCCTTCCTTCTTAACCCTTGAAGTGGTCGAATTTTTTGTAGGATTTGGGCTAAAGTTTTAGGCTCTTGATGAATAATTTCGAAACAAGAATATGGTGTAGAGGAAAGGTTTGTGCTAGATCCACAATAAAGGTATAATCCTAAATATAGTTTGGTTCAACTTAGCAAAATAAAGGTGGAAGCCTCTAAATTTATGGAATAATATATGAGTAGATTTTAAGTGACAAAACATGGTGCATATTTTCGAAAATAAGGTGTATGAGATTCTTGAATTAATGGTATAAAATATGTACAGATTTTATTGCTAATGAGGTTGAGATTTGATGAAAATACGATGCATAAATTTCGAAATTAAGGAGGTTAAGATCCTTGAAAATTATGGTTTAAAAATCTTTCCCAAAACTCTTGATTCAATTATGGAATTTTCGATTTATTAAGCATTGCTAACAAAGGATTGGAATCTTTGAATTAATTGGCTTAGATCATCAAGTTTTATGGATACAAAATTTAGTAGCTTGAGTTGGTAGGTAAAGATCCTAGGAGTATTGAGTATTTTGTATCTCAAGAATTATCTCACAATCATTTTGGAATCTAGCTAATTATTTATCAAGATTTACAAGATTATTTACTTAAGTGATTTACTAGCTAAGATATTTGATAAAAAGATCACTTATTATTCTTATTATTTACTTAAGTGATTTACTAGCTAAGATATTTGATAAAAAGATCACTTATTATTCTTTAGTAGTATTTTCAATTATCTCCACACTTATAATTGTTTTAAAAGTCTAAAAATTGAATATATAAACCAAATATTATCTTATCTCATATACAAACTCTAATTATAAAAATACTAAGTTTTAGGATTAGCTAAAAGTCTACAAGATTAAAGCGAGTATGATTTATCTCTTTTAAGTGTTTTATTGGCTAATAAATATAATGACATGATCATAATTATCCACAATTTATTTATTAGTATTATTAGCTCATGCTTTTCTATTAAGTATTTTGAATTTGAAAATGTCATCTATCTAATATTTTGTAAGCTAGATTATTATCTATCAAGTATTTTGTTATCTACAAGATTGAGATAATGTGACTCATTGTTATCTTTAACATAATTCAATATTATCCTTTAATTTATAATATTATATTGATATCATGTAGATCTTTTTGATTAAATTCGGGGTAGTTGAGCAGACCAAAACACCGTGTAGTTGAGTTGACCAAAACTCTAGTTATTGATTGGTTGAAAAATCGGGTTCTCACATACGTGATCAGTTTTGGTGGAAAAGAATGAAGTGTGATGTCGTCGCTTTTGTTAAGAGATGATTGATCTGCCAGCAGGTCAAGGCAGAGAGGCAGAGACCTGGCGGCGAGTTGAGAAGCTTGGAGATACCAAAATGGAAGTGGGAACACATTTCCATGGACTTCGTGACTCACTTGCCGAGGAGTGCCTCGAGTTTTGATGCCATTTGGGTGATTGTGGACAGATTGACCAAGGTGGCTCACTTCATTCCTTATAGCATGACCTTCACCTTTTTGAGGATGGCTCAGTTGTATATTCGAGATGTGGTAAGATTGCACGGAATCCCCATTTCCATAGTGTCGGATCGAGATCCATCACATCTCATTTCTGGGAGGGTCTTCAGTCAGCTTTGGGGACTGAAGTTAGGTTGAGCACTGCTTATCATCCTCAGACGGATGGCCAGACCGAGCATACTATCCAAACGCTCGAGGACATGTTGAGGGATTGTGTATTGGAGTTCGATGCTTCCTGGCAGGATTCAGTGGCCTTGGTAGAGTTCTCGTATAATAATAGCTACCAGGCAAGCATTCAGATGGCTCCTTTTGAGGCCCTTTATGGCAGACGGTGTAGATCACCTTTGTGTTGGGATGACTTGGACCGTAAATTAGTCGGAGGACCGGAACTGGTTCGAGAAATGGAAGAGAAGATAAAGGTGATAAGACAGAAAATGAAGGCAGCCCAGGACAGACAGGCAGCTTATGCGAATAAATGGCGGAGACCATTGGAGTTTCAGTTGGGAGATAAGGTCTTCTTAAAGATCTCGCCTTTCAGAGGTGTTGTGCGATTGGGATGCGCGGAAAACTATCTCCGAGGTATGTTGGGCCGTACGAGATCTTGCAGCGCATTGGCACCTTAGCTTACCGACTGGCTTTGCCACCTTCTTTGTCTGGTATACATGATGTGTTCCATGTGTCTATGTTGCGGAAGTATGAGCCGGATCCGTCTCATGTGTTGCAGCCTTCCGAGGTTCAGTTAGAATCCAATGTATCTTATGTGGAACGGCCTGTTAGAATTCTGGATCGAACAGACCGCCGACTTCGGAACAAAGTGATACCTATGATCAAGGTTCAGTGGGATCGCAGGGGTGTCGAGGAGGCTACGTGGGAGACGGAGCGGCATATAGTGCAGCACTACCTGGAACTATTTTCTGGATATGTTATTTATGTTTAGTTTCATTTTGGGGTAAGTGCATGCGATTTCGATGACGAAATCTTATAAGTAGGGGAGTATTGTGATATCTCCGAAATAATTAATTACAATTTGGGCATTAATTATGTTTATATGATTAATTATGGTGATAATTGATCTATGTGTTAGAATTAATTATTTTGATGAAATGCTTAGTCACCTGGTAGGCGTGACCCGGGAGTGCATTTCGGGATGTATATCGTGCATGTTGGGAAAGACTGGGTAACATGGTTTATTCATGTTGGTTGATAATTATTTGGAAAGCATGAATCTATTGGGAGTTTGTTGCATTTTTGTAAAATGCTTTTAAAATACCATGTTGGAGTATTTTATAAATCATGTTAATTGTTGGGGTACAATTTTAATGGACCTATATAAGCCATTACCCCATTTTACCACCTCACTTTATCATTCACTCTTTAAATCCCCAACTCACTCTCCCAACCCTAACCCTTTCCCCATTTTCGATTTTTGCTTCAAGGTAGAAGAGAAATCTTTGCAAAAACTCCATTGGTGTGATTCTTGGTAAGATTTGAGGTCTAGGGAGGGTATATATCATTCCTTGTTATTTTTGCAAGGATTTATTTTGATTTGGGTTTGATATTTGGGTTTTGAGATGGGTTTGTTGGGATTTGTATTATTTTGGTTGGGTGTTAGATTATGGGTGTATGAGGATGTTTATTGAAGGTTTTTAGTGGTTTTGTATTATTGATGTGTTGGTATTTGAGTTTGTTTGATTTGGGGAAGAAGGAAGATGAATCGTGCCCGAAAATCGCTTGTACAGGTCTCTGCGATCGATCGGGACATTCTCCCGATCGATCGCGAGCTACAGGGAAGAAGGCAGTAGCCTTCCGCGATCGATCGCGAGTTTGGCGCGATCGATCGGCGAGGTCGCGATCGATCGGCACAAACTCGGCGATCGATCGCGGATTGAAAAATTTTGTTGAACGAGACAATGTGGTCTCGCGATCGATCGGGGCTATATGGCGATCGATCGCGAGACACCAAAATGTGGATTTTTGGTTATTTTTGTGAGATTTTTGGTATTATACTATTATTTGGTTCTAATATTGGTTTGTGTGAATGTGTAGAACCATCCCAGGTGGCAACACATCCAAAGAAGTGAAGTCCTACCACATCCTACTTTTTGGAAAGGTACGTAGAGGACGTACGGGCACCCATTATACTGATTGATTATGCATTGTGGATGCGACTATGGAATTATGCATTGTGGGTGCAAATACATGTGGAATTATGCATGGTGATTGTATATGCATATGATGATTATTGGTGCACATCCCATGAGTCATGGTCATCCCCTTGATGATTTTAATGCTTGCCGCTATTTTATTTGGTGCCGCTAAATGTGAAGCGAGGGGTGGGAGTGTCGCATGTCACATTGAAGCGTGGTTATCATATGAGGCGAGGAAAGAATATTTGCCGCTAAAATGTGAAGCGAGGGGTGGGAGTCCCACATGTCCATTGAAGCGAGGTTATTCTATGCCGCCTATATGTGAAGCGATGGGCATTAAAATACATTGTGATGAATAGACTAGGGATTGGTAATTGGTGATAATGGAATGATGTTATGTCATGACATGTGTGAACCATTAAATAATCTATTGATTATACTCATGAGTTATGGTACATGGACAACCAAAAAGGAAGCGTTTAAAATGCATGGGAAAAACATGAAGTGTTTTATTATGATTTATGCATTTACGCCTTATATTCATATTGTGTTGAATATGAATAATGTTATGCTCATGTTTTGGGGGTTGTCCTTGTAGGTACGTTTTGGCATGATAGAAAGGGGCTAAAGCGGGTTGAGGCGGTGAGCTTGTGAAGAACGCTTTTGATAGATGAAGGACATGATTACTTTTGTATAGTGTCTACTCTAGGAGTAGTGTAAAGCTATAGTGGATAACATTCTTTTGATTGAGAATGTAATTAAACCATTTGATAGTCTTTAACCTTTCATGTAATTCTTAAGGCTCATAGTTTCAACATGAACATTATACTCTGATAATGTATGTTAGCTCTAATTATGCCTTTAATCCGCACTTAAGGAACTAGGGTCCTTACAAACTCTAATATTTAAACCATAAATCAACTGATACGACTAGAAATGAAATTTTAACAAATCTCAATGTTCGGTAGGAAGAAGACCATCAAGCTTGCAAGACTTTGTAGATTAGCATCAAATAAACACTTGTATTCAAATGTATTAGAGTTCATTCGGTGACAACAAGTTAGCTAGTTGGCCAATTAGTTACAATTCTAGTTAGTGGGAGTTAAAAGCAAACACTACAAAAGGAGGGAAGTCATGTAAATGAGATATCAGAATTCATAATTGAAATAAAAGTTCTTTTCGTTTCTCATATTCTTCTCTCCTCTCTTTGATCAATTGATCTACTTAAGAGCTTGGGCTTGCTCAAACTAGCCCAAATTCATACCTATCAGCAGTCTAACTACCACGTTGTAATCGTTCTCCAAGTAGAAAAAATTATTGCAACCAACAAGCTTTTTATAAAAAAAATTTATTTTGTAACTGCTACGTGTCTTATATGTATTACAAATTCGTGTTTACTATTTTATAGGTATGGGCAAAAAATCGATATTATTCCAAATAAAAATTTTGGAAAACTAAAGCATCGTTACAAATTAATCCGGATTCAAAAGAATTATGCAAAATCCGGATGTTAGTTAGAAGTTGGATAATTTAATTGGCAAAGGAAAAATGAATTTAAATTATCAACAAATAAGAAAGTTGAAATTGAAGGAAATAATAAGTTAGAGGAAAAAATAGTGAAAATTCGAGAAAATTCGGATGATAAAAATGTAGAAATCGAAATAATGAGTTCCGGGCCACGACACATTATATTTAAAGTATAACTTTTGTGTGTAGTGAAACTGGAATTGTATAGTTTCAATATTAACAAATGTTATGAATATATGTTTTTGGTAAATTCTGAAACTAATCTTCCGATGTTTATGTAAAAATAATCATTGTGTTATAACTAAACGTATGATTATGACTGGGTCATCACAGTATGGAGTACAACATGAAGGATTTGTTTGGTTCCATTTTGCTAAATCAATTTCTCATTCCCCAAAAAATAAAATTAAATATTTTCACTTCGTTCCTAAATTCTTTTCAAATTAATATATCAATTTCTAAATCTTCTCGCATAATCATTATATTAAATTGAATTTTGCACTAATTTTCAAAAACTATATATATTTTTTTATACCTTAAAATTTACAATATCTCATCTCTAATCATTCATTATTCACACAATATATTTTTATCAGTTCAAATATATTTGTAATAATGTTTACTACGTAATAGTACAAACTGCTTCCTCAAAAACAAATTTATACTTGGTAATTAGTAAATTTCCATAAAATTATCTTCAAAAAATTCCTTCAAAACATAAACATTAAAAAGAAAAATTCCGAAAATTAATATATTTTTTGAGTGGAAACTTAAATAGAATAATCCTTCACCTTAATATGGCTGGCGCGATCTCAATGTAGATGTCCAACTAAGCTATTAGAATTTAATAGAATTTCAATTTATATAGAGTTCAAAGAAACATTCTTCCAAAGATCATTCTGGGGAGTAAACATGGAATTGTTCTCATGAGTAATTGTTTATTACAAATTCTCTGATCTAGTTTGAAAAATCGCATCTACCTCATTTGGAGAATAGTTATATTACAATGATATCCCCTCTAGTTTGTAAATATATAAGCAAAATTATAACTACATCATTGTGATTTGACATAAAAATACAATGTATGGAAGATAGATGTTATTGTTCAAATTAAAAGGGTTAAAACGGTAATTATATATACTACTTACAATGTCACCACCCCTTAGACCGATAAATTTGGTGAACCTTCTTTTGAAAACCCCAAAATTACCCTTCCTCCCTTTTATTTCGTCAATTCTCTTATTGCTATTTCATGAGATATGAGAGAAACGTGAAATTTTTGTGTTTCTGTAATCATGAAGTGTGTTTTTCTTTGTTTTCGTTATTAAATTATTAATTTATGTTATTAAATTATTATATACTATTATTAACTTATTAATTGTTAATAACTTATAAGTGTTAATATTATTGATAGTTCATATATTATAATATATTCACTAACTATTAAGTTATATTATCTCCAAACAAACTTTAACATTCCTCCATATATCAAAGATTCTTTAATCTAACTCCCTACCATACTTCTTTTCTTTCTTTCAACTCACTACCCACCTAAAAAGACATAAAAGCCTTAAATTTAATTGCAATAAACTCCCTAATGTTTTTAATATTTTTTCAAACACACCAAAACTCATTTTTTTCCAATAAACAACTCCTAAAAGGGATATGAAATGCATAGGCCTAAAAGACTTATATGAACATGAGATCCTTCAGTTTCTTTCATCTTGAGAAGACCCAAGAGCATACTTTTGCAAAGGACTCGCGGTTCATGATAAATCAAAGCCCCAAAATCCCTTATGAAGTAAAATTAAATAACAGGCTCATCATGCTTCCGAATTACAATAAAATTTTAACAAACTGAAATATACCATTTTTGACCATAACGGCGCCGGGTGAGGTGGTTCGCAACGCCACCAGTCGAAAACTTACTGCCTCCAGACTGTTTTACGAATGGCTCCTCACCATTCAACCTCAGCTCACGGGCGAGGTTAGTCTGCCAGTTATCCGACTCCTTCAGAAACCGCACAGCACAGCCCTAATTCGTTTCCTATTAGGGCATAAGGTATAATCAAGATATAAGAAAGATTTAAAGAAATCTGGGAGATAGATGGGCAAAAGCCTTATTTTTATTCTGGAATACTTATAACATCTCTTACATTAAAACGTCTCATTTGGGAGGAGACGGACTTGTTTAGCCTCTCATATAGATGAGGCTTGACTCAAGAACACATAAACTAAACAAACTTAAACAAACAGAACAATAATTCAAACGATTACAAAAGAGAAAAAAGATTACCAAGCTACGAAAGTTGAAATATTACAAAGCGTGGAGACTCTAATTTTTATTCTCAGAAAACTATGGAGAATTTCGATGTCCTTAGCTTCCTGAGTGCCTTGGTATTTATAGAAGTCTGGAGGTGGATGTGAAATCCAGACTTCAATTCTTGTTTATAATCAGACGTCATTGCATGCGTCTTCTCTCTTGTTTGGTATCTTGTGGTCCCTTCGACTTTTGGCCGAAGAGCTGTCCTACCATTTTGTTTTCTTTTGCAAATGGTAGTGGTCCTCGTCAGAGTCACATGGCTCTTGTCTCCCTGTGGTCCCTAAAAATTTGGCCTTTGCAGTCCGCGTGGGAATCTTCCACGTTTGCCTGGTCCTGCTTTGCCGACTTTTTTCTGGTCCCTTTTGACAGGAAATCCTTTCCCGAACAGTGGCTCTTTCTGCTCCGGGCAACTTGGGCAAATGTGGTCTTGCCATCTTCCAACATGTGTCATGTTACAGAACTTTCGGCTGGTGTCTTTGGTCGCCGGAATCTTGTTGTCCCACAATATTTGCCTTTTCTTTTCAAATATTTCCTCGGCAAATTTTGTAGTATGGCTTGTCATAACGTTAACATGAATGGTCTGTTTGCTGTTTTTTGGAAAATTTTGAGCGAATACTTGACTTTGTCCATCTCAGTGAGACAGACACATAATCCCCATGCTCTTCTGGTAGTGATATATCCTCCGTGAGCGAGGAAACTAGTGTTGTTCCTTCGGGCGGTGGTTTTATTTGATCCATCGCCTTCCAGTTAGGCCTCTGTAACTTTACAAAATGAAAGCTAGGGTGAATGCCTTTTTCCTGTGATTTCTGGGGCTGCAGTTATGAATTTCAGCTCCAGGACATCTCCTCGTCCCAGTGTATGATTATTTTGCCATGAGTCATACACTCCTTCATAGACCCAGTCCGGTAATTTTGCGATTTCCGGAAAACTTGGTGCTGTGGTAAAGACTGATGCTAGGCAGCCAAAATCAAACCACTCACGAACACTTTCTGGTTTGACACCAGGATGCATCCACATTCTTAAGTATTTTCCTGACCAGTCTGCTGTAATTGTTCCAGGAATTATACCCACTATTGTACAAAGTTTCTCCCATGATCTTTGATATTCCTGCAAAGGGGAAGTTGCGGAAACAATATTCTCGTTAGTATTAACCTTAGATTTACCCGCCGATGGCCTAAGATTAATCTCTCCCTCTTTAACCCTGAGGTGCTGGGTTGGCTTGATTCTTCAGATATCCCAGATACCTTGGAATCAATTTTTCCTTCTGTATCTTCCCCGAAAGGATCAATACTAGGACCTGTAGTGGCGGTACTTGAATCCTCCACACCGGTTGATGAGCCCGGCTCTCTGAAACACGACTTTAGCTTCACCGCTGAAGCATCCCGTCGGAGATGACTGTCCCATAAACAGGTGTGAGCCTGCATGGTAGCCTTCATAACCTGTTGGACCTTCGTGAGAACCAGTTCTTGTACTTGACCCGTAACCTGAGAATTAATCACCAGGCCGTTGATCTTCTTGTCTAGCTCCTCCAGATTTTCTCGGAGGTTCTTTGATCTCGTGATGATGGAATTAGCTTCACTCGCTTCCATCTCTCATCCAAAAATCTGCAAGAATATTTTTATCTAATTTTACAATGACAATATCATAATCATAATATTGGCATTCAGCTTGCCATCTTAAAAGTCTAGCCTTTTCTGGTTTTGATTCAATTTTATTTTTTAAAAAGGCCTTGACACTCGTATTATCTATTTTCAAGATAAATTTCTGTGCAAGAAGGAAAATTGGCCATTTCTTAAAAGCCTTTCGAACAGCAAAGAAATCATTCTCGTTGATGTGCCATCTGATAACTTCGCTGTTATCAAATAGCCCAATGCAATATCTGCATGGCACTTCTCCTTCTAGTGTAATTTTCATGAGAACTGTAGCCCACCAATGATCAATGGCATCTGTGTATAATACCAGTTCATCCTCGTCGTTTGGTATTGCAAGCTTTGGTAGTTGCCTGCTGTTGGGATATGCCCTAAGACAAATCATTAGATGATTGTTTTGACATACAATGTTTATGATTTCTTGAATGGCAATTCATTATTATATATTATTATTTTAACTGTGCAATGTGAATTAATATATATGTTAATGTCCTTAGAATAATATTGTATTATTCTTAAAGATGTCCCTAGTCAAGTATTATCACGAATAGGGATAATGATAATACGTAGAGACTAGTATGTGTTGATTGATGAATGTTCATTGATATGAGATATCAAATCAACACATGGGTACATGTTAGAGAACGATGTACTGGACAGACCCACCATGAGAATGCAACATGGATAGTTATATGATCGTCATATGCAATTCTCATAGTGATAATAATGTATGTAATCCTTACGACTTGTGATCATCAGAGATCCCAACATAAGGAGTTATGTATCTTGATATCGTCAAACGTTACCCGTAACAGGGTAATCTATAAAGGCGACTCTTGGATACACTATGAATTATGTAGAGGGATGTTGACTGATCGAGATAGGATTTGTCCCTCCTATATAACAGGAGATGTGTTTGGCCCTTGATCAAGTGAGAACTAAAATGCATGGCCATGCTCGAATGAGTCGATATGAGATATCGAGCTTATTCGTTTATTCTAGTTCTACTTGGGGATCAAGAAATAGAGATTGAATATACGAGTATGACTATTCCATGACTCGTGTTCAATCTAAACACAAAGGACAAAGGGATTAAGTTACATGGTTAATATTATCACAAGTTCTAAAGGTTATGTCGAGTCATTGACATTCTTGTAATTTGGGTAGCCTTGATGTGTTGCTGTACACCGCTCTTTGCTTGTAACGTAAAATGATATTTTATGTCACTGCCAACATTACAAGATCCTATCGGGTCGCACAAAAGATTAAATCGAGAAGGAAAATTAAATTCATGGGATGAATTAAATAATTAAGAGGAGTCTTAATTAATAATCATAAGGATTAAATTAAATCATGGGCTTAAGCCCATGAGGCTTTATGAAAGCCTTTAATTAAATCATATATAATGGGATTGCATGGTGATTAATTAGATTAACACAATTCAATCATTCAACCTAAAATCTTAGAAGCTCTCGGCCGCACCAACTTGAACTCTCGGCTTCTATCATAGCCGTGTGGTTCTTGGTGGTATTGTGCCATCATTCGATTGTGAATCGAGTGTGCTTCGTGTATTGGTTTAAGAACTTGTCTAGCAACTTGTTCTTAAACTATCCCTTCATCCGATTTGATCGTGTGGATACCGTTGAGGCAAAACTTGTTAAGTTTTGCTAGTGACTCCGAGGAGGCGTTGGACGTGGTGCTGCTCCGTGGAATCTGCTCAAACACGCTACAAGGGTGAGACCTTTGTATTCCTTTATCCGATATGAAATCCTATGTATAGATCCGGTGTTAAGTAATCCATAAAAATTTTATTCCGCTGCGTTGTATGCTCTAAGGATTACTTACACCTGCAAACCTCCTTTAGCTGTTTGACAGCTTGTCTATGATCTTCATTCCACTCAAACTTAACACATTTTTTGAGTAGTGGACTGAACACCTTCCTGTGGTTTGCTAGATTGTTGATAAACATCCCAACAAAATTAACAACTCCTAAAGAACTCTGAAGTTGTTTTAAATCCTTGAGGTCATCTGGATATCCTTGTACTTTTTCAACAATATGATTCTGCAGGATGATTCCAGGTTCGTCGATCTCGATTCCAAGGAACTCGATCTGTCTTGTAGCAATCACTGCTTTCTTTTCGGAAAGCACTAATCCTTCCTTGTAACAAACGTCTGAAAAGATTTTCAGATGTTTAAGATGTTCTTTCATGTTTTTTGACGCTATGAGGATGTCGTCAATATAAACAAACTTGAAGCTGAAGTAATCCTTGAACAGATTATCCATCTTTCTTTGATATATCTGGGGAGCATTTGCCAATCCCATTGGCATAACATTCCAGATATAATGTCCTTGTGGCGTGGAGAAGGCTGTAAACTTTCTGCTTGCTTCCTCCATTTTAATCTGGTAGAATCCAGACTTGCAATCGAATTTAGAAAACACTTTGGCATTCTTGATGCTATTTACCAAATGTTATCTGCTTGGGATAAAATATCCATCGAACTCCAAGATTCCGTTGATCCCTTTATAGTTGATCACCAATCTCGGCTTTCCTCGTTTAATTTCTCCATGATTCCGTATAAGAAATCCTGGGCTGCTGTATGGAGAAATACCTGCGGATATTAACTTAAGGCCAAGATGCTCCTTAAGTATGATCTGCATATCCTTTCGATCTTCCTGGTTCATGGGGATTAGCCTGTACCTAACAAACTCATTTTCTTTTCAAGTTTTTACTGTTCCACCATGCCAGTGGATCCTCGTTGTAGTTCCTATGAATCTTCCTTTTTACATCCTCTAGAGTGATTCGCTCTTCGAGGGTAGATTCAAGTTGTGGAACTTCTTCTCGTAAAGCATTTTTCAGTAGCAACAGGGTTTCTGGAGTTACTCTTTCCTCATCCTGCTCTCTGAAAGATATGATATTAACCCAGTCAAAAGTTTGAGAATCCTTTTCACTAGGACCTTGTTGTCGGAACTGAAGAATTGCATCTCCAAATTTCGACTGATCTTTCATTTTTGGGTGTCGAAGTTTTCCTTCATCACCACGCTTGTTACGAAAACTAATAGGCAATTTTCTGTGGAACGCCTCCCGTAGTCTCTGTACCATAATCTTATGATCACAAAGAGTTGTGAAAACAAGTCTCCTGGTCTCGTTCTCTTGTGTGAACCGCTTGAATGTCTGTAGGAAATTGTTTCCTAACAGCATATCGGCGCATGTGTCATGGAAATAAATAGGTGGAGTTTTAACTTTGTACCATGGGGTACCACCTGCTCCGCCGATAATTTTCGCTCCGCGGATTCCTTCATTAAGAATAAGGATCTGTTTGGAAAAAGTCTCTTCCGGCAATGGCTGATAATTTCTCACCAACGTCTTTGGGGAAGATTTCTCATCTGGAAGTGCATATTCCATCTCCTGAATCAATGTAGGCTGCAAAATATTCTGCCCGGTACTTCTCATATAACATCCCAACGGAGATGTATATTGAGAATGGACTGGTGGTCATCGAATTCGATATCTCTTTTCGTCGACTGTGAATTCCATTCCATCTTGCAATCTTTCCCAAGGTTTATGTTTCTCGAGAAATTCAATCCCTAGAATAAGCTGTTCTGGGATTCTTCCTGCAATTCCTTCAATTGTGAGATCAATTTCACCAATTTGAAGGTTTCCTTGAAATTTGCCAACTGTAGGTTGTTGCAAATAATATAGGACATCTCAAGGGAAGATATTGTTCTTCTCGGTGATGTCGAAGACTATCTGCACTTCTCTCCAGCCTTCTGGGCATTTCAGTTTTCCTATTGTTTTGAATACATCAGGAATTTTCTGAATTCTGCTTGAGGCTGCCTTCTGTTTTTTCCCCGGATAGTTGTTGATTAACCTATCCTGCTTGAAAGACATCCTTCTTGGCTCGATCATAAGGCTCCTGCTTCTGTTCAGAACAGGTTGATCATGTATCCTCATGTCGATTTCTCCTATTGTCGGAGTATTAATGATATCCGGCAATACCGTTTTGGCGAAGTCTTCGAAGATTCTGGGGACTTCAATGAATTCTTTTCTCAAGAATACCTCGGAATGATGAGTATTCGAGAGTGCGTATGACACCTTGTAAGTGATCGAGTAAGGCATGTTCCCTTCTTTCATCAAATCTTCTCTTTTAAAATCTTGATAGAGTGAGAACTTTGTTGAAGTCCCGATCTCCTAAATTGTATGCAATCCTCGTATAGATGTTGAAGGCCATCTTTCCTGCATACAGATTTCCTGCCACTGCTCCCAAACAAGAATCTTTGAGGTTCGGGATTCTCTTCTCAAAGATCGCCAGGTTGACGGGCGAATCAATTCCTTCCTTGAATGTTGCTTTGATGATAACTCTTATGGCTCCGATATGAATCCATGAGAGTGTATTATCAACCTCTCTTTTGACCTTGTTCTTAATCTCCTGGATTTCTCTGTAGGGGATTAACTGCATCTCAATTTGGTTTCCCGTGAATTCCATTGGGATCGCAAATTCACCTGTTGTCACCTATGGATAATCTGATGCTTCCTGCTACGAAGACCAATCATATCAATGGCTTTCTCCATTGCTCCTATTGTAAATCCATCATACATCTGAAGCTTTGGCTCTTCTTTCATGATCCTCATAAGGGTTTTATGAGAAACAGTGGTATGCGAGAAAAACCCCGACGACTCATCTTTCATCACGTGCTGAAGGAACTCTCCTTCACTCTGATTCTGAGCTAGATTCACCTCCATCCTCAGAATAGATCTCTTCTTCGTAGATGCTTTCATCTGAGGGAATAGCCTCAAATTGATACACATGCACCAAATCCTGAAAATAGACAGCATCCTTAAATTCCTTGGTATGCTCGAATTGTCTTACTCCCCGGCTTTGGTTTTCTGGACAATCTGTAATACCCCCGAAATGTCATGTAATTATGTGCTATGATGATGATTTATGATGTGTTTAAGGGAGTTGTGGTGCTTTTAAATTAGGGGTTATAATTATGTAATGATGATATGATGTGGGAGGCATGTGAGTGTTTTAAAGGATGTATTAAATAAATAAAGATATAAAATATCGAGTGAGGATATTTTAATACATCGTGCTAAATACCGGGGCACAATTAAACACCACATGGCACCCCAACCACACCACCACACCCCCCAATCAGCCGGCCACCCACTCCCCCCACTTGGCAACCCATCCCCTCTCAACCCATGCTTCCACTCATTGGCTTGCAATCAATTTTCCTCCACCTTCTCTCTCTCTTTCTCTCCCAAAATTGTCCCTGAAAGCTGCAGAGAGGAGAACAAATGGGCTTGTGATTGTTATGTGCAAAAGCTTACCAAAAGAGGAGGAAAAGGGGGTAAGACTTGGTACTCTGTTTTTGGTTGGGTTTGGTTTTGGTGGGATGATTTTTATGCATGCTAGTATAGGTTTGAACAAAACCTTGGTATGAATGTTTACATGGAAGTATTATGAAGTTCCTAGCATGTTTGTTCGAGCATATTACATATGCTATGTGTTGGTTCTTGTTATGAAAATAAGTGCTCGAAAATCTGGGCAGAACTGGCATGCCCTGTTTTCCTGAATTTTTGGATGAGGTTGAAGATTTTGATGATGTTATGAAGCATGTTAGCTTATGTTTTGTTAAACCTTTGATTTGAACACATGCATGGTAGTTTTATGAAGCTTATAACATTTTTGTTCAAGCATGTTTTACGCTTTATGAAGTAGAAATGATGGTAGGAAACGAGGTGCTCGAAAATCTGGGGAAGGCCCGATTTTTCAGAGTGCTCGATCGATCGAAACTTTAGTCCCGATCGATCGAGCGAGGCAGATTGTTTAATGTATGTTTTGAAATTCAGGGACCGATCGATCGAAGGATATACCGATCGATCGGTGAAACTCTTCGATCGATCGATAATTCCTTCCGATCGATCGATCGAGGCAGGGTGTTTGGGCACTGTTTATGCATATTTTCTCGATCGATCGAGACCTTGGGGCCGATCGATCGAGACCTTGGGGCCGATCGATCGAGAGAGGCAGAATGTTGAAAAATATGACGATGATTTATTTTGTTAAGTTTATGGTATGAGATTGTATTGAGGCGTCTAATATGGTATTATGTGGTTTTGTAGAACCATCCCAGGTACCAGCGCAATCAAGGAGATATTGTTATCTACTTCTCCTCCTTTTAAAAAGGTACGTAAGAAACGTACGGGCATCGGACGGTAAAACACGCCTCTACATTATGACTATGCATTTATCGCATAAGTATGTACGATGAAATGATGACGTTTACATGAAATGATGTTTATATGTTATGATGGTTTAAATGATGTTACGATGTATATGATATGGTAAGATGCCATATGATTGGGTAAGATGCCCATGTGGTAAGATGCCACACGATGTTTATGATATGGTAAGATGCCATACGATTGGGTAAAATGCTCATGTGGTAAGATGCCACACGATGTTTATGATATGGTAAGATGCCATACGATTGGGTAAGATGCCCATGTGGTAAGATTCCACACGATGTTTATGATATGGTAAGATGCCATACAATTGGGTAAGATGCCCATGTGGTAAGATGCCACACGATGTTTATGTTATGGTAAGATGCCATACAATGGGGTAAGATGCCCTTATACATGAATGAGAATCAGGGACAACAAAAAGAAGTTAAAGAACGACCAACAAATGTTATGCATTTACTGTTATGCCTTTTAATATGATGTTAAGTAAACACGTGTATGCTCATGATGCGTTGTCCCTGTTGGTACGCTTTTGGACTGAAGGGGCTAAGGGTCGGGTTGATGCAGTGAGCTACAAGGATACAAGATGCATATGATTCTGTTTATGTTTAGTATCTACTCTAGGAGTAGTATAAATCTAAAACGTTAGCATTCTTGTTTAGGAATGTATCTATTAAGTTACAAAGTTTTTATTTTGGCCTGTAATCTTATTAGCTCATGTAACAACCAGAACCCTAAAACGTTATAAAATGCATGTTTAGTTCAAATTTTGTTATCCTAACACTGTTAAGGTGGGAAGACCCCACATTAGTGGTATCAGAGCAGTGGTTAGATAACCCGGGAATGAGTGAAGGGTAGCCTTAGGATTAAGTTAGCTAGGTGCTTACTTTTAAACATGTTTTACATGTATGTTGCATATGAAGTATATGATGTTATGCTAACATGTTTTGTTTCTCTAACGATGTATTATATGAACTGCTTTTGGGTACCGTTGTTAACCCTTGTGTTGCAGTATGGCAGCAAATGTGGAAGTAGGTGATGCTATTAGCGTCAATGCAAGTGTTGGACGTACGAATCCCCTACCACCGCCAGCCTCTGAGCAGCAGTTATTACCTGGGGAGTTGAGCTTGGCTCAGTTTTTGGCATACCGACCCCCGATGTTCGAGGGAACTGAAACAGGAGAATTGGCTGAAGAGTGGCTAGAAAGGATGGAACAGATTTTTGTGGCAGCTCCGGTGCGAAGTCCGCATGGATCAGATTAGCAGATTCCAACTGGCTAAGAAAGCATTGATGTGGTGGAAGACCACAGTGGTAGAGCAAGAGGCTCAGGGACAGGAAATTAATTGGAAGTTGTTCAGAACTCGGTTTCTGACCCGCTACTTTTCAGCTGCCGCACGACAGGCAAAGGAAGATGAGTTTACCAACCTCAAGCAAGGTAACATGCCTGTGTCAGATTATGCTCTTCAATACTGTTCCTTGCTCAGATATGTACCTCACATTGCTGCAAGCACTCAAGAGAAGATGAGGAACTTCATGAAGGGCTTGATGCCTGAACTGTATGACAGGGTGATCACTTATGGCCCTGCCTATTTTGATGATGCACTTTCACGGGCCGAGCTAGCCGAACTGGGAGTTGGCGCATATCCTGATGCAGTGCTACCTCCAGCACCCCCTCAGAAATCCACATCTGACAATTTGAGGCCGAGGGGTGATCAGTTCAAACCAAGGGGGAACACGTCGGCTTTGAGATTCAGTGGTAAGAGGCCTGAGAATCGTTGGAAAGGAAACAGTAGGAACGATGCCCCATCTGGAAGCGGTCAGTCTCAGGGAGACAGATTCGGGAAGGTCCAGTGCACTCTTTGTGGGCAACCACATTTGGCGAACGACTGTGTAGGATGTTATGTTTGTGGCGACAAAGGCCACTTTGCTCGGCAGTGTCCAATAGGGGAAGGCAACAGAACTCTGTGGGGAGGCCTGCGGACAGAGCAGCACAGCACAGACCACCTTTTGCACCGAGGCAGTATGGGGGTCAGCCCATGGGGCCACCTCAGGGGCAGGTTTATGCTTTGACGAGGGAGCAGGCTACAGCGGCTCCGGAGGAGGTTATAGCGGGTACGTGCCTTTTATTTACACACCGTGCTTTTATATTGATAGACACAGGTGCATCACACTCTTTTGTGTCGACGAGTTTTGTGGAAAGGCACCACATATGCACTTCTTCGTCGCCCATGCCTCTTGTGGTCTCGACACCCGCTGGAAGAAGTTTGATTACTGATCAGATCGTCTATGAAGGCCTCATTTATTTTGAGGGCAATGAGCTGAGGTCAGACTTGATTGTTCTGGGAATGTCAGACTTCGATTGCATCATGGGCATTGATGTTTTGAACAAGTATCAGGCAGTTGTGGACTGCAGGCAGAGGACTGTCCGGTTCAGATCTGATTTGGGAGTCCAGTGGACATTCTATGGGGATGGTTCCCGTTCAAAGATCCAATTGATATCTGCTGTCAAGATGGCACAGTTATTGGAACGAGGCCATATGGGATATCTGATCTATGCTGTTGATGTTACTGGAAAGAAGGAAGAGTTAAAGGTTAAGGATGTGCCCGTAGTGGCGGAGTTTCCTGATATTTTTTCGGAGGAGATTCCCGGATTTCCACCGACGAGAGAGGTCGAGTTTGGGATTGAGTTACTACCGGGGACATCTGCCATTTCTCGTGCCCCGTATAGGATGGCACCAGTGGAGCTAAGGGAGTTAAAGACTCAGTTGCAAGAGCTCCTTGATAAGGGCTACATACGCCCTAACGTATCGCCCTGGGGTGCGCCTGTATTATTTGTTAAGAAGAAAGATGGATCGACGCGTCTATGCATTGACTACAGGCAACCGAGGATCGATGACTTGTTTGATCAGTTGCAGGGTACGAGGCTCTACAGTAAGATCGACCTAAGGTCGGGATATCATCAGATTCGGTTAAGGGAGGATGATGTTCAGAAGACGGCTTTCAGGACGAGATATGGGCATTATGAATTCTTAGTCATGCCTTTTGGAGTGACGAATGCCCCAGCTGTTTTCATGAGTTTGATGAACAGGGTGTTCCAGCTATATTTGGATCGGTTCGTCATAGTTTTTATTGACGATATACTCATCTACTCCTGGACTGAGGAAGAACACGTGGAGCACTTGAGGACAGTACTCCAGATCCTAAGGGATCATCAGTTATACGCAAAGCTTAACAAGTGCGAGTTTTGGTTGAGCAGCGTGGTATTCTTAGGCCATGTCATATCTAGCAGAGGGATATCTGTGGATCCCAGGAAGATTGAAGTTGTGATGGAGTGGGCTGCACCCACTTCTGTACCTGAAATACGGAGCTTTCTCAATTTGGCAGGATATTACCGACGTTTCGTCGAGGGTTTTTCGAAGATTGCCAAACCCCTGACACAGCTGACTCAGAAAGGAGTCCCCTTCTATTGGTCTGAGGCTTGTGAGGAAAGCTTCCAAGAGCTGAAGCGTCGTTTGACTACAGCGCCTGTGTTAGTGATTCCGTCTGAGAATAAGAGGTTTGCTTTGTATACGAATGCGTCACTGCAGGGTTTGGGCTATGTGTTGATGCAAGATAAGCATGTGGTGGCTTATGCATCGAGGCAGTTGAAGCCGCATGAGGCTAGGTACCCAGTGCATGATTTGGAACTGGCGGCCATCATTTTTGCCTTGAAGATTTGGCGGCATTATCTATATGGTACTTCGTTTACCATCTTTACGGACCATAAGAGTTTGAAGTTCTTATTCACCCAAGCGGAACTGAACATGCGCCAAAGAAGATGGATGGATTTACTTAAGGATTATGATTGTGAAATTGAGTACCATCCAGGTAAAGCAAACTTGATAGCAGACGCCTTAAGTCGTAAGGTGAAGAGTACTGCTGAGGATGCAATGAGTCTATCAACTATGATGACTTCTTACTGCCATCTGGGCTATGATTTCGATGTAGACATGTCGCATGTACGAGTGTCGACCTTATTGGCAGAGCCAGACATATTTGAGGCGATCATGAAGGCCCAGAGGTCGGATGATGAGGTTCAGAGATGGACGTCATTGGTACTTAAAGGTCAGCCATCCAAGTTCAGAGTGGCTGAGGATGATTCTTTGAGACTGGGCAACCAATGGGTAGTCCCAGATACACCAGAGTTGCGTAGAGGAATATTGGAGCGAGCTCACAGTAGTCGGTTCAGTATCCACCCAGGAGAAAGGAAGATGTACAAGGACCTATGCGGTCAATTCTGTGTTAGCATAAATGCCCAGCAAGCCAAACGTTGGCCCGATGGGCTTTATGGACCCAAGCCCAATTAGTTAAATCAATAACACTATAAATATAACATTCATCTTTAGGGTTGAAAAAGACCATTCAATACACTCACTCTCATAGAAATGCCAACACCAAACTAGCACTGGTGTTGGCTTGTAGATCTGGTCAGGTTGATTGGACTCGAGGGTCACCGCTATCAGATTCACGTCGGTGAACGGTAATTCCTTTTCGTGCATTTATTCGATTTATGCATGTTAATATATGAATCAGGCGCGATTGACCGTCCCCGGGTCAGATCTGTTTATTGTATTATTTCCGCTGCGTTTGGATCTGGCGCCGGGGTACGGAAACCCAACAGTGGTATCAGAGCCAGGTTGCGTTTTGATTCATATATTCAATAATTAATTTTATTAGACTGTTTCCACTTGATATTAATCGTATTCGAATTTTCAGAAATTTTGGATCCGGAAAAACATTGAAAATCGATTGAAAAAAAAAATAAAAGGGTTTTAAATTTGAACAACCGATGACCAGCACCGTGTAGGGCCGGTGACCGCCAGTTCGCGGCGGCCATGGTGGAGAAGTGTTCTACGCCATCGTCCGCCGCCTACACAGGCATGTGCGACCGGCCGTGCGGCGCATAAGAGGATAGCGAACAAGGTGCGAAATTTTTGATTTCACGACCAACTCTTCTGGATCTCTTCGCGACACCTGCGCACTGGGCGGAAAGGTTCCGCGACCATGGCTGTGTACGAGCGAGGAGACGGCTGGTGCTGCGCGTGAATCGCTGTGTTTCGTGGCGGCGGCGGCTACAGTAAAACCTAGCCAGAAACCCTAAAATCGATTTTGGATGAAGATGAACAGTAATTTTCGGAAATTTTTAAAAAAAAAAAAAAAATTTATGTTTTTAATCCAAAAATTAAGGGTAATTTTGGGGTTGAAAATTGATTTTCTAATTTTGGATCCAAATTGTTTGGAGTCCATAAATTATTTGGGTCATTTTAGATGTTTTATCCGGATATTATTTTTGAAATAATAAATCATAATACTTAATTTATTAAAAATGTGATTTTTAATTTATTAAATGTAAAATGGAGATTTTACAATTAGTTGAAAATTTAATTAATTGAAAATTGAATGAAAATGTTTCATTTAATTTATTAATTTTATTTTTTGACTAATATTATGATTTGAGGTAAAATAGTGATTTTACCAATTAATTGATAATTTAATTAATTAGAAATTAAATGAAAGTGTTTCATTTAGTTTGTTAATTGTATTTTCGATTAATATGATGATTAAAAGGTAAAATATAGATTTTACCAATTTATTGAAAATTTAATTAATTAGAAATTAAATAAAATGGTTTTATTTAATTTGTTAATTTTATTTTCAATTAATAATGCGATTAGTGGGAAACGATAGAATAAATTAATTATTGTGATCTAATTACATGTGATGTGATTAGTACAATTACATATGATGTAATTGTTTAGTTTAATTACATATGTTGTAATTGCATGATGGATGATTATGTGCCTTGACCAATGTGTTTAGGTGAATGTTTAGGTTTTTATTGTTTCATTATTATTGTGATTTTGGTTATCGGGCCTGCGAGCCTGCTCTCTCTATTTTCTGATGTATCCCACCCCGGATTTGTATCCCTATTCTCTTGGTTGCACGATTTAAATGTAAAATCATTAGAATTAGTGGGAGATCGAGATTGAAGATGGAGCACCAAGAATCAAGACATGTATAATGGAAGCAAAAATGTAATAGGATTGCATTGCATACCTGCATCACCTTAGACAGACTTGTGATCCACGTATGGCTCACGTGGATCAATTAGGAAAAGGCCGTAATCGTCCATATTTATTTTTATTATGCATGTGATGTATGATAAATGTTTGTTTGTATGTTTTATTAGTACATATGACTGCATGAATAAAACATAGTTGCATGAATCCGGCAATCAAACAAACAAGTACTTGATGAGATTTGAAAATTATTAAATCCCTCTTTTGAATATGATTCAAAATATTTTAAGCCATGAGACGCTACTTGTGTCAGGTGTCTTGTCTCACCCTCGTGGGGGGCATCTGGCATGGGAAAGCTGTGTGTTTAACTGCCACTTAATTATGGATAGGGTTCTGTTAACCTTTAAGATTACTCACCCTCGTGGGGTCTTATTGACGAACATTACCATCCGTGGGATGGGTTAGTTTGACGTGAGAATGCATAATTGGCCTGCCTCCGTAGGGTTATGTCAATCACGAGACGAATATCTTGGGGGTTGCATATGATGCAATTGTGAGCTACCTTTAGTATCATGAGGTCGGCTGGACCCTCCCCCGGGGCTATCATGAGCTAGTTGGACTCCAAGCCCACTAAGAAAATACGATTTTCCGTTCATTTGTCATGAGGGTGACGAATTCGAAAAATTTAGTGGGAGCATTCAATAACTAAAGCCCATAGTTTTTGAATAAATTAATAATCAAACAGTTTGCATATATTTTCTGTTTATTCTCAGTATTGTGATTGCCGTGAATCCGATTGCATCAATTCTCGATATAAACAAAGTAACCGCACCAAATTATTCTGATTGACTACGTGGGAGACGGGACGGCATATGGTGCAGCACTACCCGGAACTATTCTCTGGTATGTTTTTATGTTTAGTTTCGGTATAGTGATGCATGTGGATTTCGAGGACGAAATCTTATAAGTATGGGAGTAATGTAATACCCCCAAAATGTCATGTAATTATGTGCTATGATGATGATTTACGATATGTTTAAGGGAGTTGTGGTGCTTTTAAATTAGGGGTTATAATTATGTAATGATGATATGATGTGGGAGGCATGTTGAGTGTTTTAAAGGATGTATTAAATAAATAAAGATATAAAATATCGAGTGAGGATATTTTAATACATCGTGCTAAATACCGGGGCACAATTAAACACCACATGGCACCCCAACCACACCACCCCACCCCCAATCAGCCGGCCACCCACTCCCCCCACTTGGCAACCCATCCCCTCTCAACCCATGCTTCCACTCATTGGCTTGCAATCAATTTTCCTCCACCTTCTCTCTCTCTTTATCTCCCAAAATCGTCCCTGAAAGCTGCAGAGAGGAGAAGAAATGGGCTTGTGATTGTTATGTGCAAAAGCTTACCAAAAGAGGAGGAAAAGGGGGTAAGACTTGGTACTCTGTTTTTGGCTGGGTTTGGTTTTGGTGGGATGATTTTTATGCATGCTAGTATAGGTTTGAACGAACCTTGGTATGAATGTTTACATGGAAGTATTATGAAGTTCCTAGCATGTTTTTTCGAGCATATTACATATGCTATGTGTTGGTTTTCTTGTTATGAAAATAAGTGCTCGAAAATCTGGGTAGAACTGGCATGCCCTGTTTTCCTGAATTTTTGGATGTGGTTGAAGATTTTGATGATGTTATGAAGCATGTTAGCTTATGTTTTGTTAAACCTTTGATTTGAACACATGCATGGTAGTTTTATGAAGCTTATAACATTTTTGTTCAAGCATGTTTTACGCTTTATGAAGTAGAAATGATGGTAGGAAACGAGGTGCTCAAAAATCTGGGGAAGCCCCGATTTTTCAGAGTGCTCGATCGATCGAAACTTTAGTCCCGATCGATCGAGCGAGGCAGATTGTTTAATGTATGTTTTGAAATTCAGGGACAGATCGATCGAAGGATATACCGATCGATCGGTGAAACTCTTTGATTGATCGATAATTCCTTCCGATCGATCGATCGATCGATCGAGGCAGGGTGTTTGGGCACTGTTTATGCATATTTTCTCGATCGATCGAGACCTTGGGGCCGATCGATCGAGAGAGGCAGAATGTTGAAAAATATGATGATGATTTATTTTGTTAAGTTTATGGTATGAGATTGTATTGAGGCATCTAATATGGTATTATGTGGTTTTGTAGAACCATCCCAGGTACCAGCGCAATCAAGGAGATAGAGTTATCTACTTCTCCTCCTTTTAAAAAGGTACGTAAGAAACGTACGGGCATCGGACGGTAAAACACGCCTCTACATTATGACTATGCATTTATCGCATAAGTATGTACGATGAAATGATGACGTTTACATGAAATGATGTTTATATGTTATGATGGTTTAAATGATGTTACGATGTATATGATATGGTAAGATGCCATATGATTGGGTAAGATGCCCATATGGTAAGATGCCACACGATGTTTATGATATGGTAAGATGCCCATGTGGTAAGATGCCACACAATGTTTATGATATGGTAAGATGCCATACGATTGGGTAAGATGCCCATGTGGTAAGATGCCACACGATGTTTATGATATGGTAAGATGCCATACGATTGGGTAAGATGCCAATGTGGTAAGATGTCACACGATGTTTATGTTATGGTAAGATGTCATACAATGGGGTAAGATGCCCTTATACATGAATGAGAATCAGGGACAACAAAAAGAAGTTAAAGAACGACCAACAAATTTTACTTAACTAAGATGTTATGCATTTACTGTTATGCCTTTTAATATGATGTTAAGTAAACACTTGTATGCTCACGATGCGTTGTCCCTGTAGGTACGCTTTTGGACTGAAGGGGCTAAGGGTCGGGTTGATGCAGTGAGCTACAAGGATACAAGATGCATAGGATTCTGTTTATGTTTAGTATCTACTCTAGGAGTAGTATAAATCTAAAACGTTAGCATTCTTGTTTAGGAATGTATCTATTAAGTTACAAAGTTTTTATTTTGGCCTGTAATCTTATTAGCTCACGTAACAACCGGAACCCTAAAACGTTATAAAATGCATGTTTAGTTCAAATTTTGTTATCCTAACATTGTTAAGGTGGGAAGACCCCACACAATCTGTAGAGATATGTCCTTTTGCTCTGCATGTACAGCAGTTACAATCTCTGAAACTCTCATTTGCACGAGTAGGTGTGCGTCTGAAAGTCCTCTTCGTTGGTGTTCTGCTAGAACTAGCTTGATTAGAACCTGTCGACGAGATTCTACTCCTTGTTGGTCCTGATCTTTGCCCCGATCTGTAGCTTCGGGCTTTCTGCTTTGACCAGAACTTTCTAGGTCTCCATGAAGACCTACTTCTTCTTGAACTACCTCCTCGGGCATATGGATGACTTCTGTGCTTCTTCATCTTTCACCTTTGTGGGTAGTTCCCAATGATTGTAGGGATATCATTTCTCGTACAACAAAGAGGAGCCATTTTGTTGATGCCTCTGAGCTTCTTGAAATTTTTCTGCAGCTTTGCTTGGTAGCACCACTCCGCCAGCCTTACTTTTAGAAATGACATTCTCCTGGACACCGTCTCGATTGCATGCGGTGTATACTCCTGGATAAGCATTTCTCTCCATGGGCTCTGAATTTTGGCAAAGAATAGCTATGCAGCATCATTTTCCGCTATCTTCGACTTCCATCGATACTCTGTAAAGAGTTTGATGTATTCGTCTACATAGAAGATGTCATGTAGTTCCAGGATAATTAGAGCTTGTCTGTATTTCTTAGCCTTCTCTTCCTCCATTCATTTGAAGTAGCTTATTCCGATGAAACAGACATTTAAAGAATTTCGCCATCTTGTCCACGATTTCTTTCAAGGACTCTCCGGCTAGAACTTCTTCCTTGGTTCCTGGGTCTCCCAGATCCCAGGCAATCTTGACTGATCCTTCCAGACTCATTTTCAGAAGTAAAATGAATCCTTCTTTGCTTAAGTCAAGCGTTCCTGCTGCTATTCTCATTGCTGGAGCTCATTCATCAATAAGAATTTCTCTGTTTTTGAAATCCAAGATATCCATGTTGAGCATTAGTCCATATGGATGGATTGGATATAGCTGTGATTTTCCATAGGGCGTCTGATGAATATCTGGCCTTCGGGAACGATTCCTTGTTCCAACTGGGGGATCCAAAGATGCTGAGGTGAAATCCTCCCTGTGTGGCATACTTTGATCACCTTCGGGTGGGTTGTGTGACCCAAAACTTTCTTGGGGTGGAGGTCTTTGTACAAGCTCTCCTGTCTTGATTTCTACGAGATTTAATCCCGCAAATGAATCAGCAAGATCCCGTAGATCTTTCAGGTTGATTCTTTCCATTACTGTGTGGGAAGTATGGGCTCTCCTCGTAGGACTGCAATCATTTTTTCAGTCTCCGTCAAAGGCCTTCGGACCTCCTCCGCTTTCCCTTTTTGGTGTAAAAGGGGTTCTGTTCCGTAAGATGGTGGCAACCATCCTCCGTTCCTTCTTCCTGACTGACTTGGAATTGACTCCAATTCCTTAACTTGGGATTGAACATCTTGAAAGTTTTCAAGAATCTCCTTCTGATGTTTAATCATAATCTCCATCTGACTCTGAATCTGATGGATATGGGCAAGGACATGGTATTGAAGGTAACCATAGCGCTGCACTGTCTTCTGGATTTCTCTAAGATCTTGGGATATCTTAGAAGAATCTGGCTCGATTTCTCGAAAGGTTGGTTCTCCCATCCTAATCATCTGGTCCGGACCCTGTTGGATCATTGGGGTCTGGAACAACATCCTCGTGTTCATGATGATCGTCTTCCTGAAGTTCGGCTAACTGGAAGACGATCATCCTGAATACGATGGGGTAAACTGCAATTAATCCCTTTCCACTTATAAGCGTAACTTGGTAAAGTGTTGTGTAGTAGGGAGTTAGGATGAAGATGAAAGTATTGTTGGGAGTTAGAATATAGAATAATGGATAAGGGGAGTTAAGTTAAAGAAAAGTTTGGGTTTAGGGATTTATGGGTAGTTTACCCTTAATATTATAAGACAGTATTTATTATTCTTAAATTAATAAATTATTGATCGCTAATATAATTTCGACTGGTAAATTCAAATTTAAATATAAAAAATTAATCAATCCAAAGATAAGAATGTCAAAAAAAGACTGCACAGACACACATCTTGTGCAAAGGGGAGCTAATATATATACATATAGGATGTGTTTGGTTCATGGGATAAAAGTGGGAAAAGCATGTAATCACGCGTTTGGTTGCGTGTTTCGATTCCGCCTCATTTCCCAAAGGCCCGGGAAAAGGCACCGTTTAACATTGAAAATATATCTCTCATGGTTGATAGTATTGGTAATATGTGCCTGCACAAAAAACCTTGATAAGCATGCAAAATTACCAATTACACCTTACCCTTCCCCTTCTTCGGATTCATCTACTCTAGGGTAATTGATCAAAATTCATCAATTTGTTGACGATCATTTCATTCTTTGAGGTATATAGAAGGAATAAATTGTTTGAAGGAGTGGAAAACGAGATGTACGTTAGCGGTGGTGCTCAAGAACTGAAGTCGTTTAAGGATTCGCTGAAATTGTTTGAAGCAGATATTCAACATGTTAATAATCTGTAACCGATATTCCTTACTTTCTGAATAGCTTTAGAATTTTTATTTTTTATGATTTGAGCACTTTTTTTAAGTATATGATCACTCTATTTTGTTCACGTTTTCGTTTAATTTTCTTTTTGGAATTACTTAATGAGTTTTTTTTTTTTGGAGTTTTTTTCCTGCAGCTCTTAGGTGATTTCTTTCTTTCTTTTCTGAAATTTGGTCCTCTCTAGCGTTTTAGAACTATAGAGCATTTACTGGTGAGAATCAGACATTTAGAATTTTTTTCGTTTTAGGCCTTTCTTTTTTACACAATTTGTGTTAGAACTTGGGGTTGTGCATATTGAATTAGGGAAGATTTAATTGAAGATAGCTGGACTGAATGAGCATTGATATCACCAAAATTTGCGGTGACTTGCTGATATCAATAGAGAGGGGGTTCACCTCTCTTTTTTCTCCAACGCTCAATATAACAGCAGGGATGTCAGTAAAGATCTTCTGCAATGACCTGAAAATAAGAAATAACAGTGAGAAGGGTGCCGGAAGTTTTTCCGGCGGATCCCCTCCGACGCTCAAGTCAGGCGATTGGATATAATAAGGAGCTATATGCGGTAGGTAAAGACAATTATTATTTAGCTTAATTGATACCCCAAACCTGGTATTTATAGACGGAGACCTAAGAGTTGTATTGCCGCAAGGACTCTTTCCATGTTTATCCAAATCTTACCCAGATATGTCAAGATCCTGTGAATACAATCAAGTCTCTGATATTGCTCCGCAGATCTAGGACTAGGTATCTTGGGGGACTAGTTTCCTTGCTGAGCCGGTAGCAACAAGGAAAATGAGAAGAGCTCGGCATATCAGCTCGGGCTCTAAAAAGAGGTCGCTCGCCGAGATACCGGAGGGGCATCAGGTGAGGTGAAACAGGTCGGCCAAACAGGTCGGTCGTCACAAAGAGATCGGAATGGTAGGCGAGGTCTAGCGAAGAAAGGCGAGTAATATACCATGGAAACCAGGTCGTCTCGTCAGGTGGTATCCTTTAGGAGGTATCAAGCACTTTATCGGTTGCTTCTTTATGTGATAAAGGTATCATTTTTAGCTCCAACTAAGTGTTGTTTTCAACCATTGAATTGTTTTGTTAGGAGCATTCGAGGTTTGCTCACGATTTTTCTGTAAATTTTTATTGGATTTAATAATGAGCTCTCTGATGTCATTGAAGCAATTTGCATCTAGATGGATTGAGATTTTAGCTGGATTTTTTTTGTGTTTATTTACACCTTTACATGAGTTTATTGACAAATTTAGCTGGATTCTTATGTTGTTTTTGCTTTGTATGAGCTAGTTGTTCTGTTGAAAGTTTTTCATTGACATTGTAGGGCATCTGATTTTTCACGTGAGTATGATGGCGCTTGCCTGCAAATGAGGATGTCGTATAGTCCAGCAGCGCACTTTTTCCTTTTGTTGGTGCAGTGGACTGACTGTCACCTTGCTGGTGAGCTTGTATTATTGAGAATCCTGATATATAAAGTGAGTTTTTGTTAGACGCTCGTCTCCCTTTTTTTTTTGTGTAACCAATACTTGAGACTTACCACAAGAGGCGTGTAAGTAATGGTGGATTCTCTCATGTGCTCACTCAATGTTGTGGAGAATAGAGATGCCACTATTTCATAGCATGTTATGCGTCAGATACTTTGCTTCTTCATTCCCTCGATCTTTTTGCTTGTGGTTAAATAACACGAAAGGTCTTCTAAGTGCATGCATTCAAGTGTGCTTCACAGAATCTTTCTTAGAGTGCATGTTTTACAGGTTGTCTTTCATATATCACTTGTTTGATGTTTGTATGGTGCAAGCATGTTCTCACTTTTCATTTTTTGATGCCACTTGAAGTTTTCTTCAGATTTTAAATGTTTCGAAGTGTGCTTCTTTATCTTCAGAAGCAGTGTCATTGATTCTGAAATTTGGATGTAGTGGTTCTACCTTGATTCTGATTTTTGTTTCTGCACATTGCAATTGTATTGGGATCGAATAGAGTGCTAGGTTCTACAAATGGTCTTTTTTACAGCAGGTTTTTATATTCTTCATGTTTGGATGATGTTTGAGTATTTTTTCAGATTGAATCGTATCGAAATAAATTTAATTTGATTAACTTATATTCATTATAATATGAGGTTAACTTAAAATTTCAAATTAATTTTGTATTATTTATTATAATATTTACAATATATTTATACATAATATTCAATTTATTAATAATTAATTTAAATTAAATACCTTTAGTTTGATTAACTTAAATTTAATTTAAATAAAACAATAGAAATAAGTGCAAAACCTATTCAATTGTATTTCTGTCATTTTACAAATAAAATTAACATTTGCCACATATTATCAAGTACACCAAACACAATATTACTTATCATACTTTACTCATCATACGAACCAAATATCATATAATTTATCCATTGATTTACTTATCAACTCATTATCCACTTTTTAATCTATCCATCATTTATCCTATCACAACAACCAAGCACACCCATAGGGGGAGGTCGTTGTAGGTGATAGCTACTATCAGACAAATTATTTTTAAAATTTCTTGTGCGACTTTTCCGAAAATTCAAGCTTACCCTTATCCTTGATCAATCCAACACCCCAAAACTTCTGTCAGTTTCACTCTAAATTCATGATTAACCCTACATAACAAAATTGGCCCATTAGAAGTTCAAAATTGGGAAGAAACCTGTTACTTCGGTTATTATAAGACCTAAAAGATTATAACTTATAACATATTATGTACGAGCATTCCTAAAACTCATTTAGTGTAGTGTCAGATATTTTCTAGAATACAGCAAGCCTCAGACACGTCTGGGGCACCACGTGGCGTGTCCTTAATTAAATAAATATTTAGGGGTTAATTGTAAAATTTTTAGATTCAAACGAAATTTCCAAAATATTAAAATCAAAACAAAACATAATCTAAACCTTCCGGTCATCGTTTTCTCTGTTTGAGTTCCTGAATTCAAATTTCTTTAATAGCGGATGTGATATAATTATTTGGAGGGTGATAATTGGTGATCAATCATTATCTCTACTATAGCAATTACCAAGCATGATGCTTGGCTGCTGTAAGGTACACGTTATATTTTTTGATAAATCATGACACACTAAGCAATGGAACCAGAACAAAATAATGTTCTAGTATGGATACTGGGTTATTTAATTAAATGACTTGAAAAAAATAAAGAATTACAAAAATAACCTGAAAAATGAATAAATTTAAAAAGTAACCTAAACCGCCAACTGAGTTGGCGTGTCCGGAGTGTGACGCCAACTCAGTTGGCGGCACCGAATAAAATATTGGTCACGCCAACTGAGTTGGCGTGACCTTTGTTTTTATTCGGTCACGCCAACTTTGTTTTTATTCGGTCACGCCAACCCAGTTGGCGTGACCATTATTTCACGCCAACTGGTTCCAGCTTTTTGCAAGTTGGCGTGAACGGGTCACGCCAACTCAGTTGGCGTGACCAATTAATGGTCACGCCAACTCAGTTGGCGTGACTTGGTGTTATAAATTTCCGCGCACCCTTCTTCTTCGGCAACCTCTTCGGCAACCTCATCTTACAATCTAAATTTTCATCCTCGCCAACCTCCAAGTTACAATCGTTTTTTTCTCATTTTGCTTCCAGTCACTTCATAGTTTCAGAATTTAGAGGTAAAAATCATGTCGCCGTGTAGTAATTTCTATCACACTTTTTCGCTGCCGTCCGCCGCCGCCGGCCGCCGTCGCCGTTGTCGCCAGTTGCTGATGGCTGGTGGTTGTCGGCGGTAGCATATATGCTTCGTCATGTTTTATCAGTTTTAATTTATTTTGTTTACTTTAGGTTGTCTATATGTACTAATATATTTTTTGTTTCATATAATAGGATGGATCTGATGACCGTACCAGGCCCGATCGATGATCATCTGTTGTCATTGCAGTCATGCCATCGTTCTGAAGATGTATGGGCAGGTGATATTGATCGGCCTTGCGTGTGAGAAATCCGAGCAGCTATTTTTGGGATCTTTGCCCATTAGACATACGTGTTGTAAGTATGTTAAATGAGTTTGGGTTTTATGGTGTATATAGGTCTAATAAGATTACCATTGACCCTCATCTAATCACGGCGTTAGTAGAGAGATGGCGTCGTGAAACGCATACATTCCATCTGAGATCTGGAGAGGCGACTATTACACTGCAAGACATTGCAGTTATTTGGGGTTTACCAATAAATGGTCTTGCAGTGTCAGGTACCAATTTTGATAAGACAATACCCAAGTGGCAAGAATATCGTGATCGTCATTTGGGATTTACACCAGATCCGGGTCACATTAAAGGTGCATGTTTGTTAATGTCTGCGTTGAGTCATCATTTAATAGTAAATCGCATCCATTTGCATAGTACGGCGGATGAGGTTGCTAAATATGCACGAGGTTGTGCATTATTAATGATAGGTGGGATTATGTGCCCTGATAGCTCCGGCAATACTGTAAAATTATTATACATACAGAAGTTAGAAGATATCAGTTCTGTTGGTAATTTTAGCTGGGGTAGTGCTGTGCTGGCATTCTTATATCGTGAGTTGTGCACTTCAGCGGAGAGAGGGAAAAAAGTAATATGTGGTGCATTACAACTCCTACAGGTAATCGTTACCTTTATTTTAAAATACTGAAAAAATATATCTTGCATATTTAATTTATATATTCTTCATGTTAATGTTTTAGATTTGGGCATGGTCCCGGCTCGAAAGTTTAGCTCCTCAACTAGGACGCCCGAGAATTGATATTGGGCCAATACCAATCGACGAGGACAATTACTTACCTGTTGCTCCATATGGTGCAAGGTGATGTATTACAAATTATGTTGCAATGTATAATATTATATTTAATATTTTGTTATATAATTTATGTTTTTTTATGATGATTATGAGTACACAGGTGGACATGTAAAGTAAGATTTACAGAAACTGGCACACATTCATTACGAATTATTAGGGACATCCTTGACCAGCAGCCATTAAGCCAAGTAATTTTATTTTTTATGTTCATGTATAAAACATAATAGTGTTTTTACATTATTTTAATGTAATACTATATTTGCAGTTTAATTGGCAGCCGTACCCTGATGATTGCATTGAAGGACTGCATACTGAGTTATGGACATACGGCGACCCACTGATTTTGTATGACATAGTTGAGATGCATCGTCCTGAGCGGGTTTTTCGTCAATTCGGCATGATACAAAACATCCCACCAGATCCACGGTTAGGGGATGATATATTACATGCAGTTAACCGCAGGGGTAAAACAAATAATGACTTGTCTGCACACCATAGGCGGTACATGACTATATGGGTTAATGCACATGCTCATACAGTGGACAGCCCGCGATATGAGTCAGCTGGACAGGGTGTAATTGTCGGGTACAATGACTGGTATGGACGAGTAACACGTAGATTCATTGGCCATCAACGACAATTTGTGGAGGCTGGTTATCAACACGGAGATGGCCCCGCATGGCAACATGTGGTATGTTGCTTTATTACATATGTATTACATATTACATGTTGCTTTATTACATATGTATTACATACTTAATAAATTTTTTAACTCATTTCAGATTGATCAGCTGTCGCAATTAACTGTTACATGCGACCGTAATATCGCTGAGGAACAATCCATAGGGGCGTACATGGATGCATTTAGTGATGTCAGAAATGTCATACAGAATGTGTTGCATGTCGCGCAGGAACGACGCGATAGAAACTTTCCGCCATACGAAGAGGGACATGCTACTCATCAAGAACAAGTACAGTCGATGCATGTGAGTGAGGAAGAACAAGTACACCCGATGCATGCGGTTGTTGGAGATGCTGGCCCATCAAGCTATGTCCCGACATATATGCCAGGTCATGGTTGGTGCCCCCTCCTCTTGGTTTTCAACTGCTTCTGCCGTCACACCAATATCAACTTCATCATCATCAGCATCAGTCTCATCATCAGATGGAATCCCCTCTGGTTCAGAATTAATTTGATCACCAAAATCAGCAAAACTGTCTGCTCGTGGCTCATCGGCAACATTATCAACATCTACTGGATGATCATTTCGGTCTCTACCACTATATGAACCCTTAGCTTGATGTCGAGCAACAGACGTCTCTTGAATAACATATGTCGTCAATCCTTCTGAAAAACTGCCACTCATTGGCATTTCTGGAATATAATCATAATTCCTTGGTTCTGCTTGTATATAAAATTCCAAGCAACTATGACCCTGTTCTGAATCAAGTAGCCATGCTAAATTGTAATCATCATCTATGGGTAAAATAGTCTGACGTAACCCAAAAAATCTTTGAACATATGCCTAGCATATAATTTCAAAAGAAACTGGTTGCGATCGAACCCAGTGATATCATATACTTTATCTAATAATTGTAGAAAATTAATTGTACGCCGTATCGTTGTACCTCTTGATGGACCACGATCATATCGGACGAACTCAGAATCTTGTATAATATTACCCCCCCCCCCCCCCCCCCAATAAAATAAAACTTGAATAGACATATTTTGATTACTATAGATAATTAAATATTACTTGTAGCTAATAAAATCTTTTCTGATGTAGAAGATCAGCTAAAACTGCAACTACAGAGCATAATCAGAATTTTATCATATAACAAAAATATTAAAAGAGACTTGATAACTATAGATAATTAAATATTATTAGTATCTAATAAAATCTTTTCTGATGTAGAAGATCAGCTAAAGCTGCAACTACAGAGCATAATCAGAATTTTATCATATATATAACAAAAATATTCAAAGAAACTCGAGTGAATGTGTGGGAGAAATGAGAGGCGAAGGAGTTTATTTATAGCAGAAATAGTTCCGCCAACTCAGTTGGCGGAACTAATATAATAATGTCACGCCAACTGGGTTGGCGTGACCGAATAAAAACAAAGGTCACGCCAACTCAGTTGGCGTGACTATATATTCTAAATTGGTCACGCCAACTCAGTTAGCGTGACCAATATTTTATTCGGTGCCGCCAACTGAGTTGGCGTCACACTTTGGACACGCCAACTGAGTTGGCGATTTAGGTTACTTTTTAAATTTTTTCATTTTTCAGGTTATTTTTGTAATTCTTTATTTTTTTCAGGTCATTTAATTAAATAACCCATGGATACTACTCGAAAAGCTGAACCACCCCCCCCCGTCTGATGAATCTGCCACTCCAAGATTCTCCCCTACTCTATTTTGCACTATAACCAGGCCGGAAAAATTAAGAGTGTGATGACCCGGTCAATCCCCTACTTCCATTAACTCATTTCAGTTACAAACAGTAATAACCGTTATCGTGACATTTATAGCTGTCAAAATTGATTGGACTGTCCGCCAATTAGATGGGTTGGACCATAAATTTCCAGCCCACCGCCTGTTTGGATTGTCGGTTTGGCTCGTGGGTCACGCAAATAATTATTTTATAATAATTATTTGATTAATTAATTGAAATATGATTTATTAATAAATTATTTAATATTCATTAAAATTAAGAATAAAAGTATATTTATTATCATTTTGCAGGATGGCCCGTCTCGAATTGGGGTTTTCCCAAACCGTCAGAAGACGGGCCAAAACGGGCTCAACCAATTTGGGTCACGGTTTGAACGGTCCATCCCAACCCAAAGGCTGTTAATGGTTGAAGCATGTGGAATCTTCAACTCTAAAAATATCTGTACGGATTTCATGTGATAAACCACAGAAAATCATATGAGCTACAACTTTGGCAAAGCCAAGATAAGTCCCGGCTAGGACAACTCCAGAAAGGACATGGCACTTTTCGGAGCTTTCTTTCTTGTCAAACACTTGATTTAAACTGCGCGGTTCTGTCAAAACAGAGGCATGAGTTCTTTATTACTAACATATAGAATTCTAATCCATCGAAAATATATATCATTGAAAGTGAGCAGCCCAACCACAATCACCACAGACTCCAAACCCAGGTCGATGTTTTGGGCTCAGATTTATTCACTAAAACATCGGGCTCGAATTTTCTCCTTAAAACAGCAAGAAACCTCATTGTATGTTTAGTCTGAGATGTTTCTTTTCAAAAGAGAATATGTAAGTACAGTTCCAAGATTGAAAGAATTATGATATAAGTTCAGAATGGTTTCCGCACGCATGAAATTTAAATATTATCATAGCCCATGTCGTTAGATATATATTATGAATTTTTTTTTTTAATTTTTTTGTAGGTTTTAACGTGAAATCTTCAATTAATTAAGCCAATGTCTTAGACTACATGCTTAAAAATTGAGACGGCGTGAATACTTGCGCCAATATCAAATCCTTGGTAGGGATGTGAACAGTGTGGGTCCGGATGAGTTTGGCCAAACTTGAGACCCACGCCGCTACAAAAAATTGATCCCAAGCCCACCCCGCCCAGCCAATATCTCACCCTGCCCCACCCCACGAACCTGGCAGGTTCAACCTGCTTGACCCGCGAACTTGTTTTTTTTCTTTTTAAATTTTTTTATTAACTAGAAATCAATTTTGAAGCATAAAAATTAAATTTCACGTTTTTCTCTATTAAATATTTTTAATAAGCTTATGAAATCCAGCCTTCAAAAATCATGGATTAAATTCACAAGCCAATGACATAGTCAAAAGTTTTTCTTTCAAAAATCACGATCTTCAATCCCATTTATGCGCAGCCCTTTGGATACCATTCGCTTTAAATCAACACAAAGCCCTTGTAGGTTAAAATAAGCCTTGTAAAACTATCTTTAAGCTACCAGATCTTTATCAATCTACTCTCATTCCCTTCAAAATGTTCAACTTCCTTAATAGGAACACATGAGTTTTGATAAAAAAAATTTAAAAATTAATATGTATAGCGGGGTGGGTCTGGACGGTTTGGCCAAGCCCAGGACCCGCCTCATCCCGTTACAAAAACTCGTTCACCGGGTCCAAATTCGTCATGGGACACGTTTGACCGGGTTTAGACCCGTCTCTTACGGAACAGGTTTATACGGCCATCCCTAATTCTTGGGCTCACTTTCTTTTGGATAAATTTTCAATATTTTACTCTCTCATAGCCCAAGATGGCCTGAGAGACGAGGAAGTTGGTGGCTATGTATGCCATGAAGGAAAAAGAGGTGTCGGTAGAATTAGGGCAGCAATGTTTGCATGGTGTGTTAACTGAGATATATATTTTTATTTTAATATATGATTACCTCTAGTCTTTCATATGTGCTTCTTTTTGTCCTTCATTGTAAAGGCAACCATGATGAGAAGTGGAGCCATGAAAAATATTGGGGGTGCAGGCTCCCTCCCGCATACCCCTGCCCTGTCCATAATAATGAAGTATGGATTTTTTATTGTACCTATTTGAAGAACACATTACAAGTTTTTTGAACTGGATGTATCGTATAGAAATTAAATTCGCGTCGTAGATGATGATTGATCGAGCTCGGTTTCTTATGATAGACATCTGAGAACACAAATAAATTTTCAAAGGATGAGTCAAGGGTTAACTCTCTTCCTAAGGTCTCTAAGCAATTCCCACTATAATTATGTTTGTGTACGACTAATCTTAACTCGATCAACTGATCGGAGCGACGGCTTACGTGAGATAAGGAGGGGTGGTTTTGTTTTTAGCGCCAAAAAGAACCTCCCCTCCCAGCTAGGGATGTCAACGGGGCAGGTTTGGTATGGGTTTGATCAAATCAGGGACTCATCTCACTACAAAGGTTGTCCCAGACCCGACCCGCGAACCTGAAAGCCGCCCTGCCCCGCTTGATTTTTTTTATTTTTTTATTCTTTTAAAAAGAATTATTTATTAACTAGTGAGTTAGAGTTTTAGAAAGATGAAGAAATGTGCATGAACGATGATCTCATTTCTGTATCTGTTACACTCATTATTTACAATGCTAAACCATTCTATTTATACATTGGCATAACCAATATAAACATGACAGATAAAGAATTTGTTACAACAGAAATCTATAACAGAGTTTGTTACTAAATATTCTTCATAACCGAATGGTAATTTATCTGCTGTGATTGCCACGTAATGCATAGTCCTTAACATTCCCCCTCAAGCTTAGAGGGGTGAGAAACCACACTTAGCTTGTTGCGAAGTCGAGTGAATGAGGCGGCAGATAATGGCTTTGTAAGAATATCGGCTGTTTGATCATAGGAGGGAACATGTTGAACTTTTAATAACTGAGACAGAACCTTTTCTCGAACAAAATGTAAGTCCAATTCCAGATGCTTAGCTCTTGAGTGGAAAACCGGATTGGCACTAAGAGCAATCGTACTGATATTATCACACCATAAGGTAGGAGTGCGACAAGGGCGAATATGAAGTTCTGTTAGTAGTGATTGAATCCACAAAAGTTCTGAGGTAGCATTTGCGAGGCTTCTATACTCTGCTTCAGTACTGGATCTAGAGACAACGGATTGCTTTTTGGAACTCCAGGAGATAGGTGAATGACCAAGGAACCAACAGAACCCTGAAGTCGATCTACGATCATCGGGATCACTTCCCCAATCAGCATCACAGTATCCTTGTAAAGATAGTTCAACTGAAGAACGTATGGTGATTCCAAAGTTAGTAGTGCCATTTAGATATCTAAGAATCCGTTTCACTGCCTTCCAATGAGTATGGAGTGGAGTTTGCATTTATTGACAGACTTTGTTGACACTGAAGGCAATTTCTGGTCGGGTAATAGTTAAGTATTGAAGGGCTCCGACCGTGCTACGGTAGAGTGTCACATCTTCAAAAGAATCACCATCTTTGGAAGATAACTTGATGCTTGTGGCCATCGGTGTGGGAACTGGCATGATTCATTTTTGTTTTCAAGAGTAAGTCTCGGACATATTTGGATTGTGAGAGGAACAAAGATCCCTGTGATGACTTCTGAACTTCAATCCCCAAGAAATAGGAGAGCTCACCGAGATCCTTTAAGGAAAACTGCCTGTTTAGTTGGCATATAATATGATTGACCAAAGTTTGATCATTTCATGTTATGACAATGTCATCGACATAAACAAGAACATAAATAATAGAAGTTTTATCAAATTTCACAAATAAAGAAGCATCGGCCCGTGTTGACTTGAAGTGCATAGCTTGTAGAGCACTACGTAGTTTCTCAAACCAAGCACGTGGTGCTTGTTTGAGACCATAGATGGCTTTATGCAGTTTGCACACGAGAGGAGTGTCATCATTGTGAACTTCAATTCCTGGAGGCTGCTGCATAAAGACCAATTCTGTTAATGATCCATTTAAGAAGGCATTATTAACATCAAGTTGTCGAGAGTCCATCCTTTGGAAACAACAATTGTTAGAACGGTTCGAATAGTAGTAGGTTTAACGACCGGGCTAAACGTTTCAGTGTAGTCTAATCCCAGAGTTTGAGAATAGCCTTTAGCTACCAATCGGGCTTTGTGGCGAGAAATAGATCCATCTGGGTTTGATTTGATTTTAAAAACCCATTTGCAACCAATAATGGGAGTGTTAAGCGGGGCAACAACAAGAGACCAAGTTTGATTGTGAATGAGAGCATCATATTCTGATTGCATAGCAGTGATCCATTCCTTATGTTGCCGAGCTTCCCCTAAGGTTAATGGTTCTTGAGCTGATGATATATTAACAGTAAGCACTCGAGGTCTAAAGACTCCTGCTTTGGACCGAGTGACCATGTGGTGTGTATTCAATGGAGAAGAAACAGATCCATCATTGACATTAGGAGCATCAGAAGATTCCAAGGATGGGACTGAGGAGGGGATGAGCAAGTTTTGATTAGACAGAGGAGATGCAGGAACTTGAATTGAAGGTGAAGATGTAGGAGAGTTAGATGGATAAGAGAGGTTGATGTATTGGAAGGGTTAAGAACAGGGTAAGATTGGTGTGTTGGAGTGGAATGAGGAGGATCAGATGGAAGATATAATGTGGAAATGGTGTCAGACTGGGAAGGAGGAGAGGAACTAGCAATATTTTGGTTAAAGGGAAACACATATTCATTGAATTTTACATTTCGAGAAATGTAAACTCGACATGCACTATTGATGCATTAATACCCCTTGTATTTATCACTGTAGCCAATGAAAGTACATGGGCTGGAACGAAACTCAAGTTTATGATGATTATATGGTCTTAGGCATGGAAAACATAAGCATCCAAACACTTTCAGGGATGCATAATCAGGGACCTTTTTGTATAATTTCAGAAGAGGCACACTCCAGAAAGGGCTAAAGTGGGGAGTCGATTGATGAGGTACACAACTGATGCAAAAGCATCAGACCAGAAATGAAGAGGTATTGAAGCTTCGGCCAGCAGAGTGATGCCAGTTTCGACAATATGTCGATGCTTGCGTTCGACAACTCCATTTTGTTGGGATGTGTAAGGGCATGAATATCGATGATTAATACCAAGTTTTTGAATAAAAGGGGTTAACGTACGAAATTCTCCTCCCCAATCTGTTTGAATAGTTTTAATGGTTGTGTTAAATTGATTTGTAACAAATGTGTTGAATAAAGTGAAGGCATGCGTGACTTTTGACTTGAGTTTAAGAAAGAATACCCAAGTGTAGCGGCTAAAAGCATCAATAAAGCTTACATAATAACGAAAACCATCGCGAGATGTTGTGTGGGCAGGACCCCAGACATCCGAATAAACCATTTCAAAAGGAAACTTAAACACATCTTGAGATGTGGGAAAGGGTATACTGTGGCTTTTACCCAATTCACATGCGGAACAAACATTAAAACTTTCATTTCTGGGAAATGAGATATTACAACCAAGTAAGATTTTCTTGACAATAGATAATGCGGGATGGCCTAACCTAAGATGCCACTTGTTTAAAATTTGAGAGGAAACGATATGTAAATTTCGAGAAGGACATTGTTCACTGAGTGGGCTGGAAGGTTTGGGTGAGGATGAGCTTGTGTGTAGACATGCTGCATATTTAGTTGAGACTGTAGTGGGTGTGCCGAGGTGAAATTTGTACAATCCTTCATGTAAAGTCCCTTTGAGAAGCACAACTTGGGTGGCTTGATCCTTCACAAGACAAAGTGAGGATGAAACTCAAAGAAAACACAATTGTCCTTAGCAAATTTGCTAACACTAAGGAGATTCTTTGAGATATGTGGAACACGTAACAGATTTTTCAAAACAAACGAACGAGATGAGTTAGGTAAATGAAAATTCGAATGCTCTATATGTGATATCCCCGAAATAATTATATGCAATTTGGGCATTAATTATGTTTATGTGATTTTTATGATGATAATTAATATATGTGTTGGAATTAATTATCTTGGTGAAATGCTTAGTCACATGGTATGCGTGACCCGGTGGTGCATTTCGGGGTGCATGTTATGCATGTTGAGAAATTGGGTGTTATAATGGTTTAAATGTGTTGGTTTGAAATTTTTGGTGAAACATGTATTATTTATGGTTTTGATGCATTTTGGAAAATGCTTTTAAAATATCATGTTGGGGTGTTTTATACACCATGGAAATTGTGGAGTGCAATTTATTTTAAAACAACCCACTTTATACCCCCAATCCCCAATATACCATCACTTTTCTACTTTCCCAAATAACTCATCCAAAACCCTTCTCCTCCTTAAATTTTCAAAATTGGGCAAAGAGGTGAAGAGAAACCCTTCCAAAAGCTTGATTTGTGGAGTTTGTTGGGAGATTTGGAGTCCCCAAGAGGTATGGATACCTCCTTGTTGTTTTTGTTGTGTTTGGATTGGATTTGTTGTGGTTTTGTATGGTTTTGAAATGAGTTTTATGGGTTGGTATTATTTTGGTTGAATGATGGATTTTTGGGATGTTTTAAAGTGTATTTTGAGGTTATTATGTGTTTGATGTTGTTGGTTTGAAGGTAGGAGAGTTGATATGGATTGGAAAAGAATTTTGGAGCAAAAATGGTGGTTTTTCGGGTTACAGACATTGGCGATCGATCGCCCATTTCAGGCGATCGATCGCGTGCTGGCAGTGCGCTTTTGGAGCGCATGGCGATCGATCGCCACTCTTGGGCGATCGATCGGCGAGGCTGGCGATCGATCGCGCCATTTGTGGCGATCGATCGCCAAAGCAAGGAAATTTCAGAATCGGGCAGTAGGTTCTCGCGAGTCGATCGCGAAAGGCAAAATTTGGTGTTTTTGGATATTTTTGTGGAATTTTTGATATTGGACTATTATTGGCTCCTAATATTGATTTGTGTGAATGTGTAGAACCATCCCAGGTGGCCACACAACTTAGGAGATAAAGTCCACGATATCTCCACTTTTGGAACTAAGGTACGTAGTGAGACGTACGAGCATCAGAAGGTAAAACGTATTTATTACGCTTCGAATTGGTTATGCATTATGGTTGCATATATGGTCTTGTTTATGCATTATGGTTGCATAGATGGTTGGAATATGCATTATGGTTGCATGTAATTGTGAGTCGAGATTATATTACAGTGATGAAGAATACTTGACGCCTTCATGTCGAAGCGATGATAGAATACTTGCCGCTGTCATATTATAGCGATGAAGAATATTTGCCGCAAACATGTCGAAGCGAAGGATAATGTCGCTGTCATGTTGATGCGAGGGATATTATGCCGCTAATATGTCGAAGCGAGGGGTATTAATACCGCTGCCATGTAAACGCGAGGGGTATTATGCCACTGATATAATAAGACTGGAACTGACCATTGGTATACATGGAATGAGTGCATGTCATGACATAAATTATTGGTATTATAATCCATTGATTATGATTGTGGTACAGGGATAATCAAAGGGAGCTTTTAAATGTATTACATACATGAAGTGAATCACATTTACGATTTATGCATTTGAATTGCTATCATATTATTGTGAATATGATTTTTGTACATGCTCATGGTTTTGGGGTTGTTCCTGTAGGTACTTTTGGGCGGACGGGCTAAGGCGAGTTGGTGCGGTGAGCTAGTGAGGAGTGCTCTTGGTAGCAGGCACATTCTTTTGTGTAGTATCTACTCTAGGAGTAGTGTAAAGCTATAGGACTAACATTCATTGGTTGGGAATGTAATTAATCCCTTTTGGAACTTTATTTTGGCACTGTAATCAAATAGCTCAAGGCACCAACACAACTTTTTATACTCCGTTTATGCACGAAAATTTTATTTACGCCTTTAATCCGAATTTAAGGAACTAGGGTCCTTACATTAGTGTTATCAGAGCAGTGGTTAGAGAACCCGAGAATGAGTGAAGGGTAGCCTTAGCATGGTTGGCTAGGTGTTTACATTTGGGCATGTTTATGCATGTGGTATATGTTGGTGTATGAATTGTTATACTAACATGCTTATTATCGTTCATGTTATCTAACGGCATAACATATATATTGGTTGGAATTGTTGTTAACCTTTGCGTTACAGCATGGCGACTATGAATGCGGGGAACCTCAATGAAGAGGTGGGTGATGTTGGGAGCGTGAATGCTAGCATTGGTCAGGCAAATCCTTTACCTCCACCTGCTGTGGGCATGGAACCGGTTACTCAGTTGCTATTACCAGGGGAGCTTAGCCTGACTTAGTTTCTGACCTTTCACCCGCCCATGTTTGAGGGTACAGAAACAGGGGAAGAGGCCGAAGAGTGGCTGGAGAGATTGGAACAGATATTCGTGTCTGCGCTGTGTGCTAGGACGGCTTGGTTAAGACTGGCATAATTCCAACTGGCAAAGAAGTCTTCTATGTGGTGGAAGACGACTGTGATGGAATTGAGGGCCCAAGGCATGGTAATCGATTGGACTTTATTCAGAACTCGATTTCTAAACCGATACTTCTCTGCTGCGGCAAGGCAAACGAAGGAGGACGAATTTACAAATCTGAAGCAAGGGAGCCTGGCGGTTTCGGACTATGTCATGCACTACTCGTCACTATTGAGGTATGTGCCACACATTGCTACAAACGGGCATGCCAAGATGAGGCACTTTCTGAAGGGGCTCTGACCGGAAATATTTGATCGGGTTATTTCTAACAACCCGACATCTTTTGATGATGCACTGGTTAGAGCGGAGTTAGCAGAGATAGGGGTGAGCGCTTATCCTGAGGCCATACCCTCACCCGTTCCATCACAAAGATCTTCATCGGAGAATCTGAGGCCCCGGGGAGGATCTTTCAAGTCAAGAGGGACTTCTTCTTCCTCCCGGTTTAGTGGAAGGCGGCCGGATGGCCGGAAGCAAGGGGACCGAAGGGGTGGTGCATCTACTCATGGGGGACCGACTCAAGCTAGTCGAGTTGGAGATATTAAGTGTCACTTTTGCGGAGGGCCGCATTTGATGCGTGACTGTTCTACGTGCTACATATGCGGCAGGTCGGGCCACATTGCTCGGCGTTGTCCTAATCGGGAAGGACAGACGGATCTCAGGGAAGGTCGAGGGAGGTTTTCTAGTGGTACAGTTCAGCAGAGGCCACCGATGGTGCCTCGACATATGGGGGGACCGGCTATGGGGCCACCTTAGGGACAGGTCTATGCATTGACCAGGGAGCAGGCCGATGCAGCTCCAGAGGAGGTGATAGCTGGTACGTGCCTTCTATTTACATATTCCGCCTTTATTTTGATAGACACAGGTGCTTCGCACTCCTTTGTGTCTGTGGACTTTGTGGCGAGACATCACATGTGCACGTCTCCGTTACCCACGTCTCTATTGGTCTCGACACCCACTGGAAAGAAAGTTGTTGCTGATCAGTTCTGATGGACTGCCTCATTTATTTTGAGGGCAATGAGATAAAGGCAGATTTGATTGTATTGGGGATGTCAGACTTTGACTGCATTGTGGGTATTGATATTCTGAACAGATATCAGGCAGTGGTAGATTGTCGGCAGAGGACAGTTCGGTTCAGATCTCATTTGGGAGTTCAGTGGACTTTTTATGGCAACGGGTCTCGTGCGAAGATTCCGTTGATTTCGGCAATTAAAATGTCCACACGGGCTACCTCATCTATGCCGTGGACATGTCGGGGAAGGGTAAAGAGTTAAAGGTTGATGATATACCAGTGGTAGCGGAATTTACAGATGTGTTCCCGGAGGAGATTCCCAGATTCCCACCAGCAAGGAAAGTCGAGTTTGGGATTGAGTTATTACCGGGGACATCCGCTATTTCTCGTGCCCCTTACCGGATGGCACCGCCAGAGTTAAGAGAACTAAAGGAGCAGTTGCAGGAGCTCCTTGATAAAGGATATATATGCCCTAGCGTATCGCATTGGGGCGCACCGGTTCTTTTTGTGAAAAAGAAAGACGGTTCGATGCGTTTGTGCATCAATTACCGGCAATTAAACAAGGCCACGGTGAAGAACAAATATCCTCTCCCAAGGATTGACGACTTGTTTGATCAGTTGCAAGGCACGAAGCTGTATAGCAAGATTGATTTGAGATCCGGGTACCACCAGATATGGGTCAGGGAGGAGGATGTACAAAAGACAGCATTTCGGACTCTGTATGGGCACTACGAGTTCTTAGTGATGCCGTTCGGTGTGACGAACTCCCCGGCTGTCTTCATGAGTTTGATGAATCGGGTGTTCCAACCCTATCTGGATCAGTTCGTCATTGTGTTTATTGACGATATACTCATCTACTCCCGGAGCGAGGAAGAGCACGTGAGACACTTGAGGACAGTACACCAGATCCTCAGAGATCACCAGTTATATGCCAAGCTCAACAAGTGTGAGTTTTGGTTGAGCAGTGTAGTATTTCTGGGGCATGTCATATCTAGCAGTGGGATTTCAGTGGACCCCAGGAAGATTGAGGCTGTGATGGAGTGGGCTGCACCCACTTCTGTGCCCGAGATACGAAGTTTTCTTGGTCTGGCTGGTTATTACCGACGCTTTGTCGAGGGATTTTCTAAGATTGCTAAGCCACTGACACAGTTGACCCAAAAGGGAATACCCTTCTTTTGGTCATAGGCTTACGAGGAGAGCTTCCAAGAGTTGAAGCACTGATTGACGACGGCACCGGTATTGGTGATTCCCTCAGAGAACAAGAGGTTTGTCCTTTATACTGACACATCGCTACATGGCTTGGGGTGTGTATTGATGCAAGATAAGCATGTGGTAGCTTATGCATCGAGGCAGTTGAATCTGCATGAGGCTAGGTACTCAGTCCACGATTTGGAATTGGCGGCTTCTATCTTTGCCCTGAAGATTTGGAGGCATTATCTGTATGGTACATCCTCTACCATATATACGGATCATAAGAGCCTGAAGTTCTCGTTCACTCAGGTGGAGTTGAATATGCGTCAGAGGAGATGGATGGATCTACTTAAAGACTATGACTGTGAAATAGAGTACCATCCGGGGAAAGCCAATTTGACAGCAGACGCCTTGAGTCGGAAGGTGAAGAATACTGCTGAGGATGTCATGCATTTGTCGGCTATGATGACTTCTTATTGCCATCTGGGCTATGACTTCGATGTGGACGCATCGCCGGTTTGGGTATCGACCTTATTGGCTGAGCCAGATATCTATGAGAATATCAGGAGAGCTCAGAGGACAGATGATGAGGTTCAGAGATGGTCATCATTGGCACTTCAGGGACAGCCATCAAAGTTCAGAGTGGCTGAGGATGGCTCTTTGAGACTTTGTAACCGATGGGTAGTTCCATGTACGCCGGAGTTGCGTAGAGGAATCTTGGAGCGATCTAGTAGCCGATTCAGTATCCACCCAGGAGGGAGGAAGATGTATAAGGACTTGTGCGATCAGTGCTGGTGGAAACGGATGAAGCGTGATGTGATCGCTTTTGTCAAGAGGTGTTTGGTCTGTCAGCAAGTTAAGGCAGAGAGGCAGAGACCCGGGGGCGAAATAAGGAGCTTAGAGATACCAGAGTGGAAGTGGGAGCACATATCTATGGACTTTGTGACCCACTTGCCGAGGACTACTTCGGGTTGTGATGCTATTTGGGTGATCATCGACAGACTGACGAAGGTAGCTCACTTCATTCCCTACAGTATGACGTACACGTACTTGAGGATGGCTCAACTGTATGTCCGGGACATAGTGAGACTACATGGGATTCCAGTATCTATTGTGTCGGACAGAGACCCGCGGTTTACGTCTCATTTCTGGGGAGGTCTTCAGTCGGCATTGGGTACTGAGGTGAGATTGAGTAAGGCATATCATCCCCAGACGGACGGTCAGACTGAGCGTACTATACAGACGCTCGAGGACATGCTACGAGCTTGTGTGTTGGAGTTTGATGCCTCATGGCAAGATTCTTTGGCCTTGGTAGAGTTTTCTTACAACAACAGCTATCAGGCGAGTATTCAGATGACACCGTTTGAAGCTTTGTATGGTAGGCGTTATAGGTCGCCATTATACTGGGATGACTTGACCAGTAAAGCAGTGGGAGGACCGGAGTTGATTCGGGAGATGGAGGATAAGGTAAAGGTTATTCGTCAGAAAATGAAGGCAGCCCAGGACAGGCAGGCAGCATATGCGAATAAACGGCGGAGACCGTTGGAGTTTCAGTTGGGAGACAGAGTCTTTTTGAAGATCTCACCTTTCACGGGTGTGGTTCGGTTTGGTATGCGTGGTAAATTGTCTCCGAGATATGTGGGACCGTATGAGATTTTACAGTGTATCGGTACCTTGGCTTACCGTTTGGCACTGCCACCGTCGTTGTCTGGTATTCACGACGTGTTTCATGTATCTATGCTGCGGAAGTATGAGCCGGATCCGTCACATGTATTACAGCCTTCTGAGGTTCAGCTGGATTCTTATGTATCCTATGAGGAACGGCCGGTCAGAATTCTGGATAGGGCTGATCGCAGGCTTCGGAACAAAGTGATACCAATGGTAAAGGTACAGTGGGATCGCAGGGGTGTCGAAGAGGCCACGTGGGAGACGGAGCAGCATATGATGCAGCAGTACCCGGAGTTATTTTCTGGTATGTGATTTATGTTGGTTTCGTTTTGGGTAAGTGCATGTGATTTCGAGGGCGAAATCTTATAAGTAGGGTAGTATTGTGATATCCCCGAAATAATTATATGCAATTTGGGCATTAATTATGTTTATGTGATTTTTATGACGATAATTAATATATGTGTTGGAATTAATTATCTTGGTGAAATGCTTAGTCACATGGTATGCGTGACCCGGTGGTGCATTTCGGGGTGCATGTTATGCATGTTGGGAAATTGGGTGTTATAATGGTTTAAATGTGTTGGTTTGAATTTTTTGGTGAAACATGTATTATTTATGATTTTGATGCATTTTGGAAAATGCTTTTAAAATATCATGGTAGGGTGTTTTATACACCATGGAAATTGTGGAGTGTAATTTATTTTAAAACAACCCACTTTATACCCCCCAATCCCCAATATACCATCACTTTTCTACTTTCCCAAATAACTCATCCAAAACCCTTCTCCTCCTTAAATTTTCAAAATTGGGCAAAGAGGTGAAGAGAAACCCTTCCAAAAGCTTGATTTGTGGAGTTTGTTGGGAGATTTGGAGTCCCCGAGAGGTATGGATACCTCCTTGTTGTTTTTGTTGTGTTAGGATTGGATTTGTTGTGGTTTTGTATGGTTTTGAAATGGGTTTTATGGGTTGGTATTATTTTGGTTGAATGATGGATTTTTGGGATGTTTAAAGTGTATTTTGAGGTTATTATGTGTTTGATGTTGTTGGTTTGAAGGTAGGAGAGTTGGTATGGATTGGAAAAGAATTTTGGAGCAAAAATGGTGGTTTTTCGGGTTACAGACATTGGCGATCGATCGCCCATTTCAGGCGATCGATCGCGCGCTGGCAGTGCGCTTTTGGAGCGCAGGGCGATCGATCGCCATTCTTGGGCGATCGATCGGCGAGGCTGGCGATCGATCGCGCCATTTGTGGCGATCGATCGCCAAAGCAAGGAAATTTCAGAATCGGGCAGTAGGGTCTCACGATCGATCGCCCGCCCCAGGCGATCGATCGCGAAAGGCAAAATTTGGTGTTTTTGGATATTTTTGTGGAATTTTTGATATTGGACTATTATTGGCTCCTAATATTGATTTGTGTGAATGTGTAGAACCATCCCAGGTGGCCACACAGCTTAGGAGATAAAGTCCACGATATCTCCACTTTTGGAACTAAGGTACGTAGTGAGACGTACGAGCATCGGACGGTAAAACGTATTTATTACGCTTCGAATTGGTTATGCATTATGGTTGCATATATGGTCTTGTTTATACATTATGGTTGCATACATGGTTGGAATATGCATTATGGTTGCATGTAATTGTGAGTCGAGATTATATTACAGTGATGAAGAATACTTGCCGCCTTCATGTCGAAGCGATGATAGAATACTTGTGATCGCTTTTATTTTAAACAATTAATTCCAATCTAGCGATTTTAGACCGCAAGTGCACGGTGTCAAGTTTTAGTATTGATAGGAAGATACGGATTGTCGAACCCACAGAGACTAACAAGTAAGTACCAAATAAGATGTCTTTTAACTATATTTAACCTACGATAATAAATTGATAATTAAACTAAACTAAATTAAACTACTCTAATCCAACCAAGTCAATAAAAGTAAACGAGAAAAATCCACAAGATAAGATTATCGAGACTTTGGAACACCAATGTAATTCCCTACAATTCTCGATTGAATATTCAAATATTTCTAAGGTGACGAGTTCTCTCAATTTATCTAATACACTCTCTCGAGCTATATTAAACCTAACACCAAATTGCAGTAAGTAACTCTCGTTCACTTATTTAACAATTCAATGTTGCATAAGATCCATGAAAACTCCTAGCTTTCAATTACTAGAATCTATGGCTATCACGCATGTATTTGACGTCATCTCTCGATCTCGGTCTTAAATCCATGGTATGAGTTATTAATTCAGTATCATAAAATCATCTCTCGATCTCAATTACGATACTAACATCATTCAAAGGTGATCAATCCTCTAAAAGCATGAAGAACATAAAACATACGCAAAGAACTATAAGAATTCAATTAAATCATCAAATCGAAGGTTCATAACAAAGGATTCGCCTAGTCTCGATAAATAATTTTAGTTCCTCATAATAAATCAAAACAAAACAAAACTAAGAATTTAAAGACAAAGAAAAACTCCCAGCGTCGACTCCGGTTGTAGATCTTCGCTCCTTCTCTTGCTTCCTTCTCGATCGTCTCTTTTTATCGCCTTGTTGGCTTGTTCCAATTCCTAGGGTGAAGGGTTGAAGGATGGATTGATGGTAGAAGGATGGAGGCTGGACATGAAGTGAAGGAAAGTGAGGGGAGAAGAAGGTGGAGGCGTGTATTATGGATTTTGGGTGAAGAAGGCGTGAGGTTGGGTGGTGAAGGAAAGGGGGGCTGAGATGGTGGCTGTATGTGAGTGTTCTAGGGTTCAAAATCTGATTTTGGGTTGTAAATCTCGTCCATATGTATAGGGGGAAGATTTATGGACTTCCCTTTTGCATACAAACTCTACAATGAAGTTTTTTTTCTCAAAACTGCTCGTCCCGATCGATCCGAAAAAGTGGCCGATCGATCGAGCCTTCCAGTAAGAATTTCGCTCAGTTTTCAGCATTTCTCGATCGATCGAAATCCTTTCTCGATCGATCGCCCTTCACAGTAAGTTTCTTCGCCTTTTTCAGCTTCTGGCGAGTTTTGTATTTTGGCCGTAACTTTCTCATACGAACTCCGAATTCGATGATTCAGCTGTCCACGCGAAGATAACTCAAAGTTCTACAATTTTTATATGGACCACATTTCCAAAATATGGCTCAAACATATAGTAATTTGAGGAGAAAGGAGCAACATGTGTCTTGGATTCTGGTTTTTTCCTCTTTTCTTCAACTTTATTCATTTTTTCATCATTTTAGCTTGATTTCTTCCCCTTTTATGAATTTCAACATTGACTCCTGAAATATAGAAATATATACCATAAAACGTAAAATAATTCAAGAATCAACATGAAAACATATACAAATCATAGCATAAAAATGCGTAATAATCAACCCTATCAACTTGCCGCTGTCATATTATAGCGATGAAGAATATTTGCCGCAAACATGTCGAAGCGAAGGATAATGCTGTTGACATGTTGATGCGAGGGATATTATGCCGCTAATATGTCGAAGCGAGGGGTATTAATGCCGCTGCCATGTAAACGCAAGGGGTATTATGCCACTGATATAATAAGACTGGAACTGACCATTGGTATACATGGAATGAGTGCATGTCATGACATAAATTATTGGTATTATAATCCATTGATTATGATTGTGGTACAGGGACAACCAAAGGGAGCTTTTAAATGTATTACATACAGGAAGTGAATCACATTTACGATTTATACATTTGAATTGCTATCATATTATTGTGAATATGATTTTTGTACATGCTCATGGTTTTGGGGTTGTTCCTGTAGGTACTTTTGGGCGGACGGGCTAAGGCGAGTTGGTGCGGTGAGCTAGTGAGGAGTGCTCTTGGTAGCAGGCACATTCTTTTGTGTAGTATCTACTCTAGGAGTAGTGTAAAGCTATAGGATTAACATTCATTGGTTGGGAATGTAATTAATCCCTATTGGAACTTTATTTTGGCACTGTAATCTAATAGCTCAAGGCACCAACACAACTTTTTATACTCCATTTATGCACGAAAATTTTATTTACGCCTTTAATCCGCATTTAAGGAACTAGGTTCCTTACACTATATGAGAGATGGACAGACCTGCTCCGTTCCCCATGTGAACCTTACCACTACCATTATATGCAGATCCAAGAGCGAGGTTTGCAAGATCACTTGTGACATGATGAGAAGCTCCTGAGTCAGGGTACCACCAATCTTCCCACAAGGTTCTGGATTTGTCATGGCAAGAGCTGCTGTTGAAAAAGGACCTTGAGTATTATTGGAGGGTGTTGGATTGTTGAATCTCCTTTGATAGGGAACAAAGTCCTTATCAAACCTGTGATAACATTTTTCTGCATTGTGATTAGTTAAACCACATATCTGACAAGATGCTCGTCCAGAGTTGTTATTCCCACTTCTACGGCCCCCTTGAAAATTTCTTCCTCGACCACGACCTCTAGGAGATGATACTTGATTTGGAGGGGTGTGCTCATGTTTCCTCTGCTGCTTAATAAAAGTGGATGTGTTGACAGCATTAGATTAGCTATCAACATTGTTTGTATAGGACTTTATTCGTCTTTCATGAGCCATTAAAAGTGCCCCTACGTGAGAGAGTGTGAGCGTATCAACTTGTGAGGTGACATGAACCACCACCGAATCATATTCTAAGCCTACTCCTCCAAGCACAAGGAGTATTTGATCGTCCTCTGTCATGGGGTGTCCGCATGCAGCCAAGATATCCACATAACCTTTCATTTTGTTCAGATAATCTTTCATGCTGAGATTACCTTTTTTCAGAGTCTGTAATTGAAGCTTGTATTGCATTGCTCTGGCTTTTGACCTTGTTGCAAATAAACTGGTGATTCGCATCCAGATTTGAGTGGAGGTTAGACACCCAATCATTTGTCCTTGCACTCCCTCTGTCATCGATGCAAGGAGGAAGGAGAATAGCAGTTGATCATGCCTGCACCATGAGATGAAATTTGGATTGATCTTCTCGGTGCCTTGGTTGTCGACAAATGTCTTTGGTGGAACTGGTGGTTCTTCAAGGATGAAGATGTCAAGACCGAGACCTCGAAGACCCGCAAGAACCTGTATGTTCCATAGAAGAAAATTATCGTCGGTTAATTTGACAGAATTTATTTGGTTTGCTGGATTTATAATTATAAGAGTAATGCTGTCATTAGGAGTGGATTGTGGCCCAGATTGCGAACCAGAATCGTTGGGAAAAACGGCTTCTGCCATTAGATGGCTCTGATACCAAGTTAGAGTTTCAGAAAGATGAAGAAATGTGCATGAACGATGATCTCATTTATGTATCTGTTTCACTCATTATTTACAATGCTAAACCATTCTATTTATACACTGGCATAACCAATAGAAACATGACAGATAAAGAATTTGTTACAACAGAAATCTATAACAGAGTTTGTTACTAACTATTCTTCATAACCGAATGGGAATTTATCTGTTGTGATTGCCACGTAATGCATAGTCCTTAACAACTAGTGGTTGTCATCTATTTCTCAATGTAAGAGGTCTCACGTTCGAGTCATTCCCCCTCCCCAGCAAAATTTTAAAAAAATAATCAATTCTGAAGCTCAAAAATTGAGTTTCATTATTGAATTTCATTTCGAGTCTACCAGATCTTTATTAATTTTCTCTCATTCCCTTCAAAATATCCAACTTATTTAATATGAACACATGTGTTTTGATATAAAATTAAATAATGTCGTGTTATGATTCCAAAAAGTAAAATTATATTTCGATATTAATTATTTTTTTTAGAAAAAATTAATATATAAAACAAGGCGGGTTCAGGAGTATTTGGTCAAACCCAAGACTGTCCCCGTCCCGCCATCTTCAAAACCCGTTACAGCGGGTCTGAGTTTGAACCCGTCTCATTAACATCCCTACCCCCAGCCAACCCACCACACCCCGAAATAGACACTGAAAAAAAAAGAAAAAAAAAAAGAAAAAGAGCCTAATAAACATGGCCCAAATCGATCCAACAAATGGCATGAAGACCCTTTTTTTTTTTTTTTTTTTTTGAAATGATGTAGAGCCATATTCTTGATACGGCCCTCTATGAGTGATAAGTTTCTTGAATCAGGGAGAACATATGTCTGCCCTCAATTGACATTAGTTATATATTTGGTGGAATTAATCCAACATCCATTAATCTTAGTATAATCAAATTATAATTCCCATGTCTACTAATATATATGCTTTGGATTCATTCATGCATGTTATAATTATGTTCCTATGTAAGTGTAAGCTCGCATATTGTCATATTATTAATAAGCAAAGTATGTATTTCAAAGTTCTCAAATTTTTGTGAAGTTTTATAAGAAATTATAGACTTTATATTCCTATATATGAATATATGTATGTCAACCTATTTTACTTGTTTTCTTCATATATCCAAATTAAAATAAAAAATAAGAAAACCAAATTTTTTTTTGGAATGGTTGCATTTAGATCGGCGTGGGTGCAGTAAATGGTCGTTGTCTTACTAAAATTGCTTCTTTAATAAGATTTATATATATATATTATGCACCCCATATATAAAAATCCTAGACTTTTGCCCCTCAATAAAATTCCTACAATTTTGACATTGATCGATAAAAAGCTAGATTTTACCTGCTTGTGTCGCATTCCTTATGAGCAAATATAAAACATTGAATAACTCTCAAAATAAAAAAAATAAACATTGAATAAGAGTGTGCCTAAGTACCTTGGTTATATTCATAAAATCAATGTTAGTAGTCTTAACCAACATAATCACCCATTAAAGTGTGATGAGATCAGGGACGAAACCAAGATTTTATGTTATTGTTGGCTAAACCAAAACTTTCCATTTATCTTCAAATAATCATATTTCCAAAGCTTATCGTTTTATTAAACCAAATTTCCATACGAAGCCCGATAAGAATATTAAGAATCAAAAAGATCTGGCCTGAGCTACTCGAAAAGTAGCAAAATCCCAGTTCAAAATTTTCCAGGATTCTATTAGAATGAACTGCAAATATTTGAAGACGAAGACTAGATATGTTTTTTTAAAATCGATGAAAATATCGTAAAGATTAGCTTAACTAAAATTCAAAATTAATCATATACAAATTTTAAAAAAATACATTTGTAACGAAACAATTACGATAATAACAACTAACAAGGGAATAATACACTGAATTGGGTACTGTTTGTACCACCTTCCAACTCCCGAGTCCTTACAAATCGTATTTGGGCTAAAAGAAAGTTTGGGCTTAGGCCAAACCAAAATAAAAAATGGTAAATTTTCTTATCAAACAAGTTTTTGACATAAATCTCTATTTTTAAAAAGTGTATAAATAAATGCATGGAGGATAAATATCTTTTCACATAAGTCCATTTTCCAAACTTTGTTTCAAAAATGTTTTTTTCATTCCCTAAATACCCTTACTTTATGCAATCTCTCTCCTACCTTTTACATTCTCTCTCTTCCTTTTTAAATTTTATATACTCTTTTTGAAACCTACGTTTTGCTTTCTCTCTCCTACTTTTTGCATTCTCTATTCTCTATTTGCCATTAATTTTTTTTAAAAAAATGATATTTACGATTGCCATTAAAATTTTAAAAATAACCGGCGCATGTAAATTATAACTGGTACAAATTTATAATTAAAATTTAAAAAATAACCAGCGCATGTAAATTATAACTGGTACAAAATTATAATGGTACAAGTAAATTATAATTGATGCATATAATTTTAAATGTTGGATCGGAATCATAACTGATGCACATAAATTATAACTGGTGCATGTAATTATAACTGGTGCATGCAAATTATAACAGGTGCATGTAATTGTAACCGGTGCATGTAATTATAACTGATACATACAAATTATAACTGGTGCATGTAATTATAACTGGTGCATGCAAATTATAACTGGTGCATATAATTATAACGGGGGCGTGTAAATTATAACTGGTACATGCAAATTATAACTGGTGCATGTAATTATAACTGGTGCATGTAAATTATATAACTGATGCATGCAAATTATAACTGGTGCATATAACTATAACTGGTGCATGCAAATTATAATGAGTGCATGTAACTATAACTGGTGCATGTAAATTATAATGGGTGCAATAAAATTATAACACCAGTTATAATTATAACTGGTGCATGTAATTATAACTAGTGCATGCAAATTATAACTTATGCATGTAGTTATAACTGGTGCATGTAAATTATGACTGGTGCATGCAAATTATAACTGGTGCATGTAATTATAACTTGTGCATGTAAACTATAATTGGTTCGTACAAATTATAACTGGAGCATGTAAATTTTAACTGGTGCATGCAAATTTTAACTGGTAAATATATTATAACTGGTGCATGTAAATTATAACTTGTGCATGTAATTATAAATGGTGCATGTAATTATAACTGGTGCATGTAAATTATAACTGGTGCATGCAAATTATAACTATTGCATGTAATTATAATTGGTGCATGCAAATTATAACTGGTGCATGTAATTATAACTGGTGTTTATAACTGGTGCATGTAATTATAAATGGTGCATGTAATTATAACTCGTGCATGTAAATTATAACTGGTGCATGCAAATTATAACTAGTGCATGTAATTATAATAGGTGAATCCAAATTATATCTGGTGCATGTAATTATAACTGGTGCATGTAAATTATAATGGGTGCATATAATTATAACTGGTGTATGTAAATTATAACTGGTGCATGTAATTAAAACTCGTGCATGTAAAGTGTAACTGGTGCATGTAATTATAACTGGTGCATGCAAATTATAATTTGCATGTAATTATAACTGGTGCAAGTAATTATAACTCGTGCATATAAATTATAACGGGTGAATGTAATTATAAATGGTGCATGTAAATTATAACTGGTACATGTAATTATAACTGGTGCATAATTATAACTTGTGCATGTAAATTATAACTGGTGCATGCAAATTATATCTGGTGCATGTAAAATATAACTGATGCATGAGAATTGTAATTGGTGCATGTAATTATAACTGGTGCATGTAAACTGTTGCATGTAATTATAACTGGTGCATGTAATTATAACTGGTGCATGTAAATTATAAATGGTCCATGTAAATTATAACTGGTGCATGTAAATTATAACTAGTGCATGTAATTATAACTGGTGCATGAAAATTATAACTGGTGCATGTAATTATAACTAGTGCATGTAAATTATAACTGGTGCATGTATTTGTAACTGTTGCATGTAAATTACAACGGTTGCATGTAAATTAACTGGTGCATGTAATTATAACTGGTGCATGTCATTATAACAGGTCCATGTAATTATAACCGATGCATGTAAATTACAACTGGTGCATGAGAATTATAACTAGTGCATGTAATTATAACTGGTGCATTTAAATTATAACTGTTGGATGTAAATTATATCTGGTGCATGTAAATTATAACTGGTGCATGTAAATTATAACTGGTGCATGTAAATTATAACTGGTGCATTTAATAATAACTGGTGCATGTAAAATATAACTGGTGCATGTAATTATAACTGGTGCATGTAAATTATAACTGGTGCATGAGAATTATAACTGGTGCATGTAAATTGTAACTGGTGCATGTAAATTGTAACTGGTGCATGTAATTATAAATGGTGCATGTAAATTATAACTGGTGCATGTAAATATAACTGGTGCATGTAAATTATAACTAATGCATGTAATTATAACTGGTGCATGTAAATTATAACTGGTGCATGTAAATTATAACTGGTGAATGTAATTATAACTGCTGCATGTAAATTATAATTGGTGCATGTAATTATAACTGGTGCATGTAAATTATAACTCGTGCATGTAAAGTATAACAGGTGCATGTAATTATAATTGGTGCATGTAAATTATAATTGTGCTTGTAAATTGCATGCAAATTATAACTGGTGCATGTAAATTATAACTGATGCATGTAATTATAACTGGTGCATGTAAATTATAACTGGTGGTTATTAGAACTAGTGCATGCAATTATAACTGGTGCGTTTAATAATAACCGTTGCATGTAAATTATAACTGGTGCATGTAATTATAACTGGTGCATGTAAATTATAACTGGTGCATGAGAATTATAACTGGTGCATGAGAATTATAACTGGTGCATGTAAATTGTAACTGGTGCATGTGAATTGTAACTGGTGCATGTAATTATAAATGGTGCATATAATTATAACTGGTGCATGTAAATATAACTGGTGCATGTAAATATAACTGGTGCATGTAATTATAACTGGTGCATCTAAATTATAACTGGTGCATGTAATTATAACTGGTGCATGTAAATTATAATTGGTGCATGTAATTATAACTGGTGCATTTAAATTATAACTCGTGCATGTAATTTATAACAGGTGCATGTAATTATAATTTGCATGTAAATTATAACTGTGCTTGTAAATTGAATGCAAATTATAACTGGTGCATGTAAATTATAACTGATGCATGTAATTATAACTGGTGCCTGTAAATTATAACTGGTGGATATTAGAACTGGTGCATGCAATTATAACTCGTGCATTTAATAATAATTTGTGCATGTAAATTATAACTGGTGCATGTAATTATAACTGGTGCATGTAAATTATAACTGACGCATGAGAATTATAACTGGTGCATGAGAATTAGAACGGGTGCAAGTAAATTGTAACTGGTGCATGTAAATTGTAACTGGTGCATGTAATTATAAATGGTGCATGTAAATATAACTGGTGCATGTAAATATAACTGGTGCATGTAATTATAACTGGTGCATGTAAATTATAACCGGTGCATGTTATTATAACTGGTGCATGTAAATTATAACTGGTCCATGTAAATTATAACTGTGCATGCAATTATAACTGGTGCATGTAAATTATAAATGGTGCATGTAATTGTAACTGCTGCATGTAAATTATAACTGCTGCTTGTAAATTATAACTGGTGCATGTAAATTATAACTGGTGCATTTATGTATAACTGGTGCATGTAAATTATAACTGGTGCATGTAATTATAACTGGTGAATGTAATTATAACTGATGCATGTAAATTATAACTGGTGCATGAGAATTATAACTGGTGCATGTAAATTGTAAATGATGCATGTAATTATAACTGGTGCATGTAAATTATAACTTCTGCATGTAATTAACGGGTGCATGTAAATTATAACTGGTGCATTTAAAATATAACTGGTGCATGTAAATTATAACGGGTGCATGTACTTATAACTGGTGCATACTATTATAACTGGTGCATGCTATTATAACTGGTGCATGTAAATTATAACTGGTGTAGGTAAATTATAACTGTGCATGCAATTATAACTGGTGCATGTAAATTATAAATGGTGCATGTAATTGTAACTGCTGCATGTAAATTATAGCTGGTGCATGCAAATTATAACGGGTGCATGTAATTATAACTGGTGCATGCAATTATAACTGGTGCATGTAAATTATATAAATTATAACTGGTGCATGTAAGTATAACATGTGCATTTAAATTATAACTGGTGCATGTAAATTATAACTGGTGCATGTATATTATAACTGGTGCATGTAAATTATAACTGGTGCATGTAATTATAACTCGTGCATGTGAATTATAATTGGTGCATGTAATTATAACTGGTGCATGCAAATTATAACTGGTGCATGTAATTATATGTGGTGCATGGAAATTATAACTGGTGCATGTAATTATAACTGGTGCATGTAAATTATAACTGATGCATGCAAATTATAACTGGTGCATGTAAATTATAACTGGTGCATGTAATTATAACAGGTGTGTAAAATATAACTGGTGCGTGTAATTATAACTGGTACATGTAATTATAACTAGTGCATACAAATTATAACTGGTGCATGTAATTATAACCGATGCATGTAAATTATAACTGGTGCATGCAAATTATAACTGGTGCATGTAATTATAACTGGTGCATGCAAATTATAATGGGTGCGTGTAATTATAACTGGTGCATGTAATTATTACTGGTGCATGAGAATTAGAACTGGTGCATGTAATTTTAACTGGTGAATATAAATTATAACTGGTGCATGAAAATTACAGTTCGTGTATGTAATTATAACTGGTGTATGCAAATTATAACTGGTGCATGTAATTATAACGGGGGCGTGTAAATGATAACTGGTGCCTGCAAATTATAACTGGTGCATGTAATTATAACTGGTGCATGTAAATAAATTATAACTGGTGCATGCAATTTATAACTGGTGCATGTAATTATAAATGGTGTATGTAAATTATAACTGGTGCATGAAAATTATAACTATTGCATGTAAATTATAATTGGTGCATGAAAATTATAACTGGTGCATGCAAATTATTACTGGTGCATGAAATTATGACTGGTGTATGTAAATTATAACTGGTGCATGTAAATTATAACTGGTGCATGTAAATTATAACTGGTGCATGTAATTATAACTTATGCATGTAATTATAACTTGTGCATGTAAATTATAACTGGTGCATGTAATTATAACTTGTGTAAAGGAAGAGAGATAATGCCAAAAGGATAGAGAATGCAAAAAATAAGAGAGAGAAACTGAAAAGGAAGAGGGAATCCGAAAAGGATGAGAGAGAATCCGAAAAGGATGAGAGAGAATGACAAAAGTATGAGATAAATCAAAAAGGGAGAGAGAGAATGTAAAAAGTAAGTACATTTGTCTTTTTGGTCCGAAGTGGACCTAAGTGATTTAATGTTTTTTTCCTTGACTAGGATCAACAATTTTTCACCACATTGTACCGGCCTGATTTTTTCCCTTAAAAAATTGAAGTGAAAATTACACATAGATACCACTTTTCAAAATATGTTTCAACTAAATTTATCAAAATATTTACTTTTCAACTAAATATACCTTTTAAAAAACTTATTTCATATAAGTCTAATTTATTAAACCCTAATCTTATTGGTCAATTTTTATTACTAAATTACCCATGTTGCAAGAAATAAAAACCATCATAAACAATTCACATAATTTATTTTTCCTCACATACGATTATCGTTTTCCCAAAAAAAATTCATCTAATTTATTGAGCAGCTGATTTCGATCGTGTTTTTATTCGTTTACTGATTTTAGATTGTTCGATCTGTTATATATTCAATTAACTGTAATTTGATCAAATTTTCCTGAGATTTTTATCGTTAATTCTGATGGATAACGAAATCATGATTCTTTTGAAATTTAGAGAGGAAACATTGGTTTTGAATGTTAATCCCAGTTTCGAATTCAGTGATTTAATAGGTTGTGCATCTGCTAAATGGTGTGATTTCAATGACGATGAATTTTGTTTCAAATACTCAATCGATGGGCAACCTAATTGTTGTTTGAGTAATGCGATTGATATGAGAAATATGTTTTGTTGTGTAAGATGATCAATCTTTGTTTGTTGACAGTGCATGTTGTTGATTGTAATGCTTCATTGTTGAGGTCTGTTGATGAAGGTGGAGGTAGTTTACCGATTGTGTCTAGACCGCTAGACACAATTGCATGTGATATAAACTTTTTGACAGAGTCAAGCGGTATATGCAATATACATGCACCTCTAGAGTCTATTTCTGCCATGATTTACATGCATCAATAGAATCAGGTGGTGCACATATATCGACAATACAAATTTGTAGTTCACCGTCAGGTTTAGGATTTGATTCAGAATATCGAAGATTCAACATTAAAGGCAAGGAGAAGTTGTTGTTATGTTCTGGATGGTCATCAATTATTAGTATGGTGGGTCAAGTATTTAGAGGTGGTGTTGAAGAGTTTCGAAGTGAGTTGAGTAAATATTCTAAGTAGGTTGGTTTTGATTACAACTATGTGAAAAATAATAAAGATAAAGTAGTTGCTGAATGTTCTAGGAAGCATGTTGATGGGTGTGGTTGGTTTGTGAGTGCCAACATTTCACGTGTAATTGGTTCTTTCTACATAAATAAATTGAACAATATTCACATTTGTGGACTCCGAGTCATGAAAGACAAATAAAAAAGGATTGTTTCACATTTAATATCAGAAATTATTTGCTAACGAGTCAGTTACAATCCAAACTTTTCTGCTAGGTCTGTAATGGAGTTAATGAAAAAAGATTATGGGTTGGATATAACGTACATTAAGGCATGGAGAAGTGTGGAGAAGGCTAGGTCTACTGCTTTTGGAAATTATGATGAGTCTTTTAAGGAGTTGAAGTGGTACATCGATGCGGTGAAGACGACTAATGTTGGGAGTTTTGTAGAGCTTGAAGTTGACGACTGTAACCGATTCATCCGTTTGTTTGTGTCATTTCGTGCTTGTATGGATTGTTTTAAATTTTGTCGCCCTATGTTATTTCTTGATGGAACTTTTTTGAAATCCCGTTTCAAGGGCATACTTCTGTCAGCTACTGCAAAGGATGGGAATTAAGGTAAGATGCAACAATATTAAAATGTAATTGAGATAATAAATGCACCGAAGTCTGTCGGTGCATGTATATTACATGCACCGATAGATTTGCGTGTATATAACATGTTGCAAGATATATAAACTAATCGGCTCGAATGCAATGCATGTAATATACATGCACCGCTAGTCTATCGGTGCATGTATATTACATGCACCGCAAGTCTATCGGTGCATGTATATTACACGCACCGATAGAACTTGGCGTCTCTAACATGTACCACTAAAGGTTATATAAGTTCATCATATAACATAAATTGTATTTTTTGCTTTATATTTTTTGATTATTTTATTGTAGGGTTGTTCCCCTTGGCTTTTGCTGTTGTGGACTCAGAGAACTTTGATAATTGGTGTTGGTTTTCTATCTTGCTTGAGCAAGATTGTAGATAATGGTGGAGATATTCTTTATATATCTGATCGGAATGTTGGTTTGAGGGAGGCTTTACATGTTGTGTTTGGACCTTCTTCAAAACACTTTTTTTGTCTTTATCATTTGAAATGCAACCTCCGGGACAGATATGCTGGCAAACAATTTTCGAACCAGTTTCGGGAAAGGATGTGTTACTTGTTGGATGAGTGTGCATATTCGCCGACTGTGGCTATTTTCACAGAGAAGCTTGCTATTTTGAAACGAGAAGGTGGCTCAATTATAGAAGGGTTTTTACAGGGTCTATCTTTGGAGAAATGGACGAATGCTTACTCATGTGGCATGCGATATGGAGAGATGTATTCAAATGCAGCAGAGTCTTTCAATTCTTGGATATTAGAGGCAAGGGGTCTGCCTTTTCGTCACATGGTGGATTGTATCCGGGTTAAGCTGATGAGCTGGTTTTATGATAGGAGATCAATGGTTGCACGATGGAGTGGGGTTCTGTGTGCGAGATGGAAAAGAAATGGTCCTTTTACAAATCAAGGCCGTGCAAGGAATGTGATGTCTTCTGACTATTGTTTCGAGGTGTTTTCATAACCTTCGGTTACTGTGTGCCTTGATATTCGTACGTGTACTTGCTGTCAGTGGCAGCTTGATGGATTCTCATGTCCTCATGTGATTGCTGTATTTAGGAGGAACAAGATGGCCATAGATAAAGTTGTTGATGTATATTTCCATGTTCGTACCTATAAGAGTTGCTATGAAGGAGTTATAATTCCGATTCCAGGACGTTCAAGTGATGATTTTGCTCAGATTGTCACGGATATGAATATTTTACCACCACAAACGAAAAGGCAACCGGGTCGTCCAAAGAAGAGGAGAATTAGATCCAAAGGTGAAAACATTCGACAATTGCGTTGTAGTCGGTGTAAAAAATATGGACATAATAGGAAGACTTGTAAGGAACCTATTTGATGTTTTTTGTAAGTTATGTTGAACAAAATTTAATTGCAGAATTTGTTTGATTTGTTATTGGTTATTTGACTAAATGATAAAAATGCATGCACCATTTCTGTCTGTAGTTGCATGTAATTTACGTGCACCTATAGATTTAAATTTCACATATAGGTGCATGTCATATACATGCACCAAAAGATTCAAGTTGAACATGGATAAATGAAAATGTGTATTCTATCGGTGCATGTGATATACATGCACCGATAGAAACAAAATGTGAATTGGTGCATGTGTTTTTACATGCACCGATATATTCAAGTTGTACATGTTGGATAAATACAACTGTGTTTTCTTTCGGTGCATGTATTATACATTCCCCGATAGAAACAAAATGTTAATGCATGTTTGTTTACATGCATCGTTGATTTGAATAAAAAAGGTAAACAAATACGTGCACCGCTTCTGTCTACAGGTGCATGTGATTCATATGCACCTATAGACTCATTCGGTGCATGCGAAGGGACACACGCAATAAAAATTAAACAAAGTGCACTTGTAGGATTCAATTTTGTCCAGTTCATCATTAACCAACTAAAACACCAACATGAGTATGTACAGTTATGCAAGAACAAAAGTTTGTTTGTTTACAAAATTATACATTTACAATACAAAATATATCTACAACAAAGTAGTAATCGTTGTCTTATACATTTTGGAGGATGACTTTCATCAGTTTTGCTCTATAAATACTATTTATATCTACATTTGAATGCTTGGGCACTTTTTGTCCTCTCATAATTCTTAGCATGTTCATGCAAACAAACACGGCACAGTCTGCCTAGCCAGACTTTTGTTGCATTGCTTCTTTGAATGTTATGATTTCGTATGTATCTTCACTTGGACTGTAGGTGATGCCTGCTGAAATGGGAGACTCCTGAATGATTTTCTTCATCTTCTCTTCAACGTAGACTTTCTATATATTGGAAGAAGTATTGTTATCAACTGGTAATTTTATAAAAAGTATTGAATTCAAACAAGTGTATTTAAAGTAAACATTACCAGTAATTTGGCCTTTTCAAAGTAATAATCGGTATCCCCCTCAATTCATGGCCTTATTGAATTGTAATGAGTCCAAACTGACTCTTGAATATCAAAGACAAGTAGTGTCCAGTGGCATCCTGGTGTTTTTAAGTGGTCTTCTTTGCCTGGTGTGTTTATTGGAAAAACCAAAAACCTATATGACATTGCCTCTGGTAGGAATTTATCAATGTTGTTTTCTGTTGAGTCTTTGTAGTAGCTTCCTAGTGAGATTAGTGCTGCGTATTGCTGCGAATTTGTATGAAATAATTGCAAGATATACGAATATCCAAAGTTGAATGCTATGAGTGCACTTTGTTTAATGAGAAAAAAATATTTAATAGTTGAGTTTTATTACCCAACAGATGTTGTTAAACACATAGGCTATCTTCTTTTTTCCGGTCTTGGCAATGCGGTTATTTACAATAACCGCCCAACGATCAATCATCTGTAAGTAATGATCAATTAGTTTCACAGATATGTATAGTAGTTCATGTGCGAGACATACACCTTATGTCGGTGCATGTGTATTTACATGCACCGATAGATTCAGGTTGTACATGTTGGATAAATGCAACTGTGTTTATATCGGTGCATGTGAAATACATGCACAGATAGAAACAAAATGTGAATTAATGCATGTGTATTTACATGCATCATTTTTTTATCAGAGTATACATGCATCGTTAGTACATATCAAGTAAAATAATTAAGGAAGATATATTCAAGCCTCGCATGTTGAATAAATGTAATTAATGAACTATCGGCGCATGTATATTACATGCACCGATAGAAACAAATTTTTAATTAATGCTTGTGTATTTACATGCATCGTTAGTACAATCAAGTAAAATCATTATAAAAGATATATTCAAGCCTCGCATGTTGGATAAATGCAACTAATGGTCTACCGGTGCATGTGAAATCACATGCACCGATACAAAAAAAATTTGAATTGGTACATGTTATTTACATGCACCGGTTTATTCAAGTTGTTCACATTGTATGAATGCAACTTTGTTTTATTATTGTGTATTTACATCCATCGTTAGTACATATCAAGTAAAATCATCATAAAAGATTTATTCAAGCATTGCATGTTATATAATTTCAACTAAAGGTTTATCGGTGCATGTGATTTCACGTGCACCGATAGAAAAAAATGTGAAAATTTGTATGTTATTTACATGCACCGATTGAAACCAAATGTGAATTAATGTTTGTGTATCAAGCAAAATCATTAGAAAAGTATAATGCACTTGACTTACATCGTTGGCAAGAGGTACATCGTGAAGGATTTCAGCAATATCCGATACAAATAACTTTCTGTTGGTGAATTTGTTTTTCCAGATAAGTCTCCTGCACACAGTCGAAGAGTCAGTGTCAAGGAAGTGTTGTTTAATTAAATTATACGTACTATTTTTCATGTGTCTTGTTTATATTCATTATGTAAGACTTGTCATCTGCTGTTAAGAGCTTCATGGCAGGCATTGTGGTTTTGAATTTGAGCGGTCCATTATCTTTTTTCGCCTTCCCTTTTTGTTTATTGTCGCTGACAAAATCATCATCTCTTAGCTCTAGATCTATGGGATCATTAGTTGTACCTTTGTCTTTCAGACTTTGTATTGATTCCACTTCTGTATACTTTTTTTCTCCCTCTTTGTCATTTTTCTTGGTCCTCTTTGCCTTCCTCTTATCAGGGTATGTGTGGCCCATCTCCATTTTTTGCTGCCTGTCCACCATTTTCTTGATCCTCTTGACAAGGGATGTTTGTTCTTGTTTTTCTTTAAAGATCAGTTCTTGTTCTTCATTAATGATGAAAGAGGCAGCTTTGACATCGAGAAGCTCATTTTTCATTGAATTATTCTCATCATTTACCCTTTCAAGGTCTGCATAGAGCTGTGTTATTATAGTTTCGAGCTCATCTTTCTTTTTTTCATTTCTTCGTAATTGTCTTTAATTTCTTTCATTTGTTCGTCTCTCAGAAAAAGATTTGTTTTTGTTTCTTCCAGCTAGGCTGTTAGTTCCGCATATTCAAAAATTACGGTGTTGGATTTGTTTCTTGCTCATGATAAAAGGAATCAACAATGTTCTTCAGTTCTGTTATTTCATTAACCTTTGTCATGAGCGTCGGCTTCATTTCTTCAATCTCTGTTACAAGTAATGCAGCTTGAAGAATTTATTGGGCTTGTGTGGCATCAAGTTCATTCATTTCTTCAGTCAGATTGGCGACATTTTCTTCGTTCTGGGCTAGTTCCTCATCAATAGCTGCATACACCATGTTGCCCTCCAGTTCAATGTTCATCATTGAATATATTTTCCTCTGTACTTTGTTGCTTTAGTTCCATGAGGACTCCGGCAATGGTGGAGTCCGTTGTTGTCAAATATTCAACTTTTTTTGTGTTTCGAGTGAGAATATTGTGTTTGCATTCAAATCGGGAAGTTGATATGCCATTGGAGATTCTGTAGCACAAGCAATGGCTTTATTCAGCATTTCATCTTCTTCAACAGAAACTTGCATAGGTTTTTTGCTATCTGCAATTGAATTGTTGCAAGTCTAATTAAATTGCATGCACCAGCATAGTTTCATTGCATGCACCAGCGTAGTTAAATTGCATGCACCTAATGAACTATCGGTGCATGTATATCACATGCATCAATAGAAACAAAATGATAATTAATGCTTTTACATGCATCGTTAGTACATATCAAGTAAAATCATTATAAAATATATTTTCAAGCCTCACATGTTGGATAAATGCAACTATTGGTCTACGGGTGCATGTGAAATCACATGCACCAATAGAAAAAAATGTGAATTGGTGCATGTGTATTTACATGCACCGATTGATTCAAGTTGTTCATGTTGGACAAATGCAACTTTGTTTTATGCTTGTGTATTTACATGAATCGTTAGTACATATCAAGTAAAATCATTATAAAGATTTATTCAAGCATCGCATGTTATATATTGCAACTAAGTAGACTGGTGCATGTGATATCACATGCACCAGTCTACTTAAATTGCATACACCAGTATAGTTAAATTGCATACACCAGTATAGTTAAATTGCATGCACAAGTACAAGTTAAATTGCATGCACCAGCAAAAGTTAAAATTCATGCACCAGCATAAGTTAAATTACATGCACCAGCGTAGTTAAATTGCATGCATCACAGCACCAGCATAGATAAATTGCATGCACCAGTCTACTTAAATTGCATGCACCAGCATAGTTAAATTGCATGCACTAGCATAAGTTAAATTGCATGCACCAGTCTACTTAAATTGCATGCACCAGTATAAAAAAATTGCATGCACCAGCACAAGTTAAATTGCATGCACCAGCATAGTTAAATTGCATGCACCAGCATAGTTAAATTGAATTTACAAGAAACTTACATAAACACGGGCGAGCTCTTTGATGTCAATGTTTTGAATCCTTTTGTAAAAATCCTCAAGATTCCACTTAAGGAACCTTGGGATAAGGTTGGGCTGGATTGGATTTATGAGCTCTGTCCTCTCACATAACCAATACTGCAAAGTATATAGAATCGATGTTATTATAAAAACATGAAGAAATAATTGTTGTTTAAAGATTCATTATAAAGATTTCTTACAGGTAGTAATAGAACACATCATGAGTGTTTTTCAGAGTCAGGCTGCATCAGGCTGTTGAGCAATGTATTCAATATGTCTTTGGACCAATCGTGGCTGCAAATCATGTCCAGGTCCTCAACAACCGATGTGTACGCCCATGGAATGTTTGATGATTTTGTTGATATGAAAAAGGCTGCAAGAATGTATAGAATCACCAAACAAGCAACGCCATTGACATCAGTATCAATGTTGCTTTGTGCCTTTATTTTCAATTTTTTGTAGATTAAACTCTTGCACATCCTTATGTCTTTTTTATCTCCTTTCTTTTCTGGAAAGCATCTATATAAGAATTCCGTATGTTTGTAATCCTGAAGCTGCATATCATTGTCTTCTTTACCATCTCTTATTCCAAAGAGTATACACACGTCGTTTGTCCTGATTTTCATTGTATATAATCCGAATGTGAAATCTTGAGATTTTCTGTTGAAGCAGCCAATGATGTCTTTTACTAATATGTCAAGCTTTTTGCAATGATCGAGGACAATTATGTTGGAAAAAATGGAGTTCAGTAAAGGCCAGAACGGTGTCTTCATTAGCACTCTGATGTGAACTTGACTGAGTTCAAGTGCCTTTATCTCTGTTATAACTGCCTGTAGGTTGGCCCAATATGTGGTTTATTTATTCCATTTCTTTGTAATTTTTTCTGAGCTTGGTGATGACGAAGGTGTAACTGAGAGAAAATTTAATGTTAGTTAAAAAACTAAAACAATGAATTTAATAAATTGAGTTCATCGGTGCATGTAGATAGTCTGTCGGTGCATGTTAATGCGCTGTTAATACTGTGCTTTTTATCGGTGCATGTGCATGTAAATACATGCACCGATAAAAACACAAAATGTGAATTAATACTTGTATATTTACATGCATCGTTAGTACATATCAAGTAAAATCATTATAAAAGATATATTCAAGCCTCGCATGTTTGATAAATGCAATTAATGAACTATCGGTGCATATATATCACATGCACCGATAGAAACAAATGTCAATTATTTACATGTTGGATAAATGCAACTGTTTTATATCGGTGCATGTATTATACACATGCACCAATAGAAACCAATTGTGAATTAATGCTTGTATATTTACATGCATCGTTAGTACATATCAAGTAAAATTATTATAAAAGATATATTCAAGCATCATATGTCGATAAATGCAACTAATGGTCTACCGGTGCATGTGAAATCACATGCACCGATAGAAAAAAATGTGAATTGGTGCATTTGTATTTACATGCACCGATACATTCAAGTAGTTCATGTTGGATAAATGTAACTTTTTTTTCGGTGCGTGTATTATACACATGAACCAATAGAAACAAACTGTGAATCAATGCTTGTGTATTTACATGCATCGTTAGTATCAAGTATGTACACATATGTAACACTTTAGCATAAAAAACTAAAAAGATGCAATTTGTTCATGCAGTCTTAATACAACAGACTAAGATTTTAAAAAGTAGTTGTATGTAATAAATGCAAGATCAGAGTGTATCGGTGCATGTTAATTACATGCATCGATAGACTCATGTTACTTTAGAATAAAAAACTAAAAACATTTCTTAATGCGGTGTTAATAAGATATTCAATAGTACTCATGCATTACAGACACAAGCACTTACAGTAACATACACATAGTTTAATATGTGAAAACCCTAGATTAATGATTACCAGATTTTGGAGCACCTTTTTTCTTTCCTTTGTTGTTTGTTGGTGTTTTGGTTTGAGGAATCTTCTTTGATTTTGGAGCCATATTATTAGATTTTCGCCTCACAAGGATTGAAAAATAACAGTAAAATAAATGTACGATTTCGATGAAATTTTTGAAAACTTATAGGAATCTTTGAACGATTTCGATGAAAATGGTGGAGGAATGACTAGAAAATTTTTAGCGTTGAAGAAGAAGAGGCACGATGATTTGAACAAGAAATAACAGAAGCGATGAAAAATGAGCAGAAAGTTTTCGACGATGAATGTAAATGAAGAAGACGAGGGTAATTTAGTATTTACGCTCAATCGTACTTAAATGAAAGGCAAATAATTTGGTGGACTGGGCCGAAAAATCTTTTATGATATGATATCGGCCCGAAATTTTACCAAAATTGAATTAGATATTACCATTTGTGCATAGATATATAAAGGAACAATGACATGAGCTACGTGAGCTAAAGCCTGGGCTAGCTCATGTTAGGTGTCGCCCCATTATATATATACACGATGCAAAATAAATATGGTAAAATTCGGGTTGGACTAACATGAAAAAAAGAATTCGACTCAATCCACAAAAAATAAATGCTTTCAACTACGTCTATTTTTTAAGGTGATGATCAAAATAAGTTTGAGTCTAGCGGTGCATATATATGACATTTATATGCACCATATGAGTCATCCACTGCTAGTCACTAGTGGTGCGTGTATATCACATTTACATGCACCGTATGAGTTGTATGCACCACATGAGTCTAGCAGTGCATGTAATTTATGTGCACCGCTAGACTCATGAGGTGCATGTGAATTTTTTTTAACAGTACTTTGAAATTCCACCACCAATTCATTTACTCACTCCGGCTCTTACTCCGTCACCAACACCAACACTAATTAGACATGACCGCGGTTATAAAATAACCGTGGCCTGTCCCGACCGTAACCGGGTCAACGAACTGGTTACCTGTGACCCGATTTGACGGTTCGGAACCGTAACCGACCTATCACTGTACGGGCATGTTACGGTTCATGGTTCCCAAGAACCGTGGAACCGACGGTTCCAACCACTAGGAACCGCCGGTGCCACCCTTTAATTTTTTAAATTATTTATTATTTATTATTTAAAATTAACGTATGTTGAAGATTCAAACTCTTGCCCTCTGTCATATATATACAGCTTCTTACCACTAAGCTATTGTCTTGATTATTTTATTTTTAGACAATATAATTATATATACTAAAAGGTAATATATATTATAGGTGTAATACAATAATAACTATTTTATATTGACAAATAAAAATTATCTAAAAAAATAGGTTATGATCTTAAATAAATATTGTATAATAAAAACATATCTATAACAAAGTAAATATAACAAAAAATGTTGGATAAATTAATAAGAAATATAAATAGTGGTTGGAAAATAAAATATTTTAATAATGAAGCAAATTATTACAAAACAAATACATTATATACCTTTTATAATTATTCTACAAGTACTTTATGTTCATTATTTGATTTACATTATATATATAATAATTAAATAAGTATATCTTAGTTTATCACAATATGACTTACAATAGAAACTCAATAATGTAATATTTGATTAGTTAATAAAATATTTTAATAATTTATTTATATTGATTTGGGAACAACGTATTGAATTGATACTTCACTAACTTTATATTATATCAATTAATAAGTTCTAACTTAATATATTTATGATTAATCAATGAAATCATCATAAAAATAACTTTACTGACATTTGTTTCTTATGTAAATTGATAGTGGACAAATCTCATTACCGACTTTTTTTAACATAACAAGAACTTTTGTGTTGTATTTTATAGATAAATAACAAATAATTCAATGTTATACTCGTCAATCTCATATAGTATCATAATTGTAAATGTTTCATGCCAATATCATTTGTAATTAGTACCAAAGTTGTATAAGTTTCATACGAATTTCATAAGTAATTAGTACCAAAATTGTAAATATATCATACCAATCTCTTCGCAATTAGTACAAAATTATATAGGTTTCATACCAATTTCATATGTAATTAGTACCATAATTGTAAATGTTTCATACCAATATCATTTGTAAATATCAAAGTTGTATAGTTTTCATACCAATTTTATATGTAATTAGTATCATAATTGTAAATGTTTCATACCAAACTCTTTTGTAATTAGTATCAAACTTGTATAGGTTTCATACGAATTTCATATGTAATTAGTATCATAATTGTAAATGTTTCATATCAATATCATTTGTAATTAGTATCAAAATTATATATGTTTCATATCAATTGCATATGTAATTAGTATCATTAGATAATCAGATTCAATCAATTAAAATGACATTATCTTATTTGTGGTCCTATCGAGCTTGATGAAACAATAGGGTAAGTTTTGTAAGGTTTAATGACATGCGACCTAGAAAATTTCCACTAGATATACCCACATGTTGGAATTCAACATATAAATTGCTAAATGAGTCATATGAATATAGAGAGTTAATGACAACTTAAAAAGTTCAAACTCACCCTTCCCCTTACATTTCATTTGTTCTTTTTTATGATTCTTTTATAGTAAGTTTTGAATTTATTAAATAACTTTTAATTTAAATTTTTTTAATTTAAAAATATAAGGGTCGAACCGTAACTGTAACCGGTGGTTAACCGTAACCGACGGTTCACGAACCATAATCGAAACCGTCTATGAAGGTTAAGATTTAGATCGAGCTTTTGAACCGTCGAAAATTTATACCCGAAAAGCGCGAGTTCGATTCTCCGTGGGGGGCAAATCTATCTCCTTTTATATTATGTTTCATGATTCAAATCACTTTTCCTCTTTGTTGTATATTCTGTAAAAAGAAATAATTTTTCTGAAACGGTGCAGGTAAAATTTCATTCAAATCTGACAACACTTCTATAAAATAATGATAAATTACCAAAATTATTTTGTCACAAAATACTCCCTGCCACCTGTACTCTTATAATTCTTTCAAAAAAAAAACTGAATCTTATACACATTTATTGATACATCAATAAACTGAATATTATAATCATTATATTATTACAATTAAACTCGGTAACTACATTATTTTTGAAATCAAACAAGTCTCTTATTGAAATATTCGCATTTTAATTATTTATCTAATGATTTTTACCTACAGTCTAAAACTCAGATGTTTATCATGAATTTTTACTTTAATTTTTATGTAAATTTTTGTCCCCTCAATAATATTCCTGCATTCGCCCCTGGCCAACGTCAACCCCAACCCCAAAACCGTCTCTGTCACCAATGTCTCATCCCAAACCACCACATGCTCCCCAGGAACACCACCACCTACTCCGGTGAGGCGAATGGCTTTCCGGCAGCTTTATCAGCCAAATAACCACCTTCTTCCCGATCCCTAATATCTGAATAAATTTACCCCGCTTGTCTCCATCCACGCATTCAAACCACAACCACATTGTGGGATATCCTCGAAATTATCAACTGGAAATGAAGCAGAAGCAATACCGACGGAAAGATATAGAGTTGGAGGTGAGATTTGGGAGGAGAAAATAAGCAGAACAATACCAGCAGCTGGGAGCAGCATCCACCATACGTGGAATCTTTTTTTTTATCTTTTTTAAAAAATCTAAATTAGTGGTGATGATGCATTGAGAGCATTACCTTAAGAGCATCATCAAACAAAACGCAACTGGGACCCCTCCGCCATCAGTGGTCCGATTCAACTACATATTCGTCTACTGAATTTGTGTTCCACATTATACAGTTTATTGTATATGAAGGTATAAGGGGTATTTTAGTCATAAGTAATGGACTAATTGGATTATGGTTTGATAAAATAAAAATAGTTGAAAGAAGTTTTTCAAAACATTATTTATTTGGAAATAAGATCTTTGGGTGATTTAGTTGAAAGATGTTGTAGGTGGTACCTTCGTATAATTTTCTCTAATAAATATATGCAGGGGCAGATCCATGAATTTTGAGAAGGTGGTAAAAAAATGTTAAAATAAAAAATGTAAGGGAAAAAATAGGGGTAAAAATATAAATTTAGGAGATGCAAAATGTAATTTTTGATGAGTGAACTGTAATTTTTGCGGGCAAAATGTAAATTAAAAAAATTTTAAGAATTTTTTTCTTTGGAGGGGGCACTTGCCCTAATTGCCCGATGATGCTCCACCCCTGGATATATATATATATAGATATATATAATCAATAAGTTTCACGGAAGACTTCCTAAACCAAGGCAATCTTGAATGTGGACAGAGAATATACGTAACATATATTGAGTCAATAGCAAAAATAATAATAATAAAAAATGATCAATCTATTCATTCCGCCACCCCCTCCCCATTGTCTCCACCTCTAACAATCGACTCAAAATGGGCAGAGTATGATTTCTGGGTTTTGGGCAATATTCGATTTCTGGGTTTGGGCGGCAAAGTTGAAGACGAAGAAGGTGAAAATGTGGGAAGGTTGTTTTATATGGTGTTATTTGATAGACATGTGCACTTTCCATCCAATCTAAACGACTAATTTAACTTTTGGATTGATTCGGGTAAAGTTTGCTAACATTAGGGAATCACGAAAACAAAATGGACTAAATCGGGTATATAAACAAACATTGGGGACCAACTGCTGTATTAGCCCGGCATTAGTTGATAGACATGTGCAACACATGTGCACTTTACATCCAATCCAAACGGCTCTGATTCGGGTAAAGTTTGCCAACATTATGGACCAAATCAGGACAACGAAAATAATATGGACTAAATCGAGTATTTAAGCAAACATTGAGTACCAATTAAGGTATTAGTCCGAAATCATTTCTTTTCGAGTTATTTCATCCAAACACAATCTTAGAAGTTATGAAAAATGATATTGATGACCATTTACCGAACTTGGATATTGTTCACTTGAAGGAAGAATTTACCAGGATGAGACCTCTCAAAATTTAACATAAAAATCGATAATTGACTATATTTAAATTTTCATAAAATATATTGTCATGACCAATTTGCCCATGTGTTGAAGCAATGAACATCTTGGGGAGAATAATTGTATAGACCCGCTAGGGCCTCATTTATAAATCGACACAATATGATTGGTCTAAAATGGTTGATATGTTAGTTTATACATTTTTTTCCATCAAGAACTCATTATTTTTATATTGAATCGATGTAAAAATAATTCAAAATTACGTGCATATAATTATTTCTCGATATACGCACTTGGAAGCGTTGAATATGAGAGGAATTATCGTAAAATTCAGAACGATCTTGTCCAGTAATGATATTGAGGCACACCTTTTAATCAACTGATCTATAAAATGTAAAGGAAAAAACAAAGTTGATGGGCATCTTTCAGTAAGTTTTGGTGTTATTATTAATTTATATTATATATTATATAAATATAAATAGGCCAAAAGGGCAAAATCTTGGACCACTCCAATCCAAGTATCCCATATAATGACTCGTGCCTAAGAAAGATAAATACTAGAATATTCCAAAAAAAATAAACCACAATTTTATTTTGTTTTTTTCTCATATTCGGGTACAGAGATACAAATACATACTGACTCGACCGATTATTTTAAATATTTATATTTTCTATGAAAATAATCTACCTTATGACATGAACTCAAAAAAACTACCTTATACATATGGGGTGGACACTTTTATTCGGATGGCACATATCGGGTATTTAAAAAAAGAAATTCGGTTCGGGCATTTTATGGTCGGGTTAGTGTTCGTGTATTAAATCTACTATCCAAATTTTTTTCTTCTACCTTGACTTAGCAACCCGAGGCCGAAATTGGAGTTTAATTTTCGGATATTGAAGGATAGTATTATGATTGTGCGTTAATCATTGAAATGATATATTTAATTTCGAGTTAATAAATGTACAAGGGAATGGCAAAAGTTAATCACACTTCATCTTGTCTAAATTAGGAATAAAAACGCCGGATAAGCACGGTTACGATAAAATAAATCCCTAAATTATCTATAGAACTCGAACTTATCATTCATCAGAGTAAACATCAAAGCTTGTTGGCTCTATTTCCACATACAAATGCAATTTGCATATTGGGACATTCAATTATAAATTACAAGGCATCTTCATCCACAATGTTAACTTGTACCTCGTTCCAATAAGATTTCTCAATGAATAAAATATATTTTTGATTACTTGATTGAAAATTTCATTTAATCGGTGTTAAAACTTTTCTGCACATGTTGAACAAACTCTAGCAAAATAATAGATCGCGAAACTCGAATCTGTCTCACAGGTGGAATACTATATTCGACCAATCTATTCCGAATAATAACATCGCCACCAAAATATAAAAAGACCCTGATTTTATCCATTCTCAAAAAATATAGATCACGAGAGAAGATCAAACAAAAAATATTCAAGACTAAAGATTGATGAAATGAGAATGAAAATACGCCAAAATGATCACGGCTTTTTGATAAGTTGAATTTGTTCCCCCAATTAAAGCCGAATTTTAAGTCCTAAACTTTACTTATGTACAGTAAGTTCCCAAATTAATAACAAAAAGTACTTACAAACAAGATAAATCCTTTACACGTGCGTTAGAACTCCGTTAAAGAAACGCTATGTCGACACTCATCCAGTGACGGCGACCATAACGGTGAAGCCGGACGCTTGAATTTCCTGTAATAGTCTTTGATGTCAATCCTACCGTCCGTCAACTCTGCGTCATCCGTTGACGGGACAAACGGCGGCCGCAGCACATCCGTCAGCATATCCCACCTCAATCCGTCAAAGAACTCGTGTTCCTTGATCTCACACGCGCCTCGCCGGTAACCCAGTCGGCGCGTGGGATCCTTTTCCAACAGCTTTCTAATAAGGTCCGTGACTGCACTGGGTTTTCCGATGTACCCCGGCTCTTCTAACAGTATTTTGCTGAATGTCTCCTTACGATTCTTCCCCTTAAATGGCGTCGTCCCATACAACATTTCGTAGCAAAGAACACCCAGAGCCCACCAATCTACGGAGAACTCATGGCCGTCACCTCGTATAACCTCCGGCGACACGTACTCCTCGGTGCCTACGAAGGAATTCGAACGCTCATTGGTCGGAAAATCATTGGGATTCCTCCTGCTCACGGGGGAAACGCGTGCACTTTTAGCTTTCTTCAAACCTTTCTTGTTGTGAAAGGGATAGTTTCCTCTTTTGGGAAGCACGAAGCGGGGGAACTTTATGCTCTGCGGTGTCTGCTTCGCCGGGTTTTCCTCCTTACAATCGGAGCAGTAATGTAGACTCCCGGATTTTCTGGGGATTAAATTACGTGACAGGTCGAAGTCGGTGAGTGTGAGGTGGCCCGACTGCTGTACGAGGATGTTTTCCGGTTTGAGGTCTCTGTAGACAATGCCTCGGCTCGTGAAGGTACTCGAGAGCGCAGATGATTTCAGCCATGTAGAAGCGAATGACGGCGGGAGAGAAAACGTGGTCATTTTGACGGTACTGGAGAACATTGAGGTCGCCGCCGGGGTAGTAGGGGATGGTCCAGTAGATGAATTCTCGATTTTCAAATGACCCGATTAGGTGCGGCAGGAAGGGGTGAGGAATAGAGGCGGAGAGGCGGCGGAGCACGGATATTTCGTGGAGGGCTCGACGGTCGGCATGGCGGGTGGAGGATTTCTCCACTACCTTGAGCGCGAAAGGGAGGTCGCGAGATTCGTCGTGGACCAGGAAAACTGTGCCTGTGGCACCTTTACCTAGTACTTTGATGGCTCGTAGGTTGTCTAGTTCGAGCTCCGGCGGCGTATTTTTATCCTCTTCCATGCGCGTACGTTTAGATTGGGGATAGAATGAGTGTTGTGGTTTGGACAGACGGAAGATATATATATACACACAAATAGTATTTTGTTATTCGTTTTTGTTTTTTTTTTAATTGTAATAAATATGCACTAAACCAGCTTATATTAATAAAAATATGCAGATTACCTACATATCTGATTTGAAAATATTATATAGATTTTATGAAAAAAGTTCAAACTTAGTTCAAAAATGTTCAATTATTTATGTTTATAATAACTTATTGTTTGTTTATATATGTTTATTATTGTAAAAAATACTTTATGATTTGTTAGCAATGTATATTTTTTACATATGCAATTATTGATTGCTCGATATATCCAAAATTTTAAAAAAGAAGAATTTGAATTGGTCAATAAACATGTATATATTAAAAGAAAAAAACAGACTATTATTCATGATCTATTTTAAAATTATACCTTAAAAAATTATTCACTTTAAAGTTCTGAATATTGTTCGTTTTAAAATTCAAAGAAGAAATCATTACAAAAAGAAAAAAATAATTAGATGCAAAATATTAGAGGTCATATTGGACAATCGCTGGTGTTTTGTGCATGATTTGAGAAAATATATGTGGTTTTGCCTATTTTGTTTAACACGAGGGATTTCGTGCAAGGTTTCAAAAAGAATGTTTTTTGCCTTTTTATAACAAATGAGGGTTTCATGCAGATTTTAAGAAAACATATGGGTTTTTTTTTTCTATTTTGTTAACACATTGGGGTTTCATGCATATTTACTATAACAAAAGGGGTTCATGCAATTTGCCTTTTTTTTTAATAGGGGGAGGGGCGCAAGTTTTTTAATCACAGCACGACTCAAACTCGAGTCTTTTCCCAAAAGGGAGTTGAGCTTACCACGCCGGCAAAGACTAAATATATAGTGTTTTTTTCATGCCGCATTACGTAAGGTCCTGTGTTATGTGACATTTTTTTTAAATAAAAAGACGAAAGAAAAATATACAAGAAGATATATTATAAGATATTGTTTTTGAGGATATTGTTCTTAAGGCCGACATCCAACTTCTAGATAGATTACATGGAAGATAGACCATTTGGTGTTTTGTCTATGTCATAACAAATCAAATTTATTAACTAAGATTATGAAAAGGTTTTTTATTTATTCAAAACATTTGAATGTAAAATTTGTTTGATAAATTTATATTATGTGTATTTCAAATAATACTAGTTTATATAAATATAATGATAATTGTGATAGATTAATGTATCTAAAATTGATGTCATATTTACATAAATCTCTTTATTCAAATGAAATTCATATCATCCCATTAATTTTGAATTTCTTACTCTCGAATCAATAAACGTGTGTGTGTATATATATATATATATATATATATATATATATATATATATATATATAAGTACGTGACAAATTTAAAATTATATATTTTCAGGGTTGTCAATTAAGCAAAAGCGCAACGGAAATCACTGGTATGTGGGGGTTGCTTGCACCAACTAAATAATATAAATATTAACATGATTATTTCATTTACGACATGTATAAGTGGGCAGCACGAGGCCTTGATTTCATATTTTCTTTAATCATAGGTTATCATAGAGTTTTATAGCTAATAAAATTTCAATTAATTAGGATTTGGGTTGTATAATTAATTCGTGTCTATTGGATTTAAAAAATACACCATGTATCTCTTGTTATATCTTTAGGCATGTTATCTAAAAAAATTACCATATAATAGAAATTAAATAAACCACACGATTTTTATGTGAAAATCCTCAAATCGAAGGAAAACACCACGGGACTTAGTCTAGTATAATGTCCACCATAACATTGAGGAATTACAATGTTTTTTTGTACAAGATGGAGCACAAACCAAAATAAACAGGAGAGAAAATATCTTATGGAGAAATATTAAGAACAAAGAGGAGAGATGATTGGAGAAAAAACTCAATAATGGTAAAAAAAAAAAACCTTGCCCAAAACTTAGAGGTGTCTTGGAAAGGCCCGTTTAATCGTGTCGGCATGACATTGTGCTTGCCGTGTCGTGCCAGTGTCGTGCCGACCCATTTCTTATAAAGGATGACGCGAAACACGACCCGTGGAGTGCTGTGCCTCGTTCTGCTAGGCCCATTTGACACCTCTGCCAAAACCATTGACCCACTACTTAATTAAAGGAAATGAAAGTCAAAGTAATGATTTCTTCTACCCTATTGTCTCTTGTCATGAACAGTATATAATGTTATAAGTCATCAAGATGTGGGTCCATGTATCATTTTCATATATAACACTAGCATCCCTCCTAGTCGAGCTAGAGTGCAACTTGCTGCCTCGACTCTAGTATTAGGCATGTGCGTCTTTCTTGAAATTTTTGAATTTTCAAGCCGATTTCTAATACTGAGATGAACTGATATCCAATAGCCGGACTGATTAGAAGTGTGGAGCTCAGCAGTGTAAGACATTCTGTAATCGGTATAATCGTGGCGATGGGAACTTCTGGTAATCATAGCTCATAAATTGTTCAGCTCGGCACAATCATAGTAGATTTGATGAAATCTCTCAAAGATAGGGGTGTGCATTCGGTTATAACTGAACCGACCGAACCGAATAGATCGAAACCAAATTAACCGATTTTTATTTTTACCAAATAGAACCGACCAAATTATTTATTAAAATTGAAAAAAATCGAACCGAAGTAAAATCGATTATTTCGGTCGGTAATCGAATTAACCGATATTTTTTTAAAAAATAGATACTTTGATTTTAAAAATTAAAAAATAGTTAATTTTTTTTAAAAAATATTTTAAAAAGCTAAACAAATTGGTTAATTCGGTTAACCGATTTTTTAAAAATGAAAACCGAAATCGAACCGAATTAACCGGCGTTTAAAAAAATCAAAACCGAATTAACCGAACTGAATTTTGAAAATAATTCGGTTCGGTCGGTTAATTCGGTATAGCCAATGTTTTGATCAACCCTACTTAAAGATATCGGTGTTGGGTTTACCCGTGGTAATGGGAGCTCGACATAACCATAACAGGCCACACTTTTCATGAGGTAAACATGAATCCTAAATTGACTGAGGTGATTGAGAATCCTGAACTCACTGAGGTGATCGAGAATCCCAAACTGGCCCGAGATGATCGATAATTCCAAACTGACATGAACTGCTGACCGAGGTAACTGAGGCTGAGATAACCGAGTATGAACTGATAACTGAGGCCGAGGTAACCGAGTCTGTACTGATACTTAAGTGTGAGGTAACATAGACTAAACTGATACCTGAGGCTTGGGGCAACTGAGCATCAGCCCAAAAAATAAAGTCATCCTGAGATGGCCCATATCGACAAAAAATGAATCAATAGACATTCCGAGCAAATATTGATGAATTACATCTCACCGGGTCGGGATGATACCTCAACCCATTCTCTCATGCTCTCATCATTTCATGCTCTCATTCTCTCGTATTCTCATCATCTCATGCTCTTGTGTTCTCGTTGTCTCATAATCTCATGCTCTCATTCTCTCATCATCGCATGCTCTCATCATCTCATTCTCTCATATTCTCATCATCTCATGCTCTCGTGTTCTCATTCTCTCATGATCTCATGCTCTCATTATATCATGCTCTCATCATCTCATTCTCTCGTGTTCTCATTCTCTCATGCTCTCATTCTCTTATCATCTCATGATCTTAATCTCTCATTATCTCATGCTCTCACCATCTCATGCTCTTTTTGTCTCATTATCTTCTTCTTATTTTTATATTTATTTATTATTTTTTTAATTTTTATTTCTTTCTTTGCCCGAGGCCAAACTAACCAAGACCAACCCGAGGAGGCCGAGGCATTAGGCCGAGATGAGACCTATGTATGATGCCGAGATGAGTTTCAGTTATGAGGCCTAGATGAGGCAAATGAATGAGGCCGAGATGAGGCCAAGTATGAGGCCGAGATGAGACTATGTATGAGGCCGAGATGCGGCCAATGAATGAGGACGAGCGAAGGCCTATGTATGAGGCCGAAATGTGGTCAATGTATGAGGCCGAGATGGGGCTTAGATGAGGCAAATGAATGAGGCCGAGATGAGGCCCAGGAATGAGGCAAATGAATGATGCCGAGATGATGCCAATGTATGAGACCGAGATGAGGCAAATGAATAAGGGCGAGATGAGGCCGATATCTCACAACTCTCATACCCTCATGGAATGACTTGTCATGGGATGACCTCTCAACGGATGACCTCTCAAGGGATAATCTCTCATGGGATGATCTCTAATTGAAATGATCTCTAGTGGGCATGATGTCACACTCCGGAACTTTCTAGCGGATTCCGGCATATTAAGAGGCTTTGGGACAGCCCGGAAGCTCCCAGAAGTTTGAAGAACACTTTGGAGCACCCCGGAAGATTCTAGGTCTCACTTGTATATTCTTTTGTAATATAGAGTTTTCTAGAATCTTGTAGGAGATATCCATGGAACCTTATAGAAACATGTAGAAGTGTAGAAGATCCTAGAAGGTCATTCTCCACTGTTAGATCAAATCGATCACAACCATCCATTGAGGACGTGGACTTGTATATATAGGGGGTAGGAGTTCATTTGTAACCATCAAGTTTTCAATCAAAGTTTCAAGCATTCAAGTAATACAAAGCATTCTCCACAACTCTCTTTGTGTTCTTTATCTTTCTAGCACTTTAGCAACCAACTTGGGAGAAATGCTGACTTGCTAGCAACGCGGGGTTACTAGTCAAGTGCCGCACTGGTTCGAGAAAATCTGGGTGAAACTCTCATCCCGTGACAAGTGGTATCAGAGCCTAGGTCGGCTCTTAAAGCTTCCGCACTCAAGGTTGTTCGTTGGTGTTTGCTAGAAGAAAGAATGTCAGACTCAGGGGTGGTCCAACAACCCGAGAAGCCAGAGAAGGCACCGAGGAAGGGCCGAGGCCAGTCAAGGGAACCCTCGTTCGACTTTATGGGTGGCATGGAGAACCGGATGATCCGACTAGAGCAATACATGGCGGATCACTCCCAAGCCTTCGAGGATGTGGCCGAGAGGGTACGAGAACTTGAAGAAAACACCTCAGGGGAGGAGTTTCAAGGTCAGGTACTCCAACAAATTAACTCTTTCAATTTTGATGTGAAGAATCAATTCGATGAATTCAGGGGCATGATTGAGGCCTTGCAAGAAGAGTTCAAAACTCTCAAGGACGACATGGTTATATGCAAAAGGGCCATGGCCAATGCGGAGGATCATGTGGCCACGGCACCAACCAGGATCGATGTTCCAAGGCCAAGACCATACAATGGGACTCGCAATGCTAAGGAACTTGACAACTTTCTATGAAACTTGGAGCAATACTTTGCAGCCTCGAATGTACGGGAGAACGAGGCCAAGATTCGCATAGCGCCCCTATTCCTGACCGACACAGCCACTCTATGGTGGAGGAGGCGACACGCCGATATTGAGCGAGGCACATGCCACATGGATACATGGGAAGACTTCAAGGCCAAACTCAAGCAGCAATTCTACCCCGAGAATGTGGAGTATGAGGCTCGGGGACGCCTACGATGGCTCACACACAACAAAACTATAAAAGAATACATCAAGGAGTTCCAAGAGATCATATTGGAGATCCCAGAGTTGAGGATCGTGAGGCATTCTACGCTTTCCTTGATGGGCTCAGGCCATGGGTAAAACAGGAGCTCCAACGTCGTCAAGTGCAGGATTTGGCTACGACAATTGCTTATGCCGAGAGCCTTATTGAGTTGCGGCCTTCCAACGATGGCAACAACAAAGGCAAAAGGGAGGACAAGGGCAAAGGTATTGGAGGCAACCAGTCAAACTCAAGCCAAACCTACAACAGGGGCAATGCACCAAGACCATCAACCTATAGGTCCGACCGGGAACGGACTTGCTTCCTTTGTCACAAGACCGACCACTTCATGGCCAATTGCCCAAAGGTAAACAAGCTAGCAGCTCTTGCAGATGAAGATGATGAGCCACAGGAGGAGGGCACACAGATTGGATCTCTACGGCTCCTCAATGCCGTCAAAGCAAAGGTAGAGTGCGCTAAAGGACCCAAAGGTGGGTCTATGTTTGTGGATGCCTTGGTCAGGGGGCGACGAGTCAAGGCATTGGTGGATACGGGAGCCACACACAATTTCATCCGAGAGGAGGCGGCGAAGAAGCTGGGGCTTGCCATCACTCCGACCGGAGGATCAATCAAATCAGTAAATGCTAAGGCCAAACCAATTGCCGGAGCGGCCAAGGGCGTGAAGACCACGATAGGAGAATGGCAGGGATATGTCTCCTACACAGTGGTGCCCATGGATGACTACGACATGGTACTTGGGCTAGAGTGGCTCGATGAGGTACGAGCTTGCATTCTACCCTTTTCTGACTCTTTATATATTCTTGATGCAAACACTCCATGTACTATACCGGCCAAGAGGGAGGCCAAGGGGCCGAGCATGTTGTCGGCTATTCAACTTACAAAGGGACTTAGGCATAGTGAGGAGACCTATGCCATAGTTCCTAAGATGGACGAAGGGCCAAAGACTAAGGGTGTGGGGGAGTTGCCCGTGGAAGTCAAGGTCGTGCTTGAGGACTTCAAGGACATTATGCCAAAGGAGCTCCCAAAGAAGCTACCACCAAGGAGGGACGTGGACCACAAGATCGAGCTAGTAGCGGATGCTAGCCCGCCCTCACGCACACCGTATCGGATGGCACCGCCTGAATTGGAAGAGTTGAGGAAACAACTCAAGGAACTACTTGATGCGGGGATGATCCAGCCATCCAAGTCCCCATATGGTGCACCAGTGCTCTTTCAAAAGAAGCATGACGGATCTCTACGCATGTGCGTGGACTATCGGGCCTTGAACAAGTTGACGGTCCGGAACAAGTACCCTATACCACTCATTGGAGAGTTATTCGACCAACTTGGAGGGGCCAAGTGGTTTTCAAAGATAGACTTGCGGTCCGGATATTGGCAAGTGCGAATTGCCGTAGGGAACGAGCCAAAGACCGCCATGGTGACGAGGTACGGGTCTTACGAATTATTAGTTATACCTTTTGGTCTCACCAATGCCCCGGCCACGTTTTGCACCCTCATGAACAAGGTATTCCACGCTTACTTGGATAAATTTGTGGTTGTGTACCTTGATGATATTGTTATCTACTCATCCACGTTGGAGGAACACGTGGAGCATTTGAGAAAGGTATTTCAGGCACTTCGGGAGATTGAACTTTACATCAAGTTGGAGAAGTGCTCTTTTGCCCGAGATGAGGTGTCATTCTTGGGCCACAACATCAAGACCGGGCGTATCATGATGGAAGAGGCCAAGGTGAAGGCCATACGAGATTGGGAGGCTCCAACCAATGTACCCCAACTCCGATCTTTTCTAGGGCTAGCCAATTATTATCGTCGCTTCATACAGAGGTATTCTAACATTGCCACACCCCTCACTAATCTCTTGAAGAAGAACAAGAAGTATGGGATCCAAAGTGCCGGGAAGCATTTGAAGAGCTAAAGAGCAAGGTGACGGAGCAACCAGTCTTAGCCCTGCCAGATCACACAAAGCCATATGAGGTGCACACTGATGCCTCAGACTATGCCATTGGTGGCGTTCTTATGCAAAATGGGCATCCCATTGCTTTTTAGAGCCTCAAGTTGAATGATGCCGAGTGGCGCTACACAGTTCATGAGAAGAAGATGACTGCAGTGGTCCATTGTCTACGAGTATGGAGTCATTACTTGCTTGGGAGCAAGTTTATTGTGCGGACGGATAATGTTGCCACAAGCTACTTCCAAACTCAAAAGAAGCTCATTCCAAAGCAAGCCAGGTGGCAGGAGTTTCTTGCGGAGTTCGACTACACATTGGAGTACAAGCCGGGGACAACCAATCGTGTAGCAGATGCCTTAAGCCGGAAGGCAGAGCTCGCAGGCATAAACCAACCCGCAAGCATGTTGAAGGATCGCATACGGGAAGGACTATGTCAAGACCCGATGGCGAGGAACATCATGGACTTTGCTAGGGAAGGCAAAACCCGACGCTTTTGGATTCGAGATGATTTGCTATTCACTAAGGGAGACCGCCTCTTCGTGCCCAAGTGGGGAAATTTACGCCGGGAAATACTCAAGGAGTGTCATGATACAAAGTGGGCGGGCCACCCGGGGATGCATCGCACTATGGCACTCATGGGGGATTCTTATTATTGGCCAAGGATGCGGGAGGATGTGGAGACCTATGTGAGGACTTGTCTTGTGTGCCAACAAGACAAGGTGGAACAACAGCAGCCAGCTGGTCTCCTACAACCACTTCCCATTCCTGAGCACCCGTTCAAGAGCATATCAATGGACTTCATTATGGCACTACCCAAGTCAGAATAGTGCGGGACTATCATTGTTGTGGTGGATAGGTTTTCTCAGTATGCTAATTTTATTGCTGCACCGCCAGACATCACTGCCGTTGACACAACCAAGCTTTTCACTAAGCACGTGGTCAAGCATTGGGGCATTCCGAAGACCATTGTGAGTGATCGCGACCCTCGCTTCACGGGGAAGTTTTGGTCCGAGTTATTCAAGCTTTTGGGTCCGATCTTGCATTCTCAACAAGTTTCCACCCGCAAACGGATGGGCAGACCGAGCGGATGAATGCGCTACTGGAATTATATTTACGGCACTATGTGAGTGCCAACCAGCGAGATTGGGCAAAACTCTTAGACACTGCCCAGTTCTCTTATAATTTGCAGCGAAGCGAATCTACTGGACGTAGTCCATTTGAGTTAGCCACAGGCATACAACCGATGACACCGCATAACATTGCCACGGGCTACACAGGGAGCAGCCCCGCGGCATACACATTCGCCAAGTCCATACAGGAGGAGATTGACTTGGCTCGGGCATCCTTGAACAAAGCCGCCAAAAAGATGAAGAAGTGGGCAGATCTTAAGCGACGAGCGGTCGAGTTCAAGGAAGGGGACCTTGTAATGGTGAAGCTACTACCTCAACAATTCAAATCATTGCGGCCAGTACACAAGGGGTTGATACGTAGATATAAAGGCCCCTTTCCCATCGAGCGGCGTATAGGCACAGTGTCTTATCGACTACAATTACCGCCAAATTTAAAGATCCATCCATTGTTTCATGTGAGTCAGCTGAACCCATATCATGCGGACATGGAGGATCCAAGCCGTGGGACATCACGTCGGGCGCCAACTGCTGTGGTCACTTCATATGACCAAGGCGTGGAGGAGATTCTGGCGGACCGAGTGATACGTAAAAGAGGAGTTCCCTCATACACAGAGTACTTCGTGCAATGGAAGGGTCTACCTGAGGCAGAGTCTAGCTGGGAGCACGAAGACCACTTGTGGCAATTTGCACACAAGATCAAGGAGTTCCGTGATATGCAGGCGACGAGGGCGTCGCCAACTTAGGTGGGGGAGAATGTCACACTCCGAAACTTTCTAGCGGATTCTGGCATATTAAGAGGCTTTGGGACATCCCGGAAGCTCCCAGAAGTTTGAAGAACACTTTAGAGCACCCCGGAAGATTCTAGGTCTCACTTGTATATTCTTTTGTAATATAGAGTTTTCTATAATCTTGTAGGAGATATCCATGGAACCTTATAGAAACATGTAAAAGTGTAGAAGATCTTAGAAGGTCATTCTCCACCGTTAGATCAAATCGATCACAACCATCCATTGAGGAGGTGGACTTGTATATATAGGGGTAGGAGTTCATTTGTAACCATCAAGTTTTCAATCAAAGTTTCAAGCATTCAAGTAATACAAAGCATTCTCCACAACTCTCTTTGTGTTCTTTCTCTTTCTAGCACTTTAGCAACCAACTTGGGAGAAAGGCTGACTTGCTAGCAACGCGGGGTTACTAGTCAAGTGCCGCACGGGTTCGAGAAAATCTGGGGTGAAACTCTCATGCCGTGATAATGAGCTCTCATTGGAATGACATCTCATGCAAAAAGAATGACAAGAAACAATACTAAAGTATTAAATTAATAAGATTTTATAATAGCAAACACAATTCACAAATATACAATAATATACAGTAGTTTAGCAAATTGATTAATGAATCTCATGAAAAAATAATGATAAGAAACAATAATAAAGTATTAAATTAATGAGATTTCATTTTACATACATGACACGTCAATTTATTTTTCTTTATTATCGAGTGAATTTTTGTGTTCAATTGTATAAATATTTTAATTTGCATACATGTTAGAGAATCAAACGAAAGATTTTGTTTACTATTTAATTACAGTATTTTAGGAAATTGATTGTGATGATTGTTGGCTGATTTGGTTAGGTGATTTGTAATCATATTAGTTACATCAAACGGCTAATAATTTACCTGATATATATATATATATATATATATATATATATATATATATATATATATATATATATATATAATAAAAGGGTGAGATCATCATTTACTACTACAGAAGTTTCTGTTGGTACCTTCTTCAAGTCATTAGGGTTGCAATGCAATTTCAGGATATCATTTAGATTACCTTATTGGCTACTCAAATTCATAGGTTGCTTCGAGAATGGTAGAGTAAAATTTATCCTCATAATAATTGTGATACTTGACAACCTTCTTATCATATGATCATCAAAACATGACAGGATATGTATTCTTTGTACTTCGAGATCTTAGGTTTCGAAAATTCATATTTATTTTTATTTTTATTTTAAAAAAACCGAAAAAACAAGGGACGATCATATAAAAGCAATATCGAATTGTGTCTCATCTAAACGTTCGAGCTTCTAGACAGACTGCATAATTTATTATTTATTTTCTAACGCGTCTCCTCACTTATGGATCGATTTGTTCATTTTTTTAGGACCATCAAGTAGATATTTAATGTGAGTGGGGTTGTTATTTATGATATTTGAATCCAACGCATCAACGTTAGTCAGATACTTTGATACCATGTTAAATTATTATCTCCTTTAAAAGATCAAACTTATAGATATATTGGATTATTTATTATTTATTATCTAACAAAAAATAGTCGGGTAAAGGGTATTTTCGAAAAAAATTGATGGGTTTTAAAGAATCCTCAACACTATATTTAAAAAATATAATGATGGTAAATGTCATCCTTGAGTAGATCTTCTGACTTCACAATATTGGTGATTGATGTTTTAGCATATTAGTGATGCTAATCAGCAATTATCAACATAAAAAAACCAAATTAAGGGATATGATTATTGAACTATATAGAAAGTTCAAAGTGTCCTAGAGGTCATGTTCAACACCAAATATTCAATTTTTGCTCAAGATTAAATTGAAGGAATATTTAAGTATGGAGGTTGGAATATAATGTTGTTTTTCCTACATCACTACCAGCTATATAGCTAAGCTTACTTCCAAAATCATAGACTATCTAGGTTTTGAATTTAATTATAATTGTATTTTATTTAACTTTGCTCAATGATTATACATTAGTTGTTATTATTATTAATATAAAAATGTACTATTTCTTAGTTAAAGACAATCCACATGTAAATTTGTGTAGTAGGCATTGAAGTGTGTATGGATCAAATTAATTAAAATGTACTAACTTTTAGCGGATAGAAACGTATGGATTGAGCTGCAGTATTATTTAAAAGATTTGAATTGTATCGTTATCATTAATTAGATTTGGTTAAACGAGAAACACCTGATCCTACAAAATGTTTACAAAATTATGTCCTAGATGTTTCTCCAACTTTTATATATATATATATATATATATAAAAGTGCGTGTAAAAGCAATCCTATATTTTTCTAATTTAGGTGGTTTGGAAAAACATTAAAGAAATTATTACCAAACAAAGAAAGTTGAAATATTACAAAGCTTGGAGACTATAATTTTTATTCTCAGAAAACTATGGATAATTTTCGATGCCCTTAGCTTCATGAATGAGGGCCTTTATATAGGCATAAATCCGAATTCCAAATCTTGATAATTGTTGTGGGCGCTTGTGAGCGCGCCTTAACTTTCCCGTGGTCTGTCATCTTTTGTCTAAGTGCTCCAACTTTTCTCGTGAGTGGTCCATTATTTTTGTCCAAGTGCGTTGAGCATTTTCCGCACTATCTTCTAATGGCCCACACCTTTTTTCTTTGTGACGAGGGGCTGCTAGCTTTCCCCATCTCTCCTAAACTTCCCCCGGTCTTCGGCCATCTTTAAATTATTGGTTTTTGTGGAGCCGAGCTTTAGGAAAACGAGCTCTATTGTCAGCAGGTCTTTTGTCTCTTCATGCCTCTGATCTGTCGGGTTTGGATCGGAATCCTTTCCCAAACTCTGGTTCTTTCTGCCCCGGGCATGCTTGACAAATATGATCTATCCATCAGCCAATGTGTGCCATGTTGCAGAATTTTTGGTATGTTTTTTTTCCTGTCGGAATCTTGTTTTCCCAAATAATTATTCTCTTTGTTTCGAAGAGTTCTTCAGCAAATCTTGTTGATGTTCATGTCATGGAATTCAGCATAAAAGTGTCGTTGGCTGAATTCCGGAAGAACTTAAATGAGCATTTGGCTTTGTCCATTTCCGTTATATATACCCAAAGCCCCAATGCACGTCTGGTTGAAACATCATCTTCTGTGATAGTCCCAACCAAAATTGGTACGCCTTCCGGTAGCGCAATTTTTATATTTTTTAAGGTCTTTCTGTCTGGTCATTTGAGCTTGATAAAATGAAAAGCCTCAATGAAGCCTTTCTTTGCTGGTTCTGGAGCAGCACTAAAAAAATACAACTCCAGAATATCTCTTCCTTGCCAAATGTGGATTATTGGCCCATGTCTCGTGAACAGCTTCTCTAATCCACTTTGATTTTGAGATTTCAGAGATGCTGGTGCAACAGTATAAATCGAAGCCAGAGCTCTGAAATTATACAATTCCTGAACTTCATTTGGATGGCTGCCTGGTTTCAACCAAACTCTCGGATATTTTTCGGAGATATCAACAATTAATTTGTCTTGGTTGATACCTCGTCTGATAATGAGTTTCTCCCAAGTACGTTGGTAATCCCTCGTAGGTGAAGAAACTAAATTATCATTAATTTGAACCCTAGAATTGTCAGTCATTGGCCTAAGGTTCAACTCTCCCTCTTTTACCTCAGAGGTGCTGGGTTTACTTGAAGGTTCAGATTGTGATGACACCTGACCTTCAACATTCGCTACAGCTTGTACATCCTCAAGGAATGCATTATCGGCAGCACTCGTGACAAGGGTACTTGAATCCCTTGCCTCCTGGTTAAATGAGCCACATTCTCTAAACACTCATTTATGCACCGTTGGAGGTACAACCTGGAGGATGGGCCCTTTCAAGACCTCAAATAAACATTCATGGTCCTGAAAACATGATTGTATGTGATCAGTAACAAGTTCCTGATCTTCTTGTTGAAGTCGTCCTGCAACCTCAGCATTGAGACAAAGAGTCCCAAAATCTCGTTCCAAGATCTCCAGGTTTTCCCTGAGATTCCTAACTCATATGGGGATATCACTAGCAATGTTTCCCTCCATCTCATGTTAAGAAATCTGCAAGAATATTTTTATCAGATTTTACAATGACAATATCATAATCATAATATTGGCATTCAGCTTGCCATCTTAAAATTCTAGTCTTTTCTGGTTTTGATTCAATTTTATTTTTCAGAAAAGACTTACACAAGTATTATCTATTTTCAAGATAAATTTCTTTGCAAATAAAAATAAGGGCCATTTTTAAAGGCCTTTCGGACTGCAAATAATTTTTTTTTCCTTGATATGCCATCGGATAGCTTCATTGTCTATAAAGAGACCGGTACAGTGTCTACATGGCATTTCTCCTTCTGGTGTGGCTTTAATGTGAACTGTTGCCCACAAATGATCACTGGTATCCGTGTATAACATTAGTTCGTCCTCGTCGTTTGGGAAAGCTTTGGTAGTTGCCTGCAGACTTCTTTCAGCTATTTGACAGCTTGTCGATGGTCTTTATTTCACTCAAATTTAACATCTTTTTTGAGTATCGGACTGAACACCTTTCTGTGGTTTGCCAGATTATTATTGAACATCCCAGCAAAATTAACAACTCCCAGAAAGCTCTGAAGTTGATTTAAATCCTTGAGATCATCTGGATAACCCTGCACCTTCTCAATAATGTGATTTTGAAGGATGATTCAAGATTCATCAATATCGATCCCAAGAAACTCGATCCGTCTTATATCAATTACTGCCATCCATTCGGATAGCACTAACCCTTCCTTGTAGCAAACATCTGAAAAGATTTCCAAATGTGTAAGATGTTCTTTCATGTTTTTTGACGCAATGAGGATATCGTCAATATACACGAACATGAAGTTGAAGTAATCCTTGAAAAGATTATCCATCTTTCTTTGGAATATCTGGGGAGCGTTTGCCAATCCCGTTGGCATAACATTCCAGATATTATGTCCTTGTGGTGTGGAGAATGTTGTGTACTTTCTGCTTGCTTCCTCCATCTTAATCTGGTAAAATCAAGACTTACAATCGAACTTTGAAAACACTTTGGCATTTTTGATGTTGTTTACCAAATATTCTCTGTTTGGGATAAAGTATCCATCGAAACCCAAGATATCGTTGATCCTTTGTAGTTGATTACTAATCTTGGTTTTCCTCTCTTGATTTCTCCATGATTCCGAACAAGAAATCCTGGACTGCTATATGGAGAAACACCTGCTGAGATTAACTTAAGGTCAAGATGCTCCTTAAGTATTATATATATATATCCATCCGATCTTCCATATTCATGGGGGTTGCTCTGAATCTAACGAACTCCTTTTCTTTTCCAGCTTTCACCTTCAAAGTGGCTTTGAGTTCATTCTTATTCCACCATGCCAGTGGATCCTCGTTGTAGTTCCTCTTAATCTTCCGTTTAACATCCTCTAGAGTAATTTGTTCTTCGAGGGTAGCTTCAAGTTGTGGAACTTCGTCTGAAAGACATGGTATTATCCCAGTCAAAAGTTTGGGAATCATTTTCACTAGAACATTGTTGTCGAAACTAAAGGATTGCTTCACCAAATTTTCGCTGATCCTTCATCTTTGGGTGACGAAGTTTTCCTTCATCATCACGCTTGCTATGAAAACTAATGGGAAACTTCTGGTGAAATGCCTCCCTTAGTCTTTGCACCATAATCTTATGATCACAAAGGGTGCGAAAATAAGTCGCCGTGTTTAATTCTCCTGAGTGTACCGCTTGAATGTCTGTAGGAAATTGTTTCCTAGCAACATATCAGCTCATGTATCATGAAAATAAATAGGTGTAGTCTTGACTTTGTACCACGGGGTACCGCCTGCTCCTCCGATAATTATTTCCGCTCCGTGGACTCTTTCATTAAGATAAGGATCCGTTTGGAAAAGTCTCTTCCGGCAATGGCTTGTAATTTTTAAACAACCACTTTGTGGAAGATCTCGCACCTGGAAGTACATATTCCAGCTCCAGAATCAATATAGGCTGCAAAATATTCTGTCCGATACTTCGCATATAACATCCCGACGAAGATGTATATGGAGAATGGACTGGTGGTCATCTGATCCTATATCTCTTTCCTTCCACCGTGAATTCCATTCCGTCTTGTAATCTTTCCCAAGGTTTATGTTCCTCGATAAATTCAATCCCAAGAATAAGCTATTCTGGGATCCTAACTACAGTTCCTGCAATTGTTAGATCAATTTCACCAATTTGAAGGTTTACTTAATACCTGCCAACTGTAGGTTATTGCAAATAGTAAAGGACAACACGAGGGAATATATTATCTTTCTCCGTAATGTCAAAAATTATCTGCACTTCTCTTTAGCCTTCTGGGCATTTCAGTTTTTCTGTTGTTTTGAATACATCAGGGATTTTCTGAATTCTGCTCGAGGCAGCCTTTTATTTTTCCCCGGGATAGTTGCTGATTAACCTATCCTGTTGGAAGACATCCTTCTTGGCTCGATCATAAGACTCTTGCTTCTGTTCAGGATAGGTTGATCTTGTAACCTCATGTCGATCTCTCCTATTGTCAGAGTATCAATAATGTCCAACAATACTGCTTTGGCGAAATCTTTGAAGATTTTGGGGACTTCGATGAATTCATTTCTCAAGAATACCTCTGAATGATGAGTATTTGAGAGCGCGTAAGGTATTTGAGTAAGGCATGTTCTCTTCTTTCGTCAAATCACTTCTTTTAAATCTTGATGAAGAGTAAGAACCTTGTTAAAATATCGATCTCCTAAATCGTATGCAATTATCGGATAGATGTTAAATGCCATCTTTCCTGCATACAAATTTCCTGCCACTGCTCCCAAACAAGAATCTTTGAGGTTCGGGATTCGCTTGTCAAAGATTGCCAGGTTTAGGGACGTTTCAATTCCTTCCTTGAAAGTTGCCTTGATTATAACTCTAATGGCTCCAATATGAATCTATGAGAGCGTTTTATCAACTTCTCTTCTAACTCTGTTCTTAATCTCCCGAATTTCTCTGTAGGGGATTAACTGCATCTCAATTTGGTTTCCCATGAATTCCATTGGGATTGCAAATTCACCAGTCGTCACCCTATGGATAATCTGATGCCTCCTGCTTCGAAGATCAATCATATCCATGGCTTTTTTCATTGCTCCAATTGTAAATCCATCATACGTTTGAAGCTTTGGCTTTTCTTTCATGATCCTCATAAGAGTTTTATGAGAAACAGTGGTATGTGAGAAAAACCCTGACGGGTCTTCTCTGATCATGTGTTGAAGTAATTCTCCTTCACTCTGATTCTGTACTGGATTCACCTCCATTATCAGAATATATATCTTATTCATAGATGCTTTCATCTGAGGGGATATCTTCAAATTGATACACCTGCACCAAATCCTATAAATAAACAACATCCTCGAACTCCTTGGTGTGTTCGAACTGTCTTACTCCTTGGCTTTGGTTCTGTGGGGCTTCGTCATCTTAATCCTTAATTTTGGGTTCAATCAATAAATCACATTAGTTAATTGTCAGGATTAAGATCATATCACTACTGATCAAGAGTTTTCACTATGTCTTGCGCTTACATTGTTCATATACATCACATCTGGTATATCATTTACATAACACAAATCATCAAATCTTGATCAGTTTAATTCCTAGCAGCAGAAGGTGGACTCACAATCCTGGCTTTCCCCAGCTATGAGTCCCTACAGAACAACCACACAACACATGATTATATTGAAATGATGTATACCATGAGGCCGAGATGAGACCTATGCATGAAGCCGAGATGAGGCCAATGAATGAGGCCGAGTGAAGGCCTAGGTATGAAGCCGAGATGTTGCCAAGGTATGAGGCCGAGATGGGGCTTAGATGAGGCAAATGAATGAGGCCGAGATGAGGCCCAGAAATGAGGCCAGTGAATGATGCCGAGATGATGCCAATGTATGAGACAAGGATGAATAAGGGCAAGATGAGGCTAAGGAATGAGGCCGAGATGAGGCTATTTTATGAGGCCGAGATTAGGCCTAGGAATGAGGCCGAGATCTCACAACTCTCATACCCTCATGGAATGATTTGTCATGGGATGATCTCTCATGAGATGACCTCTCAATGGATGATCTCCCACGGGATGACCTCTCAAGGGATAATCTCTCATAGGATGATCTCTCGTGGGCATGAACTCTCATTGGAATGACATCTCCTGTAAAAAGAATGACAAGAAATAATAATAAAGTATTAAATTAATGAGATTTCATAATAGCATACACATTTCACAAATATACAACAATATATACAGTAGTTTAGGAAATTAATTAATGAGATCTCATTCAAAAAGAACGACAAGAAACAACAATAAAATATTACATTAATGAGATTTCTTTTTATATACATGACACATCACTTTATTTTTCTTTATTATCGAGTGAATTCTTGAGTTCAATTGTATAAATATTTTAATTTGCATTACATGTTAGAGAATCAAACGAAAGATTTTGTTTACTATTTAATTACAGTAGTTTAGGAAATTGATTGTGATGATTGTTGGCTGATTTGGTTAGGTGATTTGTAATCATATTAGTTGCATCTGGTTGATCAAACGGCTAATATATATATAATATAATAAAAGGGTGAAATCATCATTTACTACTACAGAATTTTCTATTGGTACCTTCTTCAAGTCATTAGGGGTTGAAATGCAATTTTAGGATATCATTTAGATTACCTTATTGGCTACTCAAATTCATAGGTTGCTTCGAGAATGGTAATAATTGTGATACTTGACAACCTTCTTATCATATGATTCAACAAAACATGACAGGATGTGTATTCTTTGTACTTCGAGATCTTAGGTTTCGAAAATTCATATTCATATTTAATATATTTTTTTTTATTTTTAGAGAACCCAAAAACAAGGGACGACCACGTAAAAGCAATATCGATTTGTGTCTCATCTAGCTCAAGCTTGTAGAGAGATTGCATGAGTTATGGATCGATTTGTTCATTTTTTGAGGACCATCAAGTAGATATCTAATGTGAGTGGGGTTGTTATTTATGATATTTGAATCCAGCGCCTCAACGTTAGTCAGATGCTCTGATACTATATTAAATTATCATCTTATCTAAAAGATCAAACTTATAGATATATTAGATTATTATTATCTAACAAAAAATAGTCGAGTAAAGGGTATTTTTGAGAAAAATTGATGGGTTTTAAAGAATCCTCGACATTATATTTAAAAAATATAATGATGGTACATGTCATCCTTGAGTAGATCTTCTGACTTCACAATATTGGTGATTGATGTTTTAGCATATTAGTGATGCTAATCAGCAATTATCAACATAAAAAAACCAAATTAAGGGATATGATTATTGAACTATATAGAAAGTTCAAAGTGTCCTAGAGGTCATGTCAACACCAAATATTCAATTTTTGCTCAAGATTAAATTGAAGGAATATTTAAGTATGGAGGTTGGAATATACTGTTGTTTTCCTACATCACCACTAGCTATATAGCTAAGCTTACTTCCAAAATCATAGACTATCTAGGTTTTGAATTTAATTACAATTGTATTTTATTTAACTTTGCTCAATGATTATGCATTAATTGTTATTATTATTAATATAACAATGTACTATTTCTTAGCTAATGACAATCCACATGTAAATTTGTGTAGTCAGCATTGAAGTGTGTATGAATCAAATTAATTAAAATGTACTAACTTTTAGCGGATAGAAACTGTGATATCCTCGAAATAATTAATTGCAATTTGGGCATTAATTATGTTTAAGTAATTTTTGATGGTGATAATTAATAATTGTGTTGGCATTAATTATCTTGGTGAAATGCTTAGTCACATGGTAGGCGTGACCCGGTAATACATTTCGGGGTGCATGTATGCATGATGGGTAATTGGGGGTTATAATGGTTTATATGAGATGGTTTGTGATTAATTGGGAATCATATATTTAATTGTGATTTTGGTGCAATGTTTTAAAATACCATGTTGGGGTATTTTTATAAATCATGATTAATTGTGGGTATGCAAATTTAATTAATCCCCAAATAACCCACTAATACCCCCCAACCCCACAAAAAAAACCCATCACTCTTTCTATTTTCCCCAAATCACTTCTCACAAACCCTTCCCTCCTCATTTTCGTTTTTGGGCAAAGAGTGGAAGAGAAATCCTTCCAAAAACTTGTTTTGTGGGATTTAGTGTGAGTTTTGGAGTCCCCAAGAGGTATGGATACCTCCCTAATGTTTTTGTTGTGTTTGGTTTGGGTTTGTTGTGGTTTTGTATGGTTTTGAAATGGGTTTTTATGGGTTGGTACCATTTTAGTTGAATGTTTGATTTTTGTGTTGGTTAAGGTGTTTTATGTTGGTTTATTGTGGTTACATGTTGTTGGGTTGGTGGTAGGAGTGTTGGAATGGTTTGGGTTGGATTTGGAGTGCAAAAATGGTGGATTTTTCGGGTTACAGACTTGGCGATCGATCGACCGTTCCAGGCGATCGATCGCGCGCTGGCAGTTCGCGTTGGGAGTGTTTGGCGATCGATCGCCACTCTTGGGCGATTGATAGGCGAGGCTGGCTATCGATCGCGCCAAATGTGGCGATCGATCGCCGAAGCCATCAAATTTGAGATTCGGGCAGTAAGGTTTCGCGATCGATCGCCCGTAACTGGCGATCGATCGCGAAAGGCAAAATATGGTATTTTTGGATTTTTTTTGTGGAATTATTGATATTGGACTATTATTGGCTCCTAATATTGATTTGTGTGAATGTGTAGAACCATCCCAGGTGGCCACACAGCTTAGGAGATAAAGTCCACGATATCTCCACTTTTGGAACTAAGGTACGTAGTGAGACGTACGGGCATCGGACGGTAAAACGTATTTATTATGCTTTGATTGTTATGCATTATGGTTGCATACATTGTCTTAACTATGCATTATGGTTGCATACATGGTTGGATATGCATTGTGGTTGCATAATTGATTGGATATGCATTGCGGTTGCATACGGTTGTGAGTCGAGATTATATTACAGTGATGGAGAATACTTGCCGCTTTCATGTCGACGCGATGATAGAATACTTGCCGCTGTCATATTTAGCGATGAAGAATATTTGCCGCAAATATGTCGAAGCGAAGGATAATGCCGCTGTCATATTAATGCGATGGATATTATGCCGCTAATATGTCGAAGCGAGGGGTATTAATGCCGTTGTCATATAACGCGAGGGGTATTATGCCACTGATATAATAAGACTGGAAATTGGCCATTGGTATACATGGAATGGATGCATGTCATGACATACATATTGGTGATATAATCCATTGATTATTATTGTGGTACAAGGACAACCAAAGGAGCTTTTAAATGTGTTAAATACAGGAAGTGAATCGCATTTATGGTTTATGCATTGAATTATGATCATATTATTGTGAATATGATTTATATACATGCTCATGGTTTTGGGGTTGTTCCTGTAGGTACTTTTGGGCGGACGGGCTAAGTCGGGTTGATGCGGTGAGCCAGTGAGGAGTGCTCTTGGCATAACAAGCTTAATTCTTTTGTATAGTTTCTACTCTAGGAGTAGTGTAAAACTATAGGATTAGCATTCAATTGGTTGGGAATGTAATTAATCCCTTTTGGAAATTTTATTTTGGCCTGTAATCTTAACGGCTCAATACATCAACACAAACTTTATATTCTTAGATGCATGTTTAGCTCTATTACGCCTTTAATCCGCACTTAAGGATCTAGGGTCCTTACATTAGTGGTATCAGAGCAGTGGTTAGAGAACCCGGGAACGAGCGAAGGGTAGCCTTAGCATGGTTGGCTAGGTGTTTTCATTTGGGGCATGTTTATGCATGTGGTGCATATTTATGTATACAATTGTTATACTAACATGCTTTTCATTCATATTGTCTAACGGTTTAGCATATATATTGTTTGGAATTGTTGTTAACCTTTGTGTTACAGCATGGCGGCTATGAATGCGGGAAACCTCAATGAAGAGGTGGGCGACGTTGGCAGTGTTAATGCTAGTATCGGTTAGGCAAATCCTTTACCCCCACCTGCTGTGGGCATGAAACCGGTTGCTCAGTTACTGTTACCAGGGGAGCTTAGTCTGACACAGTTTCTGACCTTCCACCCGCCTATGTTTGAGGGAACAGAGACAGGAGAAGAGGCCGAAGAGTGGCTAGAGAGATTGGAACAGATATTCGTGTCTGTGCCGTGTGCTAGGACGACATGGTTGAGATTGGCGGAATTCCAATTGGCAAAGAAGTCTTCTATGTGGTGGAAGACGACTGTAATGGAATTGAGGGCCCAAGGTATGGTCATTGACTGGACTTTATTCAAAACTCGGTTTCTAAACCGATACTTCTCGGCGGCGGCTAGGCAATCAAAGGATGATGAATTTACAAACTTGAAACAAGGGAGCATGACAGTTTCGGACTATGCCATGCACTACTCATCTTTGTTGAGGTATGTTCCACAAATTGCCACCAATGGACATGCAAAGATGAGGAACTTTTTGAAGGGGTTGCGACCGGAACTATTTGATCGGGTGATTTCTAACAACCCGACATCCTTTGATGATGCACTTGTGAGAGTGGAGTTGGCAGAGATTGGGGTGAGTGCTTATCCTGATGCTGCACCCCCACCAATCTCATCAAAAAGATCCACATCTGAAAATCTGAGACCCCGGGGAGGATCTTTTAAGTCAAGGGGAACTTCTTCTTCTTCCCGGTTAAGCGGAATGCGGCCGGATGGCCGGAAGCAAGGGGACCGGAGGGGTGGTGCATCTACTTTTGGAGGACCTGGTAGAGCTGGAGATGTTAAGTGTCACTTTTGCGGAGGGCCGCATCTGATGCGTGATTGTTCTGCGTGCTACATATGTGCAGGTCGGGCCATATTACTCGGCGTTGCCCCAATCGGGAAGGACAGACGAATCTTAGGGAAGGTCGAGGAAGGTTTTCTACTGGGACAGTACAGCAGAGGCCACCGATGGTACCTCGTCATATGGGAGGATAGGCGATGGTGCCGCCTCAGAGGCAGGTCTACGCACTGACCAGGGAGCAGGCCGATGCAGCTCCAGAGGAGGTGATAGCGGGTACGTGCCTTTTATTTACGTATTCCGCCTTTATTTTGATAGACACAGGTGCTTCGCACTCTTTTGTGTCTGCGGACTTTGTGGAGAGACATCATATGCGCACGTCTCCGTTGCCCACGTCTCTATTGGTCTCGACACCCACCGGAAAGAGAGTTGTTGCTGATCAGTTTCTGATGGACTGCCTCATTTATTTTGAGGGCAATGAGATAAAGGCAGATTTGATTGTTTTGAGTATGTCAGATTTCGACTGCATTATGGGCATCGACATTCTGAACAGATATCAGGCAGTGGTAGATTGTCGGCAGAGGACAGTTCGCTTCAGGTCTGGTTTGGGGGTTCGGTGGACTTTTTATGGCAACGGTTCTCGTGCGAAGATTCCGTTGATTTCAGCAGTCAAGATGTCCCAATTATTGGAGCGTGGTCACACAGGCTACCTTATCTATGCCATGGACACGTCGGGGAAGAGCAGAGAGTTGAGGGTAGAAGATGTGCCCGTGGTAGCGGAGTTTGCTGATGTATTTTCGGAGGAGATTCCCGGATTTCCACCGGCTAGAGAGGTCGAGTTTGGGATTGAACTGTTACCGGGGACATCCGCTATTTCTCGTGCCCCTTACCGGATGGCACCGACTGAGTTAAGAGAATTGAAGGAGCAGTTATAGGGGCTCATGGATAAAGGATATATACGCCCTAGCGTATCGCCGTGGGGTGCACCTGTTCTTTTTGTGAAGAAGAAGGATGGCTCGATGCGTTTATGCATCGATTACCGGCAACTGAATAAGGCCACGGTAAAGAATAAGTATCCTCTTCCGAGGATTGGTGATTTATTTGATCAGTTGCAGGGTACTAGGCTTTACAGCAAGATTGATTTGAGATCCGGGTACCACCAAATACGAGTCAGGGAGGAGGATGTGCAGAAGACATCGTTTCGGACTCGGTATGGGCACTACGAGTTCTTAGTAATGCCGTTCGGTGTGACGAACGCCCCGGCTGTCTTTATGAGCTTGATGAATCGGGTGTTCCAACCCTATCTAGATCAGTTCATCATTGTGTTTATTGACGATAAACTCATCTACTCCCGGAGCGAGGAAGAGCACGTGAGACACTTGAGAACAGTGCTCCAGATCCTCAGAGATCATCACTTATATGCCAAGCTCAGCAATTGTGAGTTTTGGTTGAACAGTGTAGTATTTCTGGGGCATGTCATATCTAGCAGTGGGATTTCAGTGGACCCCAGGAAGATTGAGGCCGTGATGGAGTGGGCTGCACCCACTTCTGTGCCCGAGATTCGGAGTTTTCTTGGTTTAGCAGGTTATTACCGACGCTTCGTCGAGGGATTTTCTAAGATTGCTAAGCCACTGACTCAGTTGACTCAAAAGGGAGTGCCCTTCTTTTGGTCAGAGGCTTGCGAGGAGAGCTTCCAAGAATTGAAGCACCGATTGACGACGGCACCGGTATTGGTGATTCCTATGGAGAACAAGAGGTTTGTCCTTTATTCTGACGCATCACTGCAGGGCTTGGGTTGTGTACTGATGCAAGATAAGCATGTGGTAGCTTATGCATCGAGGCAATCGAAGCCAAATGAGGCTAGGTACCCAGTCCACGATTTGGAATTGGCGGCTATTATCTTTGCCCTGAAGATTTGGAGGCATTATCTGTATGGTACGTCCTTTACCATATACACGGATCATAAGAGCCTAACATTCTTGTTTACTCAGGCGGAGTTGAATATGCGTCAGAGGACATGGATGGATTTGCTCAAAGACTATGACTGTGAGATTGAGTACCATCCGGGGAAGGCGAACTTGACAGCAGACGCCTTGAGTCGGAAGGTGAAGAGTACTGCTGAGGAAGTCATGCATTTGTCGGCTATGATGACTTCATATTGCCATCTGGGCTATGACTTCGATGTGGACGCATCGCCGGTTTGGGTATCGACCTTATTGGCTGAGCCAGATATCTATGAGAATATCAGGAGGGCTCAGAGGACAGATGATGAGGTTCAGAGATGGTCATCATTAGTACTTCAGGGTCAGCCATCGAAGTTCAGAGTGGCTGAGGATGGTTCTTTGAGACTTGGTAACCGATGGGTAGTTCCATGTACGCTGGAGTTGCGTAGAGGAATCTTGGAGCGAGCTCATAGTAGCCGATTTAGCATCCACCCAGGAGGGAGGAAAATGTATAAGGACTTGTGTGATCAGTTCTGGTGGAAACGGATGAAACGTGATGTGATCTCATTTGTCAAGAGGTGTTTGATCTGCCAGCAGGTTAAGGCAGAGAGGAAGAGACCCGGTGGCGAGCTAAGGAGCTTAGAGATACCGGAGTGGAAGTGGGAGCATATATCTATGGACTTTGTGACCCACTTGCCGAGGACTACTTCGGGTTGTGAGGCCATTTGGGTGATCATTGACAGGCTGACAAAGGTAGCTCACTTCATCCCCTACTGTATGACGTACACATACTTGAGGATGGCTCAGTTGTATGTCCGGACATAGTGAGACTACATGGGATTCCAATGTCCATTGTATCCGACAGAGATCCTCGGTTCACATCTAATTTCTGGGGAGGACTTCAGTCAGCTTTGGGTACTGAGGTGAGATTGAGCACCGCATATCACCCCCCAGACAGACGGATAGACTGAGCGTACTATACAGACGCTCGAGGACATGCTACGGGCTTGCGTGTTAGAGTTTGATGCCTCATGGCAAGATTCTTTGGCCTTAGTAGAGTTCTCATACAACAACAGCTATCAGTCGAGTATCCAAATGGCTCCGTTTGAGGCTTTGTATGGTAAGCGTTGTAGGTCGCCTTTATACTGGGATGACTTGACCAGTAAAGCAGTGGGAGGACCCGAACTGATTCGGGAAATGGAGGATAAAATAAAGGTTATCCGTCAGAAAATGAGGGCAGCCCAGGACAGGCAGGCAGCCTATGCGAATAATCGGCGGAGACCGTTGGAGTTTCAGTTAGGAGACAGAGTCTTTTTGAAGATTTCACCTTTCTGGGGTGTGGTTCGGTTTGGTATGCGTGGTAAATTGTCTCCGAGGTATGTGGGACCGTATGAGATTTTACAGCGTATCGGTACCTTGGCTTACCGTTTGGCACTGCCACCGTCGTTGTCTGGTATTCACGACGTGTTCCATGTATCTATGCTGCGGAAGTATGAGCGGGATCCATCGCATGTATTACAGCCTTCCGAGGTTCAGTTGGATTCTGATGTATCATATGAAGAACGGCCAGTCAGGATTTTGGATAGGGCTGATCGCAGACTCCGGAACAAAATGATACCGATGATCAAGGTTCAATGGGATCGTAGGGGTGTCGAGCAGGCCACGTGGGAGACGGAGCAGCATATGGTGCAGCACTACCCGGAACTATTCTCTGGTATGTGATTTATGTTTAGTTTCGATTTGGGTAAGTGCATGCGATTTCGAGGTCGAAATCTTATAAGTAGGGGAGTATTGTGATATCCCCGAAATAATTAATTGCAATTTGGGCATTAATTATGTTTAAGTAATTTTTTATGGTGATAATTAATAATTGTGTTGGCATTAATTATCTTGGTGAAATCCTTAGTCACATGGTAGGCGTGACCCAGTAATGCATTTCGGGGTGCATGTATGCATGATGGGTAATTGGGGGTTATAATGGTTTATATGAGATGGTTTGTGATTAATTGGGAATCATATATTTCATTGTGATTTTGGTGCAATGTTTTAAAATACCATGTTGGGGTATTTTTATAAATCATGATTAATTGTGGGTATGCAAATTTAATTAATCCCCAAATAACCCACTAATACCCCCCAACCCCACAAAAAAACCCATCAATCTTTCTATTTTCCCCAAATCACTTCTCACAAACCCTTCCCTCCTCATTTTCGTTTTTGGGCAAAGAGTGGAAGAGAAATCCTTCCAAAAACTTGTTTTGTGGGATTTAGTGTGAGTTTTTGGAGTCCCCAAGAGGTATGGATACCTCCTAATGTTTTTGTTGTGTTTGGTTTGGGTTTGTTGTGGTTTTGTATGGTTTTGAAATGGGTTTTTATGGGTTGGTACCATTTTAGTTGAATGTTGGATTTTTGTGTTGGTTAAGGTGTTTTATGTTGGTTTATTTTGGTTACATGTTGTTGGGTTGGTGGTAGGAGTGTTGGAATGGTTTGGGTTGAATTTGGAGTGCAAAAATGGTGGATTTTTCGGGTTACAGACTTGGCGATCGATCGCCCGTTCCAGGCGATCGATCGCGCGCTGGCAGTGCGCGTTGGGAGTGTTTGGCGATCGATCGCCACTCTTGGGCGATCGATCGGCGAGGCTGGCGATCGATCGCGCCAAATGTGGCGATCGATCGCCGAAGCCATAAAATTTGAGATTCGGGCAGTAAGGTCTCGCGATCGATCGCCCGTAACTGGCGATCGATCGCGAAAGGCAAAATATGGTATTTTTGGATTTTTTTTGTGAAATTTTTGATATTGGACTATTATTGGCTCTTAATATTGATTTGTGTGAATGTGTAGAACCATCCCAGGTGGCCACATAGCTTAGGAGATAAAGTCCACGATATCTCCACTTTTGGAACTAAGGTACGTAGTGACACGTATGGGCATCGGACGGTAAAACATATTTATTACGCTTTGATTGGTTATGCATTATGGTTGCATACATTGTCTTAACTATGCATTATGGTTGCATACATGGTTGGATATGCATTGTGGTTGCATAATTGATTGGATATGCATTGCGGTTGCATACGGTTGTGAGTCGAGATTATATTACAGTGATGAAGAATACTTGCCGCTTTCATGTCGAAGCGATGATAGAATACTTGCCGCTGTCATATTTAGCGATGAAGAATATTTGCCGCAAATATGTCGAAGCGAAGGATAATGCCGCTGTCATATTGATGCGAGGGATATTATGCCGCTAATATGTCGAAGCGAGGGGTATTAATGCCGCTGTCATATAAACGCGAGGGGTATTATGCCACTGATATAATAAGACTGGAAATTGGCCATTGGTATACATGGAATGGATGCATGTCATGACATACATATTGGTGATATAATCCATTGATTATTATTGTGGTACAGGGACAACCAAAGGAGCTTTTAAATGTGTTAAATACAGGAAGTGAATCGCATTTATGGTTTATGCATTGAATTATGATCATATTATTGTGAATATGATTTATATACATGCTCATGGTTTTGGTTCCTGTAGGTACTTTTGGGCGGACGGGCTAAGTCGGGTTGATGCGGTGAGCCAGTGAGGAGTGCTTTTGGCATAACAGGCTTAATTCTTTTGTATAGTTTCTACTCTAGGAGTAGTGTAAAACTATAGGATTAGCATTCAATTGGTTGGGAATGTAATTAATCCCTTTTGGAAATTTTATTTTGGCCTGTAATCTTAACGGCTCAATACATCAACACGAACTTTATATTCTTAGATGCATGTTTAGCTCTATTACGCCTTTAATCCGCACTTAAGGATCTAGGGTCCTTACAGAAACTTAGCGATTGAGCTGCTGTTTTGTTTAAAAGATTTGAATTACACCGTTATCATCAACTAGTTTTGGTTAAACGACAAACACATGATCCTGCAAAATGTTTAGAAAATTATGTTCTAGATGTCTCTCCAACTCTTTTATATATATAAGTTCGTGTAAAAGTAATCCTATATTTTTCTAATTTAGGTGGTTTGGAAAAATATTATCTTTTGGACATATTAGAGCCCCTGATGAACAATCTTAGGCCTACATTAGTTTATTAATTAACCCTGAAATTAGCTTTTCAAAGCTTCGAAAATGTCTTATTGTCTGCCATTATTGGGCAGGAGAAAATGCAAACAGCTTCCACCTAACTTAGAAGAATAAAGCAAGAAAACCTATGGTTTAATACAAGTTTTGTGACCACCAGGGAGTCGATAATAAAAATTAATTAACACATAATTAAAGTCAAAAACATTGATTTAAACATTTATTTTTTTAAAAAATATAAATAAAAAAATATTTTTTTATTTAATAAGGAACAATTAATTATTATCTTCTAATTAAATACACTATAATAGTCCCACTTATGCCAAAGTTGGGAAAACAATTAATTATTATCTTCTAATTAAATACACTATAATAGTCCCACTTATGCCAAAGTTGGGAAACTAAGAACTTTAGGAGAAAAAGAATTTGGTATCTTTTGATGATGTCTGGTCGGCCATGAGTGTACCTTTGAAAACAAAGTAAGGTGGATTGGGTTGTTGTAGTAAAGTTAGGCTCTACCTTCATTTTCTGCTAACTTAGTGGCGTGTGTGTATATATATATATACACATTTTGTATCACGTGCTTTGGGATGCAGAGCTTATCTGCATGAATTCTTCGATATAACATTTGGTGTAGAAAAATGACAAGAACAAGTCGAGATTATTGTTCAACAATATCTCTTTTAAGAAACTTTTGTCTCCCTCACGACGACACGTATGAAATATGTCAATCTTCCTTCAAGATACAACTTATGTTTGTGATAGTTGTTATTTTAGCCGTGGTTCGTTTGCCCCAAACATATGCGATCATATCCAGATTTACTTTGGGAGAGGGCTAGGGGGAAGACGTCATCTCTCAGAATTAGTCAAACAAAGTCTTGACAACTGGTTTATATATATATATACACACACGCATTTGAACAAATTCACGGAATCAACAATAATGGAGATCCAGCCAGTGGAAACAAGAATAATTCATAAAGTAATTAAAATAAAGGGGGTGTATTCAATCTAGACTTTTATTGACTTTTATTGACTTTTTTAAATGATTGACTTTTATGAAGTTGATAGATTTCTATTGACTTTTATAGAATTCTATGGAGTTATAACAAGATTTGTATAGAGTCTCGTAGACTTTTTCAATAGATTTCTATGAACATTATCGACTTTTAATGACTTTTTTAAATGATGGACTTTTATGAAATTGATAGATTTCTAATAATTTTTATAGAATTACACGGAATTATAATTGATTTCTTTGAACTAACAATTGAACATAAATAACTTCTTCAACATTTAATTTTTTTGTGCTATTAATGTAAACACATTTTTCTTATTTAACAGTCAAAAATGTGAAAAATACATATTCAATTCTTTTGCATGGAAAATATTGAACAACTTTTTTGCATCTTCAAGATGACGACTTTGAAGATTCAGTTAATGTTGCTATATAATTGTAATCTATAATTTTGTGTAATAGAACAAAAGTTTTCTATTAAATAACATTTTAAAAACTTCAAATATTTTTTGATGATAGTTGACTACTATAAAAATTCTTAAAACATACTTTTTAAATTAAACATGATAATTTATATCGTTATAAATATCTTTTGTTTTAGAAAAAATATTTATTATAATTGTCTATAGATATAGACCCATACAATCGTTTTAAAAATCTATCATCTAATATAAAATTGAGCACATTAACTTCCTATTTTATCAAAATACTTGTGTAAATATTAGTATTATATTGGATAAAAAATAAGATGTGAAAAAAACAATAATTGAAGAAAGAGCCGCACATTAGGAATTAAAGAAAGGGTACATGTATAAAACAGGGGAGGAAAAACCAATGGGGAGGTGGTCGTGTCGGAAATAAAAATAGCAAATAGTAAAGAGAGATGATGGTAATTAAGAATTAAAAGTCATTCCAAATCTTTACTAGGAGTGGTGGATAATTTTTAACTTTTTTGGGAAGTACATGGGGCATCAAAGTTTGTACCTAAAGATTTCAACAGAAGTCATTAAAAGTCTATGAGATTTTGGATACCTATAGACTTTTATGGAGTTTTAAAAATACAAGTTTGAATACCACCTGACTTTTTAAAACTCTACGAAAGTTTGTCTTGAATACCATTAGACTTTTGTAGAGTATATAAAAGTCTGGATTGAATACCTCTAGACTTTTAAACTCCATAAAAGTCATTAAAAGTCAATAAAAGTCTATAATAAACTTGAAAGTTGAAACTTTTGGTTTACTTGAAAGTTGAAACTTGAAAGAACCAATGCCACTTTTCTATAATAATTGTTCATACATATAGAAAGAGACATTATATTTAAATATGAAATATGAAAAAAATTAGATTTTGAAATCTTTAGTTTAGATAGTTGGAACGTGTGAAGAAGTAGCATTTACATTTATTCTTTGTACAAATCGTGTTTTATAATTAGCTTAATCTTTTTTAGTTAGTTAAAGTCAGATTAGCTGAGTGTTAGTTTCAATAGTAGAAATATATAAATAGCATAAATTTCTTCTTCATTCAATATAAGTTGGATATTTTCCAGATTTTTATTCTCTTCTTAATATGGCATTAGAGAACCTAGGTTTTAATCGATCTTTTTTTTTTAGATCATATTTTTTATCTGGTTTTTTTCATCGCCATTACGTGTGAATTTTTTCTGATAATGTCGAATACTGAAACAACATCGAATTCTGGCACAACAACAATTGATGCTCATCATCCTCTGTTTCTCAATCCGTCAGATATTCCTGGAGTTAATTTGATCACTGAGAAATTCACTGGATCTGATAATTACAGAATCTGGAGCCGAGCAATGTCAATTGCTCTTTGTGCCAAGAATAAGCAAGCTTTTGTTGATGGTACTTGTCCGAGACCAGAGTTTGGCTCCACTACACTTCATATTTGGGAGCGATGCAATGCATTTGTCCTTTCATGGATAATAGTTTAACATATTACGGATTTTTTCAATGCAATTAGTGGAATAGTTTAACAATCGATGCAACGGCTGTTTGGCTTGATTTGAAAGAGAGGTTCAATAAGGTCAACATATTACGGATTTTTTCATTGCATCATGAAATTGGACGCCATACTCTGTAAGGAATCCAACACACAAGTGCGCAGCGAAAATAAAACAAAGATTCCTAACCGAGGACCTATACAGAGTATTCATATCGGAATGATTAAAAGAGTCTCACCCTTGTAGCGTGTTTGAAGCAGATTCCACGTTGTAGCACCTCGAGTCACGAACGAAAATTTTCACCTTCGTCTCTACGGTATCCACACGATCAAATCGAAAGGGATTGTTCAAGAACATGTTGCTAGCACTTGTTCTTAAACCAAAACGGAACTCTCGGTTCAAAATCGATTAACGGCAGCCGATCAATCCACCAATCAACACGGCGGCGGCGTGAAGACGGAGGAGGAGAGGAGGCGGCGGCCGAGAAAGAGGGTTTTGGAGGCTATTAGGTTCTGTGATATGTTAGATTAATTCTTAATTAACATTGATATCATTTATATATTAGATTTAATTAAAGGTTCAAGACTTTCTTAAAGCTTCATGGGCCCAAACCCATGATTTAATTAAATCCTTATAATCATGTAATTAAGATTCTTCTTAATTAATTAATCCATCCAATGAATTTAATTCCCCTTATCGATTTAATCTTTTGTGCGACCCGATAGGATCTTGTAATGTTGGCAGTGACATAAAATCTCATTTTATGTCACAAGCAATGAGCGGTATCTAGCAACACATCAAGGCTACCCAAATTACAAGAATGTCATTGACTCGACATAACCTTAGAACTTGTGATAATATTAACCATGTAACTTAATCCCTTTGTCCATGTGTTTAGATTGAACACGAGTCATGGAATAGTCATACTCATATATTCAATCTTTTATTTCTTGATCCCCAAGTAGAACTAGAATAAACGAATAAGCTCGATATCACATATCGACTCATTCGAGCATGGCCATGCATTTTAGTCTTACTTGATCAAGGGCCCAAACACTTCTCCTGTTATATATGAGGGACAAATCCTATCTTGATCAATCAACATCCCTCTACATAATTCGTAGTGTATCCAATATTTGCCTTTATAGTATACCCTGTTACAGGTAACGTTTGACAATATCAAGATACATAACTCCTTATGTTGGGATCTCTGATGATCTCAAGTCGTAAGGATTACATACATTATTATCACTATGAGAATTGCTTATGACACTCATATAACTATCCATGTAGCATTCTCATGGTGGGTCTGTCCAGTACATTGTTCTCTAACATGTACCCATGTGTTGATTTGATATCTCGTATCCATGAATTAATTCATCAATCAAAACATACTAGCCTCAATGCATTATCATTATCCTTATTCATGATAATACTTGACTAGGGACAATCTTTAAGAACAATACAATATTATTCTAAGGACATTAACTTATATATCAATTCATATTTCACAGACATTCGAATAAGATATAATAATGATTTGCCATTAATAAAATCATAATACATTGTATATCATAAACAATCATCTAATGACTTGTCTTAGGGCATATCCCAACATACTCAAGATAATAATACTGTAACTGTGTATTACTCTAGAATGAGGCAATTATGGGATTAATTTGTGTATCTTGTTGTTTTACCTTCCTGTAAGTGTGAAATTACGACGCGCTATGTTGATCATGATCAACAGCACAAGTTGTTGTAATTCTTAATGGGTTTAAATGAAAGCTATGCTCAAATTCGAAGCCAGATCCTCATGATGACCCCTCTGCCATCGGCTAGTCAAGAATTTTCAATTATTGCACAAGAGAATGTCATAGATCAATTTATAATGCACCTGCACATGCTCTCAGTTCAAAGGAAAACAGAGGATAGAAAGAAGGAATTGGTCAAATGTGAGCATTGTAATTGGCAGGGACATACTAAAGCAAATTGTTACAAGATTATTGGTTATCCACCAGGACATGGCTTGTACAAAGACAAAAACAAGGTTTGAAATCAAAAGCCGCAGCCGTGGAGTTCAAATACAGAAGTGAATCAGTCAAGCAGTGAGTTATCAGGAGATTCTGCTACTGATTCTAATGCCTTGCCTGTTGCTATTTTCACACCTGCTCAATACAATGAGATTATGAAGCTATTGCAAAGAGATAATGCTTCCACTGGATCTGCTTTTCCTACTGTTAATATGGCAGGTACTCAAAATTCCTCTATGCCTTGTTTAAACACTGTATTATTGACAGTGGTGCTAATGACTATATGATTGGGAGAAATACAAGTCTGCATAATTCTCATGCGTGTCTAAGTTCTATCATTTCAGTGAACTTGCCTAATGGTAGTAAAACCATTGCCACAACCATAGGACCTTTCCAATTCACTGACAAAATCACCTTACATCATGTACTTCAAATTCCTTCATTTCAATCCAACATACTGTCAGTTTCTAAGTTTACCAAGGACACTCATTGTTTTGTCACTTTTTTCCTTTCATTTTGGCTATTTCATGCCCAAGCTAATGAGAAGATAATGGGGATTGGTAAAGAGCGCAATGGGCTATACTTCCTAGACACTGCAGATTTCTGCTCTACCGTAGCTAATTCTTCTTTTTCTCAGAATCGTACTTCAATTCCTTGTAATAACATACAATCTGTTGGAAGTAGAACAAACATTGATCTTGATTGTAATCTTTGCAACAAAAGACTTGGACATGCTTCTTTTTCTAGAATGTGTACGTTGCCTTTTCTGCCTAGCATATGTCCCCATTTGGACCAATCACGCTTACCATTTCCCACCAAGCGTACTTCAGTGGCCCAAACCCCTTTTCAGTTGGTTCATATGGACATTTGGGGTCCGTTTCATCATCCTACATACAATGCGAAAAATACTTTCTTACCTGTAAGGACCCTAGTTCCTTAAGCGTAAAATAAGGACATAAGTAGATCTAAAGTATATTATCGGAGTATCAAATTTTCTTGTTGAGGCCTTGAGCTTTAAGGTTACATGCCAAGATAGTCAGTTTCAATTGGATTAATTAAATTCCTAACAAAATGAATGTTAAATCCTATAGATTTACACTACTCCTAGAGTAGAGACTATACAAAAGAATCTCAGCTTCTATGTCAAAAGCCCTCCATGATAGCTCACTGCGTCAACCCGAACTTAGCCCATTTATGCCAAAATGTACCTACAAGGACAACCCCTAAATCATGAGCATATAATAATCCATATTAAGCATAGCATGATTAAAAGCGTAAATGCAGAAACCGTAAATACAACACACTTCCTGTTTCCCAATTGCATTTTTAAACGCCCCCTTTTTGGTTGTCCCTGTATAATAACTCATGAGTATAATCAATGGATTATTCAATGGTTTTACAAATGTCATGACATATCACCAATTACCAATCCCTAGTCTGTTATAACAGTGTATTTTAATGCACCTCGCATGTCATGACAGCGGCACCAATACTCCTCGCTTTGACATATTAGCGGCATTGAATAACCTCGCTCAAATGCGACATGCGGCAATCCCCTCGCTTCAACATTTGGCGGCAAATATTCATTCCTCGCTATAATATGACAGCGGAAAGTATTCTATCATCGCTTCAAGTGACATCGGCAAAGCATTAAAATAATCACTGAATATAACCATGACTCATGGGATGTGCACCAATCAATCAACATATACATATGCAATCACAATGCATAGATCAACATGTAATTGCATCTACAATGCACAATTCAATACACAATTACATCCACAATGCATATCCCAATGCGTATATAAATTACATGTTACCGTTGGGTGCCCGTACGTCTTCTACGTACCTTTCAAAAAGTAGGATATGGTAGGACTTTACTTCCTTGGTTGTGTTGCCTCCTGGGATGGTTCCCTTTTTGCTCCAACTTTTGCAAGGTTTTCACCAAGAAAAATGGCAGCCTTCTTCTTCCTACTTGCTTGCTGAATGGTGGTCGAAAAATGGGGGAAGGAGATGAGAGGTTTGAGTGGTGAGGGATGAGTGAGGGGAGGGCCAAGTGGGGGGTATGGGCATGCTGCAAAAATGGGTATGGGTTGGGGGTTGGTTGATTAAATGATGTGTTATGTTTTTGATCCCGGTATTTAGCCTGATGTATTAAAATGTCCTCCCATGATATCTTATAACATTTATCAATAAAATACATCAAAATTCCAATTAAGCATGCTTTACCAAAAACAACCAACACCCATCCCAAATAATCATGTCATAATTCAAATTCCCAACATATATCACGTGAACCCTGAAATGCATTACTGAGTCATGACCACCACATGACTAAGCATTTCCCATTATCATTAAATCAACACCCATGATCTAATACCATAATCTTCACATAACATAATTAATGTTCAATTGCACATAATCATTTCGGGGATATCACATTACCATTGTAGATGATTACACTAGAGTGACTTGGATCTATCTTATGCATTCAAAGGTTGATGTTTTGCCTATGATCGAGAACTTTATCATTCTTGTTCAAAATCAATTTTAAAGACAAAGGACCACGAGCCGCGATCGATCACCCTCTCCCCACAATCGATCGCGCAAACCCACTGCCAAGCTTAACTCTTCCACGATCGATCGCCAGACCTCTCGCGATCGATCGGCAGTTTCGGGCGATCGATCGCCATCATTGTTTATCGTCTTCAAATTTCAGTGATAAGTCACGATTGATCGGTGCCAACACCGCGATCGATCGCGACCTGCGATTTTTTGAAAATAATTTTTCTTCCATGGTGTTTCACACCCAAACTCAAATCCACACCCCAACACCTTCAATACTTCAAAAACAAAACTCAATAAAAACACTAATTACAACAATACAACAAATTCTACAAAAACTCCCAAACTCCAAACCCATAATCATACTTAACCAAACACCACAAAACTACTATGAAAACGAAGATAAAAGCGAGGGGAAGAAGATTACCCAATTATCTGCTAAAAAATCCATCAAGAATCGAGCCACCATCGATTTCTTCTTCAAGGGGGAGAAAGAGAGAAAAAGGGAGAGATGGGGAGAGGAGAGGGGCGCAGGAGAGGAGAAGAGATGGAGAGAAGTGGGGAATGGTTGAACACAGAGTCCACTTGGTATACATAGTATCAAGGCTCCAAAAATCCGAGTTGTAAATACTCGAACCAACACTCGTTAAAAATCACATGTGTTCAATAATTATCTCTGACTCACTCAATTACATCTCAAACCTCAAACCAAAGTTCCCCAGACTCCAACCCTTCAAACATCGGATAATAATCCCCTAAAAATCTCAATTCGGTAATTCTCATCACTACCACCATTGATTCTTCAATTCAACAATTATGATTTAAACATAATAATTAGTCTCATTCGATTTACTTCAAAATTGAGTCAGAAAACAAAATGGCACTCAATCATAATTACCTCTAATTATCACATTCTCTCGATTTAATTAAGGTAATTAAGTTCCGTGCATCATAATTTTCCCATACTAATAAAATTTCACCCTCGAAATTTCAACATGCACATCTACCAGAAATGACAAAATAACTCAAAATCATAATAGAGACAAGAAGAGACAAGATAGCATCGACATGCGCGAATATCTTACTAGACTACACGTGGTCTGACAAATCCCGAATCCAAACATGACCAATCACAAGGAACCACCCCAGCTTCCCATTTTGTAACATCAACACATAAATAAATTAAGATTTCTAAACAAGAAATCAACAACGTCGATCTAGAATAGACCAACCCCAGTTATCTTTCTCGGTTTACATTTCCCTTTTCTTACTTATTATTGATTCAAGTGATTTACGTTTCATTACATCAATTAAATTAAGGTTACATATCACACCGTTCATGTAATTTCTAAAATCGAGTCATTTAGATTCTCGTTCGGAAATGAAGATCAGGAATTTCCAGTTATCACATAACAACAACCCGCTGCATTAATAATCATCGGATTTCTATGTTAGACAAGGTTCATGCAAGAACCCATAAACTCTCCAATCATATTTACATGTTCATAGACATCACTACCTCATTTATTACATAATTATCAACACTAATTCATTAGTATTTATATATAAGCGCCTTATCACATCAATCTAAAACTCCACAACTAATATGAGTTCGGTTATGCAGATTTAAAATCTAATATTCGTGTACAAATGTGATATTCTTGGGGTGCTAACCAACCTTCGAGCACTGCCATTTTCACATTTTCAATACTTTTCACATCATCATTCAAAGATCTAACATCTACAGTTATTTTCATTGATGTCAATCATTTCTAGTTCATTCTAATCTTTCATCCCACCATTTCTTTCAACTTTTCGCTTAACAATTTATCATCTCATTATTCAATATTAGACAAAGTTCTTATAAGATCATTTAAATTCCCACACATGTGTATACCCTTCCATTACGTAGTAATATGCATTGTGTCTCACATGATGCCACATTTCAATTATCACATGCCCTCAACACATCATTTAGTTTACAAACTCATAATGACCTTATATTGAACATAGTTTCGTCTCATTCATATTGTTACCTTTTTCATGCAATCAATAACTCTACTCATTTACCAATATCTCATTATTGTACATCATTGTGGATTAGTGTCAACACACTATCAATAATAGGCATCACATCTGGATTCTTACCCGTTCACGAGAATATATGCACATCATCTCATTTATTCTTTCGTTTAAACACTTCATTTATCATGCATACATCGTTATCTCATTAATATTTAGTATATTGCCATCATGAATTTCAATCAACTCTACTATGCATTTCTTTCATATTAACATTTTCTTAAGAGTTCTATATTATGTACAATTAATGTACTTGGTGTATCAATCACCCCATTTAACTATCATCATACAATTCCATTATTATTTCCCACAGATTCGTCTCATGAAGAAATCAACAATGTTCCATAATACGATTGCCTCATGCAAAGTAATGGACTATTATAATCTACAATGTCATCTTTACATAGATCTCATATTTTTTGTTCCTCGATATCAACAATATAAAACTGCAGCAATATTAACATCTTATGCATAAACTTCATACCTGTGTAGATGCAATCATCAACAATTTACATCAGCATCGTGGCATTGTATCCATCACAGTACTCACATGCTCTAAAGCATCTGTCTTTCCATATCTCATCACCCATCTATTATTTGGGGTAAGATAAGTACTAGAAATAAACTCGTTATTACTTCTCATAATCACATACCTTGTCAATTACACACCATCAAACATGAATATCCCTGCATTAAGAGTTCCACGCATCCCTGTCCACAACATGTCACCTCATACTACCACATATCAGCGTGATTACATGTAACACAAGAGTTAATGTCATATGTCAACAACATAACTCTTTTTTATCATTAACTCATCAGTATCCAATGAGTTCTTAGACATCAGTTTTATCGTATATCACCATCTAATCAATTTCTGATGCCAATTAATTACTAGAATATCCATTTGTAATTACTACTTGCATATGTCATCATTTATATGCATCTCAGTCATTAATTAATTCCAAAACATCATAAATCCTTTAATTTGTGACTGTTTACATATCGTATGAATTCTCATAACGACATTATTCCATTGCTCTTCATATTGTTTCTAATTCATCATTAATCATCACGTGATTATTCATTTTTCATGCATTAGTTAATAGCACAATAATTTCACATTTTTACGTGATATACACGATAGTTCTCGCCAGCCCGTGATGTTCACAATAATCACATGTCCACACCTGACATTTATAGTGATCCCACGTCATTCCGTGACGTTCTATGTCATCTTGTGACGTACTCATTCCACAATCAATTACATGCACATAATTACATACTCAAGCACGTACTCAACCTACAAATACATCACCCTATCACGATGATTAATCACAACTGCAGAACTATGTATACTACCCAAGGCATCCCGTTTTCTTCAATGAGTTATCGATTAACTCAAACAAATAGTACATCTTACTAAAGTTCAATCCAAACCACTTCATTTTAAAGTGTAATATTTCGATTGGAATGTAGACATCATCCTGAAATATACTAAACAAACGCCAATTCCAAATTCCCAACATTTATCAAAATTTGAAAACAAAGGATCACGAGCCGCGATCGATCGCCGTCTCCCCGCGATCGATCGCACAAACCCACTGCCAAGCTTAACTCTTCCGTGATCAATCACCGAGACCCCCCAATCAATCACCAGACCTCTTGCGATCGATTGGTAGTTTCGGGCCATCGATCTCCATCACTGTTTATCATCTTCAAATTTCAGTGATAAGTAGCGATCCATAGGCGCCAACGCCGCGATCGATCGTGACCTACGATTTTTTGAAAATATTTTGCTCCATGTTGTTTTTTCACACCCAAACTCAAATCCAATACCCCCAACACTTACACTACTTAGAAAACACCCTTTAAACTCAATAAAAGCACTAATTACAACAATACAATAAATTCTAAAAAAACTCCCAAACTCCAAATCCATAACCATACTTAACTAAACACCATAAAACTACTATAAAAACGAAGATAAAAGAGAGGGAAAGAAGCCCAATTATATGCTCGAAAATCCATCAAGAATCGAGCCAATTTCTTCTTCAAGGGGGAAAAAGATGGAGATGGGGAGAAGAGAGGTGCGCAGGAGATGAGAAGAGAGGGAGAGAAGTTGGGAATGGTTGAACACCAAGTCCACTTGGTAGATATAGTACCAAGGCTCAAAACCCGAGTTGTAGATACTCGCAAAAACTCATTAAAAATGATATGTGTTCAATAATTATCTTCCACTCACTCAATTAAATCTCAAACCTCAAACAAAAGTTCCCCAGACTCCAACCATTCAAACAACGGATCATAATCCCCTAAAAATCTCAATTCGGTAATTCTCATCATTACCACCATTGATTCTTCAATTCAACAATTATGATTTAAACATAATAATTAGTCTCATTCTATTTACTTCAAAACTGAGTCCGAAAACAAAATGGCACTCAATCATAATTACCTCTGATTATCACATTCTCTCGATTTAATTAAGGTAATTGAGTTTCGTGCGTCACAAAATGGGGGCGTGATCCCAACGAGGGAGTAATAAGAGAGGTGCTTTCAGGGACCTCCAATTTCTCTCGGAAGCGGCAGAGTTGTTGATTGGTACGAATCCTCGACTCGAAGACTTTGTACCAAGGACTTTGGCTGCAACCAAGCCCTGTTCTACATCATCTTGTTCGTTCACTCGACGACTAGCCTAGGAACCATAAGATCTCAATATCTTCTCGCTATCCGAGGATGTCGGTAGGGGATGAAGTTTGGAAGATTTTTCCCACATGAAAGTTCCCATATTCATTGACCGCCCTCAAAGAGGAATCATCTAACGAAGAAGACATACTGATGAACTGGGGCTAGAATTCGTCTGATGCTGGCTCAGAAGCAGAATGAAACAAGTGAGTGGAATGATGGGGAATGATGGGGTATTTATAGAGGAGAACAGTTGAACAACCTGTCGATCTGCATCGTCCTAAATAAATCGAATGGACGGTCATAGATGAGCCTCGGGAAACTAAACGTCGCGCGGCATTTTGAAAACTTTAGGCGGGAAAACACCCCGAGCAGGTCAGAATGCGGATTTTACCTCGATGCGATAAACGGAGACTTCAATAATCTCGTCTCACTTAACTTCAGGGGGTGAGGTGATGTCATAGGATGAGCCGGTTTCTTTGGTAGAATCACATGCAAGCGCCAAGCAAAAGATATCCCGAGCAAGTGATATCCCGAGCAAAAAGTATCGAACACAATTTTCCCGGTGAACATCAAAACATGCTCGGCATACTAGTCAAAGGCTAGCAGAAGACCCGGGCGTAACTGGCAAATCAACCGGCGCAAACAAACGTGCAGTAATGGAACACATTTTGAGCCAATAATGCCACAATCATAGAAGATTGTGTTCCGAATTTATCGTATGCCAACCACGGGGATCAACACCATAAATACACGCCTATGGTCTCATTGGAAGGGTTTTTAGGCAAGAAAAGACTCAGAAGAGAGCACATCATAGTCTGTTCGGTCTTTCACTCTTATGCTGTTTTTTTTCTTCGAAATTCCTTGTTTTGTGTTGGAGTCCTGTAAATCAAAATAAAAGTTATACTGAATATTTATACTGGACTATGTCCCGTGGTTTTTCCTTAGATTTGGAGGTTTTTCATGTAAAAATTGTGGTGTCTTTCTTTTATTTGTCGCAACACTTAATTCTACCGAAACGGAAAAAATCGAATCACGTCAATATCCACAAAAATAAGAAATATTATCCAAATATTAGTATTTCATTTGCTTTTTCAATTGATAATATTAATTTTAATGTTTCAATAATTTCATAATGGTCATTATATATATATATATATATATATATATATATTAGCTTGAAATTAAAATAATTATACAAATATTATCATAAAATAGAATATTATCATAGAGTAAACATAATGGGAAAAATATGAAAGAAATAATAAAAGGACTTTATAACCTTTCATTATTAAAAGTTCATATATCAATATGCAATTTATTAAAATATTTTTAGTCAATTTAGATATCTATAGTGGATTGAACAAAATATTCAATAATCAAATGATGATGGATGAATTCTTGGCTCCTCCGCTCGTGCATATGTGCAGAATTGTATACTTTCTGTCACCTATTTGCTCACAAACATGTAGTAGACTCTTAAAATTAAAGTCATCAATGAATCCCACTCAGATGTAGGTTTTTTTTTAAAAATAATTTAAATTTTTTTTCTTTCAAGAATATGTCGAAATGTAAGACTTTGCAAATATAACTTAAACCGCTATCGGAGAGGACGGCTGCTAAGAATTGAGCAACCGCTTCACCGTTCCACGGCTACTCGTCATTGAGTAGCCGCTTCACGGTGAAGCGGCTACTCATCGCTTGACGGTGAAGCGGCTACTCAATAATGAGTAGCCGCTCCATCGTGGAGCGGCTACTCACTAATGAGTAGCCGCCCACTGGTGAAGCGGCTGCTCATCAGTGTATTGTCGTGTATTGGTTGGTCGTGTATCGGTTGGTTGGTTGGTTGTCGCGTACCCATTTATGTCTCTTCACCCATTCCTTTATGTCTCTTCACCCACCATGCCCGTGTTTTGGTTGATTGTCGCATACCCCATTACGTCTCTTCCAATCTCCTGTATGTCTCTTTTCACCGTCAACTTATACGTCTCTTCCCACCTTCTTCTCTTTTCTTACAATTTTCTTTTGTTTATATCCCACCTTCTTCTCTGTTATTACAATTTTCGTTTGTTTATATTATATTTTTACCGATAAAAATTAATCATATTATATATAAAATATTTTACACCCGTGAACCTTTACAAAAATTAGTATTCCAAAGATGTATAAATAATACGAAGATAAAATGTTTTCGCCACACAATTCTTCAAACCAATTTCCTCTTCCTTCCTTTTTTCCTCTTCATTTTTTTCGGTGCATCAAAAGTGTGAATCAAAATATTTCTTAGTTTGTTCAAAATGGATTCGATTTCCATGCTGCTATATTTTGGTGGTAATACTATTATTGGAAACGGATAGGTTGAATATAGCATTCCACCAGTCAGACCGATTAGAATTTCTCGTTCTATTATTTTATTTGATTTGATTCAACTAGCACATAGAAAGTTAAACATCGACCCAACGATGTTTAATATCAAATTGTCAACCAATTATGCATTCATGGAGAAATCTTCTTGGAATGAAATACCAATTGATATTGTAGATGATGATGTTCTTCAATTTATAATGAAATGTCCCAATATGCAGATGCTGCATTTGTACGTCGATATAGAGGCAATTAATCATGATTTTGGTCTTGAAGGGCCAGAATCAAATCTTCCATATGTCACTGAAGAATTGAGCAATATGGTGGTCCATGATCAACCTTCTACTTCAAGCGGTCGAGATGTTGAGCAACAAAATTATCCTTATTTCGAGCATGGAAGTGGACCTTGGGATCAATATATAACCGCCTCTTCTGAAGAAAATCCTACATATTGGCCAAACACATCAGAAGTTTGGGGATTACGAGAAGACATTACACAAATTCATGATGTATTTGATCCTGATGTTGGTGGTTCGGAGCATACAATTATGTTAGCAGCAACTGATGGGCCAGCCACACATGACGTACACGGAGATAGTCATCGAGATGTTTACATGAGTGATAGTAATAATGGAGTTAACATCAGCGGCCTCTGTGTCATACACGATCCAGTTAAACTGCACATTGTTAAAATTAAAAAAAATGGGTCAATCAATATATTGAAATCGTCATAAATTTTCAAAAATCAATTACATAATTTAAGTTTACCTCGTCATTACTCATTTGATCGAGAGAATGTCGTATAATTCTGACCGAATGTGTTGATATATGGGTGTGACGAAATAAAGTGTTCCACCTATTATCAAAAATGTTAAATATTGTAATGTTTTATCATTTTAATATTAGTATACAATAACAATAATTAATTATTACCGTGCACCGTAGGGAGCAACAGGAACATTCTCAGGGACAACCAAAGTTTTTAACTGTCGGTCAGGGTTCAAACATTTTATCCTACTCCATGCCCAAATCTGCCAATAAACATAAAAAATATTTTAAAATAATAAACGGATAAGATATTATTAGTGAGAGAAAAATATTACATATACCTGCAAAATATACAAAGGGTCAGTGATAGTGCATTTTCCTATGGTTGATGCATTGCACATTTCACAGTATAAGTAAGCCAATACCGCACTGCCCCAACTATATGTGTTTACCTCTTCCAAATCTTCAAGTAGCTGCAAATACATGAGTTTTACAGCGCTACTATTATAATCTGGAAGCAAAATTCCACCTATAATCATCAAAACTATACACCGAGTGTACTTTATTACATCCATCTCTGAGTTCATATCAGAGATAGGATTAGCTCGGCAGTGATCGTCTAGAGCGGTCATTCTTAGGTGACCGCCTTTAAATTATGCTTTGGCAGGCTCAAATCCCAGTAACTCAATACATGTTTCTTGCCATTCTTTCACACGTCGTGAATCATCTACCCCAGTTACTGGTTCACCATCAACTTTCAGACCCCAAATTATTGAAATATCTTGTAAAGTAATGGTAGCCTCACCAAATCTAAAATGAAATGTATGGGTCTCAGGCCGCCATCGTTCAACAAGAGCGGTAATCAAATGATTATCGTACATACAATAGCCAGATTGTAAAACACCGTAAAATCTCATATCAATTATATGCCTCCAAACACGATCGTGTATCACTTTCTCATTATACAACCCCCAGATAAGGTTATCTGTACGCTTCACTTTTAAATTACTATCAATATTCTCGGAACAAACAGCACTCGAGATATGCGTAGATTGTAGATATAATACAGTTGAATCTTCGGGACCTCGATTTAACGCCATCCTAAAAATAAAAAAAAAATAACACATATATCAACCATTTAAATATTAATAAAAATTTATTATACGTACATGTTTAAAAATAATAATGAACAATCATTTAAAATATTAATAACAATTTATTATACGTACATGTTTAACAAAAATAATGAACGTTTTGATGAGAGAAATCATATAAAAGATTTTTAATAATGAGCTTTTAAAGACAGAAAAATAATAAAAATAATATGAATAATATATAAGATTTTTAATAATTAACTCACCTTTAATGTAGGTGGATGAATAGAGATTAATGGATTATTCACGAGAGAAACAAAAGCTCTGAGACTAAGGGATTATTGAAGAGAGAAACGAAAGGTTGAATTGCAGAAAAGAAAAGGTTGAATTGCAGAAAAGAAGAAAGAAAAGGTTTTAAGGTATAGAATATTTTGAGAATGGATATGAATTTATAGATGGATTTCATTGGTATCAATTAATGGAGTAGTATCAATTAAATAATGTAGTTGGATTTGGATTGGTATGAAGTAGATATCAATTAAATGGAGTAAGGTGGGTTTGGATTGGTATGAGTAGGTATCAATTAAATGGTTTGTATGGATAATAGCCACACATATCGAATAATATGGAATAGCTGCCTACTGAGGAAGCGGCTACTCAACGTTGAGTAGCCGCTTCCTAGTGGGCGGCTACTCAACGTTGAGTAGCCGCCCTCCAGGACAGCGGTTTAAAGTATTTTTGTTATCTTTTACATTTCGATGTATTTTTAAAATATAAATTGTTTTCCAAATTATTTTTAAAAAAAACCTCAGATGTATAGTCTCTGCAACCTTCTGAAAAGGGTAAAAAGAAGAAAAGAAAAGTTGCCTTCCAACATATTCCATCATGTACAAAAGAAGAAAAAAATTAATTTAAATTTTTCTTTGCAAACTATTGTTTGAAAGTATCAATTTACATCTCACCATTTATTAATTGTAACATTTTGTTTGGTATTTTAACGAAAATTTATTGCCACATCTCACCATCGTCTTATATTTTCAAGCTTAGAGTCCCTTAAGCTATTTGTTGCAAATTTTTTTTTAAAAAAAAAATATTTTGTGTATCAAAATTATTAGTCGTTTGATTTTGGAAAATGAATTTTGACACCCTAAATATTTATTTTGATTTTTTTTTCTGAAATTTGTAATAACTAGCTTAAAAGGCTTTAAGTTTGAGGATGCATGTCGATGATTGAGTACGACGATGAATCTTCGATAAAAAAAATAAATTGAGTTAAAAGGATGCATAATGTTACTATTTATAAAAGTTAATGATATAAACTGTAATTTCTAAAACAATGATGTAAAATGAAATTTTGATCAAACTATATGATGTTCGACGTAATTTTCCCAAATAATTATTATTAAATTGGATGAGGAAAATAAAAAATGTATGGGTGAGAAGAGGCGTGAAGATATTTTCATGCAAAAATATTTATGGGCAGTAAATTATAAATACATTTCTTTAAAAAATATATATTTAGAGGACATTGTTTTAATTTTTTTACTCATCCCCAATTCCCTATTAAGTTTGCATTTGATTGATTTATTGTTTTTATTTTATTTTATTTTCTATTGAAGAGCACGAATACAGCTGGGGAGAGTAGCAACTTCACTCAAACATGGCTTTTATGTTAAGACTCGAGAGATGTCTCCAACAAATTCAAGAGACCGCTTTCATATCGTATCCTATACACTAGGCTTATACTTCTGTGAAGTGTTGACTGTTGAATGTGCGCTATAACAATGATTTTATATCCGTCCGGTACTTGCTATATAAATATAGTTAACTGATAGGATTGAAATCAAGATTTTTGAGAAAAGCTAACCTCCTTAAAATTGAGGATTGAGGAGGAGAGAATTTAGAGAGCCGAAATAAGTTTTCTTATTGATAAAATCGGTTGCAAGTGTCCCTTTTATACGTTTAAACCGTAGTACTATGTCGGGATAATAGTTTCACCCAGACTTTCTCGAACCCGTGCAGCACTTGACTAGTAACCTCACGTTGCTAGCAAGTCAGCCTTCCTCCTGAGTTGGTTGCTAAAGTGCTAGAAAGAGAAAGAACACAAAGAGAACTTGAGAGAATGCTTTGAAGAGTAAATTGCTTGAAAGCTTGATTGAAAACTTGATGGTTACAAATGAACTCCTACACCCTATATAGACAAGTCCACCTCCTCAATGGATGGTTGTGAGCGGTTTGATCTAACGGTGGAGAAAGATCTTCTAGGATCTTCTACATGTTTCTACAAGGTTCCATTGATATCTCCTACAAGATTTTAGAAAATTCTATATTACAAAAGAATATACAAGCGAGACCTAGAATCTTCCGATGTGCTCTAAAGTGTTCTTCAACTTTTGGGAGCTTCCGGAACGTCCAAAAGCCTCTAATATGCCGGAATACGCTAGAAAGTACCGGAGAGTGACAACTAGCTCTTAACCATCACTAACTGATTGTGCACATGGAAATATCTCGCTAGCTATATGACAGTTGTCATGCTATCTGGCCAGCTGTCATGTTAACCGATTATGTAATCGTTAAGCTTGTTTGAGGTTCTTCTTCTTCTACGTTCGTGTTCTGGCTTCATTTCCTCGTACTCATGCACCTATGCAATTTTGTCTCCTTGGACTTGTTATTCTCTTCATCTGGCTCTATCCACGTATCATTAACTTCCTCGTGAGAAACCACCTTATCTTTGAGGTGAATCACAAGGGAAGTGCTCCGAAGCCAGTGTTAACATAAATGTCCTGCAAGACAAACGTTGGCCCGATGAGCTTTATGAACCCTAGCCTAATTAGCTGACCCATTCCAACTATAAATATAGAATTTGTATCTAGAGTTATGGTGAACCAATCACATCAACAATACACTCAATCTCATAGAAAAACCGACATCATACTAGCACTGGTGCTGAGCTTGTAGATCTGGTCATGTTGATTAGACTCGGGGGATCACCGCTTTCAGATCTACGTCGAAGAACGATAATATCTTTTCGTGCATTTATGTTGATATTTGCATGTTTTTATATGAATCTAGCGCGATAGTCCGTCCTCGGGTCTAGATATGTTTATGTTTATCTTTCCGCTGCATTTGGATCTGACACCGGAGGTGAAAACCCAACAGTGGTATCAGAGCCAGGTTGTGCTTTGACTCATAAATTTAATAATTAATTTTTTAGATCATGTCCATCGTTCTTAATCTCCAGAAAAACATAGAAAATTGGAACAAAAATAGTTTTAATCCAGATCCAAAAACTGACTGGAAACCACTTCCAACATCTCACCGACGGAGACTGTTCATCACACGGTGGCACAACGGGAGCGCGCGCGACAGAGCCTGAACAAACATCAATCTCCCGCGACCCATCCATTTCCAGCATCTCACCGACGGGAGACTGTTCATCGCACGGCGGCACAACGGCAACGCGAGCGACAGAGCTTGAACAAACATCAATCTCGCGCGACCCATGAGCGCCCAGCCTGAGTGAAGCAGGTTTCCTCGCATGCGTCGCACGGAGCTCATGGACTGAACTCGGACCTGAGCGTCTGCGGAAGATGGGGAAATTGCTTATCGTGCGCTGAAATTGTTTCGCACACTATGGGCAAAAAATCGCCTGTCGCACGCAGAGTCTGCTAGAATGCCCTCAGTCGCGTGGGTTGCGGGTTCCCAGGGTTCCGCCTACTCTCCCAGGGGCTGCTGCAAGTGTCGCAGCACTGGGTCGGTGTGACGTCCCCGAAATGGTTAAGTGCTAATTGGCTTTAATTGTGTTTACATGATTAATTATGTGGTAATTGATTATGTTTTGGGATTTATTTACCTTATGGAAATGCATGGTCATGTGGATAGGGGTGACCCGGGATTGCATTTTAGGGTGCATGTGGTGCATGTTGGGTAAATATTATTGGAAGCATGATTTATTTGCCTTTGGTAGCAATTGATTAGAAATCATGTATTTAATTGATATTTGGTGCATTATGAGTAAATGCTTTGACAAATATCATGTTGGGGGTGTTTTATGCACCATGAAATTGTTGGTATGCATTTTAATTAAAACCCACCTTTTATACCCAACCCCACCCCATCCACTCTTATTTCACTTTACCAAATCAAATCCACAAACCCTTCCCCTTCAAATTTTCGAGCTCAAGCCTTGGGTGGAAGAGGAACCTTTCAAAAAGCTTGATTTGTGGAGCATTTTGGGTGATTTGAGATCCCCAAGAGGTATGGGTACCTCATGCTTTAATTTTGTAAGGTTTTGTTTGAGTTTGGTTTGATTTTGAATGGTTTTAAAATGGGTTTTGTTGGGTTGTTGTGGGTTTGGTTAATGGCTGGATTTATGGTTGTTTTAAGGTGTATTTTGGAAGTTTATGTTGTTATTTGAGTTGTTGGTTTGTTGGTTAAGAGTTGGAATGGGTTGGAATGGTTTTGAGGTGCAAAAATGGAGGATTTTCGGGTTACAGGGGATGGCGATCGATCGCCCATTCCAGGCGATCGATCGCGCCCAGGCAGTGGGCTTTTCAAGCCTTTGGCGATCGATCGCCACTCTTGGGCGATCGATCGGCGGGTCTGGCGATCGATCGCGCCAGGGGTGGCGATCGATCGCCGAAGGGTGCAATTTTTATTTCTCGGACAGTGGGTATTGGCGATCGATCGCCGTGAGGGGCGATCGATCGCGAAAGCCAAAATATGGTTTTTTGGTTATTTTTGTGGGATTTTTGGTATTGGACTATTATTGGGTTCTAATATTGGTATTTGTGAATATGTAGAACCAACCCAGGTGGCAACACAGCCGAGGAATTGAAGTCCTACCATATTCCACTTTTGGAAAGGTACGTAGTGGACGTACGGGCACCCAACGGTAACATGTATTTTATATACTCATTGTTTATGCATTGTGGATGCGAGTATATATGTGGTATTGCATTGTGGATGCATATACATGTTGATTTATGCCATATGAGGTATTGCATTGTGGATGCATATACATGGTAATTTATGCATATTGATGATAGATGCATATTATGATTATTGGATGCACATCCCATGAGTCGTGGTCATCCTTTGATGATTTTAATGCTTGCCGCTTTTTGTATTGGTTCTGCTAAATGTGAAGCGAGGGGTGGGAGCGCCGCATGTCACATTTGAGCGTGGTTGTCATATGGGGCGAGGAAAGGGTATTTGCCGCTCTCTGTGAAGCGAGGGGTGGGAGCGCCGCATGTCCATTGTAGCGAGGTTATCCTATGCCGCCCATATGAATATAAGCGAGGGGCATTAAAATACACTGTGATGGACAGACTAGGGAATGGTGACCAATATGTGGTACAGTTGAGATGGTATATGATGTCATGACATGTTTTGGCCATTAAAAATAATCTGTTGATTATACTCATGAGTTATGGTACAGGGACAACCAAACGGGAAGCGTTTGAAATGCATGGGAAAACAGGAAGTGTTTTATATTGATTATGCATTTACGCTTTATCTTCATGTTGTGTTGTATATGAATGATTATTATTGCTCATGTTTGGGGGTTGTCCTTGTAGGTACCTTTTTGGCATGATAGCAAGCTTTGAACGGGTTGAGGTGGTGAGCTTGTGAAGCATTCTTTTGAGGATTAAAGGACAGGATTATTTTGTCTAGTGTCTACTCTAGGAGTAGTGTAAAACTAGTTGATAGCATTCATTGATGAGGAATGTAATTAATCCATTCTTTTTGGAAGTCCTTATTTTTATGGCATGTAATGCTTAAGCTCATAGACTCAACATGTTCTTTTCTCACTCTGATCATTATATTAGCTCTATTATGCCTTATTTCCGCACTTAAGGATTAGGGTCCTTACATTAGTGGTATCAGAGCTAATCCTCTACCTCCACCGGCTGTAGGAATGGAACCAGTGGTCCAGTTATTGCTACCGGGTGAGATTAGCTTGACGCAGTTTCTGTCTTATCATCCGCCCCGGTTTGAGGGGACAGAGTCCGGAGAAGAGGCTGAAGAGTGGTTAGAAAGACTTGAGCAGATCTTTGTATCGGCTCCTTGTGCTGTGACGGCTTGGCTGAGGCTAGCGGAGTTTCAATTAGCCAAGAAACCTCTGATGTGGTGGAGGAGCACAGTAATGGAAATGAGAGCACTGGGTGCTGTGATTGACTGGACGCTCTTCAGGACCAGGTTCTTGAACCGATACTTCTCCGCAGCAGCAAGACAGACAAAGGAGGATGAATTTACAAGTCTGAGGCAGGGGAACATGACAGTGGCAGACTATGCCACACAGTACTCATCACTACTTAGGTATGTCCCCCATATTGCCTCTGATGGACGTGCCAAGATGAGAAATTTCATGAAAGGACTGCGACCGGAGCTCTATGACCGGATTATCATCAATAACCCAACTTCTTTTGATGATGCTCTCACAAGAGCGGAGCTTGCTGAGCTAGGAGTGGGAGCTTATGCCATGCCACCACCGGTACCGCAACAGAGGCAGACTAGTGACAGTTTGAGGCCTCGGGGTGAGCCATTTAAACCCCGTGGTGCCTCTTCATCTTCGCGGTATGGTGGAAAGAAATACTTTGGCCAGAAACAGGATGGCAAGAAGGGGAATTGGTCCGCCAGTCGAGGATCTTCACAGGGGGATAGGCCGGGAGAGCCGAGGTGCAACAATTGTGGAGGGCCACATTCTTCAAACAAGTGTCCTGCATGTTATGTCTGTGGCAAGATGGGCCACATTGCTCGGTATTGTCCCACCAGGGGAGGCCAGTCAGAGTATCAGGGCAACAGGCCAAGGTTTGAGGACAGGACAGTGCAGCAGAGGCAGCAGTTTGGGCCTCGTCCATCGGGAGGTCAGACAGTGGGACCACCCCAGGGACAAGTATATGCACTGACCAGGGAGCAGGCTCAGGCAGCTCCAGAGGAGGTGATTGCCGGTACGTGTCATTTATTTACGTACCCTGCTTTTGTTTTGATAGATACAGGTGCCTCCCATTCCTTTGTGTCTGTGGGATTTGTGGAAAGACACCATATGCGCACGTCTTCTTTGCCCACGCCTCTATTGGTCTCGACACCCACTGGAAGAAATGTTGTTGCTGATCAGTTTATGGCAGACTGCCTCATTTATTTTGAGGGCAACGAGTTGAGATCAGACTTGATTGTACTGGGTATGTCAGACTTCGACTGCATCTTGGGTATTGATGTTCTGAACAAATATCAGGCAGTGGTAGATTGCCGGCAGAGAACAGTGAAGTTCAGACCTGAGTTGGGCAGTCAGTGGACTTTCTTTGGCAACGGGTCTCGTGCGAAGATTCCGTTGATTTCAGCGATCAAGATGTCTCAGCTGTTGGAACGTGGTCACACGGGCTATCTTATTTATGCCGTGGACACGTCTGGGAAGAGTAAAGAACTAAGAGTTGAGGATGTGCCAGTGGTAGCAGAGTTTACTGATGTATTCCCAGAAGAGATCCCAGGATTCCCACCGGCTAGGGAAGTTGAGTTTGGGATCGAGTTGTTGCCAGGGACATCCGCTATCTCTCGTGCACCTTATAGGATGGCACCGGCTGAGTTGAGAGAGTTGAAAGAACAGTTGCAGGATCTCTTGGACAAGGGGTATATACGCCCGAGTGTGTCGCCATGGGGCTGCACCAGTTCTCTTTGTGAAGAAGAAGGACGGTTCGATGCGGTTGTGCATCGATTACCGGCAGCTGAACAAGGCTACAGTGAAGAACAAGTATCCTCTCCCAAGGATAGACGACTTGTTTGATCAGTTGCAAGGTACCAGGGTGTATAGTAAGATTGATTTGAGATCCGGGTATCATCAGATTCGGGTCAGAGAGGAAGATGTGCAGAAGACAGCATTTCGGTCACGATACGGGCATTATGAGTTCTTAGTAATGCCGTTCGGTGTGACGAACGCCCCGGCCGTCTTTATGAGTCTGATGAACAGAGTGTTTCAGCCGTATCTTGATCAGTTCGTCATCGTGTTTATTGACGACATTCTTATCTACTCCCGGAGTGAGGAAGATCATGTGAAACACTTGAGGACAGTGCTTCAGATTCTCAGAGAGCATCAGTTGTATGCTAAGCTCAGTAAATGCGAGTTTTGGCTGAGCAGTGTAGTGTTTCTGGGGCATGTCATTTCGAGCAGCGGGATATCAGTGGATCCGAAGAAGATTGAGGCTGTGATGGAGTGGGCTGCCCCCACTTCTGTACCTGAGATCCGGAGTTTTCTTGGTTTGGCCGGGTATTATCGGCGCTTTGTTGAGGGCTTTTCGAAGATTGCCAAGCCGTTGACTCAGTTGACTCAGAAGGGTGTGCCTTTCTTTTGGTCAGAAGCTTGTGAGGAGAGCTTCCAGGAGTTAAAGCACCGGTTGACGACGGCGCCAGTATTAGTGATTCCTACGGAGAACTCCAGATTTGTGTTGTATACTGAGGCATCACTTCAGGGCCTTGGGTGTGTTCTGATGCAAGATAAGCATGTGGTAGCTTATGCATCGAGGCAGTTGAAGCCGCATGAGACCAGATATCCAGTTCATGACTTGGAATTGGCGGCTATCATCTTCGCCCTGAAGATCTGGAGACATTACTTATATGGTACTTCATTCACCATATACACGGACCACAAGAGCCTCAAATTTTTATTCACTCAGGCGGAGCTGAACATGAGGCAGAGGAGATGGATGGACCTACTCAAGGACTATGATTGCGAGATAGAGTACCATCCCGGGAAAGCCAATTTGACAGCGGACGCCTTGAGTCGGAAAGTGAGGAGTTCTGCTGAGGACGTCATTCATTTGTCGGCTATGATGACCTCCTATTGCCATCTCGGCTATGATTTTGATATAGATGCATCACCAGTGTATGTCTCTACCTTATTAGCTGAGCCAGATATTTATGAGAACATCAGGAGAGCTCAGAGATCAGATGCTGAGGTTCAGAGATGGTTGTCTATAGTGCATCTTGGTCAGCCGACGAAGTTCAGAGTGGCCGACGACGGATCTTTGAGATTGGGTAACCGCTGGGTAGTTCCGAGTACGCCGGAGTTGCGTAAGGGGATCTTGGAGCGAGCTCACAGTAGCAGACTTAGCATCCACCCAGGCGGGAAGAAGATGTACAGAGATCTGCGTGGTCAGTTTTGGTGGAAGAGAATGAAGTCTGATGTCGTCGCTTTTGTGAAGAGGTGTCTGATCTGCCAGCAGGTTAAGGCAGAGAGGCAGAGACCTGGCGGCGAATTGAGGAGCTTGGAGATACCGAAGTGGAAGTGGGAGCACATTTCCATGGACTTCGTGACTCATTTGCCGAGGAGTGCTTCAGGCTTCGATGCTATTTGGGTGATTGTGGACAGATTGACCAAGGTAGCCCACTTTATCCCCTATAGCATGACGTTCACATTCTTGAGGATGGCGCAGTTATATATTAGAGATGTGGTGAGATTGCATGGGATCCCCGTTTCTATTGTGTCAGATCGAGATCCGCGATTCACATCTCATTTTTGGGAAGGCCTTCAGTCAGCTTTGGGAACTGAGGTCAGATTGAGCACTGCTTATCATCCTCAGACGGATGGCCAGACCGAGCGCACTATTCAGACACTCGAGGACATGTTAAGAGCTTGTGTTTTGGAGTTTGATGCTTCTTGGCAGGATGCAGTGCCTCTGGTAGAGTTTTCTTATAACAATAGCTACCAGGCAAGTATTCAGATGGCTCCGTTTGAAGCTCTTTATGGCAGACGATGTAGATCACCCCTGTGTTGGGATGATTTGGACAGTAGATCAGTCGGAGGGCCTGAATTGATCCGGGAAATGGAAGAGAAGATAAAGATTATAAGGCAGAAGATGAAAGCGGCCCAAGACAGACAGGCAGCTTATGCGAATAAACGGCGGAGACCGTTAGAGTTTCAGTTGGGAGATAAGGTCTTTTTGAAGATCTCGCCTTTCAGAGGCGTTGTGCGGTTTGGGATGCGCGGGAAACTGTCTCCGAGGTTTGTGGGACCGTACGAGATTTTGCAGCGCATTGGCACATTGGCTTACCGACTGGCTTTGCCGCCTTCGTTATCTGGTATACATGATGTGTTTCATGTATCGTTGCTGCGGAAGTATGAGCCGGATCCGTCTCACGTGTTACAGCCTTCCGAAGTTCAGTTAGAGTCAGATGTATCTTATGTGGAACGGCCTGTTAGAATTCTGGACAGAGCAGACCGTAGACTTCGGAACAAAGTGATACCGATGATCAAAGTTCAGTGGGATCGCAGGGGTGTCGAGGAGGCCACGTGGGAGACGGAGCAGCATATGGTGCAGCACTACCCGGAACTATTCTCTGGTATGAGTTTATGTTTAGTTTCTGTTGGGGTAAGTGCATGTGATTTCGAGGACGAAATCTTATAAGTAGGGGAGTATTGTGACGTCCCCGAAATGGTTAATTGCTAATTGGCTTTAATTGTGTTTACATGATTAATTATGTGGTAATTGATTATGTTTTGGGATTTATTTACCTTATGGAAATGCATGGTCATGTGGATAGGGGTGACCCGGGATTGCATTTTAGGGTGCATGTGGTGCATGTTGGGTAAATATTATTGGAAGCATGATTTATTTGCCTTTGGTAGCAATTGATTAGAAATCATGTATTTAATTGATATTTGGTGCATTATGAGTAAATGCTTTGACAAATATCATGTTGGGGGTGTTTTATGCACCATGAAATTGTTGGTATGCATTTTAATTAAAACCCACCTTTTATACCCAACCCCACCCCATCCACTCTTATTTCACTTTACCAAATCAAATCCACAAACCCTTCCCCTTCAAATTTTCGAGCTCAAGCCTTGGGTGGAAGAGGAACCTTTCAAAAAGCTTGATTTGTGGAGCATTTTGGGTGATTTGAGATCCCCAAGAGGTATGGGTACCTCATGCTTTAATTTTGTAAGGTTTTGTTTGAGTTTGGTTTGATTTTGAATGGTTTTAAAATGGGTTTTGTTGGGTTGTTGTGGGTTTGGTTAATGGTTGGATTTATGGTTGTTTTAAGGTGTATTTTGGAAGTTTATGTTGTTATTTGAGTTGTTGGTTTGTTGGTTAAGAGTTGGAATGGGTTGGAATGGTTTTGAGGTGCAAAAATGGAGGATTTTCGGGTTACAGGGGATGGCGATCGATCGCCCATTCCAGGCGATCGATCGCGCCCAGGCAGTGGGCTTTTCAAGCCTTTGGCGATCGATCGCCACTCTTGGGCGATCGATCGGCGGGTCTGGCGATCGATCGCGCCAGGGGTGGCGATCGATCGCCGAAGGGTGCAATTTTTATTTCTCGGACAGTGGGTATTGGCGATCGATCGCCGTGAGGGGCGATCGATCGCGAAAGCCAAAATATGGTTTTTTGGTTATTTTTGTGGGATTTTTGGTATTGGACTATTATTGGGTTCTAATATTGGTATTTGTGAATATGTAGAACCAACCCAGGTGGCAACACAGCCGAGGAATTGAAGTCCTACCATATTCCACTTTTGGAAAGGTACGTAGTGGACGTACGGGCACCCAACGGTAACATGTATTTTATATACTCATTGTTTATGCATTGTGGATGCGAGTATATATGTGGTATTGCATTGTGGATGCATATACATGTTGATTTATGCCATATGAGGTATTGCATTGTGGATGCATATACATGGTAATTTATGCATATTGATGATAGATGCATATTATGATTATTGGATGCACATCCCATGAGTCGTGGTCATCCTTTGATGATTTTAATGCTTGCCGCTTTTTGTATTGGTTCTGCTAAATGTGAAGCGAGGGGTGGGAGCGCCGCATGTCACATTTGAGCGTGGTTGTCATATGGGGCGAGGAAAGGGTATTTGCCGCTCTCTGTGAAGCGAGGGGTGGGAGCGCCGCATGTCCATTGTAGCGAGGTTATCCTATGCCGCCCATATGAATATAAGCGAGGGGCATTAAAATACACTGTGATGGACAGACTAGGGAATGGTGACCAATATGTGGTACAGTTGAGATGGTATATGATGTCATGACATGTTTTGGCCATTAAAAATAATCTGTTGATTATACTCATGAGTTATGGTACAGGGACAACCAAACGGGAAGCGTTTGAAATGCATGGGAAAACAGGAAGTATTTTATATTGATTATGCATTTACGCTTTATCTTCATGTTGTGTTGTATATGAATGATTATTATTGCTCATGTTTGGGGGTTGTCCTTGTAGGTACCTTTTTGGCATGATAGCAAGCTTTGAACGGGTTGAGGTGGTGAGCTTGTGAAGCATTCTTTTGAGGATTAAAGGACAGGATTATTTTGTCTAGTGTCTACTCTAGGAGTAGTGTAAAACTAGTTGATAGCATTCATTGATGAGGAATGTAATTAATCCATTCTTTTTGGAAGTCCTTATTTTTATGGCATGTAATGCTTAAGCTCATAGACTCAACATGTTCTTTTCTCACTCTGATCATTATATTAGCTCTATTATGCCTTATTTCCGCACTTAAGGATTAGGGTCCTTACAGTCGGCATTCCTGGCGGCGTCCGGTGCCTTGAAGTGGGCGGTGGCGCTAACCCTAGCAAAACCCTAAGTTTCAAACTTTTGGGAAAATGATGATTGATGAATAGTGCTCAGGGTTTTGGGTTGGACCAAATGTTTCATTTAATTTGTTAATATTATTTTCGATTACTATGATGATTAAAACGTAAAATAGTGATTTTACCAATTGATTGAAAATTAAATAAAATGATTTTATTTAATTTATTAATTTTATTTTCCATTAATGATATGACTAGTGGGAAATGATAGAATAAATAATTATATGTGATGTATTTAGTACCATTACATATTATGTAAATTGTTAGTTTATTGTTTAATTACATATGCTGTGATTGCATGGTGGATGATTACGGGCTTGCCAATGTGATTGCATGGTGGATGATTACGGCCTTGCCAATGTATTTAGGTGAATGTTTAAGTGTTTATTGTTTCATTTCATTGTGATTTTGGTTATCGGGCAAACGTGTCTGCTTTCTCTATTTTCTGATCTATACCACCCCATAATGTATCACATTCTCTTGTTTGCACGATTTAAATGTAAAATTATTAGAAATAGTAGGAGATCGAGATTGAAGATGGAGTATCAAGAATCAAGACATGTATAATGGAAACAAACATGTAATATGATTGTGTTGTGTACCTGTATCACAATAGACAGACATGTGATCCATGTTTGGCTCATGTGAATCAATTAGGAAAATGCCGTAATTATCCATAGTTATTTTATTTTGCATGTGATGTATGATATATGTTTGTTTGTATGTTTTATTAGTACAATTGACGTTGCAAGAATAAAATATAGTTGCATGAATCCGACAAACAAACAAACGAGCAATTGATGAGATTTTAAAATTATTAAATCCATCTTTTGAATATGATTCAAAATTTTAATATCAAACCGAAAATGGGAGTTCAAAAGGGTTAGTTGCTTTATATCCTAGTTGAGAAGCCTCTTGTTGAGGTGCCTCCCGGATCGTCTGATGAAGAGATCACCTCACTTGAGAAGTGATGGTATGATGACCTCAAGACTAGGTGCTATATGATAGCATCAATGTCAAATGAGTTTCAACATAGATATGAGAAATTTGCTCACACTGCTAATATTTTCCAATACCTACAAATGTTGTTAGGTGAATGGGCACGATTACTGAGATTCGCGATTTTAAAAAAGAGCTATTTTCATTTCACATGCAAGACGTGGCTTCAGTCTATGAGCATGGAATAAGAAAAATATCTTTTGTTGAGAAATTGAAAAATCTAAATGTGACAATACCTCATAAACTGACTGTAGATTTGATCATATAATCAAAATATTGGAAACTTATGAGTCTTTGATTCGAAAGGAGAAACGTGTTCTTCTTGTTGGATCTTCTACCAATGGTAGAATGAGTTCAAGGATAAAGAAGATGAAAGGAAATGGTCCCCGACCTCAAAAGACAAAAATTGATATAAAAGCAACTATGAAGGAGGAGCGATTATGTTTTCACTGCTGATCACTGGCGTAAAACTGCAATGAATACCTAGACCATAAGTGTTCTGGAAAGGGTGTGCTTTATATTAAAATTAATGTTTATATTGGTTCTACAATTTGATATATGATACAATCGTGCTCACATCTTTGCAAATAGTTGCAGAGGTTGAGAAGAAGTAGAAAGCTTTGGGAAGGTAAAACCTAACGAGGCTAAGCATTATAGCAAGAGTTGGTACAAATGTTATTGAGACATTTCTTTGATATAAAGTGTTAAACTGGTTTGGAACTAGTTTTGAACAAATTTTTTTTTATTTTTCCAGATTAATTAAAACACTGATTTTGAGAGAATGACATTCTTTTAAATTTGCAAATGAGATTTGCAGTATTTTTAAGAGTGAATGTTTTATTGAATCTGGTGAACTTATGAACAAGTAATATGATTATGTTCAAAGAATATGATAACTTAAACCCCACATATATTTAGTATGAACTGAAGGTCCATCGAATTTTATTCATTGGGACATATGTGGAGCACTAAATGTTAGTGCAAGGGGATGTTGAGTTATCTTAAAGAGAATGTGATTCTCTCCTAGTAACTCTCTAAATTTTTTTTTTTTGAACCCAATTCATACCAATGCAGTGACAAAACTCTGTATACGATATTGACTGAAAAATAATCCAAATATAGATTTGAGATTGTTATGCTTATATGAAGCAGCTAGTGGGAGAAAATTTGGATAGTTGATCCATCTTATGCTATTTTGTGGACATTTATATTATCAATTGAAGATAAAGTGTTTGTTTCGTAAGTGCAATCTTTCTAGAGAAAATATTTCTATTAGAAGGGATGACAAGATAATATAACTTGAAAAGATTCAAGAACAACAAAACACTGAAAACCTGAAAATAATGAAATTAATTGATCCAATCATGACATTTGAAGTACACATATCAAGGAGATTTGAAAGTGTTTCAAGATTTCCTGATAGATTTACTCCTAGAAAGTAGTCAAGATGATAATGATCATGGATGTGATCCTAGGACTTTCTAGGAGAGAGAAAAGATGATACTGGTACCTTATGTTTCGATTGTTAGTAGCATAATGTATGCTATGATTTGTACTCGGCCTGATGTGAAGTTTGTTCTTAGTGTAATGAGCAGACATCAGACAGATCTCGGTGAAGGTCACTGGAAAACTGTGAAAATAATCCTCAAGTACTAATGAAGAACTTATGATATGTTCATGATTTTTGGATCTATAAGTGGAGATATAAAAGTTGAAGGCTAAGATGATGCTGATTTTTCAGTCGGATGTAGATGATTCCAAATCAATGTTCGGATTTGTATTTATGTTTAATGGTGGTGTTGTCTTTTCGGAAAAGTTCCAAATAAGACACCACAATGGATTCCATAACTGAAACTGAATACATTGCAGCATACGATGCAGCAAAAGAGGCAGTTTGGATAAGAAATTGCATCCAAGAGTTGAGTGTAATTTCTAGTACGGTAACACAGTCCCTGTGTACTGTGACAACAATTGAGCTATTACGAATAGCCAAGATCTCATCAAAATCCAAACATATATTGAGAAAATATCATTTAATGAGAAAGATTGTAGATGCGACATCCTTATCGAGAGAATGATTCAACAGAAAAATATAGCAGATCCATTGACAAAGCATTTATAACGATTGGTGTTGTCGGACATCTTGGGAAGATGGCCTTGAGACACATGAGTAGTTGGCTTTGGGAAAGTGAAAGATATTGTTTTCATATGTGATTTAAGTAAATTAAATGTTGATTGATTGTACTCGTGATCTTATTATGGCGAATCTTTGTTTGAATATTAATATATATGGCACTTCTTCATTGGTTTACCCATGTATCATGATGCATTGATGAAGTCCTTGAGATTGCTATAGTCTATAGAATGTGGTTACGCATATGATGGTGACCATGAAATATATTCTCGACTACGATTTCTAAATGTTCCTGGTCGATGGGCCTTCGAGAATGGGATATCTATATATGCTCGCTAGAGACTGGTATTCATGATCTGTCTAGTGTAGTGCTCCGCATTTAATCGACGTTGGCTTGAAGAAGCCATCACACATGAATAGGTGCTCATTAGGAATGAGTTCACTGAACGACCCCACTTGGAATTCTGTAAGTGGTTACCATTTGTCGAGTATAGAATTCTTATTCATAGTTGTGCACCATTACTCATCATGACCGATGCATCATTGAGATCTTGACAGATATTTGTATAGTTTGATTTAATGACTGATCAATGCGGGTCATAAAATTATTATTTTGGATATTCAGTGATGCTGTCAGAGTCCTATGATTGTCATTGGTGATTCATCACTGGTCTTGATGAACCAGGATATCCTATGTGTTTTTTATATGTGTATTTTATACAATCATATTCCTTCATGTTTTACATGGTTTATTGCTAGTTTTCGATCAGAATTATGTTTTTGGTATTGCTTTGTCACGTCTTGTAGGAATCCAGGTAAGTACGTTGTTTTGTGGACTAAAATGGTGCAAAAGCTGATCAAAATTATGTATTGATGTAAAGGCCTCAAATTTTCCACTCAAGAGACAGGCGTAACTACGCCATTCTGAGGCATAACTACGCCAATGCTACGGCAATTGAAATTTTTGAATAATTAAAGCAGGCGTAAATAGGCCACTTCGAGGCATAGTTGTACCAGAGGAAGGGCAATTACGCCAGGTCCGAGGCATGATTACGCCAAATACGCGGGAAGCCAGAATTTTAACACATCATCGGCGTATATACACCAGAATCATCAGCGTAGCTACGTCACCAGAGTTCTGGAAAATTTTCCTACCTTCCTTATCTGATACACTCGGTTTTTAGGGGCTTTTAGGGGCGTTTTTGGAGGATTTTTAGACGTTCACCATAAAAAAAACTATGTTTGAAGAGGAGAAAAAGATAGGACGATGGCTCGGAGCAAAAAGTGGAGATTTCATCACGAGACGGAGGCGTTCATCTGAGAACGAAGATAGCTTCTAAATCGTTTTGTATTTCTAACTTTTATTTGGTTTTATGGATTGTTTAAACATGTCTATGTGTTTATCTCATTCTATCATGAACTCACTTTGTTAGAATCGGTCCGGAGTGTTTAGAGGGGGGGTGAATGAACACTCCTATTAAAAATTAATCCCTTGTGATTTCTTTCGATTATTGAAAGAAATCTGTTTCTTAATCAACTCTTTTGCAGAACAGACCACTGAATATTTTAGTGCGGAACGGCCTGTTCTTAAATTAGTAAGAACGGCTCGATGGCTTGAATAATTGAACGAGTGCAGAATGATAAAACACAGAATATGTTTCTGGAAGTTCGAAGGTGGTGTAATCCTTCTACGTCTCCCCTTCTTCCAATTAAGGAAGGATTCAACTATAAGACTTTGATTTATACAATCCTGTTGTACAAACCCGATTCAGCTGGATTTACTCACTACCAGACTGAAACTCCTAGTCTCTCGATCTGTTCAGACACACTCTGTCTGACAGTTACAATTGTTTCTCACTTCTATATTTCAATACAGAATACACAAGATAGACTTTAGTCTATGCTCACAATGATCCTAAATGATCAAATATTACAATATACTTGTGCTTATGAATATTTTCAGCTCGAGAAAGTCTAAGCTTGTAAGCTTGTGCTGTTTTTCTTTCTTGTGCGTTTTTCAATTGATCAGACTCTTTCTTGAGCTCTTTTGTTGCATCCTTTTATAGTTGCATGTACCAACGACATTATTTTCCTTAATGTGCAACTCTTGAATCTGTTTAAACTCTGAGTAAGCTACAGTCTTCTTCTTTAGGGTACTTGCCGTTCTGGTTCATGCTTTCGGCGACTGTCAGGTAAGCTCTTCTTTGTCTTCTTACCTTTTATGATAATCTTCCGTCCTTGGTCTTTTTCTTCATTAATTGCAGCATTAAATGCTTCAATAAATAGCCGTTAATGATTCGGACTGAAGAACCAATCTTTATTCAGCCTTGACTGCTCTGATCTGATAGAAGTTGAGATCGATCTGAAGCTTCGATCTGGTCAGGCTGATTTCCATCGATCCGTTCTGTTTTGCGATATACCATATCAGCTTGATCTGTTTTGGGCGATCGATCTGGTCAGTCTGATTTATCTCGATCCGGTCTGATATATTTTGTCATCTTTAAAATCCGGAACTAACAAATTCCCCCTTTTTGATGATGACAAAACCTAGCTTCTAAATCTTTTTATCCAGTCTTTTAAGAACTCTGAAGCGTATACTTTCGGATCGATTACTTCTCCTTGTTCAAAATAAATGAACATTATTAAGTTAGAGTTCGGATCGATTAAGCCGTTTTTAGTTCAAAATAAATGAACAAGGACTTAACAACAAAGAAAGATTTTTATAGATCACAAAAATCTTATATACAGACAGTCTGATTTAAGCAACAAAGCTTCTACTTTCTTGAAGACTGAGACTGATGCAGTTTGAAGTCTTTTCTCTTTCCCCCCTTTTTGTCAGCAGCAATCTCTTGAATAAAATCGACAACTTGTGCTAGCTGAGCGCTGATAGTGTCAAGATGAGTGTCTTGAGCATGAAGGGAATTGGTGACGGATGCTCTGACTTCAGTGGCCAGCTCGATCTGCTCTTTTCTCGGGCTGTTTTTATAAGAAGCTTGCTGAGAGAACAGATCATTCAGTCCTCGCTGAAGGCTGCTAATACTGGCTGTCATCTTCTCTTTAAAAGAATCAAAATCCAAGACTGTGGTCCGCTGACTTTGATGAACCTCTATGACTCGTTGAGAGAGAGATAGACAGCTATCAGATAAGTGCTGAAGGGTCCTAGCCAAGGATGGAGGTGCATCAGTGAGACGGCTTGGAGAGTGATCAGATGACGACAGGGTGTCATCAGCTTCTTCATTAATCGGTATAAGTGAAGATAAGGCAGCTTGGCGTGTTTCGGACTGGATCAGGGTGACCAAGTCCGAAGAAAAATCTTCTAAGAACGCCATATCTTCAGCAGATGATTCTGGAGGAGTGCTAGGTCTCGAAGGCTCCTCAACCTGTAAAGCTGCAACAACGTTGGACACCACCAGATCCGGATCGACGAACTCTGGTGAGACAAATGTTATAAGTGCGGCTGTTGGACTGAGTTGAACATGGGAGACTGATGATCCCAGAGGAATAGACGTTGTTGGGGAGTCCAACAAAACATTCAAGGGTTCATCTTCTGTAGCAGACGGAGCATTAGTCATTGGCTGCTCCGCTGTCTGATCCGCTATTCGATCTGCTGTCTGGTCCACTGTTCAATCTGCTGTCTGGTCTGCTGCTCCAGAGGGAACAGTCTCTATGAAAGGTTCTGCCAGAGTCTTGCTCGCAGATGGATGATCCGGGCTGGGTACTGGAGTGGATATGCTGAGCTTCTGTCATTGAAATCGGACAGCTAAGTGAAGAGCATGAATATCCATTTTCAGTTGAGCAATAACAGCACCATCATCTTTGGCAGTTGGAGTGCTCGGATCGAAATTTACTTTCTTAGCGGCCAAGAGCAAATTCGCCAGTCTGAATCTCTGGTTGGCCTGAAAGAGATCTTTGCGAAGCACTGCGACTCTCACATCATCCGTCTCTGTGCCCTTAAGGCTTCTTCTTCCATTTTCTGCAGTCTTCGCAGCTTGCCGAAGAACATATCAATGTGATTGATCGTTCTGTACTCGACATATTCATCAAAGACCACAATGAGCGCCTGGACCTTTTCTTCAACATCCTCCATAGCGATGTCAATGGCTGTTTGCGCGGCAGATTTGGGTTTGGAGGAGAGGGGTTCAGTGAGAATGGCTTTGCCCTTGCCAGTGGAAGATGGAGATTTGATCCCTGATTGGGTGTAGTCTCCCAATTCAGTGATAACAATCCCTTTGACCACGGGAATGGCAGAGGGGACTCGGATGGTCACTTTGGGTGCAGTGGTTGAAGCTGTCGAAGGTTGGGTTGTAGGTTGGGGTGCAGGGGTGGCTTTTGTGGGAGGCAAAGTGGGTAGGGTTTTGAGAGGTAAGGTTTTGTGTGGCTTGGTGATCTGGGTTCTTGGCTTTTTGGGAAGGGGCTTGGCTGGTGATGAAGGAGCAGACTGAGTTTCCTCGGAGTCAGTCTGAATGGTTAATTTGCGCTTGACTCGAGGTCTTCGAGCAGCAGCCTGTTCTTCTCCTTTCTCAATCTTGACGGCCACCAGATCGGTAGGAGTGGGTGGAGCACTCTTGGACTTCAGGAGAGCCAGTCCCTTAGAGTTGAGAATTTTGAATGGACTTAGAGCGGACGGCTTCCCCAGCTCGATGTCCATCGTCTCCAGTAGCTTGCTTAAGGGCACAGAAAAACAGACAACCTGTTTGGAGGCGATGACTGTCTCAAGTAGAACTCCAATTAATATTGCAGACCAGTTCATCTTCTGGCCTGAGTGAATAGCAGCCATGGCCCGGAACTTCTCAGCAGTAACAGCATCATAGCTTCCGGCTTTGCCCAATAATGGCTTGCCAACGATCTCGCATAACACCTGGAAATGAAATAACATTTCCTTCTTCTTGAATGAAGGCTGCAGGCGGTGGCCAAATATGGATACCCTCCCCTGAAGAGCCGTGAGAGAAGCTTGAGGAATCTGGCCAAACTCAGTCAGTCCGGAGTTGGGAAGACCAAAGGTCTTGGCCATCGTCAACGGAGAGATTTCAAAAGCTTTGCCCTTTACGGAGGTGGAGATAGATGTCTTCTGTGATACAACATTGGCAAACAGTTCGCGAATCTCTGACTCGGAAACCACCGTGCCACACTCCAGAAAATTCCTTAATCCAGATGATTCCAAAATTTTGAAAATAGAGACCCTCTTTGGATCTTCAGCCCTGTAGATATCATCGAACTCAACGGAGAGAGAGTTGTGAGTGATAGTGGGCATTGGAGTGTAATGGAGAAATACGAAGAGTTTGAAAAATTAATATGAGAGGGTTAGAGAGCAGACATCGGTAAATTGTAAAAAGTGAATGAAAATGAAATATTCAGCCTGCTAAATAAGAGAGAGAAGACACGTGTCTTTATCTCGATGACTGATCAGTAAATAATTCAAAATAAACGGTCAGGATAAAAGAGAGATAAGGCCGTTAAAATTTGCGATCAGTCCGGGCTGTTTTAAACAATTATTTTATTTAAAGATTTGTTGACCAGACAGATCATGTGATAACATCAGATTTGACATAGATTGGTCTGAAAGTTCAGACCGGTCTGTGTCGTTCTGATAATTGTATTATCGATCTGTGCCAACATACAATCTTTAAAAGATAACAAAAAGAAAGATACTTCTAAAAACATCAAGATAAATCTATTAAACCAAGAATTTGACGAAAGTAATTAAACTTAGCCTCAGGAAGTGGTTTGGTGAAGATATCTGCTGCTTGCTGTTCTGTTGAAATATGCTCGATCCGAATTTCCTTTTTGCCAACATGATCTCGAATAAAATGATGTCTTATATCAATGTGCTTTGTTCGAGAGTGCAAAACTGGATTATACGTTATAGCGATTGCACTTGTGTTGTCACAAAATATCGGAGATTCAACAGCTTGAATGCCATAGTCTTTGAGCTGGTGTTGAATCCAGAGCATTTGACCACAACAGCTTCCAGCGGCAAGATATTCTGCTTCAGCTGTAGATGTGGCAATAGATGTTTGCTTCTTGCTAAACCAAGAGATCAATCGTTCACCTAAGAATTGACATGTTCCACTGGTGCTTTTGCGATCAATCTTACAGCCAGCATAATCAGCGTCTGAATATCCTATTAAGCTGAAATTTGAATCTTTGGAATACCAAAGACCAACGTTCTGAGATCCTTTCAAGTATTTCAGAATACGCTTAGCAGCAATGAAGTGTGATTGCTTTGGTTCTGACTGAAATCTAGCACACATACAGACTGAGAACATAATATCAGGCCAGCTCGCTGTAAGATACAAGAGCGATTCGATCAGTCCGTGATACATAGATACTTCAACTATTGTTCCCCCTACGTCTTTATCTAACTTGATTGTAGGACTCATTGGAGTGATGCAGTTGAACATGTTTCCATTCCGAATCTCTTGAGTAGCTCTTTAGTATACTTGGTTTGATTGATGAAAATGCCATTGCTGAGCTGTTTGACTTGGAGACCCAGAAAGAATGAAAGTTCTCCCATCATACTCATCTCAAACTGTCCCTGCATTAACTTAGAGAATTTCTCGCATAATTTGGGGTTAGTTGACCCAAAAATGATATCGTCAACATAAATTTGAACTAACAAAGTATGTTCCCCCTTAATAAATTTAAATAGAATTTTATCTACTGAGCCGATCTGAAAATCATGGTTCATCAGAAATTGAGACAGGGTATCATACCAGGCTCTTGGTGCTTGTTTCAGACCATATACTGCTTTATTCAGTAGATATACATGATTAGGAAATGAGTGGTTCTGAAATCCAGGAGGTTGCTCAATGTAGACTTCCTCCTGAAGCTTACCATTAAGAAAGGCACTCTTAACGTCCATTTGATATACCTTGAAGTCTTTAAAAGCAGCATAAGCAAGAAATATTCGGATTGCTTCAAGTCTGGAGACTGGTGCAAACGATTCATCGAAGTCAATTCCTTCTTCTTGTCGGAATCCTTGTGCCACCAGTCTGGCTTTGTTTCTAACCACAACTCCATCTGTGTCTAGCTTGTTTCTGAACATCCATCTGGTTCCAATAACAGGCAGATCGCTTGGCCTGGGAGTTAGACTCCAAACTTGATTTTGTTCAAATTGATTAAGCTCTTCTTGCATTGCTTTAATCCAGTTGAAATCAGTTAAAGCTTCATCAATCTTTTTAGGTTCCAGATTTGATATGAAAGCAGCATGAGTGAATTCATCCATCATCTGTCCTCTAGTTCTAATCGGTGCAGAAGGACTTCCAATAACTAGATCAGGTGGATGCCTCTTTGTCCATCGATAACTCGATTCTGGATTGTCTGGTCCAGACGGATGAGTAGTAGTGGCATTATCAGCATCTGATTTAACATTGCAAGTGTGTTTGTGAAATTCTACAGTATAACCATTATCACATAGTTGACTTATACTAATCAGATTATAGCATAGATTTTCAACTAACAGCACATCATTGATAATAATATTACCATGGACAATCTTACCCTTGCCCGCGGTCTTACCCTTTGAGTTATCTCCGAAGATGATCTTGGGTCCAGTACATTCTGTGACTTCAGACAGCAGCTCGATGTTTCCAGTCATGTGACGAGAACACCCACTATCCAAGTACCAGTCTGATGCAAGTTTCTTTGGTACCTGTCATCAAACATAATTATTGTTGGTACCCAATCCTACTTGGGTCCAGAACGGATTAGCCCTTTGGGTACCCACACCTGTATCAGCTTTAATGGCTTGTGTGTGTCTGGTGTGCTGTGAGCTGATCTGTTTCGATGTTGTGTGTGATACTGTGTGCGATATGGAAACCTTTGATTCTTATAGGGTAGTCTATATCTTCGTTGAACTGGTTTTGAATTATAGTAATTGTATTGTCTTCCTTGCCTTAGATCTTGCACCTTTAGATTTGGTCTGAAAGACGCAAAGCTTGCTGGTGCCTTTTCTTTGGCTTGGTTAACATATCCAATCCCTTTTCTCAAACATTGATTCTCGAAAGAGACTCCCGTTTGAATTATAGGTGCTTCGGTCTCATATACTGTGCTGGATTTAACAAATGTCATTTGTCTGATTTTGTTCTTTACCAGCAACAGTTCAGATTCATCTTTGGTGCAGTCTTTGATATCAAAGCCTATGCCTGTAACATCACCGACATTTCTTTGTACCTCTTGCAATTCTTCCAATGATGTTCTGGATTTTGTCCATGATTTGAAGATATGAGAAAGCTTAGCATTTTGTGTGCTAATTCTCTTATTTTATTCATGGAGCTGATCATAAGAGATTTTTAGCTTATTCAGCTCGATCTGTAGATTGTTGCACTCACCCAGCTCAGAGCAGCTTGGTTTGATGTGCTCATCCATTTGATCATTGGCTTTAGCTTTGGTTTTCTTAAATGATTCAGCTAAAATTCTATAATCATTAGCCATGTCTTGCAGTGCGGACATAAGCTCTTCACGTGTAAATTCATTTGAGTCAAGATCGAATACCTCGTCAGTTTGACTCATATCTTCGTCTGCCATTAGACATTGAATATCATATTCGCTTTCGTTGGAAGAATATTCGGAGCTTTCTGAATCTGAATCAGTCTGAGCCCACATGCTGTTTCCTTCTTCTGCTACTAGGACCTTTTGGGACTTCCCATGATGACTTTTACGATCTTTGTAGTGCTTCTTTTTCTTGTCATCACGATGCTTTTCTTTACGCTCTTCTTTCTTCGGTCTGGTGCAATCTGCAATAAAATGTCCGGTCTTACCACAATTGTAGCAAGCCTGATCATTAACAGCATCGTCCTTTCTTGATTTATAATGATGAGAGGGTTTAAAATTCCTTTTATTTTTAGACATGAATTTACCAAATTTCTTGATAAATAATGACATAGCATCATTACTTATCTGTTCGATGGATCGATCTGTTGTGGGGGCGGTCTGGTCTGGAATGGCTGCCAGTGCTTTGTTTGGTTGAGAGATGAATGGCTCTGCTTCACCTCTGCTGATCAGTTCGAACTCATATGCTTTAAGATCTGCGAACAGATCATGAAGTTCAACCTTGTTCAGATCTTTGGACTCCCTCATTGTCTTAACATCCCATTCTTTTGGCAGGACTCTCATAACTTTCAGAGCGATCTCTCTTTTTGAGTATTCCTTGCCCAGACCATTCAGTTCATTGATAATACCAGTAACTCTTTCATCAAACTCATTTAGAGTTTCTCCAATCTTCATTTTTATGCTCTCAAATCTTTGAAGAGCAACAGTCAGCTTGTTTTCCTTGGTCTGGTCGTTCCCTTCACATAGCTGTGCTATCTTCTCCCAAATTTCTTTGGCAGTTGAGCACATTTTGATTTTACTGAACATGTTCTTGTCCAATGTCTTGAACAAGATGTCTTTGGCAACGTTGTCGAGGTTTGCTTTCTTTCTTTCTTCATTCGTCCAGAGGGATCTATCCTTCTCGACCATTTGGGGTTCACCACCAGTAATGGATACTGCTGTATTGACTTTCAGAATCTTCATTGGTCCATCAGTGATGACGAACCACATATCGTCATCCTGTGCTGCCAGATGAGCTTGCATTCTGATTCTCCAATCATCATAGTCTTCTTTTGAGAACATAGGAATTTTGTTGAATGATGCCATCAGCTCAAGTGTCTTTGTGCTGATTAAGATGACCTGCTCTGATACCACTTGTTAGATTGAGCACTTACCGCTTTACCAATAACTATAGTTAAGGGTAATGGCGCAACATCAATCTTTTAAACCATACACTGGCACAAGCGCCACGTGTTCGACCGATCACAAAGCAGAGGCAATCGTTGAACCCCAACAATCCCTCCCCCAATAATTGCACTCTCTGTAACTCATGGGAATCGAACACGAGACCTTGGCTCTGATACCACTTGTTAGGATCGGTCCGGAATGTTTAGAGAGGGGGGTGAATGAACACTCCTATTAAAAATTAATCCCTTGTGATTTCTTTCGGATTAGTGAAAGAAATCTGTTTCTTAATCAACTCTTTTGCAGAACAGACCACTGAATATTTTAGTGCGGAACGGTCTGTTCTTAAATTAGTAAGAACAGATCGATGGCTTGAATAATAGAACGAGTGCAGAATGATAAAACACAGAATATGTTTCTGGAAGTTCGAAGGTGGTGTAATCCTTCTACGTCTCCCCTTCTTCCAATTAAGGATGGATTCCACTAGAAGACTTTGATTTATACAATCCTGTTGTACAAACCCGATTCAGCTGGATTTACCTCACTACCAGACTGAAACTCCTAGTCTCTCGATCTGTTCAGACACACTTTGTCTGACAGTTACAATTGTTTCTCACTTCTATATTTCAATACAGAATACACAAGATAGACTTTAGTCTATGCACACAATGATCCTAAATGATCAAATATTACAATATACTTGTGCTTATGAAGATTTTCAGCTCGAGAAAGTCTGAGCTTGTAAGCTTGTGCTGTTTTTCTTTCTTGTGCGTTTTTCAATTGATCAGACTCTTTCTTGAGCTCTTCTGTTGCATCCTTTTATAGTTGCATGTACCAACGACATTATTTCCCTTAATGTGCAACTCTTGACTCTGTTTAAACTCTGAGTAAGCTACAGTCTTTTTCTTTAGGGTACTTGTAGTTCTGGTTCATGCTTTTGGCGACTGTCAGGTAAGCTCTTCTTTGTCTTCTTACCTTTTGTGGTAATCTTCAGTCCTTGGTATTTTTCTTCATTAATTGCAGCATTAAATGCTTCAATAAATAGCCGTTAATGATTCGGACTGAAGAACCAATCTTTATTTAGCCTTGACTGCTCTGATCTGATAGAAGTTGAGATCGATCTGAAGCTTCGATCTGGTCAGGCTGATTTCCATCGATCCGTTCTGTTTTGCGATATACCATATCAGCTTTATCTGTTTTGGGCGATCGATCTGGTCAGTCTGATTTCTCTCGATCTGGTCTGATATATTTTGTCATCTTTAAATCCGGAACTAACACACTTCATTTTTCTAGGACGACGATGTAGCTTGTTTTTGACATATGAATGATTGATTTATTTGGATTTCATGTGGTTTATTTGTGTTTTCCTGTTCTTAATGCTTTTGATCTACTGGGCAGAGATTGAATGATGATATATTTGTAATCTATCACTCGAGAGAGGGGTTGTGAATAGGATAGAAGAGATTCATATCGTGGAAGTTTATAGAGTGAGAGGCCTATAACTCCATAGAAGTCATTAAAACAATTACTGTGCAATTTCAATTGTTTGATATTTAATCTTAGATATAGATATCAAGATTGGTGTTAGATGATCACTTCTGCTTAACATTCAAGAGAGGGATGATCGCTTTATTTTAAACAATTATTTTCCAGAGTAAGCGATTTAATACCTCAAGTGTATGTTGTCAAGTTTTAGTATAATGATTTAAAAGTAGGGATGTCGTACCCACATGGACTAACGTATAAGTACCAAATAAAACTAGAAAAATTATATTTAGCCTACGAAATAAATGAATAATTAACTAATCAAAATAAATACTTAAAAACTAAAAATTAAATCAATTACTTTGAAGATGCGAAGGAATTCCACTCGAGAAATTTATCAAGACGTCGGGTCACTTGTGTTATTGTCAATGATTCGTTTGTGAAAACAATTACTATCCAATGAATTCTTAAGGTGACGGATTCCCGTAAAATATTCAATACACTTTCTCAAGCTAATTGAAACAAGTAACTTTTGTTCACTTAATCACGAATTTAATATTGCATAGATCTCTATGAAAATCTCTAACATTAGATCATACAATCTAAAGTTATCACGTATGTGATTTCATCTCTCGATCTCAATCTTGAACATATAACATGATTTACTATAGCGTATTATAATTTAGTCTCTCAATCTAACTTATAATTCACAAAGCAATCAAAGTTAGCAAAGCTTTGAAAGCATTAAGATTTTAAATCATGAACAAAAGAATCAATCCACTAAATAACATTCAAATCATCAACTCAAACACAAATTTCCCTAATCGTGATAAAATAAACTTAGTTCATATTCAAATCAAAATAACATGATGAATAAGTGTTTCTCAACCAAATAAACATCATAAACCCGAAAATAAAAACAAAACAAAAGTTCAGAAGTACGATAAACGAAGGAGTCGATTCCGTGCGTTGCAACGTAGCTTCTTCTCTTGCTTCCTTCCTTGCACTTCAAATGATTTTTGCTCTTAAACTTGGTGGATGATGGAGGATGATAAGAGGCTGCTATGTAGGGTAAAATATGATATTGAACAACCCCAATTCGTGCCCTAGGTCTGATATATATATGGTAGAGGTTGGAAAGAAGTGTTCCAAATTTACCAAACTCAATATGGTATTTTTTTTTCTTCAGAAAACTTTTTCGACCGATCGATCGAGAAAATCTCTCGATCGATCGAACACTCAACATTCTCGTCCATGAAATTCCCTGCCATGCTCGATCGATCGAGATCAACTGTCGATCGATCGATAAAGCGCATCGATCGATCGAGCATATGTTCCGATCGATCGAGATAAATTGCCTTCTCGCTGATGAAATCGTCTGCCTCGCTCGATCGATCGAGCATTTCTACCGATCAATCGAGCATGTGAATGTCCAAATTCTTCACTTCTGGCCTCGATTTGGTCCGTTTTTTATCATTCTAGCTTACTTCTTCCAATTTCGACCTAGATTCCTGAAACAAAACAAATAAATACCAAAAAGCGTAACATCATCCATGAATCAACACGAAAATCAGTAAAAATCATTGCAAAATAAGCGTAAAATTCACCCTTATCAACTCCCCCAAACTTAGACTTGATCGTCCTCGAACTGTGATGGGGTGGCGAGTTTGCATTGACTATAGGAAACTTATCAAGGCCACAAGGAAGGACCACTTCCCTCTTCCATTTATTGATCAGATGCTCGACAGGTTAGCAGTTATTGTTATTACTGTTTCTTATATGGCTATTCAGGGGATCAATAGAAAACAACATTTACTTGTCCATATGGAACTTTTTCTTTTAGAAAAATGCCTTTTGGTTTATGCAACGCACCTGCTACCTTTCAAAGGTGCATGATGGCTATATTTTCAGATATGGTAGAGGAGATCCTAGAAGTCTTCATGGATGACTTTTCGATATTTGGTTCTTCTTTTCATCATTGTTTGCATAACTTATCTCTTGTATTGCAGCGATGCCAAGAAAAGAATTGGGTGTTAAATTGGGAGAAATATCATTTTATGGTACAAGAGGGTATTGTCATTGGCCATAAGGTGTCATCTCAAGGACCTGAAGTAGATCGAGCAAAAGTGGTTGCAATTGAAAAGCTTCCACCTCCAAACAACGAGAAAGTTATTAGGAGTTCCTTGGACATGCTGGGTTTTATCAATGTTTTATTAAGGATTTCTCTAAAATAGCTAAGCCATTATGCAATTTGCCAGAAAAAGACTCACATTTTGTCTTTGATGATTCTTATTTGCAGGCATTCGACAGCTTGAAGAAAGCACTAATATCAGCACTGATTATCATAGTACCGGACTGGAATGAGCCATTTGTGTTGATGTGTGATGCAAGCGACTATGCTGTTGGAGCAGTACTGGGGCAAAAGAAAGGCAAGATCTTTAGGGCAATTTACTATGCAAGCAGAACTCTTGATGAGCTCAACAGAATTACACCACCACCGAAAAAGAGATGTTAGATGTGGTGTTCGCATTCGACAATTTTAGAGCATATCTGATTGGGACGAAGGTCATGGTTTACACAGATCATGCACGTATTCGTTATTTATTTGCAAAGAAAGATGCAAGCCTGATTCGATGGATTTTATTGCTACAAGAGTTGATTTCGAGATCTTAGATAAGAATCGTAGTGAGAACCAAGTAGCAGATCACCTATCTCGTCTGGAGTTAGAGGATAACATGGAACATGGAGTCATACAAAAGATTTCCCTGATGAACATCTCTTTGAGGTAAGTACTAAAACCCCATGGTCTGCTGACTTTCCTAGCTATTTGTCATGTGGTATACTGCATCCAGACCTCAATTATCAGCAAAGGAAAAAGTTCTTTCATGACATCAAGAATTACTACTGGGATGAGCCACATGTAATCAGACGTTGTGCAAATCAAATTGTTAGGCGATATGTATCTGAGGAGGAAGCAAGGGAAATTTTAGAAAAATGTCACTCAACACCTTATGGGGGACATTTTAGAGCATCGAGGACCGCATCGAAAGTTCTTCAAGTTTCTATTGGCCAGATCTACATCGAGACAGTTATACGTTGGTGAAGACGTGGGATCGTTGTCAGCGAATTGGTAATATCTCCAAACGCCATGAGCTGCCATTGACAAATATCTTTGAAGTGGAGATCTTCGGGGTATTGATTTCATGGGACCCTTCCCACCCTATTGTGGTCAATCGTATATTTTGTTGGCAGTTGATTATGTTTCTAAGTAGGTTGAAGCAATCGCCACATCCACTAATGATGCTCATGTTGTGGTTAAGTTTGTGCAAAAGAACATCTTTATGTTTGGCGCTCCGAGAACGATTATAAGTGATGAAGGGACTCATTTCTGTAACAAGATCTTCAGTGCCCTGATGACGAAATATACTGCGAGGCACAAAATTGCACTGGCCTATCATCCATATACACATGGCCAAGCTGAAATTTCTAATCGGGAATTAAGCTAATTCTAGAAAAGACTGTCAGCATCAACCGAAAGGATCGGGCTCTGAAATTGGATGATGCACTATGGGCGTACTGTAGTCAAAACACCCATTGGTATGTCTCCATATCGTCTTGTCTTTGGGAAAGCATGTCACTTACCTATAGAGTTGGAGCATCGAGCTTTTTGGGCCATAAAGAAGCTGAACTTTGATTTGAAGGCCGCTGGTGATCAACGGTTGCTACAGCTCACTGCTATGGATGAGTTTCGCAATGAAGCTTATGAAAATGCAAAAATTTACAAGGAGCGAACAAAGAATTGGCATGACAAGCAAATCGTGAGAAGAGAGTTCATTCCTGGTCAACAAGTACTTCTTTATAACTCTCGTCTCCGGCTGTTTCCAGGAAAGTTGAAGTCATGATGGCCCGGACCATTCATCATCGAGAAAGTGACACCACACGGAGCAATCGAATTGAAATGCAATGACGGTCAAACATTTCAAGCAAATGGTCAGCGTTTGAAGCACTATTATGGGACAGAAGTAAGGTACGTGGACTACGTTCATTTGTGCGAGCCTAAGTGAACGAATGAAGGACAGTCGGGCTGATGACTATAAACTAAGCACTTTGTGGGAGGCAACCCAAATTCCGTATCCTTTTATTTTATTTAGTGTTTTGTAAAATATATATATATATATATATATATATATATATATATATATATATATATATTTCATATACGCACACAAGGAATCATATAACATGAAACAAAATACATAGTTATTGAAATCGTATGGGCCTCGACCAACTAATGCCTCAGATTCTGTGACACCCCTACCTTTTCATTACACATGAAACGCATATCTCGTTTATACACGTGTAAATACATGAGGCATGTCGCCTAACATTTATCCTGTAAGGGCGTCACATTACTTATATACATACACATGACTGTGACTATAGCATTACTATAGTACCATATTTAATTCGTTGCAGCGGAAATTTTACTTTATAACATGTAAATTTAAAACTTTTCCATAACCATATGTACATGGCATATATGCCACAAAAATGGACTGATGCTGTATCTCGCATTACCCATACCAAAAACCTATACACTTATATGTACAATGATGAGCAGAGGGAGAAGAACTACAGATCAGCCGGCCAACCTTGTATCCATACTGGAAAATACTTCAAAAAGACTTCTAGACCTTCCTCTAGAGTCGACTTTTACTTTGGATTATCTGAAACAAAACACTTCCACTGAGTATATACAAATAACCGATATTCAACATCACATAAGTATATAACTCATCAAAACTGTAGTAATACTTGTACAACAAGTAATTCACATGTACACATGTATGTATGATTATTTGTTCTTCTGTTATGGATCAAATAGAATCATGAACAATTTGTGATCACAAGATGGCCATGGCACTCTGTAGATCCCCTTTTGAGTTCTCAATTAACTCGGGATCGATATTCTTTTATTCTGTAATTCTGACCGTACTCAGAATGCATTAACACATGGTTCAAGATCCTTAGCATCCATAACAGAGTTCATTAATCTCTTATGTATGTACATGAATGCACAATTCATAATCACATTTCAATATAATGAAACATCACATCATATACAACACGTATGTACATCCTTTCTAAACGCAATTCATAGAACATAAATCATATACTTATGTACAGTTAAATACCAAGTTATAGGATATACTCACAAACGATATTCCTATCTCGAAGAACTCTTTTAGTTCGCCTTATCTGTATCTTGTTCGAGATTAGTACCTATAAATACATTTATCTCAAACACATGAATAAATCATCTAATATTTAAATTTAACATGTTTTCATAGTTCACATACATCATACTAGGCTTCCCATACTTAAACTCATCAAAGAAAACCATTTTTTTCAAAATTTTGGCTGAAGAGATCGATCTCTACACAGAGGCGATCGATCGCTACATGGCAGAATGGTTTTGTTGAAAATTCTGCATTTTTCAGCTTTGACACCTTTTGGTATAAAATTCATAACTAATTCATATGAACTCCAAATGAGTCCCACTTTGCGTCAAATTAAATATAACTTAACATACTACAACTTTCATGTGAACACCAACATCAAAATTAAAGCCTAAGAATTCCAAAAATTCGAAACACCATAGGAGTTCTGTTTTTCAGCAGATTTCTTATACAAACACATGTTCTTTCTTTCCAAAACCTCTTCTATCTTCTTTAAACCTATTCCCTTCATGTATAACATCAAAATCTACTTCAAAAGATATGTTTTCATCTAACACATGCAAACCCTATATTTCTTCTCAACCAACATCAACAAACACATCTTTAAAATTGTCAAAACCATAGAAAATAAAGAGTATAAACATAGGTATACCTTCCTCTACAAGTTTTTGGCACAAAACTTGAGTTTCTATGGAATTTGTATAGCTTTCCCTCAAGGAGCAGAGAAGAAACGAAAATGGAAGATAAAATCTGATTTTCTTCCTTCCTAAGGCACTAGATAACTATTAATTATATTACATATTGCACTTTAGTCCTTCAAATCTCTATCATCTTATACTTAAGTCCCTCAACTATGTATATTCCTTATTTTACCCATATTCTCGATATAATGAAACCGACTCATTATATTTCAATTCTTATCATAATTATCACTCAAGTCATGCATTCAATAGAATCCAAAACACTATCGTCACAATAGACCCAGCATTTATGCATATCCAATGCTTCTATATGAGTCATGATGTTCATGCATGATCATGTAAATCATGTAAAAGTTTGGGTCGTTACATATTCAATCAGGACATATTGAGTGAAAGGAATGTACTGCACGCTAACTATGACTGACAGATTCTCGTACGTTGCTAGTCATTTGTATCTAGGTCTTTGTGAAGCGCATATGCTAGGCGCTACCAACGATCGGTAGGTTGTTGCTGGAATTATATTTCGGCTATTGTCTATTAAAGAAGTTTAATTGACAATGTGGCATCCAGGGTAAGCTCAAAGAAGTTGTTTGACTTCTAAAATCACAAAGTTTGTGATCTTACTGCTATGATACACTTGAACCTCACTGGGTCCCAATCAATCGGCTGCCGATCTATCAATGAGAATTGAGACTTAAATGTTAAGTGCAAATTGAGTGATTTAGAAGATATGAAATTAATTTTTGCAAGCTTCTCACTTTAGTTGAGTTTCTATATTTGAAAATGTTTCATTTATAGTAAGTTCTAAAATTAAAACGTTTGATTTATATCTCATAATTATGTACATTGGCAGTACATCAATTTTTGGATTGAGCTACTTGGATTATGAGTTTGTTGTTTTGTGTTGGATTTGGGTAAGTGGGAGATTTGTTTGCATAAATGTCCTGCAAGCCAAACGTTGAACCGATGAGCTTTATGAACCCTAGTTCAATTAGCTGACACAGTACAACTATAAATATAACATTTGTATCTAGGGTTATGGTGAACCATTCACATCAACAATACACTCAATCTCATAGAAAAAGCCAACATCACACTAGCACTGGAGATGTGCTTGTAGATCTGGTTAGGTTGATTGGGCTCGATGGATCACCACTATTAGATCTACGTCGAAGAATGATAATCTCTTTTCGTGCATTTATGTTTGATATTTACATGGTTTTATATGAATCTAGCACGATCATCCGTCCCCGCATCTATATATAAACTGTTTATGTTTATCTTTCCGCTGCGTTTGGATCTGACGCAGAGGGGGGAAACCCAACAGCCGGGCAGCCCGGACTTTGGAACCGCCTTATGAGAATAATTTCTCAAACTAGCCAACACCTTTGTAGCATCGTCGATCTTTTCCCGATAAAAAATTTCATCATCTTGATCAAACTCTATAGTATTTATTTCCATTCTCGGCTCCAAGTATTCTGATGTTGGTGAAATTTTAGCAGCAACAAACTGATCACAGCAACTCAAATCCTCATTTGATCCAAGAAACAATTCTTCGACATGAAAGTCGACCCTATAGGTTCCACCAAGGGGTTCGAGCTCTGTTTCCTGCATCTGAGAATGTCAGTTCACTTCTTCTTTTGAACCATATTTGAGTTGGACAGCCTCTAAAAACGCATTCCAGGTAAAGATCAATTCACTTCTGCATCCCATCATACCAATCCAATGCTTCACCATCCAAGTAATTATTAGCAATAACAACATGATTGACTCCATTGTTCATGGAAACAAAGAAAGGAATGATCGTGACATACTGGAAACAGATCATCACCAACTCAATCAAAGCCCAAATCAAGCAGCAACTAAAAGGAAGGAAATCAATTATGGCAACCTGCATGACTTACCAAGGAATGCAGAAGTGAATCTGGAAACAAATCATCACCAACTCAACCTCAATCAAAGCTCAAATCAAGCAGCAACTAAAAGGAAGGAAATCAACTATGGAAACCTACGTGACTTACCAAAGAAAGCATAAGTGAATCTGCTATGAATAATGAAGCTACAAGAATTCATGAATGGAATGAGAGGAAAGAAATAAACCATTATCTTCAATATGGAAACCCACGTAGCTTGACAAGGAAAGCAGCAAAGCTAATGGAACGTTGCAGCAGATCAAGATCTTTCCCTTATTTTTGCACAATCATTTTTTGAATAACACTGTACTTAAGTTTGTTTAAATAATGATATATTCAAGTCTAGTGTTCACGTTGGAAGAAATTCAATAAAAAACCTTTTTTCTTTATGGTATCAGAGCCTGTGTGAACACTAGGCAACACTCCCACTCAACCCAAACATCCCAGCCTCACTCTCTTCAATCGGCCACCATGAGCACTCTATCCTTAAATGTTGGAAACTTTGTTACCCTTAAACTCACAACAAATAACTATCCTCTGTGGCGCGAACAAGCCTTGGCCTTAGCAGAAAGCCAAGAGTTAGTCGGACACCTCACAAATGAAGACCGAGCTCCCACCAAATTCAAAACACCAAATCCAGACAGCACCAATGACAGTGACATTTCCACTTCACAATTAACAGATACCTTCATAGCATGGCGGAAAGCAGATCGTCTCCTTCGAGGATGGATCATTGGCACACTTTCAGAAGAAGCTCTTGGCCTTGTCGTTGGCCTTGACACAGCACAAGTTGTATGGGAAGCATTAAAAAATGCATATGCCCAAGACTCCCAAGAACGCGAGTTCACTTTAAAACAACAAGTCACATACCTCCGAAAAGATGACCACATCCCGATTACTGAACACATCAGTAAATTCAAAGGGCTCTGTGATAACCTAGCAGCCATAGGAAAGCCCATTCAGGATCAAGAGAAAGTTTTTTGTCTCCTTACCAGTCTTGGACCCCAATACGAAACATTCACCACAACCATGCTAAAGCCACCAAGACCAACATATTCTGAATTGGTCTCTCAACTCAAAAGCTTTGATCAAAGACGCACTTGGTTTACAACTACCACTGACATGCCAACACATACTTCTACTCATCAATTGGCCTTCTACGGACAACAACACCAACGCCCACAAACAAATTACCAGAACCATCGTGGCTCAACACAAAAATTTACCTCCAATGGACGTGGATTCCAAGCTCAACAGCAAAGGAACCCCAATAACTATCATCACTCGCCCACAGATACTCAACAACGTCCTCCTCCACCAGGACAGCGTCGCATGATGCCTACTGAAAGAGAAATGTATCGGGAGAAACAATGTCAAATTTGTGGAACAACAGGGCACATTGCTAAGATTTGCTGGTGGTTGAGAAAAACACCTACTCAACCAAATGAACTTCCACAAGCTCTCGCGACTCTCACCTTGGATAACACCATCACGAACACTGAATGGACAACAGACACTGGAGCATCCAACCACATGAAAGGTAAGCCAGGTATGTTAACAAACTTAAGAAAATACTCTGGTGCAGACTCTATCCTAATTGGAGATGGATCCTTGATGCCAATCCTCGCTATTGGTGACTCTTGTATCAAACAAAAACACACCACCTTACCTTTAAAAAATGTGTTATTGGTACCCAACTTGACGAAAAACTTACTCTCTGTAAGCCAAATAACAACCCAATTCCCTGTCAATTGTGAATTCTCTAACCTTGATTTCTGTGTCAAGGAACGGGAAACAGGCCAAACAATGATAACAGGGAAGCGCAAGGGTGATCTATATGTCCTACCAACATCTCCAGAATTATACTTTTCTCATCGATTCAAGTCCGGAACAACATATGTTTGGCATCAACGCTTAGGGCATCCTCAACTCTCTACCTTACATTTGCTCAAGAATAAAGGCCTCATTCACGTCGTAGGAACAACAAGAACTACCTCTCTTTGTGATAGCTGTCAATTAGGAAAACTTAGTCGTTTACCTTTTTGTTATTCAGACCACTCAAGTACTAGCATATTTGATAAAATACATTGTGATTTATGGGGACCTGCTCCTGTTTTATCACTTGAAAAATTTAAATATTATGCCTGCATGGTTGATGATTTCTCTAAATACACTTGGATTATTCCTTTAGGTAACAAATCTAATTTTTTTGATGCTTTCTTAGCTTTCGAACAGTATGTAGCTAGACAGTTTGGAAAGCAGATAAAAATCTTTCACTCAGATGGAGGTGGTGAGTTCATTAACTCTAAGCTATCTACACACTTTCTTCGAAAAGGTATTGTTCACCAAATCTCTTCACCTTACACTCCTGAACAAACCGGCTCAGTTAAAAGACGACACCGAACTATAAGGGAGTTAGGGATGACTATGTTATTTCATTGTGGTGCACCCTTATTCTTATGGATAGAAGCCTTCACTACAGCCGTTTATCTTATGAACCGTCTACCATCTTCCGCTCTTAAGTTTCATACACCCCATTACACTTTACATGGCACTCATCCTGTGTACTCATCTCTTCGTGTATTTGGTTCAAAATGTTTTCCATACACTTGGGACACCAAGAAAAACAAGTTTGATCCCAAAAGTCTTATGTGTGTTTTTGTTGGATATAGTGAAAAACATAAGGCTTATAAATGTTTTCATCCATCTAGTAAAATAATTCTCATTTCTCGTCATGTTGTCTTTGATGAACACAAATTTCCATATAAGCCAGAATCTAGTCCTTGTCCAGTTCAGCAACAACCCCATGCATTGACCATTTTTTACTCTTGGCTCACACACAATATTCCTTCTACTTCGAGTGTAATTAATTGTGAAACTTCCTCACCCTCATGTTCTACTGCACCACTGCCTGTTGATACTCATATAACAACACCACCTATCCTCAACCCAAGCCATATGATTTTTTCAACTGAACCAATACCACCAGTTGATTCCCCCACGCGAGATGACAATGATAATATCTCTCTAACTAATGACGATTTTGATATCCTCACTTCCTCCAACTCTCTACCCACTTCCGACATATCAGCCACCTCACAAAACACTCATACTCCTACAAACTCCACCAACCACCATATGATTACTCGGTACAAATTGGGAATGGTCAAACCAAATCCTAAATATGCCTTCAATACTATCCTCTACCCCACCATACCACGTGAGCCTCACAATATTCGGGCTGCCCTTGCTCACCCTGGGTGGAAGTCAGCCATGCATGATGAACTCGCTGCCCTCCATGCAAATAATACTTGGATACTTGTCCCTCAAACATCCAACATGCATGTTATTGGCTCCAAATGGGTATTCAAATCCAAACTCAAGCTTGATGGTTCATTAGATCGTCTCAAAGCACGTCTAGTTGCTAAAGGGTATCACCAAATTGATGGAGTTGATTACACGGAAACTTTTTCACCTGTTATCAAACCAGGGACCATACGTATAATCATAACAATTGCTCTAGCTCAAAAGTGGTCTATTCGTCAGCTAGATGTTAAAAATGCTTTCTTACATGGTTTAATTTCAGAAAATCTATATATGCAGCAACCACCAGGAATGGTGGATCCTCAGTACCCAACATATGTTTGCAAGCTCCAACGTGCACTTTATGGCTTAAAACAAGCCCCACGTGCCTGGTTTGACCGCTTTAGTGCCTTTCTCCTTAAATTTGGTTTTTTTTGCAGTTTGGCTGATCCTTCATTATTTATTTTACACTCGACTCATGGCACTCTTGTTTTACTCCTTTATGTTGATGATATGTTACTTACTGGTTCCCACTCCGCACTTATTTCAAATTTTATTCACATACTAACCACCGAATTTGCTATGAAAGATTTGGGGGACATTCATCATTTCCTTGGGATTGAATTCACGCCCACATCTGGCGGTTTACATATGTCACAGTCTCATTATGCTCTTACAATCCTTGAACGATTCACTATGATTGACTGCAAACCTATGATTACGCCTCTTGAAGCAAAAACTAGGACTTCCTCTCACGATACTCTCATGGACGATCCTAGCTATTATCGAGGACTTGTTGGTGCTCTACAATATCTTACACTCACTCACCCTGATTTGTCTTATAGTGTAAACTTTGTTTCCCAATCCATGCATGCTCCTTCCTTGTTACATTTAAAAATGGTTCGACACATTCTACGCTATGTTAAAGGTACCATTACATTAGGGCTACATTATTCTTCCCCCACTGCACTTGATCTCTCTGCTTTCTCAGATGCAGATTGGGCAGGATGTCCTACCACATGGCGCTCAACTACTGGATATTGTACTTTTCTTGGACGTAACATAATCTCCTGGTGTGCCAAGAAACAACATACCATCTCTCGTTCCAGCACCGAGGCAGAATATCGTGCGATGGCCAACACTGCAGCCGAACTCACTTGGATGTCATACATTCTTAGGGACCTCCAAATTTCCTTGTCTTCTCCTCCCACCCTCTACTGTGACAACCTAAGTGCGCTCCATATGACTGTCAATCCCGTCTTCCATGCGCGGAGCAAACACATCGAATTAGATTACCACTTTGTTCGTGAACGAGTTTCCCGTGGTCTCCTTGTCACTCGCCATGTCTCATCTGCACAACAAGTGGCCGACCTCTTTACAAAACCTATGTCCAAATCTGCTCTCCTTTATTTTCGTACCAAACTTTGCCTACAACCCCGGCAACGTTTGTGGGGAGGTATTAGCAATAACAACATGATTGACTCCATTGTTCATGGAAACAAAGAAAGGAATGATCGTGACATACTGGAAACAGATCATCACCAACTCAATCAAAGCCCAAATCAAGCAGCGACTAAAAGGAAGGAAATCAATTATGGCAACCTGCGTGACTTACCAAGGAATGCAGAAGTGAATCTGGAAACAAATCATCACCAACTCAACCTCAATCAAAGCTCAAATCAAGCAGCAACTAAAAGGAAGGAAATCAACTATGGAAACCTACGTGACTTACCAAAGAAAGCATAAGTGAATCTGCTATGAATAATGAAGCTACAAGAATTCATGAATGGAATGAAAGGAAATAAATCAACCATTATCTTCAATATGGAAACCCACGTAGCTTGACAAGGAAAGCAGCAAAGCTAATGGAACGTTGCAGCAGATCAAGATTTTTCCCTTATTTTTGCACAATCATTTTTTGAATAACACTGTACTTAAGTTTGTTTAAATAATGATGTATTCAAGTCTAGTGTTCACGTTGGAAGAAATTCAATAAAAAACCTTTTTTCTTTAGTAATAAGAAGTGATTGTTAAACGCTTTGAATCAGACAGATTGTAGTAATCCAAATACCTCTGGAGCCGAGCAATCTATGTCCATGGCTTTGCGCCATAGAATCTTGGTGGTCGCTGCTTTATCAAAAGTTGTTGTGTTCTTTAGACTTGAGTGTAAAAGAAATATCTCTTATGGAGTTCTTAGATGAAAACAATGAGAATTCAAAAGATCAAAATGTGCAATCCGATATCAAAATGTGCAATCCGATCGCAGCTAATGTGTGCCACTGAGTGCACTTTTTTTGGTATCGTATTGTGCGAAAATCTCTACGAATGGGATTAATGCTTCAAAGACACGGACTAATCATTCTCAACACCTCCACTTCGTTCAGTAGCATTCCATCCGCCATTCACAACCACAATTGAGAAATTCAAGTAATCTGCAAACAATTGAGCCTGAACACCATACCCGATAACTGTGTGAGAAAATTTGCGTGTAATGCCGTAACGTTGGGAAAATTGCAGCCAATCGATCATCAATTAAAGCTTCTACTTTGAATCGCCGCAATCACCATATAAATTCAATAGGAAAAGTAGTACAATTGAATGGAAAAAATTCGAGCAATCCTCGTTACAATTTTACGGGCTTTTGGTGTCGAACCCCACTCTGATTTTAGCCTACCGTGGTTTTCATAATAGTCAGTTTATGTGGTTTGAAAATAACAAGTTTACCCAATTGTGTTTGGGAGTAGATGCAACACACCTCATTCGTGTATGATATGTGAGGGTGGTAGTGTGCTATATTTTGCAAATCGAATAGGGTAAAATATCTATTTACAAACCACATTGGGTAAATTGTCTATTAACGATATCAGGTGTGCTAAATGTTTATTTACAAATCACAGTGTGATAAAATACATATTAATTATACCACATGGTGTAAGTCGCCACCGTCTCCAATTTAACAATAACTCCAATTTGTCCATCTTTATCAAAGTTTTTGACACAAATTGATAAAGACTTTGTTCTCAAATAAAAAAGGAAAAGGATTAGTAATACAGCATATACATTAAGTGTGTTCAAAATAACATTTCTAAATATCATAATTTGTATATGGTATCATTATTATCACAAGGCGTATTATAGAACATATAAATTTTCAGATATGCTCAGCATTTTAAATTTTAAAGTAATTGTCTCAGATCAAGTTCCTATGATCTGGGCGTGAGCATTAGCATGCCCGAAAAAGCCTACGTAACATTTACCACACAGCCCAATACAAATTGAATCGGATCAAGATTAGCCACTATGTGACCATACTACCAACTTCCAGCCTAGCAATAGATTTCCAAAAAGGATCCAGATTCGATAAGAATTCCGAATTATCACTCCATCGACTAATTATTTTTTTTCTTATTGTTAATCGATTCATCAAGACAATTTAAATTCAATATTAAGGTTGCATTTTAATTAGGGCTGTTTAACGGGCCCAATCAGCCCAAAACCGGACCGATTTAGCCCTATTTGAACCAGAACCGGGTTAATCGGTCCGAAAATGGTAAGTTACTGGTTCAGATCGGTTCTACGTTTTCGAAACCAGTAACTTACCGATTCTAAGCCACTCGATTTCGATTCCGAAATCGAAACCGGAACCAGCTTTAATAAAAATAAAAATAATAATAATAATAATAATAATAATAATAAAATGAATGTTGAGGCCAACGGCTCTTTCAACTGTTGGCCACAAAATTTGTGCTTTGGTTTTTAATTTTTTTTGTTAAAAACAAACACACACACACACATATGTATATGTATATGTATATATATATTGGGTTGGGTTGTGCGGTTATTCACTTATTCATTCTCTCAATTTTCTCGAGCCTTAATTATTATTCATTCTCTCAGTTATCTATCAAAGTTATAAATTGTTAATTATTATTTATTAATTATAGTTTAAAACCACAATAAAATTAGTATTATCATTATGGAATCTTTTGATAGGGGTGGTCGCATCGGCGGTCGCTGTGGTGGTCACATCGGTGGTCGTCAGTCAGTTGGTTCATCGACGATGAATTTGACGGTGTCAATTCCTCAGTTAAATGAAGATTATGATTTCTTTGTTGACATTGATGTTGCATGTCCACCTATGAACATCGAAGATCAAGAACCCGAACAACATTTCCAAGTCCAACCTTCTGGTGCCCATCAGATACCACAAGTCGAGTCATTCGGAGCGACTACCGCAGCATCAGCGAGTAGAGCAACGAGGTGTGCCAAAAGAAGTAAGGTATGTGATGTGACTAGAAATAGACACATCTATTGCGCTTAATTCTCTACGGAAATGACGCTCCGGAATCGTGATTCCATTTAGTAATTCTTTCTTTTACCATTAGTTTAATGTTTTCTAAAGTAGTTTTTATTGTTTTCAATTTAGTCATGCTTGGCTAAACGCTTTTGATTCTTGGTTAAAGGAAGACAATACCTTGGATTTTATGTATTTCATGAGATTGATGTTCTTTTATTAATTTCTGTTGAGTATTATGTGTTTTTCTGATTTTTATGCCATGAATGTTATGTTTGATTGTTAGATTGGCCATCTAATGATATTTTAAATACAATCTAATGATTGGCCTTTGAAGCAACTAAGATTGATAATTGACTGTTGTTGGTGTTGTTAAATTCTTAGGAAAAAAACACGTGACTATATTAAACATAGACGCTTGAATTATGTTGTCTAAGTTTCATCATTCTTACTAGATTTGAAAGCTATTGTTAATATTTATCTTAAATGCTGTTGTTTTGATCGATATAACAATACGAGTTAATTTAGAATGCTTGGGCTATTTTAATTGGGCATAAGGTAAGGTAAGAGTTGAATTTCCAGTGATGAATATTCAAGTAAAAATTACATCTTTTGTAATAGTTGATGATTGAATGCATAAATCCAAGGTAAAGTCGACTGAAAAACCAAGAATCGTTTTTCTCATAATTTTAATCATCTTATTTAATCTTGTTAATTAGTTAATTTATAGATTTTGCTTAGTAGTAGTTAATCAAATTCCAAAATTCCCTTTTTACTATTTATTCGATTAATTGACACGAAAAAATACATCATTACCTGTGGGATCGATCCCTACTCATACTACATATTTATTGCTATTAACTTGAGAATGGTTAATTTGGGCGTACGCGATAAGCGCTACCAAATTTTGGCGACGTTGCCGGGAAGGCATTGATATTTTTTTGTGTTAATTTTTTATTATTATCCCGCACTAATACTTTGGTTTGTTGATGAGTACAGGTGTTGTAGATCAAGATTCAATAGTCGATTTTAGTCCAACAATTCAAGGGCCAATCACTCGTGCAAGGGCTAAATTTTACCCAACAATCCAAACATGTCTTGCCATGCTAGCTACAAGAAAAGAACATGGTGACTCTTGGGGCATCTCATTTCGTGACTTGATAGCTAAAAGGGGGATTAATGGTGGTCAAATTTTCTACCAAGATGTTTATACATCTCCCCATCTTGGTACATCTCATTCGAAGAATAAGGAAGGTGAAGGGTTGCTTGAATACATCTCCCCATCTTGGTACATCCCATTCGAAGAATAAGGAAGGTGAATGGTTGCTTGAATACATCTCCCCATCTTGGTACATCACATTCGAAGAATAAGGAAGGTGATGGATTGGTTGATGATGTTCAAACTTCTTTATTAAATTAACTATACATCTCCTCATGATTTGGAAATTTGTGACTATCTTAATTATAGCAAAATGATTGATCAAAATGATGGTAGTGAACGAAAATATATATAGGCTTATATGTAACGTTTTGAAGGTAGTTTTTGATATAAAATGGAGTTTTAAATTTGTGTAATACTCTTATCATTATTTCGAATTTGTGTGGCGATTTCTTTCCGATTCTTATCGAACCCTTTTCCTTCATGGTTCGTGGCGAATCTCCTTGTGTTGAACTTGTGGCGCCCATTGGCTTATCAAGCTAGGTATTTGGATTTCTATTTTCTTGTTTGTTGGTTCTTATTTCTTGGTTGACATATTATTGATCCTAGACTACAACAACATGTGACTCATCTAATCACGAAGGTAATTTTCAATACGATCCTGAGATCGAGAGGACACTACGTCGGAGAACAAGAGAAGCAAGAATACTTGAGGAAGAGAGGAACAATATGGCTGCAAATCAAAGCTTGCGACAGTTGGCGAATCCTAACTTGGATCAACAACCTCTCTGCATCACTTTTCATGCACTTGCAAATAACGTAAGCTTTGAACTTAACTCTGGACTGATTCATTTATTGCCATCTTTCAAGGTCTTGCAGGTGAGAACCCGCACAAGCATTTGATGGAATTCCACGTGGTATGCACTACTATGAGCCAGTTGGCGTAACGGATGAACAAATCAAACTGAGAGCCTTTCCATTCTCTATAAAGGATGCTGCTAAAGATTGGCTATTCTATCTACCCTCCGGATCAATTACCACATGGACTGATTTGTAAAGAGTCTTCCTCGAAAGTACTTTCCAGCTTCGAGGGCGACTAACATAAGGAAGGAAATCTATTGTGAAGCAATACCACGAGGAGTCATTGCACGAGTACTATGAATGTTTTAAGAAGTTGTGTGCAAGCTGCCTACAACATCAGATAAGTGAACACCTTTTAATTCAATATTTCTATGAAGGTTTACTTTCTGGTGACAGGAACATAGTGGATGCGGCGAGCGGAGGAGGTTTCATTGACAAGGCAGCTGAGGAGGCAAGGAACTTGATAACAAACCTGGCTGCCAGCTCCCAGCAATTTGGACATGTTCGACATGGACAACCGCCAAGACAAGAGGTAAATGTATCCACTCTCAAACAACAACTGAATGATTTAACGTTTCTAATGCGTAATCTTGTAGGTGGCAATGTGGGGAATATGAAGCCATGTGGAATCTGTCTAGCCGTGAACCATACCACTGATGCATGTCCATCCTACAAGAGACAACCACTAAGCACGTGAATGTTGCTGATTCCCAGGCCCACCACAAAGGGGCTATGACCATCCATCGAGCAACTACAACCAAGGTTGGAGGGACCAACCGCACCAGAGCTATGTGAATCAAAAAATGAACCAACCTCCACCATTTAGACCGCCATATCAGAGACCTCCACCACCGCCAGTGCATGCTCCTTCTGACAGGTTAGAGAATATTGTTATAGTTATTGCTAAAAATAGCCTGCAATTTCAACAGGAGACGAGGGCGAGCATTCAAAGTTTGACTATGCATATGGGGCAATTGGCGACTTTGCTCAACAAGATTGAAGCTAGACTATCCAATGGGCTTCCTTCGCAGCTAGTGGTAAACCCAAGGGAAAATGTGAGCGACATCACTTTGAAGCAGAATGAAGGTAAAGATGGGGAGAATGTGGTACTGACGCCACCCGGACAGGACAAAGAGAAGAAGACCGAGACGAACATCGAGGAGCCCATGCAATAATAGGAACCACGAGGTAAGTCCCCTCTACTCCGTGAATATAAAATTGAACCCCCATTCCCCCTTGCATTGAAGGTGAACTGGAAGGACAAGGGCATCAAGAGACTCAACGAGACTTTTCGACGATGTGAGGAAAAAGCTCTACTGTATATGCCATGAAGAAACTGCCTGAATATGCTAGATTTTTTAAGGAAGTTTGGAAAGCGGATAGGAGCAAAGAAAGAAAAGGGTGCCCCTTGAGCTAGACGATAACGTTTCCGCGGTCATCCAAAGAAGCATTCCCACAAAGTGTAAGGACCCTGATATGTTTTCTATCCCTTGTGTGATTGGAACCACTAGAATTGAGAAGGCAATGCTAGATTTAGGATCTTCAGTTAATGTCATGCCTTACTCAATCTATACTCAACTGAAACCTGGACCTTTGAAAAGAAATAATACTGTGATTCAATTAGCTGATATGTCCATGGTTATTCCTAGGAGGGTAGTAGAGATGTACTTTTGCATGTAGAGGATTTGGTTTTTCCCACCGATTTCTATGTCTTAGATATGGAAAATGGTGATACATCTAGCCCCATTCTATTAGGAAAACCGTTCTTGAAAACCTCTAAATTTGTGGTCGATGTGAATATCGGCATACTAACAATGGAGTTTAATGGTGAGATTGCAAGGTTCAACATCTATGAAACCATTAAAACACATGAACAATCTAGTTATGCTATTGATATCAATGATGAAGTTGAATCTGATTTTGATAATGATGATTTGTGGGAGATGGGAAATGCTGTTGATGGCCTTGAAGAGAATGGATGTATGGACTCAAATTTTATGCATACCTTTCATACTATCGTTGCCTTATCTACTTATGATACTGCTGACCCTCTATCCTCTCACTTACAGGATCCTACTGTCGAAAAGACACACCGTCATGATCGACCACAGCAAGGCGATGACCTCTCAAAGAGGAGCAAGACGAACAAACCAAAGTTCAAAGGACTGAAGTAGATATTGAGGTGGAAGAGGAAGGATGGAGCGACACCGCATAACTCACCTTGATAGAGGATTGGCGTCGGGCCACCGACGTTAAACAGAGGTGCTGCTTGGGAGGCAACCTAGGGGGAGTTAGTTTCTTTTCTTTCCTTTTTATTTTTTTATTGCTTTCATAGTCTAATTTTTCTTTCCTTACAATTTTGACTTACATTGGGGATAATGTAAGATTTAAGTATGGGGGAGGGATTAGTGGTGTGTTATTGCTTTCCTATTTTAAAAATACAAAAAAATTAAAAAAATTAAAAAAAAATTTGAGCTCATTGTTAGTGGTGAACGCATGCTTAGAATCACTAGCCTATGATGAAATCTAATTGATGGCATGCAAGTTTTTGAACATAGGTAAATTGTTAACCTTGGAACACTTTGAACTCTAATACAAATTTTGCCTTGACTTAGTAGTTGAATACACTGAGCATGAATATGTAATGACTTGTGAAGTGAGCATAGCGTAGTGAAGATTGTGTGAACTTTGTGATAGTCTTAGGAAGTCTCTAATACATTCTAGAACTTAACTACATGCTATTTGATGTGTATGTCTAGACTACTTGTGAATATGAAAGTGATATATGTAATCTTTGATGCGTTTGAGACTTTCAAGCCTACCATGTAAAGAAAATCAATCACTAGTACCCAGTTTGATCTTTAATGTAAAAGATTGGTTGTATGCTAAGCATACAACGACCCACATTCGACATTCTTTGACTAACTTATCCTCCTTCCCTGATAAGCCTAAATGTGATTTTAATCAACACTTTTGAAGGGAGTATGATGTGTTTCATTCACATGCACTTATGTATTCATTGATTCATATATGTTTTGAGCTTCATTGTCAAAAGAATGAAATGCATGAAAGAAAATGCATGCCTTGAGAAATTAAATAAATATGACTCCAAGGGGAGCCAAGGCACAAAAGAGAAATTTTTTTTTGAAATGAACCTTGCAAAAATGAACAAGGTTTGGAAAAGCATGAAAAAAGAGAAGTTGAAATTGTGCATATCATTATACTCTCTTGTTTGATGCATCTTACCCTTCCTTTCATAATCCAATACCTAGGTCAAGCTACAAGCTAATTACGACCTACTTCATTCATGTTTGCAAGTGGCTAAGATAGTGGAGAAGAGTGTGCAAGTGAGCTTATACTTTTGTTAGTGTATGACTTAAGCTATTGTGGGCTTTGCATATATTGGATCTATAATTTGTACATGACAGTTGTTTATGACCACACACACATGTACACTGCTTTGTTAGATATGAAATGTTTAGGGATTGAACTTATCCCACTTTTAATTTATCACCGCCTTTCATTAATATGCATGTTTATAATTGTTGAGGCGTTAAAGTGACGTTAAGTTAATTTTTTATGATGCTATGAGCCAAGCAAAAATATTTTAGTTTTGTCTGATTTACTCGAGGTCGAGTAATTATTAAGTATGGGGGAGTTTGATGTGACTAGAATAGACATATCTATTGCGCTTAATTGTCTACGATTTGGTATGTTTTGGTGGATAATTTGATACATATGCTACCTAATCGTATATTTGTGTAAATGTAGGTGATATCGAAGAAATCGAGCTAAAAAAGGCGAATAAAGATCAAGAAAGGATTTGGAGATGATAAGGACTCAAGGTAGATCAAGAAAAGGCTTAAAATGTAATTTTGGAGAAGATATCGATCTCATGAAAGAGGAGATCGATCGCCTATGGACAGAAAGTTGAGCAACAAAATATGCGAGCAAGCGATCGATCGCCTACAAGAGGAAATCGATCACCAAAGTTTACTGGAGCCAAGAGATTGATCGCTACAAAGAGGCGATCGATCGCCCAAAGAATTTTCCTGAGAAAAAAATAAAGGAGCGATCGATCGCTATCTTTATAGCTATTGATCGCCAGAGAGTCCGAGAAAAAAGAATTTGATCTTTTTACCATCTTGGATAGATTTTTACCTACTATATCAGATTCCCAACCCATTTGCAAGATTGGGGACCTTAAATCAGACTATCTTTAGAGGATTCCAACATAGTTTAGACATTAGAATAGATTTTCTCTCAAACTTTTGAAGAATGACTTGATGAACGAAGAACGGAGACTGAAGTGACGCTCCGGAATCATGATTCCCTTTAGTAATTCTTTCTTTTACCATTAGTTTAATGTTTTCTAGAGTAGTTTTTATTGTTTTCAATTTTGTCATGCTTGGCTAAACGCTTTTGATTCTTGGTTAAAGGAAGACAATACATTGGATTTTATGTTTATGAGATTGATGTTCTTTTATTAATTTTTGTCGGGTATCATGTGGTTTTCTGATTTTGATGCCATGAATGTTATGTTTAATTGTTAGATTGGCCATCTAATGATTTTTACATGCAATCTAATGCTTGTCCTTCGAAGCAACTAAGATTGATAATTGACTGTTGTTGGTGTTGTTAAATTCTTAGGAAAAAAACGCGTGACTAGATTAAACATAGAAGCTTGGATTATGTTGTCTAAGTTTCATCATTCTTATTAGATTTGAAAGCTATTGTTAATATTTATCTTAAGACTGTTGTTTTGATCAATATAACGATACAGGTTAATTTAGAATGCTTGGGCTATTTTGGGCATAAGGTAAGGTAATAGTTGAATCTCTAGTGATGAATATTCAAGTAAAAATTACATCTTTTGTGATAGTCGATGATTGAATGCATAAATCCAAGGAAAGTCGACTGAAAAACCAAGAATCAATTTTCTCATAATTTTAATTATCTTAGTTAATCTTGTTAAATAGTTAATTTATAGATTTTGCTTAGTAGTAGTTAATCAAATTCCAAAATCCCTTTTTACTATTTGTTCGACTAATTGACACGAAAAAGACATCCTTCCCTTTGAGATCGATCCATACTCATGCTACTACATATTTATTGCTATTAACTTGAGAATGATTAATATGGGCGTACGTGATAAGCGTTACCAGTATGAGATCATTTTGATATCGCTCAAAAATAAGGTACGAATGAATATTTTACAGTTTGTAAATTATGTAAAACAACATACACATATAAAGCTAAGGTTCAAGTGTAGGCAGCGGAACATTTAAAAAAATTACTTAGTAAAAAAAGCATAATTTTGATGATGTGACACTGTAACCAATTGGTAGAGAAGCAATAGAATCATAAATTAATTCAAGCACTGGCACAAATGTTGTTTTAACAACTGCAGTTAACCGTATGTCAATTGTTAGATATGTGATTAGATGTGAACTTCTTTTTTTACAATGTGAACATGATTGATTTATTGAATTTACTTCGCCTACACAACCTATATTTCTAGGCACACATTAAAGAAAAATTTTATAGAAACGTTTCTTGAATATATAACTACATTGAATGAGCATCTTTCCAATTTACCGTGTAGAATTTGACAACCGGTATTTGGACAAATGTTAAACTTGATTCATTTCTTGTCGTGACTTGTCATGGAATTGATGAAAATTAGTGTATGCAAAAATGAATTTTATCTTTAGATGCATTATATTATGCACATACTTGATATATAATTGCAAAATATATATTGAAAGTTTGTAGAACTTATGGAATTCAAGATAAAATATTTTCAATCACCTTAGACAACACCTCGAATAACAACTCTGCGATGCGTGATTTAAAATTTTACATGAAACCAATATTGACGGTGCATTTTTCGTGTTAGATGTGCATATCATATTATTAATTTGGCTGTGAAAGTTGGTTATGAGTAGGGGTGAGCATTCGGTCTATTTGGTTACCGACCGAACCGAATAACCAAAATAAAATAACCGAATTATTTTGGAGAAAACTGAACCGGTCGATTATCATGCTAAAACCGATTTAACCGAAACTGAATAAAAAATGGTCAATTCGATTGATAACCGAATTAACCGATTTTTTTATAAATAGAAGAAAATTCAAAAAAATCTACAGCACCATTATACAAGACTTTGCTTATCTTTTTAGCATACTTTAAAGTAAAATGATATTTTAAAAATCAAATCTTTTGACCGATTCCATGATTCCATCATCCATAATTAGAGTTTTACAAATTATGGACAATTTCATTTTGGAGTTTGGACAAAGAGGCAATTAAACCTATTTCAAAATTAAAATACATGGCCCAATAGCCAAAAGCCCAAAACCTAATTATTTTAAACATATTTAAATAAATATTATTTAAAATTAAATCGGTTAAAATTGATAATCGAAACCGAACCGATTTAACCGATTTTTCACCCAAAAAAAACCAAATTTCCGATTTGACCGAACAATTTCTGAAATAATTCAATTCGGCCGGTTACTTCGGTTTAACCGATTTTTTTCTCACCCCTAGTTACAAGGACTCTGAGTCACTAAGTATTGAAAAAATGAAATATTGTGCTAAATGGTTACGCACGAACCGTATTAAACGTGATTGCAAACAAACATGTATATCCAGTTGTTGAATCATCTTCTTTTTCCATAGCCAATAGCAACTCGTTGGAATTCTTTATACGATATTTTCAATTTTATGTTACCATAAAGGACTTTTAACTCCATTTTATAATTCAAATCAAAGAGCTGATACTGATGAAAGTATATATTTGGATGATGGTGATTGGGAGTTTGTTATTAATTGTATATTATTGCTAGGTACTTTTAAAGAAGCAACCGAACGTTTCTCCGTGTTTCTTATCCTACCTCTATTTATTTTCTTCCATTAATATATAACATGTTTTGTAGATTTATGGAATTTAGAGAAGATGGGGATATGCATTCTTTTGTTGCTTCAATGGAGACTAAATTTAAAAATTATTGGGCAAAAATACACGCATGCACGCCATCGCAACATTGCTAGATCCTAGTGATAAATGTCGTTTTTACACTTATTTTGTTGTGATTTTGTATTGCATACTGATTCCTCGACGATTTATGATTTTTGGTATATATTTGTTGATTACAGAAATCTAGGTAGAAGTGCATAAAAGTTAATGATGTGAGCTAATTAACAATGAAATGGCCCAAACCAAGCGAACATGTTGAAAGAATTATGAAATCTTGAGATTGAAGAATTTTGACATGGCGATTGATCTTCATTTCTATCATTGATCGATCGTCGTGTGTCGAGCATTTGCTATCAAAATTATAATTTCAGTGACCGATCGGCTCACATCCACAATCGATCGTCGTGTGACGTGACTTTTGAAAGACTGAATTTAATTCTGCGATCGATCGAGGGATATTCGGCGATCGATTGCCAACCATGAAAAAATCGGGATTTTATTCATTTTTGAAGAGTTTGTGTCCACCAAGAAGGGACCTTCCTCCTCACTATTAAATGAACTTATTGGACGAAGGTTAAGGACTTTTGACACTTTTTCAGACCTAAGGAGTAGCCTCCATCCATCTTCAATACTATCACAATCCATTGAAGAACAGGAGCAACATAAGAGACGGAAAGACGGAGCAATGGATCTCGTTTATTCGTATTTCTAGACCTGTTTATCTTTTATTTTTGGATTTTGATGTTTAAGATGTTGCAAAACATGACTAAATTTTGTTATTTAATTATGATTGTTGGCTATGTTTGTTTATCAAGACTATGAGATCCCATGTTTGAACCCATGATTTAAATATTAAGTTTTTGATTGAATTCTTATAATCTTTGTGCATAATTTATTATTCTTCATGCTTTAATATATTGCGATTGATGTTGACCATACGATATTGCAATACAACATAGTAAATTAGGCCGTGAGTTTTAAATTGAAACTGACCACGTAAAAATTCAACACATGTGTGATAACAATAGATTTACCAAATCGAAGGCTAACAGTTTTCACAAATTATCATGCGCTATTAATTGTTCAATAAGGAGACATGAGGGGTTTATTGTAACATTAATATTAGAATTGTTATAGCTTGATCATAGTATAACAAATGCATTAGGAAAACTCTTCACCTTAGATCATAGGATATTAAATCTTAATTAATAGGAGAATTATGAGGGATTACATGAGTGAACCGAAGTCTGGATAATTGTTTCTATCAAATTTCTTCATTCTCTATCGCTTGCTTGGGTTGAATATTGTGTTTTTAGTCAATTTAGTATAATAATCACTCACAATTTATCGGTTAAATATAGTTAAAATATTTGAATTTGGTATTTACTTCTAGTCCATATAGATTCGACATCCCTACTTTTAAAAACTATACTAAAATTTGACAAATGTGCACTTGCGGTATAATTGTGATACACTGAAATTTTATTGTTTAAATAAATCGTTATCACCACGTCAAGATTAGGGTCATTTGAAACATTTTTTTGAGTACTATTCACATCTTTGGAGCAGGATATTCACGATCAAAAGACGTCAATAATGCAGTCTGTCCAAAAAATGTTTCAATCTTATTACAATGAACATGTAAGAGGAGAATCGCAACAAAGGGAGGTTGAACAAGAAGATATAGAAAGGAGGGATAAATTTGCTTAGGAGTCTCGGTAGGAAGAAACTTAAGGGACGAGAACACTCTTCTAGCACATCTAATGAGTTGTAATTTTTTCTCAATCAAAAATTTTGAACCGAAGAACACTTCGAAATATTACAATGGTGGAAGATGAATGCAAGACAATATTCCGTATGTAACACCCCAAAATGTTAGTATATAGATTCCAGAATGTACGTCAGTAAAATATAATAATAATAATAATAATAATAATAAAATAAGTTAAAGAATTGACACAATTCTAGCGTGCAAATTGAGGTAAAATTATTTGAGGATTATAGATAAGCTTATTTTGGTGAATAAGAAATTTTGATGTAAGATAGATTTTGAATATTCTAGAGTTGGATGAAATACGTTTTGGAATATTAAATTTTAGAGTATTTATTTTAAAAACTATTCAATGGATTTGGATCTAGGATCTCACGAGCTTATTCGATTTTTTGGAGTTAGAGATATCGTTACGATCTGATTTTTGAGAATATTAAGTCTATAAACATTTTTGATGAATAATTATGGTTTTAATGTAGAACATTAAATTTGAAGATTTAAGTTAATTTTGTATATTCTTGTATTGTTGTAAAATAAGAGTTTGATGGGCCAAATTAATTGAGAAATTAGAGTTGGACTTGAAAAAAACTTATGGGCTTAATTTTCACTATAAATTTTATATCCAGCCTTAATTTCTTTTTCATTTTTCAAAAAACAAAACTAAAAGGAAAAAAAAAAGAACAAGAAGCCCTAACCCTAACCAACTCACTATCGCACCTTTAAGTACCGAAATCCCCATCAATAGCCGACCCTTCGCCGGAATTTCACCGTGAAACGCCGAGTTCGTGCACTGGACCAGTCTTGACTCTTTGGTTTGATTCGCTTGATTCACATGAAATTGGTCCGAGCCCAACCACCACGACCTTCATCACTATCTGGCGCTTCGATCTGAACCAGCCACAACCATTGCCGCTTCGGGAATCGTCGGAATTTTGACATGTAATAGGCTCCTCCTGCGCGAAAAAACCTATGGCAGATTCAAAACTTGATTTTCAGCCTTCGTTTTTTATTTTGCTTCGATCCGTTGCATCTCGATTTTGTCCAGAAACATTTGTGGATTAGTTTCAAAAAATTCTCCAGCACTGAAGTGGTATACAACTCGAACCTCGATTTTATTATTATTTATTTAGTGTTTTGTGAAGTACTGATCTTTAAATTTTCACAATGATTTTGATATTTTCTAATGGATTTCTAGTATTTATAAATTTTTAGAAAAATCCTAAGTAAGAATCGTGGTTATTAAATTAGAAATTCGATAAGTAGTAACCGGATGTGATATATTTGTGAAAGTTAGAAAAATAGAACATCATGGAATAAAAGTTTAAATATATTTATTCTTTCAAGTTTATGGATTTTGTTGGAGCTTTTGCGAAGAACTTGAGTATTTCTGAATCAGAAAATAAGCTAAGAACACGAGGTATGTGACTTACTATCCGAGTATCTAAACTCTACACAGGATTGGATGAGTTAACCTGTGATTATGCATTTTACATGATACTTATGTGTCTACGTGGTATCTATGCCTATGTGGATTCTATGCATTTATGTATATTTCACATGGTTATTTTTATTTATCTTCGCATGCTATATTACGGCATTCATGCATTGCATTTTGAGCTTTATCGTCCGTTCCTTTGCATTGTGTGATCACGTTAGGCGTTTTATGCGATTATGGGAATCAATCATGCTGCATATGTATGCTATGATTACGGTGCATGGCTTTTTAGCTATGGCATCCTTTTACGGTGCATAGGTTGGGCCTGTGGCATCCCTTTACGTTGCATGGTGTGTCCGGCACCATGGCATCCAGGGCTGACTGTTGTATCTGTTTCAGGCCGATTGTCACGCCCCGAAACCGGGGTCGATAACACCGGCGTTGATTCCAAATATTAATTCAAAATCAACAAGCCTCGTGTACAGATCTATGATAAAAACCAGTCTATTTATTCCATAGAAAATAATAATCGTCTTTTACAATTGATATTACAAAATACAATTGTCTCGGATTAAATCAAATATGCGGAAGCGTAAATAAAACTAATAAATTCTTCAAGGTTCTTCGTGGATCATCATCTCCAAAATTGTTCTTGTAATTCTTCCTCGATCTCTACTTTTCGTCCTTGTCTGGGAGCGGAGGTAAGGGGTGAGTATTTGAGAAAATACTCAGCAAGTGGGGGCCGATTGAACATAGTAAAAACACATATATTTTCATAGCAGAAATCATTTTAAACAATTCTTTAACAAATTCATAGATCTTGGCATATAAACACATATCTCCACATATTCACATATCGACTTATTGGATTCAAGAGGTGGCTCCCGTGGTATAGCACTTTGCTCTTAAGGATCAAGAGGTGGCTCCCATGCATGTGGCACGCCCACATCATGTAGCACTTTCCCCGCCGAATCAAGTGGTGTCTCATACACACGTAGCACGTTGCTCCGCAAGGTCCTTCAATGTTTCGTCTGAGCTCTTACCTAGTCAAACCAAGAACCAAATCTACAAGTATTTCTTCTACTGAACTTCCGTCATGTACTCTAATGAGATTATCTTAGCTTTAAGAAAGCGAATGAAAAGAGTTTCTAGTTGAATGAGTTTTCTTTGTCAAAATGATCAATGATAGGAGAAGTCTCTTATAAAGGTTGTTTAATACAATCCAACATTTTCTTAAGGGGATGCAAAGTGAATGATCAACTTTTACGAGTTGAAACGATCAACCCAATTGTTGAATACTACAAGAATTTGCAAGGATGACATACATTATTCTAGGATACAATCTCATGAAAGGGATGAAATGAAAATTCCAAGAAGGTGGAAATATAGAAAATGTATGTACTTTTGTGCATCAACTTAAAATAAGTTTTGCAAGATGATAGTCGAAAAATATTTGTTTGATATGAAGAAGATCAAGGTCATATCAAACTCAAGCAATCATGTGGTCTCAAAAATGAATTAATAAACAAATGATGTATCGAACTTTAATGAAGAACGATAACCACATTAACCAAAGAACAATTGGGTAACAACAATTTACTATGAAGGTCAGAAGTACTAAAAATCATTGAATGATTTTTTCACAAGTAATGTATGTTTCAAACGAATCCCGACTTTTTAAAGTAGATGTGATGTAAGAATGATTCAAAGATGGATCAATAGTTGGATAAGTAATTGTACAAATGAGGCTATCAACGAAAGAAATTTGAAGGTACAATGAATAGATTGAAAAATTCTTCAAATGAAATAGTATGGTCTTATATATGTTTGCCAAATGAAATATGAGTTCAAGGGGATATCATTAGCAAATTTGAAGGAAGACAAATGGTTTCATTGATCGAAATGAATTTTATCGAATTTCAAAAGATTTATTGGACTGCGGAAAGTTGGTTTCTAATTTTCTTAATAAATTCTAAGGGACTAGTCTATTCTCATTTGAACCAAAATATTATAAGCTTGAGTACGATGTTCCATCACTATATCTAAATTGAGAAATGGATTTCTAATTTCCTTATTAATAATTAAATACTAATCTACTATCTCTCATTTCAACCAAATGATCATACAACTTGAACCCAAAGTATCACAACTTATACTCAAATTATGAGATGTATCTTAAATTATGTCTCCCAAAAATATAACATGACTTTACTTAGTTCTAAGGATCTCACTAAGAATAAGGAGGACATGTCATCGACTATTCGAGTTAGCCCGAGATTTCGCTCGAAATGGAGTTCCTCGAAATTGAGTGATTTGAGAATTAACATTCTCGAAGTTAGCCCAAGAATAAAAATTCAAGGAATTGAGCGTAATATATTGGAAACTGGATTGAGTTCATCATGACTTACAAAGAGGGATATAGCTTTTCAAAATAATAGTAGCAAGGGTTTAAAGTTGTTGTGTAGGAGCGTAACCGATAAATAACACAATTCGAGATCGCTCGGAGAATAAATTAAAATTTATTAATTAAACTGAGAGGTTCACAACGAAATCCTAAACAAAAATTTATCACTAAAATACCCAAGATATATTCCTTATCATCCGTATGACATTGCATACTCAAAAATTAGTTTATTGTTTCTCCGTCTCCTAAATCCCCTTCAACATCTTCCAGTACCATATGATCTTCCTCTTCCATCATGAAATTGATCACAGACTGCTTGTAGGCGACTTCCTGTGCCAATTCATTCTTCTCATTCACGAGGGCTTGAATTTGAGTCCACATGTTCTCCCGATGCTCATTGAACTCCTGCTCGAAGTGTTCCAACCGTTGTCACTTATTAATGTGGACTTTCATAAGTGTTTTGTTGTCCTCGATTGCTTTTGTAAGTCGCTCTTCGGCACGATGATGGTGGTAGGTCAACCTTTGGGCCTTGTAACAGAAGTGATTTATTAACTCCAACAACTCGGTCTTGTCTCGCATCTCCTTGTCTTGGAATATTTTAAATTTGGTTATATCATGTTCCGTCATTTGGATCGAACTGGTTTGAGCGTGAGTCATCGTAGCCTATGTCGTATTGAAGAGTATGCTAAGATGGAGGTGAAATCGAAGGATGAGATTTCGTGGGTTAGAGTTCTTTGAGGAGAAAAATTAGATCATCGATTGGTTACGTTTCGGTTGCTGAATTTTGAAATGTACAAATGATTTTTTCTTGGAAATGATGTGAGGATAAAATGTATTGGAATAATTTGCTTCGGTGGTTGAAAAATCGAGGGCAAGAATTTCGGGATATTAGGGTTTAATATGTGCGGATTGGGGCTTCAAGAATTAGATCACTCGAGATTTGAAATTTCAAAATTGTTTGAGGGTTATTAATATACATGTTATGAAGATTCATAACCCAGATTTAATTTAAAATGACTCGAAATTGGAAGAAATTGAATCCCGAAATTTTCGCAAATTAGGGTTCTTGGGCGAGAACATCGAACATAAATTGAGCATCTTTCCTTGTTTGTGATTTCGATTGGATAGAGGGCTTTTGTTCGACATGATATAAGGATCATAAAACCAGAGTTAATTTTAAATTAGTGTTCGGATAGATTAGAAAATCGAATCTGGAAACTTTCGAAAAGTTAGGGTTCTAAGGGGCGTGAATTGCGGTTCCAAATTGACGTCCTTTCCTTGTCTGTAATCCGACGAAATGATAGGGCTTTTACTTCTGGCATGATTTCGAACAAGATCCCGAAATTAATTTGATTTTTGTGTTCGAATTGCCTGTCAAATCGAATGCTGAAATTTTGCCAAAATTAGGGTTCTTGGACATGAAATGCGATTTGTAATTGACCATCGCACGATGATTGAATATTAAATTGAAAGAGGGCTTCATGTCGTATATGTATCTTCGTTACCAAAACATTTCAGATTTGTGGATCGGCGGTCGACGGTTGCAGGATCGAGAAAGGGGTGTTCGTTTTTTTATTTTTTTATTTTCGATCGAGAATCGATCGGCCAATCGAGGTCCAAATGGTCTGAAAGTTGGGAAGTGTGGTCGTTGAGAGGTGGCGATCTTGGTGGTAGGTAGATCGTCGAAGTTCATTTGCCGGCGAAGCTACGGCGGCGGCAAGTTCGGACAGACGTAGATCTAGGTTTTCAGAATTTTTTTTTTTTTTTGAATTTTCAGATTGTAATTTTTTTGATTCCCAACTGATTTTTGATTTAATCAGTTGTCTGTTAGATCCGGATTTATAATTCGGTTGATTTATATCAACCAAAAATCTTTTCCCATCGGGATCATGGAACCTGATTTTGCTCTGATACCACTAAAATATCACGCCCCCGAAACCGGGGTCGATAACACCGGCGTTGATTCCAAACATTAATTCAAAATCAACAAGCCTCGTGTACAGATCTATGATAAAAACCAGTCTATTTATTCCATAGAAAATAATAATTGTCTTTTACAATTGATATTACAAAATACAATTATCTCGGATTAAATCAAATATGCGGAAGCGTAAATAAAACTAATAAATTCTTCAAGGTTCTTCGTGGATCATCATCTCCAAAATTGTTCTTGTAATTCTTCCTCGATCTCTACTTTTCGTCCTTGTCTGCGAGCGGAGGTAAGGGGTGAGTATTTGAGAAAATACTCAGCAAGTGGGGGCCGATTGAACATAGTAAAAACACATATATTTTCATAGCAGAAATCATTTTAAACAATTCTTTAACAAATTCATAGATCTTGGCATATAAACACATATCTCCACATATTCACATATCGACTTATTGGATTCAAGAGGTGGCTCCCATGGTATAGCACTTTGCTCTTAAGGATCAAGAGGTGGCTCCCATGCATGTGGCACGCCCACATCATGTAGCACTTTGCCCCGCCGAATCAAGTGGTATCTCATACACACGTAGCACGTTGCTCCGCAAGGTCCTTCATTCATGATCATGTCACATACTTGTTTAGATTTAAAGACATACTTTTTATAGGGTTGTTCAATCGAGAGTTTAAATCATAAATAATATTTTGAAAACGAAATGAAGTTGTAGCAAAAACCCACTTACTATGTTAAATAACCGAAGCGTGCTAAGATGAGATCCGGGTTGAGAAAATGGTGTGAATCTCCTCCTCTGTTCTTGAAGGTTTCGAAAATGTGTGTATGTTGTGTGATTCTCTCGAAATTGCTAAGTGTAGAGTAGATGATTTTTTTCTTTCTTATGTCATGATATATAATGGTTTTAATGTGGTGGGGTGGTTTAGTTTAGATCCACATTTTTTGCACAAATTGGCAATATTCAAGGTATGTCATAATGTAATATTTATTTGATGATAATAATTGTAAATTCATTTTTTTAGCCTTATAATGACAAGATTGAAGCTAAATAATAATTGGATATTATTGAGGTAATTAAATGGGTTAATGAATGGTCATCATTGTCGTGATTTAGAAATGCAAAAATTAAGGTCATCACACCGATAGTTGAGCGTTCCACCCACGGTTATATATGTACGAACGGTATCTCAAATCTTAAGTGTGAGCCTTTTGTACGTTCGCTCGAACCCGATATGCATTCGTATCTGTGTGTGATTCACGAGCATCATATTGGATATGTATGTTATTATTTGATTTATGTTATGTCATGTTGAGCATATGATTATGTGTTCTCATGTTTGAGACTATGGATTGGTTAGCCGCTTGAATAGTGGGAACTATGCTGAGTTCCACCCTACGAAACTCACCCCCTCACCAAGCCTTATAGGAAATGAGCAAGTATATGAGTTCATAGAGGTTACTGAAGTGGTAGGTGATGAGAATGCTAATGACGTTGGAAATGTTTAAATATTAAGTTTTGGAACTTTTGTACTCGTGTTTGACTTTAGGGCCTTGGATGGAGTTTATGGGATTTGAGATTTAGTTTACTTTGTTTGATTTAATTTTATGATATGCCAGATGGCTTGTCTCTGTGCACTTACTTTATTATGTTTTATTGGTTTATTTGTGAATCGGATAATTAAAGTTTATTTTATTAATTAAGTAATCATTATTTCTAAATTGATTATATGGATTCTAGAAAAAAATATCGCTAAGATGGGCTCATTGCATAGTAACAAACATGCTTTTAAATTTCAAGTTGGCTAATTAAATCGCTTCTGCATGTATATTCGTTAGTGTGAGACCAAGGGCCCTACATCGTCTTAGCTTCAATGGCTAGAGACGTGTTTGCGGTACCAGCATCAAGCGTTGCATCAGAAGCGGCATTATCAACAAGTGTCTGAATAATGGGAGACTATAGAAACAATCTTGCTGCTGATTCATTATACATGCTTATATTACTAAAAAAATGGTTTGGAGCCGAAAGTAAGAATATAAGAGAATGAGCAGTAGATGAATTCAAAATGCATCATTCCGAAGAGGAAGAAGAATGCGCTAAAACAATACTCATCGACTACGATGAATAATATTATTTCTTTTAATTTCAATTGTTGTAACTCTTATTTGTAATAATATGTTCCAAGTTTGATTTAAATATTTATCAATGAAGAATAATTTTCTATGAATGGTGTACTTAATACTTTAATTTTAAAAAAAATACCAAAGTTCCAAAGCCATAACAAAAAAAAAAAAAAACAAGCTATCGATTTCGTGCAAAATAGAAATTTAATTAACCCTTTGTGACACGTGATCGATTGGCCACAAGTCACCGATCAATCGCGTGCCATGATTTTTTTTTTTTTAAAAAAATAAATTTATCCGCTTTCGGGTTGGAATCTGTACCAACCCAGAATCGGTGGTCTCGGAACCGAATCCACTCTAGTTTCCAACCGGATTGGTGGTCATATTCCAAGAAATCTGAAATCGAGATCGGTTGGAATCGGTCCAATATGGTCAGGTAACACCCCTAATTTGAATGGACGGATTTTCACAATGAATTTTGAAATTTGGATTTGAAATGACTTCAATAATTAGGATTTGATATACCTTGATATTGTTGGAATCAGGTCCAATCCGGTCAGGTAACATCCTAATTTGAATGGACGGATTTTCAACAATAGATTTTGAAATTTTGATTTGAAATGACTTCAATAATTAGGAATTTGAAATACCTTGGTATTGTTAAAAAAATGCCTTAAAACTGAAAATTTTGGATTTGAATTAGATCGATTTCAAATAGCAAAATCCATCAAATCTTTCCATCCAAATGAAGCTTATTTTATATTAATAATGTTGCCCAATGTAATTGGGATAAGGAAACCACATAATCATTAAGGTACCGTTTGAAGTGAGTGATAATGTAAGGTTAAAATTAGGATAAAGATTAAAATTATGAGATGGTTTAAAATAATATAGTATTGTAAGTTATATGATGTTAGGTTGGAGGATAAGATTATTGCTTAATTTTATAGTTTGGTAAAATGACTAAAATGCATCACTATTATTATTATTATTATTATAAAGTAATACAATAATATATAAAATATATTTATAATAAAATAAATAAATAAATAAAAATAAAAAAATAAAAAAATACTATAATATATATATATTAATAATATATATATAATAATAATATAAAATACTAATAATAATAATAATAATTATTATTATTATTATTATTATTATTGGAATTAAGTTATAGGAAGTAAGTTGAAATTTTTGGCGGAAAATTGTATGTATGTCATTTTGCTTGAAAAGTGAGATAAATATGATGTAATAACTTTTAGTTAGATAAAAATTAAAATGGAAACAAAAGGTACTTAAGTTTACAATGAGTTTCCAAAATGTTGAGCAAAAATGCAATTATCTTATCCAGAGGTGAGTAAAAATTCAGTCTAACCGAAGTAATCAATCTGACCGAATTCAGAATTTTGGTTCGGTTAATTCGGAAGTTCAATTTTAATTTATTAAAATATAGGTTTGCTTTTCGGCTTTAGCTTCAAAAATAGCGATTGATATTTTTATTTTTTTAAAATATTGATTAATTTGGTTCCTGACAAAACTAACAAATATTTTAATCGGGTCAATTAAATAGAATTTTAAAAAAAATGTTTTGTTCTATCAATAAATAAACTGACGGAATGCTCACCCATAATCTTGTACCATCTAATCATTTTTATCATATTTTGATATATCTTTTTTATAACTTTTAAGCACATGCACTAGTTTGTCTTTATTATTTTTATTATTTTTTTAAACAAAGTTTATTGTCTTTAGCAGAGTTTATAAAATAGGATTGGACTGATTAACAGGGCTTGATCCGATATGGTTGACCCTTTAAAACCATCATGTTAAAAAATCGGTAGGAACCAGATTGAATCGGACAAAAATCGGTTCAACCGGTGTACCAATCGACCGGTTGAACCAATTATTTCTTCATTTTTCTTTACTTTTAAAATTTTTAATTTTTGTTAAATTATAAATCAAATTTGAGGAAAAACATATATTATATATAATTTTTTGTTTTTGAAATAATTATAAAAATAATATTTATCTATGTATAAAAAAATCCTCCTTTAAAAAAAAATTCCATAGAGGTGCATTATATATTATACATAAATATGTTTAACTTCTCGTAAATTATAAAAGTTGTGAATCATTTCATAAGTTTTTAAATAATTTTTTAAGATTTTGGGACATTGTTTTTATTTTTCATTGATTGTTATTTTTGAGATATTTTATTGTTTTCCTTTTATATATTAAACATTCAATTTGATCTGATTTTTTAAGTTTTACATATCATATTGGTGTAATTATATTTGTTTTATCATGAACAACTTGAAACTATAGCAAATACATAACATACATATTTTACAAAATTCAAACTAGTTATTACATAATGTTGACGTCATCACCAATTGAATCACTAGTTCAATCGATTTAACCAATCGAACCTATAATCAGTAAGAACATCGGTTTGATATCCAATTCGGCATTAAAAACAATGGTGTATGGACAAAAGCAAATTTACGGCACAAAAATGCTAAAACAATAATTTTCACGCAGTATAAATAATTATAGCGAATGACAATAATACCCCTAGCGTTATCGAATTTTACAACAAAGCAAGCATCATCATACCTCGACAAAGTTACAGCCCGTAATTATAATTCTACGAGTTCATCAAGCCACATTGATCAAATTAAAACCCTAGATCTTCGATTCATTTATTCAAATTCTAACAATTTTGGCAGCTTTAACAACGGGATTCTCCCTCACGATCGCCTCCCGACCAGCCGCTTTGTAATCGTAGCAGCAATCATGCCGATCTGAGTATCTATGCTCCGAACAGAACACCTCTCCGCACCTGCACCGAAATCCCATCAACCCGACCCTCTTCCTGCAATCCGAACCGGAACAGCGAGACACCTCCCTCGGTCTCTTCAACACCCGTTTCTCCGCCGGGTCAGTTCTCTCCGGTGACCCGGAGGAGCTGGCTCTCGATGCGCAAGCGATCGACGTCTTCGGATCGGAGCCGTCGGTCGATCTGGCTGCCGCGAGCTGCCGTTGAGATGCGGGAAGGGTCTGCGGCGGGGTACATATTGGTATGTTTTCGGGTACCTTGAGCTCGGTTTCTTCCTTTTCTCTCTTTTGCGCCATGATTGGGGTTGCTTCGAAGGGATGGATTGGCTCAGGAAGGAGAGAAGAAAAAGGAAATGAATTGGGAAGTGGGATGAATTGGAAATGAGGCTTGGAAATTTTAAATAATTGTGAGTCCTTTGTTCAATTTTCGGTACCCCTATCGTACCCTCTAATTAATTGAATTTATCTAGCTGTATGTTGATTATTTCATCTGTATCACAATATTAAAATATATATATATATATATATATATATATATATATATATATATATATATAGTGGGGTGCTTTTATCTTTTAGAATGACCAATTAGATTGTCATTTGGGGTTTTTTAACCAATTAACCCAAAAAAATATATATTTAACAAAATAACCTAAAATATTTTTTTTTTATCAAAGTAACCGAAGTCGCCATCTCATATGGCGACTTCAGTATAATTTTTTTTTTATTTAAATCGCCATCTGAGATTGCGACTCCAATATAAAATATTTTTTTATTGAAGTCGCCATCTGAGATGGCGACTTCAATATAAAAATAATTTTTGTTATTGAAGTCGCCATCTGAGATGACGACTGTGGCGACTTCCATATATATATACAGGTTTTCATTAATATAATCATATTAATTATAGTAATTAATTTATAATATACGATTTTCATAAATAGGGTTTCCATAAATATAATCATATTATTTATAATAATTTCATATATGACAGCTTCCATCATCGTGCAAAATATGCCTTCCAAATTCCTCCAATTTTGACCAAAACTTTGAATTTTTGAAAATTCAAAATTTTGACCCATCAATTTTTTAAATATTCAATTATGAAAGTGAAAATCATTATCTCTCACTCAGATTGCGTCAATCACGATTTTTTCCATAACCTAAATCTTCAAATTTAATTGTCACTCCCTATCCAAAATTTTTTCTATTAACGTGGACTCGATTATTAAAATATAAAGGAAGACATGTAATAAAATACTAAAAATGTAAAAATGAAACATACTTGATTACATGTTTTATTTTTATATTTTTAGTATTTTATTACATGTCTTTCTTTATATTTTAATAATCGAGTTCACGTTAATAGAAAAGTTTTTGGATAAGGAGTGACAATTAAATTTGAAAATTTAGGTTAGGGAAAAAATCGTGATTGACACAATCTGAGTGAGAGATAATGATTTTCTCTTTAATAATTGAATATTTAAAAAATTGATGAGTCAAAATTTTGAATTTTCAAAATTCAAAGTTTTGGTCAAAATTGGGGGAATTTGGAAGGCATATTGTTGCACGAGGATGGAAGCTGTCATATATGAAATTACTATAATTAATATGATTATATTTATGGAAACCATATTTATGAAAATCATATAAATTAATTACTATGATTAATATGATTATATTTATGAAAACCGTATATCATAAATTAATTACTAGAATTAATATGATTATGTTTATGAAAATCGTATATATATGGAAGTTGCCACCTCAGATGGCGACTTCCATATAAAAAAATTTATATTGAAGTCGCCATCTGAGATGGCGACTTCAATAACAAAAAAATATTTTTATATGGACGGTTACTTTGATAAAAAAAAAAATTTTAGATTATTTTGTTAAATATTTTTTTTTTTGGGTTAATTAGTTAAAAACCCCTTGTCATTTGTCTTTTGACATTTTCTCAATTTTTTTCATTATTTGAGACGCCAATTTTGGCAGACAAAATTTTTTTTTGGATCGAGTCTGGGTCCTCAAATATAGACAAATAAAAAATATATATTTATCATTATTTAATTAATCTTGTTTGACCTGTCTGCTTTAATTATTTTCTTTGTATTGATATATATATATGAAGATCAGACCCGATGAATTTCACTTTTGACGGGCATGGTTTAGTTTAAGTTATTATCATTAATTAATTTAATTTTTGGGGATCGCTTGCGTGGAATTTATTTGGTTTTGTATAAACTAAAAAAAAACTACATTTTTTCCACTCAAATAATTTAAATTTTCTTAAGTTATCTCCTTTTCCCATAGATGGTGACATTTTTCTTGAAACAAACGATTGATTTTGTATTCTTTCAAAACTACCCTAAGTTGGATGAATGTGTTGTATTAAAATTAAAATTTTTGGGTACAAATACTTATGATTTAATGACAGCTGGTAGAAAGCCGATTTAAGACCATTTTCAACCCAAAACTTCATTTTTAGCGCAAGTTCTTTACCAAAATAGTGCAATTTCTGCAATAAACACAAAACACATCTCCAACCCATTTACTCCAAACTTTATTTCAAAAAGAATATTCCTTACAATATTTCTTTAATTTCATTTATAATGATTATTTTATTCAATTAATTATCTATTACAATTTTACTAATATATGAAATTTATTAAATTTGCAGATAATTAATTAAAATTAAATTTATTACTTAAATAATAAATCTAATAAATAATTCAATTTAATTAATTAATTTAATTTAATATGAATAATCATTTATTCACTTTATAATAACTAAATATTAAACTTAAAATTTTGGTAAACACTCACGCTATTAAACTTATTAAACATTTATTTAACTTATTTTAATAGTTAAAATTAATTTATTAAATAATTATTAAACTTATTAAATAAAAGATATATTTTTTAATTTATGTTATAATTAATTAAATCGAAACTAAATATTCTTAACTCGGTTATTTAATTTAATCCAATAATTAAAAACAATAAAACAAACATTAAAAGATAAAGAATTTGAAAAAAAAAAAGAAAAGAAAAACTTTAATGCTAGTGCAGTACTGTAGCAAACGCAAAATTTGGTGCAGAATTTAGCGCTAGGATAGACGATGATTCTTGCGTGAAAATGGCGTCCAACGGTAATTTGAAGTGAGCGTTGTAGATGCTATAAATGAGTATAACAATACGCATGTTGGTTTGATACTGACCCTCATGATACCGTCCTTAGAGACACACCAAACTATTTTATAAGAATATTCTCATCAAATGTTTGTTATCTACTAAAGAATACTATCCTTAAGATAACAATCAACCAACCCAACCCAATAATACAATATATCTATATATTCTTTAACTATTGTACAAAATGAAGTTAATTTACGCAGCAGTGGGTGGGTAAATAATTTATTATATTTTTGAAAAAATAAATTTAGATTCTTCCGAAGAATTCTGCCCCCTCGTGGTTACTACTTTTAATCGAAGTGCCAAACAGGGTGTCATGGTATGGCATAAATACAATTAATTATGGACAAATAAAATGTTAACGTCATGTTACCTACATAATTATATTCTATGTACCACTAATCGAACGGGATTGGCGTTTTAAGTTAACGTAGAGCAAAGTACCAAATCAATTAAAACCTGAAAAAATTTAATCTGCCATAAAAAACTATCTTTCAGGAACATTATTTAAATTAATCCATTTTTTAAACTTCAGTCTATACATATCTTTTTTTTTAAACCAAACTACCCCTCATTTGAAAAAAATTACGTCAAACCTTCATGAAGTCAATCTCATTCATCTTCCTCTCAGCGCCACTCCACCATCTATCTCAGCCACCCCTCCGCCCCAAGCCGTCAACTCCATTTACTCATCCACAATATCAAGCACACAACTCTGTATGAAAAAGGCCATATTTTTCTTCGATTTTTCCATTGCAACAACCATATTTTTCTTATTTTTGTTGATATAATGTTGTGTAGATTTACATATTTGTTTATGTTTATTAGTCAAAACTATAGAAGTTGTGGTTGTGATTTAGTGCATTTGTGTGGTTAAATTTTAGTGGGAATTGCATTTTCTCTATTTTGTTTGTTGTTTGATATATAAGATATTTGATAAAATATTTGAATTTGTTATTTTAGAGTCAATGTGCCTGCACTTACTACAAGTGCACCTGTGCACTTGGTAGCAAGTGCACCTGACCTGTGCACTTGCAAGTGCACTGATGCACTTGTTAACAAGTGTACTTGTGCACTTGCTCAAGGGCTCAGCAACTCGTCGTGCACATGAATGGTATTTTATGATGATGGTGTGCACCAATGTTTTATTAAATTACAATTACACTCACAAATTAATACAATCAATGGCTAAAAACAAACAAATGTGCAAGGATTGTATACGGACATGTGATAATATAAAATGAGAATAAATGAAGTGAATTGAACGTGCACCACAATTGTATTGCAAAGTAAAGAAAAAAGAATTCTTACATTGTACGTGCACCGTCTATTGAAGAATTCAACATGCAACGCTAATTGAAACAAAGACGTGCACCGGTGCAAGAAGAGATGCACGTGCATCAATGCAGGAGAGGTGCACGTGCATTGTATACAGGAGGTGCACATGAACCACCACTTCATCTGCATGTTTACAATCATTGGTGTATGAGTGAGATAAGTGCATCAGTGCAAGAGGTGCACGTGCACTTTAGAATATAATGTGTTGTTTGTCGGCCAAACTTCAAACCATAACTTTTGATCCAGGAGGAATTTTGCATATTATGACCTATGCATAGAAAAGTCTTTTTGGGCGATCTAACCCAATATGACAACGTCATATTGGCACTACCGACGAACCCAAAATCATTGTTTTAGATATGTCAAGCTCAATTCAAAATATTTTCAATTTTTGAGCCAACTTTGAGAAATTTTAGTTTCAAAACTTCTTGACACATTAAGCTCAAATTTTGTGGGATTCATGTTCTTGTTTGGGAGAATTTTTACAAAAACTTTAACTCAATTCCGAGACACTTCAATTTTGTGTGAATTCTAATTTACGTGCACGACAGACAAATTGTGTGAAATTCTTAAAATTACGTGCACCAACTCCTTAAATTTACGTGGACCAACTTAATATAAGCAAGTGCACCACCACCATAACATAAAAAAATTTGTTTTGATAAGTTTTGCATAGCTTATGTCGCAGGTGGAAAAACGTTAATCGGTAGACAAAATGTATAAAAATGTTAAATTTAAGTGCACCACCATGTTAAAATCATGATTGTGTTTAAACTTATGTGCATCAACTTGTCAAATTTAGGTGCATCAAATTAATGATAAGAAAGATTAACATAATCTAATCTAAAAAGTGTGTTTCATGATTTCTTATAACTTGTGTCTACGTGTGCACTTGTACAAACGTGCACCGGTAGACATAAGCAGTGATTTTGTTAAAATTAAGAGCACCAACATGTTAAAATCATCATTTTGCTAAAACTTACGTGCATCAGCTTGTCAAATTAGGTGCATCTAATTAATAATAGGCAAGTGCACCACCATTTAACCTAAAGTGTGTTTTCATGATTTTTTCACAACTTGTGTCTACGGGTGCACTTATACAAACGGGTATTGATAGACATAATCTGTGATTTTGTTAAAATGAAGTGCATAACCGTGTTAAAATAATCATTTTACTTTAAATTACGTGCATCAACCTTTCAAATTTAGGTGCACCAAATTAATCATAAGCAAGTGCACCACCATCTAACCTAAAAGTGTGTCTTCATGATTCCTTCACAACTTGTGTCTACTGGTGCACTTATACAAATGTGAACGGGAAACATAATCCGTAATTTTGTTAAAATTAAGTACACCAACGTGTTAAAAGCATTATTTTGCTTAAAATTACGTGCATCAACTTGTCAAATTTAGGTGCATCAAATTAATAATAAGCAAGCGCATCACCATCTAACCTAAAAGTGTATTTTCATGATTTCTTCACAATTTTTGTCTACGGGTGCACTTGTACAAACGTGCACCGGTAGACATAATCCTTGATTTTGTTAAACTTAAGTGCACAATCGTGTTAAAATCATAATTTTGATTAAAATTATGTACATCAACTTGTCAAATTTAGGTCCACCAAATTAATAATAAGCAAGTGCACCACCATCTAACCTAAAAACATGTGTTTTCATGATTTCTTCACAACTTGTGCCTACGGGTGCACTTGTACAAAACATGCACTGGTAGATAAAATCTGTGATTTTGTTAAAATTAAGTGCACCACCGTGTTAAAATCATCATTTTCTTAAAATTATGTGCATCAACTTGTCAAATTTAGGTGCACCAAATCAATAATAAGCAAGTGCACCACCATCTAACCCAAAAAATGTGTTTTCATGATTTCTTCACAACTTGTACCTGCGGGTGCACTTGTACAAAACATGCACCGATAGAAAAATTCCATGATTTGTTAAAATTAAGTGCACCACAATGCTAAAATCATCATTTTGCTTAAATTATGTGCATCAACTTGTTAAATTTAGGTGCACCAAATTAATAATAAGCAAGTGCACCACCATCTAACCTAAAAATGTGTTTTCATTATTTATTCACAACTTGTGTCTACTGGTGCACTTGTAACGTGCACCGAGAGACATCCATGATTTTGTTAAAATTAAGTACACCAACGTGTTAAAATCATCATTTTGCTTAAAATTACGTACATCAACTTGTCAAATTTAGGTGCATCAAATTAACAATAAGCAAGTGCATAATCATCTAACCTAAAAGTGTGTTTCATGATTTCTTCACAACTTGTGTCTACGGGTGCACTTGTACAAACGTCCACCGGTAGACAATCCTATATTTTGTAAAGTGCACCACCGTGTTAAAATCATCATTTTGCTTAAAATTACGTTCATCAACTTGTTAAAATTAGGTCCACCAAATTAATAATAAACAAGTGCACCACCATCTAATCTAAAACATGTATTTTTTCATGATTTTTTCACAACTTGTGCCTACGGGTGCTTGTACAAAACATGCACCGGTAGACAAAATCCGTGATTTTGTTAAAATTAAGTGCATCAACATGTTAAAATCATCATTTTGCTTAAAATTATGTGCATCAACTTGTCAAATATAGGTGCACCAATTAATAATAAGCAAGTGCACTACCATCTAAGCTAAAAAGTATGTTTTCATGATTTCTTCACAATGTGTGTCTACGGGTGCATTTGTAAAAACGTGCGCCGGTAGACAAAATCCATGATTTTGTTAAAATTAAGTGCACCAACGTGTTAAAATCACCATTTTGCTTAAAATTACGTACATCAACTTGTCAATTAGGTGCATCAAATTAATAATAAACAACTGCACCACCAAAATTATTGCGATTATGATTATAATAATGATTAGATGATGAATTACTTTTTATTTTATTAAACTGTTGATGTATTAATTAATTAATTTTTTGGATTAATTAATTAAAATCTGAATTGATGTATTAAAAAAGTTGTATTGATTAAAAAAATTGACCCCATATGGAAAAGAATTAAGGTTTTGGATTGAAGTTGGATTTTAATACTTGACAGTGTTTTGCACCTAATTTTTTAGGATATTTTTTTTTCACTTCTCAGTCCAAAACCTTAATTGCACCTCAAGAAATAGTGATTTTTTTAAATCCCGCCTAAATAGTAAATAAACACAAGACAATAAATAAATATTGGATGGGTTTGATTAATAATCACATCTAATGTTTATCTACCAAAGTAAACACAACCATAGGGTTGTTAAGCTAGTTGGGACCACGTGATACGAAGGGTATGAAAAGAAAAAGACAGCTCATTAATAATCATATCTAATAATTAGGTCATCCATGAAATTTAACCGGACGATTAATACACAAAAAAAAAAGTTGGATTATAGGCCCTATTCACCTTGGTTTGTGACCTATTCAAGTCTTTGAAGAGGGAAGGTATATATCAAATAAAATAATCCCTTAATCAATTTTAGCATAAAATCCAAATTTTAACTGTTGAGAAAACATTTCTAAAGTTTTGGTGACAACAAACATCTACTGCTTGGAGTATCTACTGAGTAGAAGATATCACCTTCAAGGAACAAAGAGTAGAAAATATCATCTACCGGGAAGAATAGAAGATATCGTCTACCGGGAACAAGAGGAAAAGTCATCGTCTACTAGATGCAGAGAATAAAAGTCTACTGGAACAGAGTATTTTAGTCCACTGTATAAATATCTAGGAGATACCAGCAGACAATCGAATGTATTAGTTGACCTTAGTCCAGCAGACTAAGTAACTAATGTGGATCCGGGTTAGAACCGGACCCGTGAGCATAACACGAGTCCAGAAGTGGGGCGGGTCTCAAGTTTGGCTAAACCAGTCCCGAACTGCCCCGCTGTACATATTTTATTTTATTTTTTTAAAATCTAATATCGAATATATATTTTACTTATTTGACTGAATAACAATGTACATTATTTAATTTGTATCAAACTCATGTGTTCATGTTAAAGAAGTTGTATATTTTAAAGCGAATGATAGCAAATTAATAAAGATCTGGTAGCTTAAATTTTACCAGGATTATTTTAAATATTTACTAGAGAAAAAACATGAAATTTAAACAATAAATTAATTTTTTTGTGTTTCAAAATTGATTTCTATCTAATAAATTTTTTTTTATAAAAAAAAAAAACGGGTTCATGGGTTCATAAGGGAAAGGTTCCCGGGTTTGGTCAAACCGTCTCTGGCTCACCCGTTGCCATCCATACGACAAATGGCAAAGTTGAAAGATCATTTTCATAACATAAACTAATCACCCAATTTTAGTACATTAATTTTAGCGTAAAATCCAAATTTTAACTATTGGGAAAACATTTCTAAACTTTGGTGATAACAAACATCTACTGCTTGGAACATCTACTGTATCAAAGAAGCTACTCTACAAAAGTCTATCGGAAGATATCATCTACCGGGAACAAAGAGTAGAAGATATCGTCTACCGGGAACAAAGAGTATAAGATATCGTCTACTGGACAAAGAGGACAAGTCATCGTCTACTGGATGCAGAGAATAGAGGTATACTGGAACAGAGTATCTTAGTCCAATGTATAAATCTCTAGGAGATACCAGCAGACAGTCGAATGCACTGGTTGACCTTAGTCCAGCAAACTAAGTAACTAATGAGTAACCATCAGACGATGGAAAAGACATCAGTTGTCTTCAGTCCAGCAGACTAAAATTTTCAAGGAGCAGTCAGCGGACGTATAAGGTAAAATGACAAAACTCGAACATGTTCACTCTGACAAAAGTACAACAGAGCACCGCACTACCATATCAGCACCACCAATCCTGCTAGAATAAACTAGCCGTTGATTAACAAAATTGGAAAGAAGACAAAAGGAATTGGGATGAAAATCAGGAAGCTGATTTCCCACGGTTCTTTCCATTTAAAGAATAGTTGCCGTTAGACTTTCAAGTCTATAAATACGTCGAAGAGTAGAATGAAGAGAGCTCTCAATACTTGAAAATGAATTTACTTCATTCGAAAACAAGCAAAACAATCATTCAAAAACGCTTACTGAAATATTCTGAAGTTTTGCAGAACAATGATAAGTGTGTTTTTTACACTTATATTGCTATGGATTTATATGTATTTTATTATGATTCTTGGACGATATTATGCGTTTTCGTATTGTTTTTTGTATGTTCCAGGAATAAGGTAGAAATGCATAAAATCGGGGATTTGAGCTAATTAACGATGAAAAGGACTAAACCGAGCGAACATGTAGAAGAAGGACAAGAATTTGGGTTTTGCAAAAAAAAAAAAAAAAAAGGTTACTATTTACGCGATCGATTGCCGGTGGTAGAAAATTTTGGTGATCGATCATCAGAACTTCGCGATCGATCGCCAGACACGGAAAATTCGAGATTTTATTTCCTTTTGGAAGATTTTGTGTCCAAAAAGATGAAAATTCTTTCTCCACTATTTATAGGACCAAGTTGGATGAACATTCAGACTTTCTTACCTTAGGATGAGCCTCCATCCCATATTCCACATTAACCATCAACCACAATCCATCCATAATTCATCCTAGCTTTGGAACAAGCCAACAAGGAGATTTAAGAGATGATCGAGAATGAAGCGAGAGATGAAGCAAGGATCTACGAACGAAGTCGACATCGGAAGTTTTCTGTCTTTAATCAATAGTTTTGATTTGTTTTGCTTAATTATGTTGAACTAAATTTATTTATCGAGGCTAGACAATCATTTGTTTTGAACCTTCAATTTGATTATTAGTTATTTGATTGAATCCTTATAATTCTTTGTGTATGTTTTATGATATTAATGCATTTGAGAAATTGATCACCTTTGGATGACGTTAGTATCGTAATTGAGATCAAGAGATGATTATATGATACAAAATTAATAACTCATACCATGGATTTCAGGTCGAGATCGAGATGAAGTCAAATACATGTTTGATATATATAGATATCTAGTAATCGAAGGCTAGAAGTTTTCATGAAACTTATGCAATATTGATTTGTTAAATAAGTAAATGAGAGTGACTTACTGCAATTTGATATTAGGTTTAATATAGCTTGAGAGAATATATTAGATAATTCCGGAGAACTCGCCACCTTAGAAATATTTGGATATTCAATTGAGAATTGTAGGGATTGCACTGGTAAGCCGACGTCTTGATAATCTTCTCTAGCGGAATTTTCTCGTTTACTTTTATTGACTTGGTTGGATTAGTAGTTAATTTAGTTTATTAGTATTTTATTTAGCTCATTATCGTAGGTTAAATATAGTTAAAAGCGTCTTATTTGATACTTACAGTTAGTCACTATGGGTTCGACAACCTGATCTTAATCATCTATACTAAAACTTGACACCATGCACTTGCGGTATAATCACGCTACACTGAAATTTATTGTTTAAAGAAATCACGATCAAGCAGTATCGAAGCTGTATTGTGATCAAGAAGATCTAATCATTCAAGTCTACTGCTCAAAAACACTCGAAAGAAAAATAAAGTTTTATATCTTGTGAGAGTGTTGTAAAGAAAATCATCTTGTAATTTGCGTGATTATTGTGTTTGCTAGGAGTTTAGGAAAATCTGTGTGGGTGACGAAGTAGGTTGTATACTGAAAAATGTAAACCAAAGTCTTCTAGTGTAACCTTTGCGCCAAGAAAGAATGGGAGACGTAGAAGCGTTTTTGCTTCGAACTTCCAGAAATAACTCCTGTGCCATTTACTTTCTGCACCTTACCTTACTGATTCCTTGTGTTTAACCTATCAGTTCTAAACTCATAAGTCTAGTAGATACCTTCCACACTATTTTTAGTTGTCTACCGACTTGAATTCAATTGAGATCTTACTGCAGTATTTAACAGTCTGCTGTATTTTGAAGAAAAGAGAAATAAAGTCTAGTGTTTATTTAACTACCCCTTCTAAAAGTTATCTTCACTTAGATGAGCGGCAAGTGTCTATGTGTCCTTTCATCTACAATACGCCGTTACATCTCCTTCATCCTTTAACAACCATTATATTTTTTAAACTTTTACTTTCACAATTTACAGTTTACTGCTCTAACATCTCTTCAAGAAATTTTTCTTTCAGACTTCGTGTATTCTCTTATATTTTGGAATCATCATGTTGAAGACCAACCAACCAAGCTTCGTCACCAACGCTCTTCACGTAGATTTTGAATTTGTTTACACAGTCTCTGATAGCGGAATGATACAAGTCTTCAAATGTCTGGAAAGTCATAACTAATGTTTCTGTTGAACCCGACTCCATTATTTTACAAGGATGCCTTAATGGAGTTTTACGCTTCAGCAAGAGTGGTCAACAACTTCGTGGTCGCCTCTGTCTCTAATCAGACAGTGACTATCACCCAAGAGGATTTCACCACTCAACTGTGCCTACCCACTGCTAGACTTATTGATTTATCTGCCAGCTCAATTTCCAATCGAGATGAGATGAGTACTATGTTTCAAAGTCTGGCCACCGGTTGCGAACCCCTCCATTCAAGAATATTTTGATGAAGAATCACTTCAGGGTGCCGGCAAACTTTGTTGCTAAAGGTCTGCTAAAGCCGGTTCTTTTGACGTCATCACTCCAGAAAAGTTTGAAGTGATGTGTGTCATCGTCAAAGGTTTGAATGTCAACGGGTTTGTGATCCTATTTCAAGTGCTGACTGGTATGATTGAATCAGTCAAGGATCAATCAGGTTTTGCTCTTCCTCTAAGTCATATTTTGGGAAGCCTGGATATCCTGTGGGTACTATTCATAATCTCCGTCAAACTCGGCTCATCAATGCCAAGTCCCTTACGATGCATAAGAAACCAACCAGTGGGGCAGGAGGCCCATCCAAGACATCTCCCACCAAGAGAAAGAATCCTCAAGTGGTGAGTGACTCTGAACAAACCATCTCAGAGTTTTTGGAGTCCTCTCATCCTCACCCTCCTCTGAAGAAACATAGAACGAAGAAGAGGAACCCTGCTACCTCGAAGGAAACAATTTCAGCTACTAAGGATGCACTCACAACACAAACAACTTCTGCTATCTCCATTTCTTGCACAACAATTATTCCCATTGCAGAAGTGTTTGAGATTGAGGCACCAGAGAGACCTGATGACGAGCATGCCTGCCCTCTGAGTCCCATCCTTGTTATCTCAAATGCACCTAGGACATAGAGGAATATCATGAATGTTGCACCAGCGTCAACTGTATCACCCTCTGCCGAGCTGCCACTTAGTTCTCGAAGAGGGGCAGTGTCTTTTACTTTAAGTATAAGGACTCCAAAGACCAGCTGCACCTACTGCTTCCCTCCTCACACTCCCGAAGGAAGAGGAAAAGATCATATGTAAGTTTATCTACTCCTGTAGCGACGGAAATTACTTTAGTTATTGACGAAGTAGAAACGCGTGTTCAAGAGCAACTGGAACTGTTTGATCAATGGGTTAAGACCCGAATGAAGACCCGTCTAAATGATTTCAATAAGATCTTGAAGCAAGCTAGAAGAGATGAGAATCAAATTCTCGAATTCTTACAGACTCATGATGTTGAAGAGGGTCTACGTCAAAGAGAAGTTTACCGCCTAATGCATTACATCAGTGGACTAGACACTCTAGTGAAATCAAGGCATGAGGAGTTTGATCCAGCCTTCGGCACCACTACTCATGATATAGTGGTTCTACACTCCTTGGAAGCTCGTCTTACTCTGACTGAGAAGACTCTCCATGATCTCAAGGTTACCTTGGGTTACACTCTTGCTCTCGCCATTTAGGTGTTGCTCCAATGGATGCTACTGACCAACAAATGGTTGCTGTGACTCCAGCAGAGGACTCCATGGTCAACTTGCCTACTTCAGTCCCAACAGACGATTCTTCCTCTGCTTAAGACCAACCACTTGCCTATACTAGCACCCTTTCAGTGTCAAGTCAGCATCTAACCCTACCGGATGTTGATCCTTTAAACATAGACATTGTCATTAAGTCAGTAGTGAATCTAGTCAACCTCACATCAGCGGATGACGACTCTACTGACTACATGACTACTTCCACAAATGTCTTAGCAATCATTCCCTCTCCTCTTTCTCAACCTGAACCACCCCAATACTTTATTGAACCTACTATTACCCCATTTTCTCGGTCCCACTGATAGAACCTTTAAACCAACGTCCCTTTGACTTAGCCAATTTTCCACTACCAACTCCTCACCTATCCCCAATGGTTACCAGCCTAGAGATCCCTACGGAGGCGTTACTTATTGACTTCGTTACTACTGAAGCTATTGTGTCTGCTGCTACAACTGCTATACCAGTCTATGCTCCTGCTAAGTCTGAAAGAGATTTTCTTCTACTGATGCTCAGACCCTAGAGAGTGATCAACCTGAGCAATTCCTTGAGTTTCCTGATCTTGAAGTCGAAGATATTCCTCCTTCTATAACTGGTCAGCTGACTCATCTGACCACAATCTTCTCCGATCTTGCTGGTGAAGTTCAAAAGTTGAAAAGCGAAGAACGAGACGCCAGCTATGTTGTTGGAAATTTAAGGAGACATACTGACTCTCAGCTCCATGACATCACAAGGGATGTCCGAAATCTTTCTGAGAAGGTTACTCGATTTCAAAAATTTGTAGTAGACACCTTCTCAGACTCCTTCAAACTGGGTCAAACCAAGATAGAACTTCGCCAGTAGAGCGAAGCCCTACACGCGGCTACAACACTGGAGATTAGAGGAATGATCGAAGACATGCATGCGAAATTCTCCGAACAACTGACCAAAATGCAAGCATCATTTGCGTCTCAATTAGAAGTTTTGAATAGTGGTATGCAAACTGCTAGATGTTCAAGGCCAAGGCTACCAGCACTCAGCAGACAACAAGCGCTTACCAGTAGAGATCCAGCTCCAGTAAGACAATCGTCTGCTGGACAAGGACAACCTAGCCAGGAAAAACCTCCTGATAGGGTTGAATATTACGTGTATTTTTTCTTTGATATGTATATATTTTCGTGTAGATTCCGGGATGATGTTACACTTTTTGGTATTTATTTGGTTGTTTCAGGAATCTAGGTGGAAAGTGGAAGAATTGAGCTAGAAGGAAGAAAACGGATCAAACCAAGGCAATAATTGAAGAATTTGGATTCTGGCATGACCGATCGATCGGTAGTGAAGCGCGATCGATCGAAGGAGACAGAGTTTTGGCCAATGAGAAAAAGAAGAGCTCGATCGATTGATCGAGCATGGCAAAGGATTTACAAGCGAGACTGAAGAAAGCTCAATCGATTGGCAGTTCATGCTCGATCGATCGAGCGAGGAAGAAAAACTCAGGGCCGAAAGTTTAAAGTGCTCGATCGATCGAGACAATTGTACCGATCGATCAAGCCGCAGAATTTTCAGAAAAAAAGACTTGATTGAGTTTGATCTATATGGAAACACTTCCATCCACCTCCTCTTCTATAAATAAGGGACCTAGGGCACGAATTTGAGGAGAATAGCAGACCCAATATCACATCATACACCAATTTTCAGCCTCATTTCATCCTCCAACAACAATAAATTTAGAGAAAAATCCTTTGAAGTGCAAGGAAGGAAGCAATAGAAGAAGTATCGTTCAACGCACGGATTCGACTCCTACGTTATCGTACTTCTAAACTTTAGTTGTTTTGGTTTTCAAATTTATTGATGTTTATGAGGTTGAGAAACGATTATACATCTTTTTAGTTTGATTTGAATATAATTAAGTTTATTTTATCAAGGTTAGGGAAGTTTGTGATTGAGTCATTGATTTCAATGTGCTTGAGTGTATTAATTCTTTTGTGCATGAATTATAATCTTAATGCTATCAAAGCCTTGCTAACTTTGATTGAATTGGTGAATTATAATTGAGATCGAGAGATAAAGTTATAATACGCTATAATAATTCGTGTTGTATGTTAGAGATTTAGATCGAGAGATTAAATCACATACGTGATCACTTTGAATTGAAAGATTTAAGTTAACGGTTTTCATCGATATTTATTCAATATTAAATTGGTTTAAGTGAACGAAGTTACTTGCTTCAATTTAATATTAGTTTCAATATAGCTGGAGAAAGTGTATTGGTTATATTAGGGAATCCGTCACCTTAAGAATTAATTGGTTAGTAATTCTTCGTACAAACAAATCATTGACGATAACACAATTGAACCAACATCTGGTAAATTTCTTGAGTGGAATTCCTTCGCATCTTCAAAGGAGTTGATTTAGTTTTGAGTTTTTAAGTTTTTAGTTTAAATTAGATAATTAATCATTTATTTTGTAGGCTAAATATAATTTTGGTAATTTTATTTGGTACTTATACGTTAGTCCCTGTGGGTACGACATTCTTTCTTTTTAATCACTATACTAAAACTTGACACCGTGCATATGTGGTCTAAAATTGCTACACTGGAATTAATTGTTTAAAATAAAAGCGATCAAGTTTTTGGCGCCGTTGCCGGGGACTAATTTGTATAATATCATACGAGATTAGTTAATTGTAATTTAGCAATTTATTTTTGTTTTGTTTGTTTGTCATTTTTTGACCGTTGGGTTTACTACATTCGTGTTTCTCCTTTTGGGTTGATTTTTACAGGTAGTCATCTTCTTGGTACATGCTAAGGAGTAGCAACCTCACATTCGAGCCATTTGACCAAGAAATCGAGCGAACGTGTCTAAGGAAAATATGGGAAGCTCGAATAATGGCGGATAACTAAAGTGACTAGAAATAGACACATTGCGTTTAATTGTTTACGATTTGGTATGTTTTGATAGATAATTTGATACATATGCTATCTAATCGTATTTTTGTGTAATTGTAGGTGGAATCGAAGAAATCGAGCTAACTAAGGTGAATAAAGGTCAAGAAAAGCTTTGGAGCTAATAAGGACTCAATGTGGATCAATAAAAAGGCTAAAAATGTAATTTTAGTTGAGGCGATCGACCGCATGAAGAAGGCAATCGATCGCCTATGGACAGAAAGTTGAGCAACAAAATTCACGCTGCAGCGATCGATCGCGAAGATGAGGCGATCGATCGCCAAACCTTACTGGAGCAAAGCGATCGATCGCAAGAAAAGAGACGATCGATCGCCTAAGGAAAATTGCCGAAAAAATAAGCTAGCGATCGATCGCTACCTTATGGCGATCGATCGCCAGCTGAGTTTTGGAAAGTGTGGAGACTTGATTTCTTTCCTTTTCCACATGGATTCTACCCTACTCCATCAGCATCCCTACCTCAATATAACTCGAAATTAGTCCCTTGAGGAGAGATTTGAGACCTTAGAACATAATTTTTAATTTGTAGAATAATTTTCTTTCAATTTTTGTAAAGACGCTCGAAGAACGAAGACAGAATCAACAAGCCAAAATCGTGCTTCACTTTTGTAACTTTATTTTCTATTGATTGTTTGATGTTTTTAATTTGTTAGATTTAGATTTAATTATGCAAGGCTAAATACTTTGATTCTTGGTTGAGGGATACTTGCCTTTGGATTAGAAAAAAACTTGTGAAAATTTTGGTTTGATTGTTGAATTTTAATTCAATTTCAATTTGTTTTTCAGATTATGATTCTTATGATTGTTGTATTTGAGTGATAGATTGATCACCTAGTAATCACATACAATATCTAATGCTAATTGAGAAGCAACTAAGATTGATAATTACCTGCTGTTGGTGTTATTAAATTCTTAGGAAAAACAATTGGATAATTAATTCTGACGACTGTATTTTTTATTGATTAGATTCATCAAACTTACTCATTTTGAAACTATCATTGATTTAACCTTGACGGCTGTAGTTTTGGTTAAAGATTTGATAAGAGTCAAATTGAATGATGTTTTCTTTTTGACCACGATTAAGGTAAGTAAGGAATTAAGTTTTCAATTGATGAATAATTGCATAAATTCATATGTTTAGTAATTTGATGATCAAGTGAATGATTTCCAAAGTTAAAGTTGACCGAAAACCAAGAATTACTTTTTAATCTTGATAAACTAGTTAATTGTTTGCTTTTGTTTAATTTAGTTATAGTTAAAGAAATTTTATAACCCCTATTTTGATACTTGTTAGCATAAAAGTATCCACTTCCCCGTGGGATCGATCCCTACTCACGCTACTACATATTACTGCTATTAACTTGAGAGGGTTAATTTGGGCGGACGCGATAAACGCTAGCAAATTTTGGCGTCGTTGCCGGGGAAGGCAATTACTTTTGTGTTAGCATCACTTTATTTTATTTATTTCATTTTATACTACTGTGGTTTGTTGATGAGTACGGGTGAACCCTCTGATCACGAAGAGAATTTTTACTACGATCCTGAGATCGAGAGGACACTACATCAGAGAAGAAGAGAAGCAAGGCTGCTTGAGGAAGAAGAAGAGAGAAACATGATGGCTGCGAATCAAAGCTTGAGGCAGTTGGTGAATCCTAACTTGGATCAACAACCTCTCTCCATCACTTTCCCTGCTCTCGCTAATAACATAAATTTCGAACTTAAATCTGGTTTAATTCACTTATTGCCATCTTTTCATGGTCTTGCAGAAGAGAACCCACACAAACACTTGATGGAATTCCACGTGGTATGCACTACGATGAAGCCGAGTGGAGTAACAGAGGAGCAAATCAAACTGAGAGCCTTTCCATTCTCTCTAAAGGATGCTGCTAAAGATTGGCTATTTTACTTACCCTCCGGATCTATCACCACGTGGACGGACTTGCAAAGAGTCTTCCTAGAGAAGTACTTTTCAGCTTCAAGGGCAACTAGCATAAGGAAGGAGATCTATGGGGTGAAGCAATACCAAGAGGAGTCGCTGCATGAATACTGGGAACGATTTAAGAAGTTGTGTGCAAGCTGCCCACAACATCAGATAAGTGAACACTTGTTAATTCAATATTTCTATGAAGGTTTGCTTTCTGGTGACAGGAACTTAGTGGACGTGGCAAGCGGATGAGCTTTCATTGACAAGACAGCGGAAGAGGCAAGGAACTTAATAGCTAACATGGCGGCCAACTCCCAACAATTTGGACATGTTTGCCATGGACAACGGCCAAGAAAAGAGGTAAATGTATCCAATTTGGAACAACAACTGATTGATCTAACTTTTCTTGTGCGTAATCTTGCAGGAGGCAACATGGGGAAGATTAAGCCATGTGGAATCTGTCTAGCTGTGAACCATCCACTGATGCATGTCCCTCACTACAAGAGACAACCACTGAGCACGTGAATGCAACGGGAGGATTCCCAGGGCCACCACAAAGGGGCTATGACAATCCCTCGAGCAATTACAATCAAGGGTGGAGGGAAGGATATGGGAACCCACAGATGCACCAACCTCCACCCTATAGACCGCCATATCAGGGACCTCCACCACCTCCAGTACACCCTCCTTCTGACAGGTTATAAAATATTATTAAAGTTATTGCTGAAAATAGCTTACAATTTCAACAGGAGACGAGGGCGAGCATCAAGAGTTTGACTACGCAAATGGGACAATTGGTGACTTCGCTCAATAAGCTTGAAACGAGCATGTCAAATGGACTACCGTCACAACCAATTGTGAACCCAAGGGAGAATGTGAGTGCAATCACTTCGAAGACGAGTAGCGATGAAGATAAGGAAAAGGTGGTACTGAAGCCACCAAAGAAACTTCTTTTTTTGTCCAAGTGACTTTTCTTTTTTTTGGGAGAGATGAAGGAAGAGAAGGACGTTGAAGAGCCCATGCAAGAAGAGGAACCACGAGGTAAGTCCCCTCCATTCCGTGAATATAAAATTGAACCTCCATTCCCCCTTGCATTGAAGGATAATAGGAGAGAAGCTGGACTTAAGGGACTCTATGACACTTTCCGACACTGCGAGGGAAATGCCCCACTACAAGATACCATGATGAAAGTGCCTCGATATGCTAGATTTTTGAAGGAGGTATGGAAAGTGGGTAAGAACAAGGAAGGCAAAGGGTGCCCCAAGATTGGGTTAGGTGAGAATGTTTCCGCGGACATCCAAAGAAGCATTCCCACAAAGTATAAGGACTCTGGTATGTTTTCTATCCCTTGCGTGATCGGAACCACTAAAATTGGGAAGGCATTGCTCGATTTAGGATCTTCTATTAATGTTATGCCTTACTCAATCTACACTCAACTGAAACCTGAACCTTTGAAAAGAGACAATACTATGATTCAATTAGCTGATAGATCCACGGTTATTCCTAGGGGGATAGTAGAAGATGTACTTGTGCATGTAAAGAACTTGGTCTTCCCCGCCGATTTCTATGTCTTAGACATGGAAAAAGGGTGATCCATCTAGTCACATTCTATTAGGAAGACCATTCTTAAAAACTTCTAAATCCATAATCAATGTAAATAGTGGAACTTTAACGATGGAGTTTAATGGTGAGATGGTGAAGTTCAATATCTATGAAACCATTCGAACTCATGAATACACTAGTTACACTATTGATAGCACTGAGTATATGGCACATGAGAATTTTGATAAGAATGTTTTGTGTGAATTGGCGAAGGCTACTGATGGCCTTGAAGAAAAAGGAGGTATGGACTCACATCCTATGCATACTTTTCATACCATTGCTTCCTTATCTATTCATGATACCGCTGACTCTCGCTCTTCTCACTTACATGATCGTAGGATTGAAAAGACACACCCTCCCGATCGACCACAGCAATCAACAAATGATGGAAGAGGAACAAAGACTGTGGACGACCACTCAAAGGCAAACAAACCAAAATTCCAGGGACTTAAGAAGATATTGAGGTGGAAGAAGAAAGATAGAGCGACATCGCATCACCCACCTTGATAGAGGACTGACATCGGCCACCGACGTTAAACAGAGGCGCTGCTTGGGAGGCAACCCAAGGGGAGTTAGTTTCCTTTCTCCCTTTTATTTTTATTTCCATTGCTTTAGTAGTTAGACTTTTCTCTTTTCTTGTATTTTTGCCTTACATTGGGGACAAGGTAAGATTTAAGTATGGGGAGGGATTAGTGGTGTGTTATTGTTTTTTCTTATTATAAAATACAAAAAAATCGAAACATTTGGAAAATTTTGAGCTCATAATTATAACAAATGCATGCTTAGAATCACTAGCCCATGATGAAACCGAATTGATATCATGCATGCTTTTGAACATAGGTGAATTGTTAACCTTGGAACACTTTGAACTCTAATGCAAATTTTATTTTAACTTAGTAGCTGAATAATTTGAGCACATTATTGTCATGCATTGTGAAGTGTGCATAGCTTAGTGAAGATTGTGTGAACTTTGTGATAGTCTTAAGAAGTCTCTAATACATGCTAGAACTTAACTACATGCTCTTTGAGGCGTATGTCTAGACTACTTGCGAACATGAAAGTGATATAGGCAATATTTGATGCGTTTGAGCCTTTCAAGCCTACTATGTAAAGAAAATAAATCACTAGTACCCTTTTTGAGCTTTAATTCAAAAGAATGGTTGTATGCTAAGCATACAAACAACCCACATTCGACATTCTTTGACTAGCTTATCATCCGTCCCTAATAAGCCCAAAAGTGATCTTAACCCACACCTTTGAAGGGAGTATGATGCGTTTCATTCACATGCACTTAAGTATTCAATGATTAAAATGTTTGTGAGCTTCATTATGAAAAGAATGAAATGCATGAAAGAAAAAGGGATGCCTTGAGAAAATAGATAAAAATATGACTCCAAGGGGAACCAAGGCACAAAAGAAGAAAAATGTTGAAATAAAAGTTGAAAAATTCGAGCGAGAAGAGAAGCTTTTAGTGTTCATATCATCCTACTCTCTTGTTTGACATGTCTTTTTCCTTTCTTTCATAAGCCAATACCTAGGCCAAGCTACAAGCTAATAAAGACCTACTTGATTTATGTTTACAAAGTGGCTAAGATAGTGGAGAAGAGTGTGCAAGTAAGCTTATACTTGTGTTAGTGTATGACTTGAACTATTGTGGATTTGCATCCTTTGGATCTATAATTTGTACACAACACTTGTTTATGACCACACACGCACGTTCACTACTTTGTTAAGTATGAGGTGTTTAGAGATTGAACTTGTTCCACTATTAACTTTCACCGCCTTTCATTACTATGCATGTTTAAAATTTTTGAGGCATTAAAGTGAGAACAAGTTAGTTTGTTATGATGCTATGAGCCAATAAAAATATTATAGTTTTGTCGGATTACTCGAGGTCGAGTAAAGAGTAAGTATATGGGAGTTTGATGTGACTAGAAATAGACACATCTTTTGCGTTTAATTGTTTACGATTTGGTATGTTTTGATAGATAATTTGATACATATGCTACCTAATAGTATATTTATGTAATTGTAGGTGGAATCAAAGAAATCAAGCTAACTAAGGCGAATAAAGGTCAAGAAAAGCTTTGGAGCTAATAAGGACTCAATGTGGATCAAGAAAAAGGCTAAAAATGTAACTCAATGTGGATCAAGAAAAAGGCTAAAAATGTAATTTTAGTTGAGGCGATCGACCGCATGAAGAAGGCAATCGATCGCCTATGGACAGAAAGTTGAGCAACAAAATTCATGCTGCAACGATCGATCGCGAAGATGAGGCGATCGATTGCCAAACCTTACTGGAGCAAAGCGATCGATCGCGAGAAAAGAGGCGATCGATCGCCGAAAAAAATAAGCTAGCGATCGATCGTTACCTTATGGCGATCGATCGCCAGCTGAGTTTTGGAAACTGTGGAGACTTGATTTCTTTCCTTTCCACATGGATTCTACCCTACTCCATCAGCCCCTCTACCTCAATATAACTCGAAATTAGTCTCTTTAGGAGAGAACTGAGACCTTAGAACATAATTTTTAATTTTTAGAATAATTTTCTTTCAATTTTTGTAAAGACGCTCGAAGAACGAAGATGGAATCAACAAGCCGGAATCGTGCTTCACTTTAGTAACTTTCTTTTCTATTGATTGTTTGATGCTTTTAATACAATTTTTGTTAGTTTTAGATTTAATTATGCAAGGCTAAATAATTTGATTCTTGGTTGAGGGATACTTGCCTTTGGAATAGAAAAACTTGTGAAAATTTTGGTTTGATTGTTGAATTTTTAATTTATTTTCAATTTGTTTTTCAGATTATGATTCTTATGATTGTTGTATTTGATTGATAGATTGATCACCTAGTAATCACATACAATATCTAATGCTAATTGAGAAGCAACTAAGATTGATAATTACCTGCTGTTGGTGTTATTAAATTCTTAGGAAAAACAATTGGATGATTAATTCTGACGGCTGTAGTTTTTTATTGATTAGATTCATCAAACTTACTCGTTTTGAAACTATCTTGATTTAACCTTGACGGCTGTAGTTTTGGTTAAAGATTTGATAAGAGTCAAATTGAATGTTGTTTTAATTTTTTGACCACGATTAAGGTAAGTAAGGAATTAAGTTTTCAATTGATGAATAATTGAATAAATTCATATGTTTAGTAATTTGATGATCAAGTGAATGATTTCCAAATGTAAAGTTGACCGAAAACCAAGAATTGCTTTTTAATCTTGATAAACTAGTTAATTGTTTGCTTTTGTTTAATTTAGTTATAGTTAAAGAAATTTGATAGCCCCCTATTTTGATACTTGTTAGCATAAAAGTATCCACTTCCCTGTGGGATCGAACCCTACTCATGCTACTACATATTTACTGCTATTAACTTGAGAGGGTTAATTTGGGTGTACGCGATAAACGCTACCAATAAAAATCAAGAAGGGGGAGCGAATAATGAAGCACCGAATCCAAGATCTATGATGGATTTTGCTCAACCAGCTTTCCATGGATCACTGTCAAGCATTACAAGGCCAAGTATTCAAGCCAACAATTTTGAGATAAAGCCGGCAATGATTCAGATGATCCAGCATTCAGTGATGTTTGGGGGAGTAGCCATTGATGACCCAAACGCTCACATCTCCAACTTCTTGGAGATTTGTGACACCTTCAAACACAATGTCGTTTCTGACGATGCCATCAGGTTACGGTTATTTCCCTTTTCATTAAAAGATAAAGCTAAAGCATGGTTAAATTCTTTACCTACAGGATCTATTACCACTTGGGAGGGGATGACACAAGCGTTCTTGTCTAAATATTTTCCCCCTTCCAAAACTGCGAAGATGAGAAACGATATCACCACGTTTGGGCAATATGATCCTGAAACGTTATATGAGGCGTGGGATCGTTCAAGGACTTGCTTAGGAGATGCCCACATCATGGTCTTCCTATTTGGCTCCAGGTACAAACCTTTTATAACGGTTTATTTTCATCTAACCGTTCTATGATTGATGCAGCCTCAGGAGGATGCATTATGCGTAAAACACCGGAATCAGCTTATGAACTCTTGGAAGAGATGGCTTCTAATAGCTATCAATGGCAATCGGAGAGGAATGTGGCAAAGAAACCGAGTGGAGTTCATCAAATTGACGACATCACTGCTCTTTCGGCACAGTTGAAAGCATTGAACAAAAAGATAGATAGCATGAGCATGACAGCAATGCAAGCTCAAGTTATCACTTGTAACTTATGTAGAAGCAATCATCCAAGCATCGAGTGCCAGGCAGGTAATCCATTCACTCAATCTAATGAATCTGCAAACTATGTAGGAAACAGGTAGCCCAATAACCCATACTCCAATACATACAACCCGGGATGGAGGAATCATCCAAATTTACAATGGTCCAACCAAAACAACGTGTTGAACCCACAACAACAACCGGGAAATGTACCTAAGCCGAGTATGGAGGAGCTCTTGACCAAGTTATCATCAACAAAAACTAGGATGCAAAATCATGATGCATCTATAAAAAACTTGGAGGTTCAAGTGGGGCAACTTGCATCTATAATTCATGGACGAGCTCAAGGGACACTACCTACTGATACAGTGAAAAACCCGAAGGAGCAATCAAAATTGGACCACTGAGAAGGAGGTGACAGTTCAGCTTGAGACTATAAATTAAGAACTGTCCTCTATCTCTTGTTTGTTTTTCATTTTTAGTTCATTTTTAGTTCAATTTGTTTTTTTAATTTTCTTTCTTGTTATTTTTCGAGCCTAACTCCGTGCGTTAATTTTCAAATGCAGAAAAATGGAATGAGTCCAATTGTTGGGGTGGATCGAGCATTGAAATTTTTTGTGAAAATTGGTCTGGAATGGTCGATCGGTCGAGAATAGAGCTCGATCGATCGACCATGGGTTACAAAAATATATAATAAAAAAAAACATTTCTAGAGTCGCCGATCGATCGAGAGATCACCCTCGATCGATCGAGGAAGGTTATAGAAAGAATAAAATTTTTCTGTCTCGCTCGATCGATCGAGCAACAGAAATTTTCGTTTTTAAAGGATAGATGTCAGCAGAAATCCAAAAAAGAAAAAAAAAACCCTCCCAGAATTTTCATAGGAAAAATCGTCTTCTTTGCCCTAAACCCCAAAATCCTTCTATAATTTTTCCCACAAACTCACAAATCTTGCAATTTATGCTTCAAAGCTTCATCTAATCACACTTTTTGCAACAGATTTGAAGATTCAAAGCTGAAATTGGGAGACTTCATCAAAAAGGAGGAACTCAAGCAAATTCTACAATATCACCTAGATTTCCATGGTATTCAGTTTCAACCCTTCTATATATTCATGAATTAGTGAATATTTCTGTTTGGGTATACAAGGATTGGAGTTTTTAGTGAATTTGGGAGTTGAGTAGCTAATTTTTGGGGATTTAAAGAGTTGGTTGGTAATTTTGGTATATTCTTGTTGTGGTTGGGATTGAAGAAGTGGGAACTGTGAACTGATAAATGGGTTTTTTAACTAATTAACCCAAAAAAAAAATATTTAACAAAATAACCTAAATTTTTTTTTTTATCAAAGTAACCGAAGTCGCCATCTCAGATGGCGACTTCAGTATAAATTTTTGTTTTTATTAAAGTCGCCATCTGAGATGGCGACTCCAATATAAAATATTTTTTTTATTGAAGTCGCCATCTCAGATGGCGACTTCAATATAAATTTTTTTATATGGAAGTCGCCATCTCAGATGGCAACTTCCATATATATACGATTTCCATAAACATAATCATATTAATTATAGTAATTAATTTATAATATACGATTTCCATAAATATAATCATATTAATCATAGTAATTAATTTATATGATTTTCATAAATACGGTTTCCATAAGTATAATCATATTAATTATAGTAATTTCATATATGACAGCTTCCATCCTCGTGCAACAATATGCCTTCCAAATTCCCACAATTTTGACCAAAACTTTGAATTTTCAAAAATTCAAAATTTTGACTCATCAATTTTTTAAATATTCAATTATTAAAGAGAAAATCATTATCTCTCACTCAGATTGTGTCAATCACGATTTTTTCCCTAACCTAAATTTTCAAATTTAATTGTCACTCCTTATCCAAAAAAATTTCTATTAACGTGGACTCGATTATTAAAATATAAAGAAAGACATGTAATAAAATACTAAAAATATAAAAATAAAACATACTTGATTCAATTAGGTAGTAACATTTTTAATTTATAAAATAATAACATTTCGAATTTATACAAAAATTAAAAATGGCTTATATTTATTTTAAATATAAACTTAATTAAGATGCATTAATCAATTAGTAATTTCAAAAATTAAGTCAATTCTCTCTTTAATAATTAGTAAATGAACTTTTGATCTATAAATGACTGAAGAAACTACGTCAAAATTCATATTGATCTATAAAAGGTAACGATAGATTCCCTAAAAAGAAGTGAAATGTAAATACAACTGAAAAATATGGTAAATTTAAAAAATTATCCCAAATATGGATTTTTAGAATATTAATCCTGAACTTCTAGTACTAGTACTAGTTAAATATAATCCCACAAAATTTATTTTTAATCAAAAATAGTCTCATATAAATGATTTTAACAAATTTAGTTCCACAAAAATTAATTTTTAAAAACAAATTTTTAGACTAATATTGATTAAAACAAAAGTTTGTGACTATTTTTTATTAAAATAATTTTTATGTGACTATATTTTGTTATTCCTAAAAGTATGAAACTAGTATCGCAAAGACTCATATTTATATTATTCATTAATATAAGATATTCAAATTAAAAAGGCTTATATTTATGTTAAATATAAACATAGTTTTTGTATAAATTTGAAATGTTATTATTTTATAAATTAAAAACGTTACTATATAATTGAATCAAGTATGTTTCATTTTTACATTTTTAGTATTTTATTACATGTCTTCCTTTATATTTTAATAATCGAGTCCACGTTAATAGAAAAAAATTTGGATAGGGAGTGACAATTAAATTTGAAGATTTAGGTTATAGAAAAAATCGTGATTGACACAATCTGAGTGAGAGATAATGATTTTTACTTTCATAATTGAATATTTAAAAAATTGATGGGTCAAAATTTTGAATTTTCAAAAATTCAAAGTTTTGGTCAAAATTGGGGGAATTTGGAAGGCAGTTGCACGATGATGGAAGCTGTCATATATGAAATTACTATAATTAATATGATTATATTTATGAAAACCGTATTTATGGAAATCGTATATTATAAATTAATTACTATAATTAATATGATTATATTAATGGAAACCGTATATATATATATGGAAGTCGTCATATCAGGTGGCGACTTCCATAATAAAAAACAATTATGTTGAAGTCGTCATCTGAGATGGCGACTTCAATAACAAAAATTATTTTTATATTGAAGTCGCCATCTGAGATGACGACTTCAATAAAAAAAATATTTTATATTGGAGTCGCCATCTCAGATGGCGACTTTAATAAAAAAAAAAATTTATACTGAAGTCGCCATCTGAGATGGCGACTTCGGTTACTTTGATAAAAAAAAAATTTAGGTTATTTTGTTAAATATATATATTTTTTGGGTTAATTGGTTAAAAAACCCCTGATAAATGGCTCCAAAGAAAAAGCAAAAGCAAAAGCAAGTCAAAGCCACCACTTCGTCTTCAGATTATGATGAGCGTTGATTTGTGAATTTCGTAGCGGCGGAATTATACCCCAGTTATCATCGTAAACCCCTCTGTCGCGAAAGGGGAATGAGTTTAGAACGACTTGAATGCCCTGTCATTCAAGAAGCAAGGTGACGAGGTTGGTTTGAGTTTATTCAACAACCTATTGATGCGGTGGTCCCTGTTGTGAGGGAATTCTATTCTAATCTAAGGGCAATCCACCAAAATTCAAGGGAGGTTGTGTTGTAAGGGGTAAGGATGTTGAATTTGATCAGTTCAAAATAAATACAATTTTTCGGATCCCATCAATAAAGAATAGTGATTACAAAGCTTTCAAGACCAGCCAGATCAACTATGATGAGGTACTTTCTGTAATCAGTATTGAGGGGACTGATTGGCAAAGGAACAGCAATGGAGAGGCCCATTGGTCCTAAAGAAACATTTGAAACCAGAGGCACAAGCATGGTTCTCCTTCATAGCCTCCCGGGTCATGCAATCGACCCACACTTCAGAGGTCACCAAGGAGAGAGCCGCCCTGGTATTTGCCATACTCATAGGGCAAACGGTGGATTTGGGGTACATTATAAATGACCACATATGTGACATCGGCAGGAGTCCGCACACCTCCGCATTACCTTTTTCCATCTACTATCACAGTCCTTTGCAAGAGATGCGGAGTGAAGTGGATGCCGATGAAGAACTCCTACCACCAAAAGGACCAATAGTGGTTGATGGACCACCACCTCCTACAGGCCGACGGAGGGCCGAGCCACGACCCTCGAGCAGCAGACATGCTGGGCCATCCTCATCTTCCGCTGCAGAGCATTCTTCTATCACCTTGGGCTCTCTTCACAGGGATCTCCAAGACATACGCCTGGAGCAGCAGGGCATCCAAAATTTGTAAAGGGAAATACAGTGGGGCCAAGCACAGATAAGTCAGCACCAAATGGAGTTCCTGCAGTATCAATGTGCATGGAACAATGCCTTGGCCCAAGGTTTCTCAGCTATTCAGTTTCCACCTGAGCCGCAATTTCAGCCATATCCGCCATACCAACCACCACCACCTGAGTACCAACCATACCAACCACCACCACCTGATTATCCGCCATACCCACCGTACCAGCCAGAGGAGCCTTACTATCCAGTACCCCCACCGGAGCATGATGAGGACGACGATCACTGACGATCGTCGTCGAGGTATGTGTTTTGCTTTTGCGCTTATTGTTTACTATACATTGAGGGCAATGCATGTACTAAGTTTGGGGGGGTGTTTACTGGTATCTGCTGTTTTCTCTTGTTACTTACCTTGCATGACTAGTCTATCATAAGACTAGAGAGTTTTTGGGCACATAAATTTTTTTTCTTGAAAATGAGTTTCATCATTAAGAAATAATGAATTAGACTTGCAACGGTATTGCATGATGATATTAATCCCCATCTCAACTAAAGTCTTGAAGATTTTTGACTTGTTTGTGAATATCTGTGGTTAAGTTAATATTTCAAAATTGAGGAACATCTTGAGCACTTTTGAGTCATGATTGAGGGAAATATATATTGGAAATTTTTGTTAACTATGATTTGTCTTGAGGATCTTAAAACACTCTAGAACCTATTTGAGGGCACTTTGAGGCGAAATTTTTAATTAGGAACTTGACTTGGACATGATGTAGGCGATCTTTGAAACGTCTGAGCCTTTCAAGCTTACCATGTATATACCAATCTCTAGTATCCTAATTTGAGCCTAATTGCAAAAGAATGGAGTATGCTTAACATACTATTAGCCCCCATTCAACAAATTTCTTTGGCAACTCATTATACCCACCTTTATGAGCTTAAATTGAAAGAATTAATCCTTACCTAAAGGGAGTATAATGATTCTCACTAGATGCACATGAATTGCTATACTTTGATGAGCTTATTGTTGAAAAAATTGATGAATGAGAAAAGAAAAAGATAGACAAAAAGCCTTGAGAAAAAAATGACTAAATAAGACCCAAAGTGGCCAAGGCTATAAAAGAAAAAGAAGAGAAGCTCAACTTGTGCTAAAAATTTGAATTTTCCATTATTATACTCTCTTCTTTGTGTTACCCTATCTTTTCTTTGAAGCCAAACACCTAGGCCTAACATTACAAGCTTTAAAAGACCTATTAATCCAAGTCTATGGAATAATTACATTAGTGGAGAAGTGCTTGAAAAGTAGGCTAATAGAGTGTTTAATAGTAATCTTGACTTTGAGTTTAATAGCATTACTTGATCCTAAAAGTATATATGAAACTCAAGATTGACATTAACACACACGCACGTTCCAATTTTGCGATATATTGCTTGGCTTAGGAGAAAACACTTCTTGTTGATCTTTGGATTGACTTATGATTGAAGTGTTAGTGGGATTTCTGAGCTTTTACATTTGAGTTGCTAAGTTAATTCATTTAAAGTTTTGATGATGAACTTTACATTTTGATCGTAATGCTTGCTCGAGGACGATCAAGTCTAAGTTTGGGGGAGTTGATAGGGTTGAATATTACGTGTATTTTTGCTTTGATATGTATATATTTTTGTGTAGATTCCGGGATGATGTTACGCTTTTTGGTATTTATTTGGTTGTTTCAGGAATCTAGGTGGAAAGTGGAAGAATTGAGCTAGAAGGAAGAAAACGGATCAAACCGAGGCAATAATTGAAGAATTTGGATTCTGGCATGACCGATCGATCGGTAGTGAAGCGCAGTCGATCGAAGGAGACAGAGTTTTGGCCAACGAGAAAAAGAAGAGCTCGATCGATCGGAAACTTGTGCTAGATCGATCGAGCATGGCAGAGGATTTACAAGCGAGATTGAAGAAAGCTCGATCGATCGGCAGTTCATGCTCGATCGATCGAGCGAGGCAGAAAAACTCAGGGCCGAAAGTTTAAAGTGCTCGATCGATCGAGACAATTGTACCAATCGATCGAGCCGCAGAATTTTCAGAAAAAAAGACTTGATTGAGTTTGATCTATATGAAAACACTTCCATCCACATTCTCTTATATAAATAAGGGACCTAGGGCACGAATTTGAGGAGAATACCAGACCTAATATCACATCATACACCAATTTTCAGCCTCCTTTCATCCTCCAACAACAATACAAATTTAGAGAAAAATCCTTTGAAGTGCAAGGAAGGAAGCAAAAGAAGAAGTGTCCTTCAACGCACGGATTCGACACTTACGTTATCGTACTTCTAAACTTTAGTTGTTTTGGTTTTCAAATTTATTGATGTTTATGAGGTTGAGAAACGATTATACATCTTTTTAGTTTGATTTGAATATAATTAAGTTTATTTTATCAAGGTTAGGAAAATTTGTGATTGAGTCATTGATTTGAATGTGCTTGAGTGGATTAATACTTTTGTGCATGAATTATAATCTTAATGCTATCAAAGCCTTGCTAACTTTGATTGAATTGGTGAATTATAATTGAGATCGAGAGATAAAGTTATAATATGCTATAATAATTCGTGTTGTATGTTAAAGATTTAGATCGAGAGATTAAATCACATACGTGATCACTTTGAATTGAAAGATTTAAAGTTAACGGTTTTCATCGAGATTTATTCAATATTAAATTGGTTTAAATGAACGAGAGTTACTTGCTTCAATTTAATATTAGTTTCAATATAGCTTGAGAAAGTGTATTGATTATATTAGGGAATCCGTCAATAAGAATTAATTGGTTAGTAATTATTCTTACAAATAAATCATTGACGATAACACAATTGAACCAAGATCTTGGTAAATTTCTTGAGTGGAATTCCTTCGCATCTTTAAAGAGTTGATTTAGTTTTGAGTTTTTAAATTTTTAGTTTAAATTAAATAATTAATCATTTATTTCGTAGGCTAAATATAATTTTGCTAATTTTATTTGGTACTTATATGTTAGTCCCTGTGGGTACGACATCCTTTCTTTTTAATCACTATACTAAAACTTGACACCATGCACTTGCGGTCTAAAATCGCTACACTGGAATTAATTGTTTAAAATAAAAGCGATCACCTCCTTCATAGCCTGGAACACAAACTCCGAGGCAACCACCCTCTGAAGACTTTGACCGCTCCAGACCTTGGCTTGGGCGCCCCTAGTAAAGTATTTTCTCTAGAATTGTTGTTTCTTTATTTTTCTTAAATAAAATATTGTGTTCAATTCTTATCTTCTACACTTTACTTTAGGATTGAATGACACAAGTCAATGCGTTATATCAATCCATAGTAGTTAACACCGCCACAGTCTAGGTATAAATACAACATTCACTGCTTCACACTTACTCTAAGCATGCCTAAATATCAATTTAAGTTTAAATTGCTTCAACCTTCTCAATCCTTTTCTTGGGCTTATCATTTATCTAATTCAACCCTACATGGGTTGATTATTTATCTAACACCCCTCTGCCTAGTTCTTACACGTTATTCAGGATTTGGTGTTCTGTGTCTTACCAATTTGAAATTTCATAAGTAGTTGAACGGGATGTGATGACAAAAAAGGGAAGACAGGCCATATTGACCAGAGGAATTACTTTGAAGATAAATTTAGGTTTTTACTTAGGTTCTCTTTGTAAAAAATTCTTTAGTGTATTCGCCCCCCCCCCCCCCCCCCCCCCCCCCGCGTGTAATTACCCCTGAAATTAGCCAGTTCTGGGTTATTCTCTACTGGCTATGTTTATCAAATTGGCTTTAAAATTACTATTAAGGATTGTTGTAAGCGAAATGTTCAATTTGATTACTACTCGTAATCTGCTTATGTATCTAACATATAAATTGCTACTCTTCACTGCTATCTTTTTAATTCTTAACAGATATATCTGTTGATCGACGTTCAAGCTAAAGTCTCAACTGCCAAGTTTTCTCATCACAAAAAAATGGAGAATTGTTGTGAAAACATTTCTAAAGTTTGGGGATGACAAACATCTACTGCTTGGAGCATCTACTGTATCAAAGAAGATACTCTATAGGTATACCAGAAGATATAATCTACCTGGAACAAAGAGTAGAAGATATCATCTACCGGGAACAAAGAATAGAAGATATTGTCTACCGGAACAAAGAATTGAAGATATCATCTACCAGGAACAAATAGCACAATTCACCGTCTACCGGATGCAGAGAATAGAGGTCTACTGGAACAAAGTATCATAGTCCACTGTATAAATCTCTAGGAGATACGAGCAGACAGTCGAATGCATTAGTTGACCTTAATCCAGCAAACTAAGTAACTAATGAGTAACCAACAGACGATGAAAAAGACATCAGTTGTCTTTAGTCCAGCAGACTAAAATCATCAAGGAGAACTAAGTAACTAATGAGTAATCAGCAGACGGTGAAAAAGGCATCTGATGTCTTTAGTCCAGCAGACTAAAATCATCAAGGAGAAGTCATCAGACGTATAAGGCAAAATGACAAAACTCGAATAGGTTCACTTTGACAAAAGTACAACAGAGTGCCACGCTACCATATCAGCGCCACCAATCTCGTCAGAATGAACTAGCCGTTGATTAATGAAATTGGAAAGAAGACAAAGGAATTTGGATGAAAATTAGGAAGCTGATTTTGCGCGGTTCTTTTCATTTGAAGAATAGTTGCCGTTAGACTTTCAAGTCTATAAATACGTCGAAGAGTAGAATGAAGAGAGCTCTCAACACTCGAAAATCTTGAATCCACTTCATTCAAAAACAAGCAAAACAATCATCCAAAAACGCTTACTGAAATATTCTAGAGTTTTGCAGAGTAGTATCAAAGATGTATTGTGATCAAGAAGATCTAATCATTCAAGTCTACTGCTCAAGAACACCCGAAAGAAAAAAAACAGAGTTTTATATCTTGTAAGAGTGTTGTAAAGAAAAATCATCTTATAATCTGTGTGATTATTGTGTTGCTAGGAGTTTAGGCAAATCTGTATGGGTGTCTAAGTAGGTTGTATAATGAAAATTGTAAACCAAAATCTTCTAGTGTAACCTTTCAGCAAAGGAAGAAGGGAAGACGTATAAGCCTTTGCACTTAGAACTTCCAAAAACAACTCATGCGTCATTTACTTTCTGCACCTTACCTTATTGTTTAACCTATCAGTTTTAAACTCACAAGTCCAGTAGATATCTTCCACACTATTTTTAGTTGTCTACTGACTTGCAATCAATTGATATCTTACTGCAGTACTTAACAGTCTGCTGTATTTTGAAGAAAAGAGAAATAGGGTCTAGTGTTTATTCAAACCCATTCTAAACACTACCCCGATCATAAACTTTTGTTCCTCTAATCCGATATCAAACAAATAATTATATACATTGCATCCATAACTTCAAGATGTCATTTACCAAATATCTTCCTGCTTCTGTCAATCGATAGGGTAATGAAAAGATGATAGTAACATGAGTCAATTATTTCCACAGTTTGTAGACCCGACCAAGGGTCATAAACGACCCTGAACAGGCCCATGGTCAATGGACCGGTTAAACGGGTCAACGGTTCGACATGTCAGACTCGTATTTATATTTATTAATCAAACAAATATATATATATATGTTAAATTTTGGTTATTTCAGCCTTAATTTATTTCACGTTCTTCTATGACTAATCCATGAAGAAACCCACATTTAAATACTTTTTACACTTTTTTCAAATTTTAATAATATTTTTATATTTTTTTAAAAAAATAAAGGTCAAACCGTAACCGTAACCGTTTGTTAACCGTAACAGGAACCGGAACCAATGGTTCATGAGCCATAACCGGAACCGTCAAGTAAGGATAATGTTAAGGCTCGAGATTTTTTGAACCATCGAACCGGCGGTTTTGAACCATCTAACTGGTGATTCTGAACTGTGATGAGGTCTAATAAATTGTATTCCTATTTGGTTGCTATTTTGTGTCTATTTTTTTTATGGCTACTATTGTGAGGAATAATATTTGGCGTTCGTTTTTTTTTAATTTGGTTGCCATTATTATCTGCTATTGGTATTAATGTCATTAACTGCTGCTGTTCTTTGAGGTTCAAGTGAGGTGGTCCTCCATGCTTTTATCATCTGACAAAGCGAGGTTGGCGAAGGTGGTAGATGATTCTGTAAATTTTTTAGTGCGCAAACTTATTTTTATAATGTGGTTTTTTTAGGTCTGCAGAAGATCCCACGAAATGGGGAGTTCACCTTTCATTCGTGGGTGTGGTCTTGAATTCGATTTTTTCAATAATTTTGGTCTGCATGTTCTATCATATGATTAAATTTTTTTTTTTCAAATTTTTTTTTTTCAATTTTATTGGTGGATGTATAACTTTTTGTGGAACAATAATTGTTGTGTTTGCATATATTATGATCTCTGATTTTCTTCCCACGAATTTAACGTAAGCTAGACTAAATTAAATTTATGTTTTCTATTTCATATTTAGTTTTAGCTAAGTTAATTTTCGAAGCCACTTCCTTTTTTCTAATTTTGTGACATGAACTGAGATAATTGATTCCAAGAAATTGAAAACTTTTGTAGTATGTGAATGATTTGTGTTTGTTCAGGTTCTTGTCGCATTCCGTATTTTTGCTACTTCATTCTGGTCTGTATCAGGTCCTTGCAGGAAACAGCTGAAACAAAGAAAAAATAACCATATCTAACCTCTTCACAAAAGTGTAAGAACTAAAATATTATGACACATCGTAGGAAAAAAATGGAGAAGTTAATACTCACCAATTCCTTCCAATGAGCTCTTTTGAGGAATACCCAGTCATTGTGAAAAAAGCCACTACTAGCATAGATGATAGGGCAGTCCAACTGGGTCGCATCGGAGAAAATAAACGTAGTGTTGTCAAAGCATCTTTACCTCCTGAGAGACCCCCGGGAGTCCAGAGCCAACAATAGATTCCTCAAATAACCTTGATGATCCAACTGAAATTCTTTTTATTGAATCCTTGCCTCCACCAACTTCTTATGCTGAAATCATTAGTTGTACTTGTTTCAGCAATGGCAGAGTCTGTTTCAATCCTTTATTTCAAGCTTCTTGTTAGGATAAGCTAAACAAGAATGCTCCAAACCAGATTGTAAATCTCCTCCTATCAATCAATCAATGAAGAACAAATATATAACAATATATCAACAAGAATCATGACCAATGAACATGAGATTTTTAACGTGGAAAACCTTTTCAACTTGAAGAATAAAAATCACGAGGCATACAATACCTAATCAAATCCATCAAATAGAAAAGTTCTTATAGCAGCAACATCAACATAAAAACTCTCAAATTTAGAGTATAAATGATTCTCAACAATCAACACAGGAATCAATAATCAAGAACAAAAGTTTGGCAAGAAAAAGAAATCACCAGAAACGGAGCAATGTTCCAGCCACGAGATCCGCGACTCCGGAGCTCCAGAAATGATCTCCAGTTGAAAAATGAAGTTCAATGAGTTCATGATATCCAAATTTCAGCAAAATCGGACGACAAACAAGCCTCCGATCGTCGTCTTGAAAATTTCTGCCAGAAATCTCTTTTGTACTTCTTTTCTCTCTGCCTAAGTGTCTCTTTGCTTTTCTCCTTCACACTCCAGAATTACTTTTCCCAGCCAAAAGAAAACTTTAATTAGCCTATTGCCTTCACAAAATAATGGGTTACCCTTAGTTTTTGCTGGATCCAATAAATCTTCCCCTCCAGCCCATGCGTATAGGGAGACACTGCAACAAGTTCATCATTGCAAGTTGATACCGGCCATCCCGACACACAGTTTAAGCTTTTCACAAGACAATAATTTTGTCATCATGTAAGCTGCATTCTTCTCTATGTGAATCTTTTCAAGTTCAAGTAATTTAGAGTTCAAAACATTTTTAATCCAATGATACCTCACATCAATATGTTTCGATCTACCCATAAAGAGCTGCATTTTAGCAAGATGAATAGCACTATGATTATCATAAAATAATACATACATCTGATAAGTAAATTCAAGTTCATGCATAAACTTCTTCATCCATAGCAACTCTTTGCATGCCTCAATAGTTGCAATGAACTCAACTTCTGTGGGTAGACAAAGCAACATATTTTTGTAACCTAGATTGCCATGCTGCAACTCCCCCTACAAAGGTAATCAAATAGTCTGAATTAGATTTCCTTGAGTCCAAATCTCCGGTCATGTCTGAATCTGTATAACCAGCAAACATAGGCTTTTCAGACCAGAAACAAATCTCAAACCAATAGAGCCACAAATATGTCTCATAATCCACTAAACCGCAAACCAATGCACTCTACCTGGATTAGAAAGAAATCGACTAACTGTGCCAACTGCATGAGCTAAATATGGTCTCGTACAAATCATAACATACATTAAGCTACCCACAAATGATGCATAAGGAACTCTTTCCATGTCTTTCTTCGGTTCATTACTGGAAGAAGACTGTTTACTTCTTAACATTAAAGTGTGAGCAAGAGGAGTGCTTATCACTTTAGCCTTATCCATGTTAAAAAGTTGAAGTACATTCTCAATGTACTTTTGTTGAGACAACCAAAATTTCTTATTCTTTCTATCACGAGTCCAAGAAGTTAATTTCATGGTCCTAAATCTTTCATTGCAAAAGATTTAGAAAGTTCCTTATTCAACCTCTCAATCCGCAAATAATTTTGACCAACAATAAGTATATCATCAACATATAGGAATAAAATAATAAAATCATTATCAGATAATCTCTTCATAAATACACAATGTTAGGATCGGTCCGGAGTGTTTAGAGGGGGGGGGGGGTGAATGAACACTCCTATTAAAAATTAATCCCTTGTGATTTCTTTCGGATTAGTGAAAGAAATCTGTTTCTTAATCAACTCTTTTGCAGAACAGACCACTGAATGTTTTAGTGCGGAACGGTCTGTTCTTAGATTAGTAAGAACGGCTCGATGGCTTGAATAATAGAACGAGTGTAGAATGATAAAACACAGAATATGTTTCTGGAAGTTCGAAGGTGGTGTAATCCTTCTACGTCTCCCCTTCTTCCAATTAAGGAAGGATTCCACTAGAAGACTTTGATTTATACAATCTTGTTGTACAAACCCAATTCAGCTGGATTTACCTCACTACCAGACTGAAACTCCTAGTCTCTCGATCTGTTCAGACACACTCTGTCTGACAGTTACAATTGTTTCTCACTTCTATATTTCAATACAGAATACACAAGATAGACTTTAGTCTATGCACACAATGATCCCAAATGATCAAATATTACAATATACTTGTGCTTATGAAAATTTTCATCTCGAGAATGTCTGAGCTTGTAAGCTTGTGCTGTTTTGCTTTCTTGTGCGTTTTTCGATTTTTTAGACTCACTCTTGAGCTCTTCTGTTGCATCCTTTTATAGTTGCATGTACCAACGACATTATTTCCCTTAATGTGCAACTCTTGATTCTGCTTAAACTCTGAGTAAGCTACAGTCTTCTTCTTTAGGGTACTTGCCGTTCTGGTTCATGCTTTCGGCGACTGTCAGGTAAGCTCTTCTTTGTCTTCTTACCTTTTATGGTAATCTTCAGTCCTTGGTCTTTTTCTTCATTAATTGCAACAATAAATGCTTCAATAAATAGCCGTTAATGATTCGGACTGAAGAACCAATCTTTATTCAGCCTTGACTGCTCTGATCTGATAGAAGTTGAGATCGATCTGAAGCTTCGATCTGGTCAGGCTGATTTCCATCGATCCGTTCTGTTTTGCGATATACCATATCAGCTTGATCTGTTTTGAGCAATCGATCTGGTCAGTCTGATTTCTCTCCGGTCTGATATATTTTGTCATCTTTAAAATCCGGAACTAACAATTCCCCCTTTTTGATGATGATAAAACCTAGCTTCTAAATCTTTTTATTTAGTCTTTTAAGAACTCTGAAGCGTATACTTTCGGATCGATTACTTCTTCTTGTTCAAAATAAATGAACATTATTAAGTTAGAGTTCGGATCGATTAAGCCGTTTTTAGTTCAAAATAAATGAACAAGGACTTAACAACAAAGAAAGATTTTTATTGATCACAAATATCTTATATACAGACAGTCTGATTTAAGCAACGAAACTGCTACTTTCTTGAAGACTGAGACTGATGCGGCTTGAAGTCTTTTCTCTTTTCCCCCTTTTTGTCAGCAGCAATCTCTTGAAGAAAATCGACAACTTGTGCTAGCTGAGCGCTGATAGTGTCAAGACGAGTGTCTTGAGCACGAAGGGAATTGGCGACGGATGCTCTGACTTCAGTGGCCAGCTCGATCTGCTCTTCTCAGGCTGTTTTTATAAGAAGCTTGCTGAGAGAACATATCATTCAGCCATCGCTGAAGGCTGCTAATACTGGCTGTCATCTTCTCTTTAAAAGAATCAAAATCCAAGACTGTGGTCCGCTGACTTTGATGAACCTCTATGACTCGTTGAGAGAGAGATAGACAGTTATCAGATAAGGGCTGAAGGGTCCTAGCCAAGGATGGAGGTGCGTCAGAGAGACGGCTTGGAGAGTGATCAGATGACGACAGGGTGTCATCAGCTTCTTCAGTAATCGGTATAAGTGAAGATAAGGCATCTTGGCGTGTTTCGGACTGTATCAGGGTGACCAAGTCCGAAGAAAAATCTTCTAAGAATGCCATATCTTCAGCAGATGATTCTGGAGGAGTGCTAGGTCTCGAAGGCTCCTCAACCTGTAAAGCTGCAACAACGTTGGACACCACCAGATCCGGATCGACGAACTCTGGTGAGACAAATGTTGTAAGTGCGGCTGTTGGACTGAGTTGAACATGGGAGACTGATGATCCCAGAGGAATAGACGTTGTTGCGGAGTCCAACAAAACATTCAAGGGTTCATCTTCTGTAGCAGACGGAGCATTAGTCATTGGCTGCTCCGCTGTCTGATCCGCTATTCGATCTGCTGTCTGGTCCACTGTTCGATCTGCTGTCTGGTATGCTGCTCCAGAGGGAACAGTCTCTATGAAAGGTTCGGCCAGAGTCTTGCTCGCAGATGGATGATCCGGGCTGGGTACTGGAGTGGATATGCTGAGCTTCTGTCGTTGAAATCGGACAGCTAAGTGAAGAGCATGAATATCCATTTTCAGTTGAGCAATAACAGCACCATCATCTTTGGCAGTTGGAGTGCTCGGATCGAAATTTGCTTTCTTAGCGGCCAAGAGCAAATTCGCCAGTCTGAATCTCTGGTTGGCCTGAAAGAGATCTTTGCGAAGCACTGCGACTCTCACATCATCCGTCTATGTCCCCTTAAGGACTTCTTCTTCCATTTTCTGCAGTCTTCGCAGCTTGCCGAAGAACATATCAATGTGATTGATCGTTCTGTACTCGACATATTCATCAAAGACCACAATGAGCGCCTGGACCTTTTCTTCAACATCCTCCATATCGATGTCAATGGCTGTTTGCGCGGCAGATTTGGGTTTGGAGGAGAGAGGTTCAGTGAGAATGGCTTTGCCCTTGCCGGTGGAAGATGGAGATTTGATCCCTGATTGAGTGTAGTCTCCCAATTCAGTGATAACAATCCCTTTGACCACGGAAATGGCAGAGGGGACTCGGATGGTCACTTTGGGTGCAGTGGTTGAAGTTGTTGAAGGTTGGGTTGTAGGTTGGGGTGCAGGGATGGCTTTTGTGGGAGGCAAAATGGGTAGGGTTTTGAGAGGTAAGGTCTTGTGTGGCTTGGTGATCTGGGTTCTTGGCTTTTTGGGAAGGGGCTTGGCTGGTGATGAAGGAGCAGACTGAGTTTCCTCGGAGTCAGTCTGAATGGTTAATTTGCACTTGACTCGAGGTCTTCGAGCAGCAGCCTGTTCTTCTCCTTTCTCAATCTTGACGGCCACCAGATCGGTAGGAGTGGGTGGAGCACTCTTGGACTTCAGGAGAGCCAGTCCCTTAGAGTTGAGAATTTTGAACGGACGGCTTCCCCAGCTCGATGTCCATCGTCTCCAGTAGCTTGCTTAAAGGCACAGCAAAACAGACAGCCTGTTTGGAGGCGATGACTGTCTCAAGTAGAACTCCAAATAATATTGCAGACCAGTTCATCTTCTGGCCTGAGTGAATAGCAGCCATGGCCCGGAACTTCTCAGCAGTAACAGTATCATAGCTTCCGGCTTTGCCCAATAATGGCTTGCCAACGATCTCGCATAACACCTGGAAATGAAAGAACATTTCCTTCTTCTTGAATGAAGGCTGCAGGCGGTGGCCAAATATGGATACCCTCCCCTGAAGAGCCGTGAGAGAAGCTTGAGGAATTTGGCCAAACTCAGTCAGTCCGGAGTTGGGAAGACCAAAGGTCTTGGCCAGCGTCAATGGAGAGATTTCAAAAGATTTGCCCTTTACGGAGGTGGAGATGGATGTCTTCTGTGATACAGCATTGGCGAACAGTTCGCGAATCTCCGACACGTAAACCATCGTGCCACACTCCAGAAAATTCCTTAATCCAGATGATTCCAAAATTTTGAAAATAGAGACCATCTATGGATCTTCAGCCCTGTAGATATCATTGAACTCAACGGAGAGAGAGTTGTGAGTGATAGTGGCCATTGGAGTGTAATGGAGAAATACGAAGAGTTTGAAAAAAAAAATATGAGAGAGTTAGAGAGCAGACAGCGGTAAATTGTAAAAAGTGAATGAAAATGAAATGTTCAGCCCGCTAAATAAGAGAGAGAAGACACGTGTCTTTATCTCGATGACTGATCATTAAATAATTCAAAATAAACGGTCAGGATAAAAGAGAGATAAGGCGGTTAAAATTTGCGATCAGTCCGGGCTGTTTTAAACAATTATTTTATTTAAAGATTTGTTGACCAGACAGATCATGGGATAACATCAGATTTGAGATAGATCGGTCTGAAAGTTCGGACCGGTCTGTGTCGTTTTGATAATTGTATTATCGATCTGTGCCAGCATACAATCTTTAAAAGATAACTAAAAGAAAGATACTTCTAAAAACATGAAGATAAATCTATTAAACCAAGAATTTGACGAAAGTAATTAAACTTAGCCTCAAGAAGTGGTTTGGTGAAGATATCTGATGCTTGCTGTTCTGTTGAAATATGCTCGATCCGAATTTCCTTTTTGCCAACATGATCTCGAATAAAATGATGTCTTATATCAATGTGCTTTGTTCGAGAGTGCAAAACTGGATTATACGTTATAGCGATTGCACTTGTGTTGTCACAAAATATCGGAGATTCAACAGCTTGAATGCCATAGTCTTTGAGCTGGTGTTGAATCCAGAGCATTTGAGCACAACAGCTTCCAGCGGCAAGATATTTTGCTTCAGCTGTAGATGTGGCAATAGATGTTTGCTTCTTGCTAAACCAAGAGATCAATCTTTCACCTAAGAATTGACATGTTCCACTGGTGCTTTTGCGATCAATCTTACAGCCAGCATAATCAGTGTCTGAATATCCTATTAAGCTGAAATTTGAATCTTTGGAATACCAAAGACCAACGTTCTGAGATCCTTTCAAGTATTTCAGAATACGCTTAGCAGCAATGAAGTGTGATTTCTTTGGTTCTGACTGAAATCTAGCACACATACAGACTGAGAACATAATATCAGGCCGGCTCGCTATAAGATACAAGAGCGATCCGATCAGTCCGCGATACATAGATACTTCAACTGTTGTTCCCCCTTCGTCTTTATCTAACTTGATTGTAGGACTCATTGGAGTTGATGCAGTTGAACATGTTTCCATTCCGAATCTCTTGAGTAGCTCTTTGGTATACTTGGTGTGATTGATGAAAATGCCATTGCTGAGCTGTTTGACTTGGAGACCCAGAAAGAATGAAAGTTCTCCCATCATACTCATCTCAAACTGTCCCTGCATTAACTTAGAGAATTTCTCGCATAATTTGGGGTTAGTTGACCCAAAAATGATATCGTCAACATAAATTTGAACTAGCAAAGTATGTTCACCCTTAATAAATTTAAATAGAATTTATCTACTGAGCCAATCTGAAAATCATAGTTCAGCAGAAATTGAGACAGAGTATCATACCAGGCTCTTGGTGCTTGTTTCAGACCATATACTGCTTTATTCAGTAGATATACATGATTAGGAAATGAGTGGTTCTGAAATCCAAGAGGTTGCTCAATGTAGACTTCCTCCTGAAGCTTACCATTAAGAAAGGCACTCTTAACGTCCATTTGATATACCTTGAAGTCTTTAAAAGCAGCATAAGCAAGAAATATTTGGATTGCTTCAAGTCTGGTGACTGGTGCAAAAGATTCATCGAAGTCAATTCCTTCTTCTTGTCGGAATCCTTGTGCCACCAGTCTAGCTTTGTTTCTAACCACAACTCCATCTGCGTCTAGCTTGTTTCTGAACACCCATCTGGTTCCAATAACAGGTAGATCGCTTGGCCTGGGAGTTAGACTCCAAACTTGATTTTGTTCAAATTGATTAAGCTCTTCTTGCATTGCTTTAATCCAGTTGAAATCAGTCAAAGCTTCATCAATCTTTTTAGGTTCCAGATTTGATATGAAAGCAGCATGAGTGAATTCATCCATCATCTGTCCTCTAGTTCTAATCGGTGCAGAAGGACTTCCAATAACTAGATCAGGTGGATGCCTCTTTGTCCATCGATAACTCGATTCTGGATTGTCTGGTCCAGACGGATGAGTAGTAGTGGCATTGTCAGCATCTGATTTAACATTAGAGCGAGGAACATCCGGATCGGCTCGATCCGAAGGAGCTTCATTGCCATGATCCGGTCTGTCTGGTACTTCAGGTTCCGGTGGATTGTCTCTTGACCTGTTATCTACAATCTCATCATCACTGTTAGCTTCGAGATGGATATTTTCCATCTGATTTTGAATTGATTCCTTGCTACCCTCAATACATAAAGATTCATTAAAAACTACATGAACAGATTCTTCTACAGTTAAAGTGCGATTATTGAAGACGCGAAAAGCTTTGCTATTAGATGAATATCCTAAGAATATACCATTATCTGATTTAGCTTCAAATGCTGTAAGATGATTCTTACCATTATTGTGAACGAAGTATTTGCAACCAAATACATGAAGGTGAGAGATAGACGGTCTGTTACCAGTCCATATTTCATATGGAGTAAGATTCAACTTCTTGTTAATCATAGACCGATTTTGAGTGTAGCACGCAGTATTTACAGCTTCTGCCCAGAACTTTTTCGAAATGCCAGAATCAGCAAGCATTGTCCTTGCTGCTTCTTTAAGCGTTCTGTTTCTTCGTTCTGCAACTCCATTTTGTTGGGGAGTTCGGGCGGCTGAAAATTCGTGCTTAATTCCATGATCTTCTAGAAAGGATTCAAGATTCTGATTTGAAAACTCAGTGCCTTTGTCACTTCGAATCCTGTCTATGCTTGATGATTTCTCATTCTGAGTGCGTTTCAGCAGCTTGATCAATTTTGGACCGGTCTGATCTTTACTGCTCAAAAATATAGTCCAAGTAAAACGTGAGTAATCATCAATAACAACAAGAGTATACCGCATTCCCCCTAAACTTGTTATTGGTATAGGACCAAACAAGTCCATATACAGTAGTTCTAAGCAGCGTGATGAGGATTTGACATTCTTGTTTTTGAATGATGATCTGATCTGTTTGCCCATTTGGCACGCTTCACAGATCTTATCCTTAGCAAAGTCGATCTTGGGCAGACCGACAACTAAATCATGTTTACACAGGCTAGAAATAGTCTTAAAATTGAGATGATTCAAGCGTTTATGCCATAGCCAGTGTTTATTATCATTATTAGCGATGAAGCAAGTAGGATTATCAGGTTGAGCAAAGTTCCAATTAATCTTATATGTATTTCCATTTCTGATTCCTACAAGCATGGTCATACCGTCTGACAATTTAACAGTGCAAGTGTGTTTGTGAAATTCTACAGCATAACCATTATCACATAGTTGACTTATACTAATCAAATTATAGCATAGATTTTCAACTAACAGCACATCATTGATAATAATATTACCATGGACAATCTTACCCTTGCCCACGGTCTTACACTTTGAGTTATCTCCGAAGATGATCTTGGGTCCAGTATATTCTGTGACTTCAGACAGCAGCTTGATGTTTCCAGTCATGTGACGAGAACACCCACTGTCCAAGTACCAGTCTGATGCAAGTTTCTTTGGTACCTGTCATCAAACATAATTATTGTTGGTACCCAATCCTACTTGGGTCCAGAACGGATTAGCCCTTTGGGAACCCATACCTTTATCAGCTTTAATGGCTTGTGTGTGTCTGGTGTGCGGTGAGCTGATCTGTTTCGATGTTGTGTGTGATAATGTGTGCGATATGGAAACCTTTGATTCTTATAGGGTAGTCTATATCTTCGTTGAACTGGTTTTGAATTATAGTAATTGTATTGTCTTCCTTGCCTTAGATCTTGCACCTTTAGATTTGGTCTGAAAGACGCAAAGCTTGCTGGTGCCTTTTCTTTGGCTTGGTTAACATATCCAATCCCTTTTCTCAAACCTTGATTCTCGAAAGAGACCCCCGTTTGAATTATAGGTGCTTCAGTCTCATATACTGTGCTGGATTTAACAAATGTCATTTGTTTGATTTTGTTCTTTGCCAGCAACAGTTCAGATTCATCTTTGGTGCAGTCTTTGATATCAAAGCCTATGCCTGTAACATCACCGACATTTCTTTGTACCTCTTGCAATTCTTCCAATGATGTTCTGGATTTTGTCCATGTTTTGAAGATATGAGAAAGCTTAGCATTTTGTGTGCTAATTCTCTTATTTTCTTAATGGAGCTGATCATAAGATATTTTTAGCTTATTCAGCTCGATCTGTAGATTGTTGCACTCACCCAGCTCAGAGCAGCTTGGTTTGATGTGCTCATCCATTTGATCATTGGCTTTAGCTTTGGTTTTCTCAAATGATTCAGCTAAAATTCTATAATCATTAGCCATGTCTTGCAGTGCGGACATAAGCTCTTCACGTGTAAATTCATTTGAGTCAAGATCGAATACCTCGTCTGTTTGACTCATATCTTCGTCTGCCATTAGATATTGAATATCATCTTCGCTTTCGCTGGAAGAATATTCGGGGCTTTCTGAATCTGAATCGGTCTGAGCCCACTTGTTGTTTCCTTCTTCTGCTACTAGGACCTTGGGACTTCCCATGATGACTTTTACAATCTTTGTAGTGCTTCTTTTTCTTGTCATCACGATGCTTTTCTTTACGCTCTTTTTTCTTCGGTCTGGTGCAATCTGCAATAAAATGTCCGGTCTTACCACAATTGTAGCAAGCCTGATCATTAACAGCATCGTCCTTTCTTGATTTATAATGATGAGAGGGTTTAAAATTCCTTTTATTTTTAGACATGAATTTACCAAATTTCTTGATAAATAATGACATAGCATCATTACTTATCTGTTCGATAGATCGATCTGTTGTGGGGGCGGTCTGGTCTGGAATGGCTGCCAGTGCTTTGTTTGGTTGAGAGATGAATGGCTCCGCTTCACCTCTGGTGATCAGTTCGAACTCATATGCCTTTAGATCTGCGAACAGATCATGAAGTTCAACCTTGTTCAGATCTTTGGACTCCCTCATTGCAATGGTCTTAACATCCCATTCTTTTGGCAGGGCTCTCATAACTTTCAGAGCGATCTCTCTGTTTGAGTATTCCTTGCCCAGACCATTCAGTTCATTGATAATACCAGTAACTCTTTCATCAAACTCATTTAGAGTTTCTCCAATCTTCATTTTTATGCTCTCAAATCTTTGAAGAGCAGCAGTCAGCTTGTTTTCCTTGGTCTGGTCATTCCCTTCACATAGCTGTGCTATCTTCTCCCAAATTTCTTTGGCAGTTGAGCACATTTTGATTTTACTGAACATGTTCTTGTCCAATGTCTTGAACAAGATGTCTTTGGCAACGTTGTCGAGGTTTGCTTTCTTTCTTTCTTCATTCGTCCAGAGGGATCTATCATTCTCGACCATTTGGGGTTCACCACCAGTAATGGATGCTGCTGTATTGACTTTCAGAATCTTCATTGGTCCATCAGTGATGACGAACCACATATCGTCATCCTGTGCTGCAAGATGAGCTTGCATTCTGATTCTCCAATCATCATAGTCTTCTTTTGAGAACATAGGAATTTTGTTGAATGATGCCATCAGCTCAAGTGTCTTTGTGCTGATTAAGACGACCTGCTCTGATACCACTTGTTAGGATCGGTCCGGAGTGTTTAGAGGGGGGGTGAATGAACACTCCTAGTAAAAATTAATCCCTTGTGATTTCTTTCGGATTAGTGAAAGAATCTGTTTCTTAATCAACTCTTTTGCAGAACAGACCACTGAATGTTTTAGTGCGGAACGGTCTGTTCTTAGATTAGTAAGAACAACTCGATGGCTTGAATAATAGAACGAGTGCAGAATGATAAAACACAGAATATATTTCTGGAAGTTCGAAGGTGGTGTAATCCTTCTACGTCTCCCCTTCTTCCAATTAAGGAAGGATTCCACTAGAAGACTTTGATTTATACAATCCTGTTGTACAAACCCAATTCAGCTGGATTTACCTCACTACCAGACTGAAACTCTTAGTCTCTCGATCTGTTCAGACACACTCTGTCTGACAGTTACAATTGTTTCTCACTTCTATATTTCAATGCAGAATACACAAGATAGACTTTAGTCTATGCACACAATGATCCCAAATGATCAAATATTACAATATACTTGTGCTTATGAAAATTTTCATCTCGAGAATGTCTGAGCTTGTAAGCTTGTGCTGTTTTGCTTTCTTGTGCGTTTTTCGATTTTTTAGACTCACTCTTGAGCTCTTCTGTTGCATCCTTTTATAGTTGCATGTACCAACGACATTATTTCCCTTAATGTGCAACTCTTGATTCTGCTTAAACTCTGAGTAAGCTACAGTCTTCTTCTTTAGGGTACTTGCCGTTCTGGTTCATGCTTTCGGCGACTGTCAGGTAAGCTCTTCTTTGTCTTCTTACCTTTTATGGTAATCTTCAGTCCTTGGTCTTTTTCTTCATTAATTGCAACAATAAATGCTTCAATAAATAGCCGTTAATGATTCGGACTGAAGAACCAATCTTTATTCAGCCTTGACTGCTCTGATCTGATAGAAGTTGAGATCGATCTGAAGCTTCGATCTGGTCAGGCTGATTTCCATCGATCCGTTCTGTTTTGTGATATACCATATCAGCTTGATCTATTTTGAGCGATCGATCTGGTCAGTCTGATGTCTCTCGATCCGGTCTGATATATTTTGTTATCTTTAAAATCCGGAACTAACACACAATGATCATATCCAATCTTTCTAGAGTCCAGAGTCCAGTTGAGTCTTAACATGCTCAAAGTTCTTATACCACTGTCTCGGAGCTTGCTTCAAACCATACAAACTTTAGTTTAACTTGCGGACAAAAATTCTCATTTCCTTTCACCAAAAAACCCTCATGTTGCTCCATGTAAATTTTTCCTCTCATGTAGAAAAGTAGTTTTTACATCCATCTACTCAATCTTCAAATCAAGACTGGCTGCCAAACTCAAAATAATTTTTATTGTTGACATCTTCACAACTGGTGAGAAAATTTCTCCAAAATCAATTCTCGTTTTCTGACCAAAACTTAACAACTAACATGGCTTTATATCGTGGGTGTGAGGTATTTTCATCATGTTTTACTCTATAAATTCATCGATTCTTCAGTGCCTTTCTATTTTTAGGTAACATCACAAGATCAAATGTTTGACTTTCATATCGAGAATTCATTTCATCTTTCATTTCTTTGACCCACTCATCCATATATTTACTTGTCATAGCATCTTGGAAGTCTTCTGGTTCTCCCTCTATCAGTCAAGAGGACATACTCATCGGGAGGATAACGAGTGAGTGGTATGCGATCTCTAGTAGATCTCCGAGTGGAACAATAGGTTGTTCTATAGTATCATGTACATGTTCACCAACAATTTCACGTGATGGAGCATCTACGTCTTCTGCAGCTTTATGGCCATGTTCAAATTCATCATTCTTAACCTCGTTCTCTACATCATTCCGATTTTAAGTTTCAGTTGCATTAGGAGCTGGGCTTAAATCTATCAAGTCACCTTGAGTCTAACACTCCGTCTTCTCTGCCTTATCCATATTTTCAATGGTTTGATTTTCTATGAAAACTGCATCACGAGTTCTAACAAATTTATTCTCAATTGGATCATAGAATCTGTAGCCATATTCATCTTGTCTATAACCAATGAAGATACATTGTCCAGTCCTGACATCAAATTAGACCTCTCATCTTTAGGCACTTGCACAAAAGTCTTGCAACCAAACACCCGCAAATGATTTTAAGAGACATCTTTGTGATACCAAACTCTGTCAGGAACATCAATCTGTAATTCAACAGTAGGAGACAAGTTTATTACATTAGTAGCAATATACAATGCCTCCCCCCAGAAAGATCTAGGTACTTTGCTTCTAAAAGCAAACATCTAACTCTCTAAACCAATGTTCTGTTCATCCTTTCTACCAAGCCATTTAACTGAGGAGTTTTAGGAGGGGTCTTCTGATGCATGATGCCTTGCTGTCTGTAATACTCATCAGATGGTCCACAATATTCACCACAATTATTAGTGTGAATGCATTTCAATTTCTTTCCAGTCTGTCCTTCAATAGAAGCCTTAAATTCTTTGAACATTCCAAACACATGGTGTTTGGATTTGAAAGCATAAACCGAAAGTTCTCTTGAATAATCATCAATGAAAGAAAGTGCATCACCATGTGTTCTTACCTTCATTGGACCATAAATATCTGAGCGTACTAACTCTAGCAAATCCGATTTTCTATACGGGGGATGACTTCAGAAAAAAAAAGGTTTTTTTTCTATTTTTCGGCTAGGCAATGAGCACATCTTTCCAACTTTGCATGTTTTAAACAAGAAAGTAGACCTCTTTTAGCTCATCAATTAACTTCTTTTTCACACATGTGACTGAGCCTATTGTGCCATAATTTAGATAAATCTTCCCATAGCATGATCTTTTTTTTTTTAAGTTTGTTAAAGGCAGTCATTTGAAATGTTATTTTCGATCAGATTAGGAAAAAAATGACCAACAAGCTGGTACATGGCACCGCGTCATGCACCAACAAAAGCTAGTATATATATATATATATATATATATATATATATATATATATATATATATATATATATACCAGAGACAACACAACCTAGCTCTTTGGTTTTTAGTTATGGATTGGGGCACGTGTTAAAAATAACCCAGAAAGGTAAAACAAAATTCAACAATACTTACTATCATACTTTTGATCCCAAGAAACAAAATTATCAAAAGCAAAGATAGAAACTCTGATTCTTTAACCCACATTGCAGCTTAGTAATTAGTTATCATTTCAAGAAATAAAGAAATTTCTCACTCATCTCACATTGAAAAGAAACCAGGATTTGATGTCCCCGGACCTGGCTCTGCAGACCATCCAGTGTATGAAGCAGCAGACGGCATATGCTCATAATCCACTTTCACAAGTCCAAGTTCATTGCCCGAACCCGAACCCGAACTCGAACCCATTCCTATAAAATTTCCAGTAAAACCTCCATTACTTGAACTCCCATTATTCTCCATCACAGAAGATGAAGACCCCGTGTTTGCCAATCCATGCAGCAAGACTGCATTGTTTTGAAGGTAATTTCCATAAAACTGAGAATTGTTCGAGTTCGCGTAACTTGATTGCTGCTGTAACTGGAGCTGTGTTTGGATGTAATTATGGTAAAGGGACGAGGAATCTTGATTGTATTGTGAAAGATTCTGGTTTTGCAGACTGAGAAAAGGCTGAGAATCAAAGGGATGCTGCTGCATTAGCGAGTATGCTTGAAGATGGGACGTTGCGCTTGGGCTGCCGCCATATTGGAAACCCGATCCTAGGGTTATAATATCTTCATGTTTTCGTGATGACTCGATTGCCTGAGCTTCTTTGAGGCGTTTGGCGGCACCTCCTCCGATTGGAAGAGAGTTGCTTTCAAGAATGGCCTTCACATCATATCGATTCATGTCGAAATTCGTGACAGCGTTTAGGCCTCGGAATTTAATGGCTGCTATATCATATGCTTCCGCAGCTTCCTCCTCAGTGGCTGTAAAAAAATACAACATTCCCATTAATCCATTCTTTCATATATATAGATGGAAAATAAGTTTATCATTAAACATTAAATGCTTATAAAAGAGGAGAAATGAAAGAAAGAATTAAATTGCTTACTGAAAGTTCCCAAGTATAGATCTTTGTTTCCAGCAACTCTTCCTATTCTTGCTTGCCATCTTCCATGCTGATGATGCCTGATTCAAGAATTAAGTTTTAAGACTCCGAAATAATTAACCAAATATATTCAAAAGAAAATCAAGATATGAGAAATAAAATAAATGTTCATGCAAAAACTATACTAAATCTATATAGCCAAATAAATAATTGAATGCTAGACTACCTCGTTACGCCACGATACATGGATGCTCCCCTCGAAAAGCCACTACTCTTCCTGAAATTCAATATAACAGCAGCAAAGTACTGTTAAATCTCTGTAGAAACCGAGTATTTTGTTATGCTTTATAATAGCACGACAACTTAGCTTGGTTTTTTGTGAGAAGGTCTTGTAATAGTGTAGAAATCTTATAAATTTGGGTTCGAGCACCCCTAATTTTCTTACGAAAAAGATAATTAGTAACTTAGTTACCTTCGGATAGAGGCCACAAATTCTTGTCTGGTCATATGTTTCATCTCCTCTATTTCCTTCTCATAGTTGTTGATCTGCAAAATATATAGAAATTATGCTATAAATATCATAATGACAATATATATATATTTTAAAAAAAAATTCTACGAAATTGCATACTGGGAAATTAGTGGTGGTAGATGTTCCCCAGTATTTTAGTGCAGCAAGATCATATGCCCTAGCAGCTTTTTCTTCTTTATCATACCCACCTAGTCCAAGAAAAATAAATGTAAAGAAACTTATAATTTATTGGAGAATTCTAATGATATATAGTTTCACATTATATTAATCAAGAAACTTAATCTACTTACCCAAGTACACTGCATTTCATGGGAACAAAAACAATAAAAAAAAAAAAAAATTAGTGATCATAGACAAATTAATCAGAAGTAGATGTAAAAAGTGAAACCCAAGAATCAAGAGATTAATTTAATTAATATAAACCTTGACGCCCTTTCCTCGATTGGCCTTCCCTTCTGCAACTATTATCCCATAGATGAGCTTCATACCTTCCTGTCCACCTATGCCTTTACGAATGAATGATGTACATAGTCAAAAATTTGTTCACAAAGTTCAAAAAAATAATCCCTATAAATGCAACATGATACGAATTAAGCTTCAAACAACTAACCTAAAAGTATAATTTATGAGAAAGAAATGAAAGGATGTATATAGAGAATCCCACCTAGTTACGCCTCTATATATCGATGTTCTTTGGCCGAATGTGTCTAAGGTCCTCCTAGGGGCAGCCTCAACAATACTTGTGTCACTAATTTCTGCATTTGCAGCAGCCGTGACAGCGGTCTCGCTAGTGCTTGAACCCTTGCCATTGCCCATAGATAGTGTCAATTGTTGCATGTTACAAGAATTTTCTTGAAGATTTTCGTAGTTCATTGTCGAGGCCACCAAGTTGTGTTGAACCGACACCAAGCTGTTGCTCGAAAAGAGGTAATCCGAATCACTCGTCTGGATTTCGTTGTAAGGTATGTGTTCTAAATGGTTTTCAGATTTGCTCACTCCAAGAAAATCAGCTACTTTTGGGACTTCATTGCTTCCTTGGGTGTTGATCAAATTCCACTCATATGCTATGTTAATCAAAATTAAAGCATGTATAATTATGACAGCCAATTAGGGTTTGAAGAAGATAAAGAATATTGATTAACGACTTACCTTGGCTTTGAAATGGAGTTTCATTAATATTGTCATTTACTAACCCTAAAGAAAAGTGACTGGACTGAGATTGTATGGAAGGATGAGTGGGAGAAAATGGAAATGAAAGCCAGTTGTTGGAATTCATAGTGCCCTTCTCCTGCATATTCCGAAATCAGAAAAGAATCTAAATCGACTAAAACATTAAAAAAATTAAACAGACTAAAAGAGCAGAATATCAACAAGAAACTGAGAAATGGTTAACCTAATGAAGAAAAGGAAGATCAGAATGCAGTATCTCTCAATAAATATATATAAATCCGTGTGCCTGTGTGTATATATATGTATGTATGCATATATCTGAAATTATGAATCATAAATTAAAAGATGCAGATACATAAAATCCAATTGCTACACCCCACTTGGTTTATTGGGACTTTCTTCCTCGTTTTGTGCAAAAAATGCCACCCCAAAACCCAGCATTTCAACAACACAAAATCATCTCTAGGACAAATAAATAACTTAATCAACCAGCTGTAAATGTTGCTAAATTTAATCCCAAAAAGAATGACAATTATATGCAAGTATGTAACAGTAAAAACCATAGTTCGAATGCATATCTTGAAGTTAAATATGCATGAACATACCATAAATAATATACAGGCATTTCATAATATTAACACATTAAAACTTTGGGTGAGGGCTCGATCATAATGTGGTGTTTAATTAACCCATAATGATTAATTTGCGTAAACAGCGGAAGATTTATTTCAAATGTTCTGTCAAATGGCCATAAATTTTTTTCGCTTTTAGGTGATACATATATAATGATATTGAAAATATGTAATTCCAGTTTCTCAATTCAACATGTTGCTCATCACATAAGCAAGTATATAACCAACCAGTAATAGAATACTTACAATACAGATACTCGGGGCATACCCCGGTAATTTAAAATGTAATTAAAAAGTACTCTAACAATTACTTGGACTCAGACTCAACATACCAAACCTGAACTCAGGTATTCTAAGATGCTTCATCACGAGCATCCAACATCTGACTACCTGTAACACTTGTCATGTCTTCGAGCCGCGCTTGGCGCACAAAAATTGATTTAGCCCATCACCCACTCAAAAAAAAAAAATATAATTTAAACATTAAAAGTGTGGTCCTATAAAAAAATGTGAGAAAAATAACACGAGGGTTGTCCAGTTAATTAAGTACTAGATTAGCAGAAGTTTAAAGATTTTGTTTGGCTTTTTCCTGGCTGCAATATGTTGACCATAGAGTTGGAAATCGCACTCGTCAAATTAGGGTTAATTTTAAAATAATTGCTACTAATTTTTATTTAATTCACTTGGAAGTCCTCTAACCTAAACAAATTAAACTGGTTGGAATTAAAAAGTCCCATGCGGTACTTATCCCCATGACTGTAGTATGAATGAAACTTTGATTCTGTGTCTTCTGTCTTCTATTCGGTCAAATAAACCAAATTCAAACTCATTATATTTAAAATTTTATCTTCCTCGGTATTTAAAAAAATAATGCAAGATTTAGTATGAGTACAAGAAATTGACACTACAAGTTCTTTTTGTATCGGATTGATACGATGCATTCGAGTTTTTCTTCTATGCACCGAATGTGCACTAACATCAATATATATATATATATATGTGTTGGTATTTGTGCACACCCGAGACATAGAAAAAAAAGCTCGATGATTCATATACTTTTATGTTAAAATTTAAAGTTTCTTTCAAAAGATTTATTTTATTTGTATAATTTGTGCCTGGATGATGAATTTATTCAAGTGGAGACAGGACCCACGTCTCTCGCTCTTTGCTGTCCTTTTTTAACACAAAACCTAGCCAACATGAAAACTCCCTAAACTCTATCAACAGATAATTAAAGAATGAAAAAAAGTAAGTACACAAGAAACATTTTAAAAACTGAACCCATTAATTAAATTTGTCACTAATCTTAAGAAGCAATATATTTAAACACCAGAAACAAGACAGTGAACATCTTGCTTCAGGTAGACCCTAAAATCACTAAAAAAATTGATAAGAAACAGATGAACTTACTATATATATAAAAGCTGACTTGCCCAGAAGCGAACTCTGGAAGAATCTTAAATAGCCATATATATATTATAGTATCGTTGATCTTAAGCAGAAGCTTTTTTTTTCTTTCAAAAATCTGTCTATCTGTATGTGTTATGCGGCGATGTATAAATATCTTGAAAAATGTGAAGTGAGGTATCGTAAGTTGATGAAGGAGAAGCATTTAATTGATTATTAATTAAGGGTGAAAAATTAAGTTGTTTTCATCTGTTTACACTTTGACAGATCCCCACGCCGATTCAGGTTTTGCGGTGAGGTTCAAAGGAATCTGACGGCTTCATGTCGGTGCTGTTACCTTTCTTGATTAATTTTGATTGGCTGGGAGAAAATTGAAATTGCATTTATTAGAATACCTGTAAAAAATCATATGTTCTTAAAAATTCATGTATAAAGCTAAAAAAAACATTGGAAAATATGGTACTCACTTCGGAGTCCCAACCGGTCAAAAAACAAGCAACAAATGAGCTCACGATGTCTCATATCTCATATTATCTTATATAATAGTCGAGATCACCTACCCTAGTGCATTAATTCATTTTATATTGTATACTAGTAGGCTACGAGAAGGCGGCTATTGAAGCTATATGTTTCATGAGGGGCAGTGTCAATAAGACCAGGGGGTATCAAAGGATACATGTTGCATATAGCTTCGCTGACACCAACATGTTAGCATGCCATACTTGAAGAACAAATTAGCTGCTGTTTCCGTAACCATTTTCCGAGACAAAACTATCGACGGTCTTTTTTAAGAGGTTTAATAGATATTTTATGCGATGTTGTTTGTAAAATATAGTTCATTGTCTCCTCCATAATTTTTCAGGATTTTTTGGCTTGTAATGAGAAAATACCTCGTTTAAGAGGGATGTTTTGCATCAACTCACAAATCACAGGAGGGCGTGCTACCTATTTTCAAGCTACAAAGTGCACCTAATCGAAACCACAAGAGGATATATCTGACTGAAACCACAGGGGGTAAATTGACACATGATAAAATTATTGCATTTTCCCCCTAATTTTAGGTGCAAATTAGCCCCTATCTTAGTCATTAGATGCAGATTACTCTTCCATGTTTAGGTTCATTTTACCCCAAGGATACAAAGATATTTTAACATGTAATTCAAAACACAGACGCTTAAGAACACGCGTGTCATGCAAAGCATACATGGAGGGGATATTTTGCACATATTCATAAACCAAATGGAGTAAAATATCTATTTTCAAACCACATGGGATAAACTGCTTATTTCGTAAACTACATGGGGTTGGTTGTATGCCAAAAACCCTTTATTACCGGTAGTTTTTGGCTAACATTATTATACAAATATTGATGATTATAGAATCTTGGTGATTCAAGGATTTTTATATTCTTTGTGTGGATGAATTGGAATTGTTTGGCTTATGTTGATTTAATTTTTGAAATTGATAATGAGAAAGTAAGTTAGAAGAAAACTGTTAAAATTTTGTTAATTTTTTTCCTAATTTAGGAACAATTTACCCTTACGTTATTTTTTAGCTGCAAATTACCCCCTTATATTATTTTTAGCTGAAATTACCCCCTATATTATTATTTAGACGCAATTTACCCACTCGAGTGTCTAGGGTACAATTTACCTTTAAACATGTAATTTTAAAGCTCAGACACAAGATATTGAACGTGCAACACAAATTATGCACGAATGGTGATTGCACGTGCAAAATAAATCATATATGAATGAGGTGTTGGCACCTATTTTCAAATTACATTGGGGTAAAAAAATCTATTTTCAAAACTACATGGGAGTTTCCATGCCAAAACCCTCTTTTTAATCTAATATATACATATCTTCTCTATCTCTTACCGGTGCAAATTTGTTAAATATATATCTGGGATTTTGTTCAAGTGTAATATATCTGAAAATTGCAAGAATTCTAAATGTTCATGCGTGTTTGATCCAAGAAAGCTAGTAATTAAATTCTGAACAACTGAAAATCAAAACAATCTGAAGCCGCAGGGCCATTAACAAACCCACCATCTGGATCTTCAAAACATTTAATTCTCACTTTGGGTTAATTTCTAAATCATTTGATTAAATTCAACAATATATCTGAGGTATTATTACTGCATGCATGGGAACTAGCAGCAGCAGCAACCAGTGGTAATTATACATTTTGACGAGTAATTACTGGATGCTGAAGCATGCCTGTCAGGATCCAATGTTAAAAATTTAGTTAAATACATAATTAGTAAATTATTTAAATAAAAAAATGAGTGAAAGAGAGGGTAAATCTGGTAGTTTGAGGAGGACAAGAATTGATAGTTTCCAGGATTCGGAGGAAACGCCGGGAAAGTGCTCGTGTCGCATCGAAATGGAGAAATGGGCCATTAGGATTTTAGGGTTGTTTTCTTGGGGACGTGAGATTAAAAGGAAGAAGATTTCTTTATTGACTGATATATTAATGTGCATGCATTGAAACAACACTCATGATTTACTATATAACTTTTAATTTTGGTTACGAGACCAATTTTGATTCAAAACAAAAGTTTGAGACTATTATTGATAAAAAAAACAAACGTTTGTACAATTTTTTATTAAAAATAATTTTCATGAGACTATATTTGATTAGTCCTAAAAGTTTGAGACTAGTATTGTAAACACACCTATTCTATTAGACCATTTTTGAAATTTACCCTTTTATTTTATTTAGCGAGAGAAAACTCCAACCATATCCAGCAATTATTTTGCGTATACCCGCTTTGATACAAGTTGTTAGAGAAATATATTGAAACGTATACTTGCTAAATATTGACATTTCACAATATGAAGTTCGCAAATTCAAAAAATGGTTTATGGATGAATCATTTGGTACAAATGAATTTGATTTGAGGACGAATTTTGTACTTGTATTTTGATTGACTCAATCATAGATTCATTTTAAATCCATAAAAATAATTATTGCAGTTACATAAATTAACAGAGGCCGTGAACTATATTAAATGAATTTAAAATATCTCAATCAAAATGCACCCTTGATTTCTGGAGTTCGACTCGTTGATTTACTCTGATACCAATTTGTCATGCCTCCCGTCCGGATAAGTAGTCAATTGTAGTCTACTTTATAAATCTTTTCAAAAAAATTCTGCTAATCAATGTTGGAGATATTTATTGCACCTTTTCAATATTTCAATTTTAAGTATAGCTTCCATTCTCACAAGAATTTTCAAGCTCATCCATAATATTATAAGTTCAATTTTTGTCACAATAAAATATATCATTATATCACATACAATTTTATAAAGGAAAACTTAACCAAATTTAACAGTCAATCACACATAATCTTGTCTTAAAAAAATTCGAACTAAATAATAAATCCAGAGTACAAGTTATACACGACTTGGAAACCGAACAATTACAAGTTACTACCATACTCTGATACAATATAATTTTCAAATTAGTAAAAAAACGAGAACTTTTGAATGAATTAATAGATTATTAAAGAAATGCCAAGCATGTGAAAGACAATGCCTAGTTTTATGCGATTAAATCTTATTATTATAAGATATCAGAATTGAGGCATCGTTCAAAGAGCTCCAAATGTTTGGATGGATCCTAGACTTGGAGGTAGGAGAAGAAATATGTCTCATTGATTTAATAAAGGGGGACTTGCTTATAAATACTTAAAGTCACCGTTTGTTTAATAATAAGTTCTTAGCCAAAACTTTTAATATTCACACGCCCTATTTGTTAAACAAACGTATTCTAAGCTTCCTAGTTAAGTAAATTATCAAATTTACCCCTTACAACACATTTTTCCTCCTCCTTTTCCTCGATCAATTCCCAAAACATCTTTCCTTTTCCTCGATCAATTCCCAAAATTCAGGGTTTTAATTTTTCCACCATAACGTTATTTTTTTTTTGAATTTGCGGGTGAGTATAGTTATTTGAATGTATATATTGTTGAATTTGTTGGGACTATGATGAGATGGTAGTCATGGGTTGAATTACAGCTTGCGATGACGGTTATGTCGAGATACTAATGGGATCGGCCGAGGATTTTGGAACTGGTATAGTGGTGACAGAAGTTTGGCTGCTGTTTTTTATTTTGTTTGATTACAATTGCTTGGAATTCTATGTTAATCAAAGTTGAATTGTAAATAATATATTTCAATGACAGGAAAATGGTTCTTAAAAAGTTTTCTTTTGAATTATATTTCTCATCTGGAAGTGATTGTATTTCAATGATATGTATGGATTTCTGAGTTTGTACTCAAGAGATGCGCTAATGACTCTTCTTCAGAAGTGTTCTTGTAATGTTTTTCATGTTCTTAGGTTTGCAATTTCAAAAAAAATATAATACCACAAATTAGTATATATAGTACCACATATTAGATTATATGATACCACAAATTAGATTATTTAGTACTCCAAATTGGATTATATAGTACTAAAAATTACCTTAAGTAGTACCACAAATTAGTATATATAGTACCACAAAATATGTTACATAGTACCACAATTTAGATTATTTAATACCACAAATTAGATTATATAGTACCAAAAATCATCTTAAGTAGTATCACCAATTAGTATATATAGTATCACCAATTAATATATATACTACCACAAATCTGTATATCTAGTACCGCACATTAGCTTATAGTACAACCAATTATGTTATTTAGTACCAAAAATATATTTTATTTAGTACGACAAATCAGTATATTTAGTACCACATATTGGCTTATATAGTACCACAAATCAGTATATTTGATACCACAAATCGGTATATTTAGTACAACAATAGCTTATACAGTACCACATTGTTATTTAGTACCAAAAAATATGTTATTTAGTACAACAATCAGTATATTTAGTACCACATATTAGCTTATATAATACCATAAATCAGTATATTTGGTACCACAAATCCGCGCTCGAGCGCCTATGGTTCTGCCCACTAGCCCACTATATTTTTTGGCAGATAGAAAGGCGCTAGAGCGCCTATCATAGGCGTTTGAGTGCCTATGATTCTGCATTGGAGGTGAAAATTTCGTCAGCTTGTATTACAGTTTAGTATTTTGGTCATAACTTTCTCATACGATATCTAAAGTAAAAGAATTAGCAATCCACGCGAAGATAACAGAAAGTTTTACAACTTTTATGTTGACCGCTTCCAAAATATGGCTCAAACATTAAGAATTTCGAGGAGAAAGAAGTGACACGTGTTTTGGTACCACAAATCAGCATATTTAGTATCACAGAGTAGCTTATATAGTAACACAAATTATTTTATTTAGTGCAAAAATATGTTATTTAGCACCACAAATCAGTATATTTAGTACCACATTTTAACTTATATAGTACCACAAATCAATATATTTGGTACCACAAATCAGTATATTTAGTACCACATAGTAGCTTATATAATACCACAAACTTTGTTATTTAGTACGAAAAATATGTTATCATACATTTAATATATGGTAAAGATAAATATAACTTGATATATTTGCAAATAGATATGTCATTTTATGTTATATAACATGCGAAATAGATAGTTCACATCTAATCTTACTTAGTACCACATTATCACATAAGCTAATTTGTGGTACCAAATATACTTTGTGGTACTATATAAGCTAATACGTGGTACTAAATATACTGATTTGTGGTACTAAATAACATATTTTTAGTACTAAAAATCATAATTTTTGGTATTATATAAACTACTATGTGGTACTAACTATACAGATTTGTGGTACCAAATATACTGATCTATAATACTATCTAAGCTAATATGTAGTACTAAATATACTGATTTGTGGTACTAAATCCGATATTTTAACCAAAATTTCTAAGTTAGCATTGCTGGGGCGCCACCTTGGCAGCGCCCTAGCGCTGCACATTTTGCCATACGATGCATCTAATTCCTCTTTTGGGTGGTGGTACTAAATATACTGATATGTGGTACTATATAAGCAGAATGTGGTACTAAATATACTGATTTGTGGTACTGAATAACATATTTTTGGTACTAAATAACATAATTTGTGGTACATAAGCTACTATGTGGTACTAAATATATTAATGTGTGGTACCAAATATACTGATTTGTGGTCTTATATAAGCTAATATGTGGAACTAAATATACTGATTTGTGGTATTAAATATTATACTTTGTGGTACTATGTAACATAATCCGTTGTACTAAATTATACAATTTATGGTACTTTATAAGCTATATGTGGTACTAAATATACTGATTTGTGGTACTATATAAGCTATTTTATGGTACTAAATATCATAATTTGTGGAATACATGACTTGGTTATATTACACCAAAAACTCACATGTTAAGCAAATATAGTGGTACTAAATAAGTTAAGATATGAACTATATATTTCACATGTTACATACAAATCTATTTATAAACATATCAAGTTAAATATCATTACTATATACTAATTGTATTTCAAGTCCAATACAAATCTACATATTCTTTTTTTATTAATCAATATATGATACTATATCAGTTGAATAGTACAACTTTATCGTACATTTAGTATATAGTACTGATATTTATTTGTGGTACTGGGTAAATTAATTTGTGGCACTAAACAACATATATATAACATACGAAATATATAGTTCACATCTAAACTTACTTAATACCACATTATTATACATTTAATATATGGTAATAGATATATATAACTTATATATATATATGTATATATATATAATGTCATTTTATGTTATATAACATGTGAAATACATAGTTCACATATTAACTTACTTAGAACCACATTATCACACATTTAATATGTGATAATGATATATAACTTGGTATATTTGCAAATAGATTTATATATAACATGTCATAGATTTGTATATAACATGTGAAATAGATAGTTCAAATATACTGATTTGTGGTACTATATAAACTAATATGTTGTACTAAATAACATATTTTTAGTACTAAATAACAAATTAATGGTACTATATAATATATTTTGTGGTACTATATAAGTTAATTTATAGTAGTATATATATTAATTTGTGGTACTACATAAGCTAATTTCCGGTACAATATATACTAATTTGTGGTACTATATAATATATTTTATGGTACTACATAAGCTAATTTTTGGTACGCGATATAGCGATTTGTTGTACTATATATATTGATTTGTGGTATTATATAATACAGTTTGTGGTATTATAATTTCCTTTTGATAAGACAAAATAATTATTAATAATAGGAGTACAAGGGCAACTCCAACCCTTTTACAAGTCACCTTGAATATACTAGCAATGTCCAATACAAAAACAATAAACTAACACAGTACACAGGACAACAAGTAACTAAGAAAACACAATAAAACTAAGGGATAAGAAACCAACACCCAACTAGTAAAATCTTGTAAGACCCACTAAAATCCCAACATCAACCGAAATTGGCCAAAAAGTACAAACTAGCATAGCAATGACAGCTACCAAACTAGGTAAATATGAACAAATATCACACGTCACCTTAGAAACCAAGCCACTCGACCTCAAAATAATAGCCCAAGAGAAGTAAACTTATACCCTAAAGCCGTGAAGAACTAAGAAGAAATCATTGGACTCATTCCAACAGCTGCCAACCCAAAACCAACGAGGCAGTATGAACACATATGTTTGATCATAAAATGACTTAAATAGTTTGCACGCATCTTAGATATCTTAATCACATTTTCCTTAGTATACACTTTCTATTTCCAACATACACAACAATTATTGGATCAAATACAACTTTAGTGTTAATAAAATGCACATAACTTAAGAGATATTGAGAGAATAACTCTTGGGAATTTGCATAACCTCACTCCCAGCCTCCATGGTGAATTGGAGGGACGAGTGGTCCTCGGGATGGAGGATACAATAAACGAGACATCTTGCAAATCCAAAAGCCAAATCCAACAACATCATCTCACCTTCAAGATTGACTCAAAAATCTTCACAACAAAAAACGATTGAATTAGGTAATACAAACTCCATTTTTTAAGGAAAACTCCATTTTTCAAATCCAAGCATTCAATACTCAACATAGAAATCTTTGATATAAATTCTCATCAATCAATTGCCAAAAATAACCCATCGAGCTAAAACTTTCATGTGAACCATATTTTCAGAAAATGAACATATCATTTCTAGAAATCCATATAAGTCACATGTTTGACAATTATTCCAGCAAGTTTCCAAATTTGTATACCTTTGAGTAAAATAGGCATAACACCTTCATAATAAATCCAAATTAAATGATTCTATATTCATTTCAAAGATAATTCATAGAGCTATAACGTTCATTCAGACCATGTTTTCATAACATGGATATACAAGTCTCAGAAATTTGTAGAATAGCTACTAAATTCTATCAAAAAAAAGTAGCAAACTCTCGATCAAGGATGTAGCGGTATTCGATCCAAACGGCCGCTAATTTTGAACAAAAAATAACAATTTTGAATCTAAATTAGTAGTTGGATATGAATCATAAACAACAAGAAATCGAGTCAAAAAGTAGAAGAAAATTCTAAGCAAATGCATTAAGGTTTTTAGAACAAAGCAGCAAGAATCTTGAAAAAAAAATCAGTAAGAAACATGAAGCATAACATCGAGAACTCGAGACATCAGGAATCCCAGACCATAATCAATAAGATTTCAAACTTAAGAGTAGGATTTTCGAATTATAACCGTAAGTGTTCAGATTGCAACAACAATTTCTTATAATAATAGCAGGGGAAATCAAAATCGCAATGAGGTATTTGTGTATCAATCTAACTAAAGTTCAACAATGTTCAAAACACAATCAATCAATATAAACATCGACCAAACCAGGAATAAAATCCTTGGGTTCAAATGTTCAAAACACAATCTCAACATCAACATAAACAGCTCATTGTGTATCTATTCTCTCTCTTTTTTCTCCCTTCACCTTTTTTGCATCTCGTATTCTGAAGAAAGTTAAATCACGGGGGAAGAAGAAATCAAAAGAATCAGAAAGAAAATTGAAGAGACGGATGTATCGATTCCAAAGGACTGATCAATTTATTGAGAAGAAGTTTCTTTTCTCCTCGTTTGTGAGAGGAGAGAGAAATGAAGATGTTTCATTTTGAAAACATGGGTATTCTTGGGTTTAAACAAGTAATTGAGTGTATTATAGCAATTTGATGTGATTGGGGAGTTAAAATAAATAAGACGTTAGACATTAGGTAGTTGAAACAAACTTATTCTGACATAGAGACTGATGTCCAAGTTAAACTTATTTTAAGGTACTTAAGTCCAATTTGTCGTTTAATTAATAAGAAGATAATTTCGTGCATATCATTTGTTTCCCTTATTGGTAAACCCAAGTGAGCTTATTATAAGTTTTGTTCAAGCAACCCATCTATTTCACATCGGCAACCCACCATTTTTTATGGTGTCCCGGCAATAGAAGAAGTTGTTGGTGTATGTTGTAATGCACAGGTTGTAATGCACCTCTGGCAGGTGTCACTTATGTTTTACATTATTTGGGAGCATTGGCCTAGTCCTATTCCTTGTAATGAAATAAATGGCCTAATGCCATTATAATTTGACAAAAAAAACTATATTCATTCACATATATTGGGAAAATTACTTGAAAATCTAGTTTTTTTAAATAAAAAAAAAAGAACTTCTGTTAAACTCATCAGCTTGAACATTTAAAAAAAAACTTTTGTTAAACTCATCAGCTTGAACATTGGAAATTCAAATTTGATAAAATGAATCATGTAGTTTAAAATAGAATTGGAAGAATACTTATAGGTGTTGGAATATTGAAGTAAATTAAAGAAAGGGAAAAAAAACTTATAGGCGCTCGATTGATCAAGCACAAGGCCTTGATCGAGGAAGGCAGATAAAATTCCGTATGTTGGAATAAGGAGTTCGATCGATCAAGCACGAAGCGTCGATCGATCGAGCCTTGTGTCTATTGCGCGGAATGGTGTGTCCATTCATGTTTGGGTGCGATTTTTCGCTATGCGGTGCCTCCAAATGGTGTATTTTGGACACATACCTTTGGTTTTACTATAAATATGACAATTCCCTTACTTGTTTTAAATAAGATTTCGAAATCTAATCAAATAATAAGTGAAAATTGAGAGCATTTTGTTTGTTCATCAAATTTCTTCTTATTGAGTGTTTTGAACCTTTGTGGTTTGAAGACTTGTAATTTGTAGTGCCCCTATCACAAGTCATAGTCGTTGTATCTTGGGAGATAAATTGCTATAGCAAACCGTTAGCACCAAGATGGGGCAATATTGTCTTAAGAACGGATATTACAAATCTCGCATCGACATAAACTTTGAAGCCATTGTTCTGTTTGTTACTATATTCCTGAGATATACATTGAGAGAGAAAAACCTACAACAATCTTAAGACAATATCGAGCGTAAAATGGCTTCATCAAGTACAACGACGACTCTCATTCATCATGGTGAAAGGCAGGAGAAATTCAATAGCAACAACTTCAAGCGGTGGCAACAAAAAATGCCATTTTACTTGACCACACTGAGTTTGGCAAGGTTCTTAACCGAGGAGGCTCCTACGGTAGAAGAAGGAGAGACTGACACCCAAAAGAGGGCATCACTTGATGCATGGATTCAAAACGACTTCCTATGCAAGAACTATATCCTAATTGGGTTAGACAATAAATTGTATAGCAATCATAGTTGGACAGTTCCTGGATTTCAAGATGGTTGGTACCGAAACCAAAGCAAGTAAAAATAGGTCTTAAAACAATAGATTGCATTTTCATTGGATATGCACATAATAGTAGTGCATATCGATTCCTGGTTGACAAATCGGAAATAGATGATGTGCACAAGGGTACAATCATTGAGTCAAGGAATGTGATATTCTTTGAAGATAGGTTTCTTGTAAAGAAAACAAGCCCTAAGAAAAGGGTGTATGCAGACGCTAATCGTGACTCTATTGAGGAACTAGAACCACGACGTAACAAGAGTTATGGTCCTAACTTCATGACATATATATTGGACAGTGAACCAAGATCGGTTAATGACGCATTATCTAGCCCTGATGCTCATATATGGAAAGATGCTATTAATGACGAAATAGAATATATAAAACAAAACCACACGTGGGAATTGGTAGACCTCCCAACTGGAAGTAAACCATTAGACTGCAAATGGATTCTTAAAAAGAAATATAAGTTCGATGGTTCAATTGATAAGTACAAGGCGAGGCTCGTGGCAAAGGGATATAGACAAAGGAAGGCCTTGATTACTTTGATGCATATTCACCAGTCACGAGAATTACATCCATTAGAGTGATCATTAAACTAATAGAATGCAAATGGATTCTTAAAAAGAAATATAAGTTCGATGGTTCAATTGATAAGTACAAGGCGAAACTCGTGGCAAAGGATATAGACAAAAGGAAGGCCTTGATTACTTGATGTATATTCACCAGTCACGAGAATTACATCCATTAGAGTGACCATTGTTATCGTTGTTCTAAACAATTTAAAGATACATCAAATGGATGTAAAAATAGCATTCCTCAATGGGGAACTTGAGGAGGAAATTTATATGAAACAACCCGAGGGGTTTGTGGTTCCCGGACAAGAGAAAAAGGTGTGTAAACTCGTTAAGTCATTGTATGGGCTTAATCAAGCGCCGAACAATGGCATGAAAAACTTGACAAAACAATGTTGTCAAATGGTTTCAAAATTAACGAGTGTGAGAAATGTGTATATATGAAAACGCGCCTAAAGCATATGTAATAGTATGCTTGTACGTTGATGATATGCTCATAGTGGGAAGCAACTTAGAAATCATCAACGCGACAAAGAAAATGTTAAGAAAGCATTTTGAAATGAAAGATATGGGTGAAGCTGATGTGATACTTGGAATTAAAATCTCCAAGATATCTGAAGCGAGTGTTGTCACAGTCTCATTATGTTGAGAAAATACTCGAGAAATTTCTCATGAATGACACGTAGAATACTCAATGATAATCGGCAGTCTCATGTATCTCATGAACTGTACACGTCCTGATATTGCATATGCGGTTGGTAAACTAAGTAGATTCACGAGCAATCCAAACAATGATCTTTGGAAGGCATTGACAAGGGTACTTAAATATTTAAGATACACCCTGAACTATGTATTGCACTATACAAGTATCCTATTGTATTGGAAGGATACAGTGATGCAAATTGGATATCGGACACCTAAGACTCAAAGTCGACAAGTGTTTATGTGTGTACCATTTGAGGGGCTGCAGTGTCGTGGAAATCTACCAAGCAAACTTGTATTGCTAGATCTACTATGAAATCTGAATTCATAGCTTTGGATAAAGCGGGAGAAGAAGCCGAATGGCTTAGAAGTTTCTTGGAAGAAATCCCTTGTCGGGAAAGACCTGTGCCTGCAATTAAAATACATTTTGATAGCCAATATGCTATAGGAAGAGCACATAATAGCATGTATAATAGTTAGTCTAGACATATACGTCGTAGACACAATACTATTAAACAGTTGGTCTCAAATGGCATTATGTCCATTGACTACGTGAAGTCAAAGAAAAATATTGCGGATCCGCTCACGAAAGGCTTGCCTAGAGATAATATATAGTTTATCAAGGGGAATGTGATTAAAACCCTATAATCAAAATCTTGTAGTGGATACCCAACCTATGTGAGTGGAGATCCCAAGATCTAGGTTCAAAAGGGACAACCAAACTACGAGATTGTATAAACACCTTGGAGAATTAATCTCCGACCCATTTCTATGATAAGGGGTGTAGCCTGCAAAAAGGGTACGGAGATAGACAAAAAGCCTTTAATGATTCCCAAGAAATATTAGGATATGTTGGAGTATAGCGGGATACTCTTTAGGAGATCACCTACGTAAGTGCGAAGTGTGACCGCTTCAAAGAATGGAAAGCACTTGAAACCAAGTGTAGTCCATGGCCGAAACGGACACAACCGTAAAAAACATATACGAAGGTTATAATTGTTATGGTGTGGGTTCAATTGTCTTGGTTTACACCAACGACTAAATAATTCAAGACTTTAAGTTCAATATTAAGTCAAGTAAATCAGATTGAATACTACTATGGAAGATTCAAAGCCGCAAGCTATATCTCCAGATGCCATATTAGTTCGTCAAAGCACTCATTGCATACATGCATTAATTTAATTCATGTGGGGGATTGTAGAAAAGAATAAAAAAATTATAGACGATCGATCGATCAAGCAAGGCAGATAAAATTCCATATGCTGGAATAAGGGGCTCGATCGATCGAGCACCAAGCTCCGATCGATCGAGCCCTATGTCTGTTGCGCGGAATGGTGTGTCCTCTCATGTTTGGGTGCGATATTTCACGATGTTGTGCCTCCAAATGGTGTCTTTTGGACACATACCTTTGGTTTACTATAAATATGACAATTCCCTCATTTGTTTTAAATAAGATTTCGAATCTAAGCAAATAATAAGTGAAAATTGAGAGCATTTTGTTTGTTCATCATATTTCTTCTTATTGAGTGTTTTGAACCTTTGTGGTTTGAGGACTTGTGATTTTGAGTACTCCTATCACAAGTCATAATCGTTGTATCTTGGGAGACAAAATGCCATAGCAAACTGTTAACACCAAGATGGGGCAATATTGTCTTAAGGATGGAGACTACAAATCTCGCATCGACATAAACTTTGAAGCCATTGTTCTGTTTGTTACTACAATCCTGAGATACACATTAAGAGAGAAAAACCTACAACAATCTTAAGACAATATCGAGCGTAAAATGGCTTCATAAAGTACAACGACGACTCTCATTCACCATGGTGAACGACCGGAGAAATTCAGTGGCACGACTTCAAGCGGTGGCAACAAAAGATGCTCTTTTAGACACATACATTTGGTTTACTATAAATATGACAATTCCCTAACTTGTTTTAAATAAGATTTCGAAATCTAATCAAATAATAAGTGAAAATTGAGAACATTTTGTTTGTTCATCAAATTTCTTCTTATTGAGTGTTTTGAACCTTTGTGGTTTGAGAAATTGTGATTTGGAGTGCTCCTATCATAAGTCATAGTCGTTGTATCTTTGGAGACAAATTGCCTAGCAAACCGTTAGCACCAAGGCGGGGCAATATCGTCTTTAGGACGGAGATTGCAAATATGGCCTCAACATAAACTTTGAAGACATTGTTCTGTTTGTTACTAAATTCTTGAAGATACACATTAAGAGAAAAACCTACAATAATAGGAAGAAGGAAGGACCTATTTGCAAATTATTGATTAAAGCCTCTACCATAATTAACTATATGTGATGTACATGCTCAGTAGAGTGGATCAGCTGAGCAGACAGTTGAACATATATATGATCATTACCGTAGATGATGTTGTACAAATTTATATTGGATGTGTATCATAGGAAAGTAGCAAGCACAACAAATGGCTTTTTAATAAGTGCCGAGGCGAGATTTATAATCTCTGTCCTTAAGACAATATTGCCCCGCTACGATGCTAACAGTTTACTTTGGCAATTTGTCTCCCAAGATACAACGACTATGATTTGTGATAGGAGCACTCCAAATCACAAATCCTTTAAACCACAAAGGTCTAAAAACGCTCAACCATAACAATGATGAAGACTCACAAAATTACTCAAATTTTGATCTTCAAATATGATGTGAATTTCCAAAATTCCATCTTCAAACGTGATGTGAATTACTCAAATTCCATCTTCAAATGTGATGTGAATTACTCAAATTCCATCTTCAAATATGATGTGAATTACTCAAATTCCATTTTTAATTCATTCAAAGGTTGTTTCTTATATAGTATACCAAGTGGTGTCATCAAGAGACACAATTTGGAAGCATCCATCATGAAAAATTGCACCCCAACATGAATGGACACACCATTTAATTTGGAAGCATCTAATCATGAAACATGGCACCCAAACATGAATGGACACAGTCTAAAAACGCTCAACCATAACAATGATCAAGACTCACAAAATTACTCAAATTTTGATCTTCAAATATGATGTGAATTTCCAAAATTCCATCTTCAAACGTGATGTGAATTACTCAAATTCCATCTTCAAATGTGATGTGAATTACTCAAATTCCATCTTCAAATATGATGTGAATTACTCAAATTCCATTTTTAATTCATTCAAAGGTTGTTTCTTATATAGTATACCAAGTGGTGTCATCAAGAGACACAATTTGGAAGCATCCATCATGAAAAATTGCACCCCAACATGAATGGACACACCATTTAATTTGGAAGCATCTAATCATGAAACATTGCACCCCAACATGAATGGACACACCATTTAATTTGGAAGCATCTAATCATGAAACATTGCACCCCAACATGAATGGACACACCATTTAATTTGGAAGCATCTAATCATGAAACAAGGCACCCCAACATGAATGGACACACCATTTAATTTGATTCAAATTTCCAACAATCCCCCACATGAATTAAATTAATGCATATATGTAATTGAGCGCTTTTAACGAACTATTATGGCATCGGGAGAGATAGCTTGTGGCTTTGAATCTTCCGTAGTAGTATTCAATCGGATTTACTTGACTTAATAGTGAACTTATAGTCTTGAACTATTTAGTCGTTGGTGTAAACCAAGACAATTGAACCCACACCATAATAATTCTAACCTTCGTATTGGTTTCTTACGGTTGTGTCCGTTTCGGCCATGGACCACGCTTGGTTTCATAAGTGCTTTTCATCTTTGAAGCGGCCACACTTCGCACTTACGTAGGTGATCTCCTAGAAGAGTATCCCGCTATACTCCAACATATTCTTATATGTCTTAGGAATCATTAAAGGCCTTTTGCCTATCCTCGTACCCTTTTTGCAGGCTACACCCCTTATCATAGGAATGGGTCGGAGATTAATTCTCCAAGGTGTTTATACAATCTCATAATTTAGTTGTCCCTTTTGAACCTAGATCTTGGGATCTCCAGTCAACAAGGTTGGGTATCCACAATGAGATTTTTTATTATAGGGTTTTAACCCCATTCCCCTCGATAAACTTCCACATGATCTCTCGGTTAACCAATTTATATGCGGATTCGCGGTTTCACATAATCACTCATGATTATGCCACTAGAGATCATTTTATCATATAGCATTATCGCAACACATTTTAGTTGCATGCATAGGATTTTTTTCTAACAACTTATAAAGCAACTCGGCCGAAGAAGCTTTATATGTTTTCCATAGAGAATTTTCCACAATAATATATATTCATTTTTGATAATCACATTACCTCTTTTGCATCATTTTATCCTTTTAGGATATTTCCATCATCGAATTTTAAGCGTTGTTAACGCGTTATTTCAAAATTCGAGACCAGATCAAAATACTCAACTTTAATTCACAATTCAAAATTTTTAAGCACATAAAAATTACAAGTTCAAGATTACATTTCTTGCAAACTTGAAATTTAAACACAAAGCTTAAAATTTGAAACTCGAATTAATCCTTGAGATTTCGTTCTTCAAGTGTCTTGGAAACTTCATTCCAAACATTATTCTTGATGCACACATGTCAAAATGTTTTGTCAACATTTTTTCTTTTGTTACTTGATGATTTCTAAATTGCTTCTCCAATGAGCATATCATCAATACACAAGCATACCTATGCTTAGGTGTGTACACATTTGTCACACTCATTAATATATTTGACAACATGACTTGTCAAACTCTTCATGTCTTTTATTTGGTTTTTAGTATGACTTTACTTTGGCCTTCATTTCTAGTTTAGCCAAGTACCCCCACATTTCAAATATTGTAGGAAACTCTATTTTCCTTCAATCACAAGGTTTTCGTCCTTGCCTAAATGTGGTAAGTGATTGAATCCTAGAATTGCAACCCCCACAACTTCGGATAGTAACGAAGTGCACTGGCGTTCAAACTTCCGTGTTTCAAGTTCTAAGCGTTATAGTCTTACAAATCCAAATTCAAGTTTTTATTTCTTGAAAATTTCGGATTTAAGCGTACTTGCTTACAAAAGTTGAAACTTGGCTAAGATTCTCAAACTCGGTTCACATTTTGCAATTTAAGCGCACTAACTTAGAAAACTTGAATTCAAGTTTTTTTTTTTTAAAACTTGCAAATTCATGTTATAAGCGTACTAGCTTAGAAATTCAAAATGAACCAATTTGAGATATTGCAACGCCTAATCAAAATTTGTGGCTTCGATTTATCACTTGTGTTTTAAGCGTACAAAGCTTAGAAACTCGAATTCAAGATTTTATAGTCTTGCAGATTCAAGCTTAAGCGTCAAATTCTTAGACAACACAAGTATAATCTACTCACAATTTCCCATAGCAAAACTCATTTGCTAAATTTTATTGCAATCTCATTCTTGAAGTGTTTAAACACATCACTGGCCTCGTTTTTGCTTCATAGCAAAAAAGTCACAACAATATCATGTGCAAATATTGATAAAGTAACAAATTACTTTTCTCACATCTCTAGTTTGCACAATCTTTCCATCACAAACATCATTGTGAGTAACATTTCAGAAATTTTGTTGTCCTCTTCGATTCTCAAGCGAATCACAAGGTCTTCAAGATTCATCTATTTTCGCTTATGCTTGAGATAATTCTTGAAGTCCTTCCATGACGGAGGCAACTTTTCAATCATGGCGGCCACTTGGAATGAGTCACTTAGAATCATTCCCTCCGCATGAATTTCGTGCATGATTACTTTCAAATCTTGCACTTGTGATATCACAGGCTTTGTATCAACCATTTTGAAATCCAGGAATCGCCCAACGATGAATTTCTTCATGCCGGCATCTTCGGATCTATACTTTTTCTCCAAGGATTGCCACAATTCCTTGGCCGTCTTCACTAGACAATACACATTGTATAATGTGTTGTCCAGTCCATTTAGATAATTCTTGCACAGGAAATCGCTTTGATTCCACGCATCAACCACAACTCTCTTTTGGTTGTCGGTTTCACTCCCCATAATAGTAGGAGCATCCTCATTGAGGAACCTTGCCAACCCCAAGGTTGTCAAATAAAACAACATCTTTTGTTGCCATCGCTTGAAATCGTTCTCATTGAACTTTTCACGCATTTCACCATGATGAACGAAAGTCGTTGTTGCGCTCGACGAAACCATTTGTTGCTAATATTGTCTTAAGATTGTTGTACAAATTTATATTGGTTGTGTATCTTAGGAAAGTAGCAAGCACAACAAATGGCTTTTTAATAAGAGTGCCGAGGCGAGATTTATAATCTCTGTCCTTAAGACAATATTGCCCCGCTACGGTGCTAACGGTTTACTTTGGCAATTTGTCTCCCAAGATACAACGATTATGATTTGTGATAGGAGCACTCCAAATCACAAATCCTTTAAACCACAAAGGTCTAAAAACGCTCAACCATAACAATGATGAAGACTCACAAAATTACTCAAATTTTGATCTTCAAATATGATGTGAATTTCCAAAATTCCATCTTCAAACGTGATGTGAATTACTCAAATTCCATCTTCAAATGTGATGTGAATTACTCAAATTCCATCTTCAAATATGATGTGAATTACTCAAATTCCATTTTTAATTCATTCAAAGGTTGTTTCTTATATAGTATACCAAGTGGTGTCATCAAGAGACACAATTTGGAAGCATCCATCATGAAAAATTGCACCCCAACATGAATGGACACACCATTTAATTTGGAAGCATCTAATCATGAAACATTGCACCCCAACATGAATGGACACACCATTTAATTTGGAAGCATCTAATCATGAAACATTGCACCCCAACATGAATGGACACACCATTTAATTTGATTCAAATTTCCAACAGATGATTGGTAGAGCTAAATTACTTGAGCAGATATATGATCAGCTGAATCGAGAGAGATAAGTTTCACCTTCAAAACCCATTCTATTTTTTTTATAAAAAAAAACCAAAAAATATCAAAATGCATGCTTTTCGTTTCCAAAATATCATTTAGCAACTTTATGTAAAATAAATTAAAGTCTAATTAATATTTTAAATATAATACGATATAAATAATATAATATAATTTATTAATATATTATATTTAAATTCAATTATAATATACGAAGCAATTTTACTTCTTCGTAAATTTTATTTTATTTTAGGATGAATCGATCTATTTACAGAAATGTATAGCGAAGAAGGTGGATATACTGTATCAAAACTTGATTTATCTTGCAAAGTTTTTCTTTCAAGTTTTATGTTTGTATAGGAAGCATCTTATCGAACTTAAGGACCGAGCAGTTAAATTGAATACAATACTAAAACCTTGCGGAAAATATTCAAGGTAAAAACTGGTGTTTCTGAAAGGTTTAAAGAAGCAAGTTATACGCACCATGAATTTTTTTTAGGATCAAACGCTTACCACTAGATCCAAAGCTATAACTGTTAGCAGATGCACAACTTTATTTGATTATACAGTGGCAGCGCAAAGCCCCGTACCAAACGACGAAGTGAACATTGTAATTGAACTTGTGTTTGGTGCTAATCTCTTCAATTTATTGAAATCATAGTTGCAATGAGTACACAAAAAATATTTGTCTTCATCATTTTATCTTCTTTTTTTCCAATTCAATGTTTTTCATGTGTTTTTCTAATTCCATGTTTATTGAAATCATAGCTGCAATGAGTACACATACTGTAGAATCTTAGTAGGGATGCGTATCTTAGGAATAATAACAAGCAATGTAACAATGGTTTTGTGGGATGTCATGGCAAGAGTTCTCCTCATTGTCCTTGAAACGATATTGCCCCGCTATGGTGCTCACGTTTAGAGGTAATCGTTTCTCAAGATACAACGACTATATTTTTTGATAGCAGCACTTCAAATTACAAATTCTTAAACCACAAAGGTTTAAAGACACTCAACCAACAAATGGAAGATGAACAATCTGAATATGCAGAATTTTTGCTCTCAAGTATGAATTTGATCTTGCAAAAAGTTGTTTAATTCAACTATGGGATGTTCCTTTATAGCAAATTAGAAGACACCATCCAAAGACACCTTTTGGAATTGTTTTTCCATGAAAACTCACATCTATACACGAAAGCATGTTTGACAGAAAACACGGCGCTAGGGCACCTGTCCGCAGGCGCCCTAGCGTCTGCCCTACTACCTGAGCGAGCGCCCTGCAGTGTTTTCTCGCCCTTTTTTCCTCAATTCGTATTTTCTGATTTTTTTATGCTTAATTTCAATTCATGAAAGCATATTTTTTCGACACATACAATACTTCATTTTAATGAAATCTGTAAAATTCTTCGCACAACATTGATAAGCTTTGCTTTAGTCATCGTAATTTATTGCATTATTCAATAAAGTTTCTAAAAAAGAAATCCACAAAACCTTCACAAAAAGACCCGTTAAAAAACCTCGTTGTGCCTTCATAGCGCACCAAGGCTCCTGCTTCACCGGAAAGATATCATGTCATTGAAGGGCTACAACTTGACTTGCATCAGTGTAAGGGTTGAGCTCTACTCGCTACGCCTGGTATGCCTTTAGCCTAATGCAATGTTCACACTTGTAGGCAGATCAGAAAAATCCAATCAGGTCTTATTTATTGATTAACAAGCCAGACATAATCATGATAAATGCTTAAATTATACTCCTCAGAGTAAACTCTAGACATGGTTCTATCCTGAACGTTATGTAATATGTAATACTATGATGCAAGCCTTGTCTAATTCATCTCATATTAACAAATATAAAAGTACTCTTAGCTTGTGACTAATGCTGAAACAGAACAAATCCGTGTCTCATGTTGGTATCCTATCGATTTTGTATGTCATACTACATATATTTGAATCTCTATGACACGGCATAGAGCTTGGGAAGCTCGGATCCGGTCAAGATCCGAACAACAAGGAGCACTCAATTACTAGTCTAGTCTAGTAGTTGTTTTTTTCTATGGAATGAATGTTTAAGAAACACAGTGATGGGATTTCGTTATGCTATGTGTCTTCTTGACAAATATATGCCAAAACAGAAATTTTGGTGGGATGATGTCCCCATACGCACATGTTAAGTTCTCTTACTCAAAGCACTTGATTAAATTCTCAACCTGTGAGTAGTTTGCCTATGCATTTAGGATCCCTCACCAGAGGCTTATTTCATGGAAAGCAGACCAATTTTGTTAAATACTTGCTACTTCAGCAGTTCAAAGCTAGCTTCAAGCCTGACCACTTCAAACTCAAGTTTGATATCAGAGTTGCTACTTAAAATTATAATCGATTCAAGCTTGAAAAACAACCGTTTTCATTCTTTGGTTGCAACTGATATATGTTAATCGAAGTTTAAGGTTTACATATCAAATCTCAGGATTCCAGAATATTTTACTGAAAAATGAATAAATTATGTGAACCTCCCTATTTAGTCTTTCAATTTACTTTTCAAAGCAAGCTCCAAAGAATCAAAGCATTAGGGGGTACTACCATTATTTTATCTGCCGAATGTTTTGTTGAGCCATAACATTATCAAGCATCTTCTTAAGTTCAAAACAATAATTTCTATATAATTATAAAATATGTAGCACCACAGCTGGTAACCTAACTTCCGAATAAATCTTATGCCAAGATAACCTACATTCCAGAATAGATTGGAAGAAGAAAAGCTGGAACAAATTCTTTTCGAGTTCCGCGGGCATAAGGATGAGCTCTGTGCTTCTTCATCTTTCCCCTTTGGGGATAGTTCCAATGATTGTAGAGATTTCATTCCCTGTACAGCAAAGATGAACTGTTTTGTTGATTCTTCTAATCTTCTTGTAATTCTTTTGGAGTTTTGCTTGGTAACACCACTCCGCGATCTTTACCTTAAGAAATGACATTATCCTAGACACCGTCTCGATTGTATGAGGTGTATATTCCTGGATAAGCATTTCTCTCCATGGGCTTGGTATTTTGGCAAAGAACAGTTATGCTGCATCATTTTCTTCTATCTTTCCCTTCCATCTATACTCTGTAAAGAGTTTGATGTACTCGTCTACATAACAGATATCATGTGGTCCAGGCTAATTAGAGCTTATCTATATTTTTTAGCCTTCTTTTCATCCATTCCTTCGGAGTAGCTTACTCAAATGAAACAGATTTTAAAGAATTTTGTCATCTTGTCCACGATTTCTTTTAGGGACTCTCCGGCTAAAACTTCATCATTGGTACATGAGTCTCCCATTTCCCACGCAATCTTGACTGATCCTTCCAGGCTCATTTTAAGAAGTAAAATGAATCCTTCTTTACTTAGATCAAGCGTTCCTGCTGCTATTCTCATTGTTGAAGCTCATTCATCAATAAGAACTTCTCTGTTTTTGAAGTCCAAGATATCCATGTTGAGCATAAGTCCATATGGGTGGATTGGATCTAACTGAGATTTCTTGTAACACGTTTGATGTATATCTGGCATGCGGGAACGGTTCCTTGTTCCAACTGGGGGATCTAAAGTTGCTGAGGTGAAATCTTCCTTATGCGGCATACTTTGATCAACTTCGGGTGGAGTGTGTGACCCCGAAACTTTCTTGTGGTGGAGGTCTTGTTACAAGTTCTCCCATCTTGAATTCTACGAGATTCAATCCCGCAAACGAATTGTGATGCCCGGGGATTAATGGTGTTAATCTTGTTGTGGTAATAATCCTTAATGGATTTTAATTGTGGCAATTGTGTATTAATTGCGGTTTTGGGACTCCCGGGGATTTTAAATCCGGTTTTTGGAGTCATTGGATCCAAGGGATGAGATTGTATTCTCGTCGTGGTGATAACCTTGGAATTTGGTCTTTGGTGGGATTTGGGGTCCGGAGTACTTTGTACTGGGGCTGGTGATGGAATTTGAGTTGGAGAGATACTTATTGAAAACATATGATTTTTAATGAATCATGATGTAGTTGTGGAGGTATTGGTATTTTCGAGTTTTGGTATTATATATACCTAGTGGGCTCGATATTCCGTCATTTTGGCACGAAACCCTTCCCTCCTCTCTCTCTCTACGCTCAAGCCCTTCCCCATTTCCCCGATTCTTCCCTTTGGTGGAAAATCGATGGGGGCTCGTCTTGGGAGCCCGATTTCTTGAAGAAAGGCTGGTAATCTTCTTCTCCTCTCCTTTAGCTTCGATTTGATTATAGTTTTGTGCTAAATGGTTGAGTTTTGGGTTTGATTTGAGTTTTGGGGGTTTTGGGTTAAAAATCTAAAATGATGATTTTAGTGTTTTTATTGAGTTTAAATGGTGTATTGGAGGTGTTGAGGAAGTTGGGGTGTTGGTTTTGAGTTTGGGTGTCAAAAACATCATGGAAGCTTGAGTTTTTCGGAAAATCGCAGGTCGCGATCGATCGCCGAGGAGGGCAGATCGATCGCGACGAGCAGCTGGAAATTTGTTGAAGATAAACAGTGCGCCGATCGATCGCGCTTCTTGGCGATCGATCGCAAGCCGTTTCTGCCCGGCAGTGAGGAGCGGCGATCGATCGCACGTAAATCGCGATTGATCGCGGCTTGCTGAATAGTGAATTTTCACTATTTATTTTACAAACTTGGAATTTTAGAATCGAGGTTTAAAGGGCCCGTTTCCGGGGCAATGTCTACATTCCAATGGGAATGCTATACTTTTAAAATGGATTGGTTGGAGCCAAAATTTAATATAACGGAATTCTCGGTTGAGTTCTTGGCTATCTTTTAAACTTATAAAAAGGAATATTTTGGGTATTATGCATGCTTAGCCGGGGGGCTTTTATTTTGGTAATCGTCATGAATGACGATATAATTGGAAATTGTGAACGTGCTTGGGCACGTGATTGCATGCCTATGTTTAATTGAGAGTTATTTGCATGTTAGCACTTAACTCATCGGGTCGTGGGACTCGGGCAATATTGGAATCGAACTACGGGATTATAATGTACGTATGACGTACGAGCATAGCCTATTATAATGTTACAACTGTAAAATGCATGGTATGTGGTAATTGCATTAAATGGACGTTGACATGCATGGTATGTAGTATTTGCAATAAATGGATGTTGAAATGCATGGTACATATTACTTGCTATAAATGGATAGTGATATGCATGGTAGATGGTAATTGCGTTAAATGAACGCACATTGGGAACCATACGGTGCCGCTATTGAGCGAGCAAGGATTTGGGATATTGTCGCCGTTGAGCGACCATCGTTATGACGCCGCCATTGTTGAGCGTGCGTGGGGATTTAGAACGCCGCTATTGTAGAGCGAGCAATGAAATAGGAACATGGAACCATTGGTTAGATATATGAGATATTTACGGTCTTTTATATAATGATGATTTTACCATATTGATTATGGAACTGACATAATAGAAATGGTATTAGTTAATCTATGTGGCGATTAACTGGCTTTGGGAATTTGATGAGTTTGGTTATTTTGAGAACATGGACATTACAGGGGATCCCGGATGAGGATGATACCATCCAGGGAGTATCATTTAAATTCATGGCATTTACATTTCGTAAATTGTGAACTGTAATATTATGATTTTTGGATTGGTGGTATTGGTATGCTCACCTCGTGTGGGGGTTGTCTCTGTTGGGGCAGGTAATACAGGTGCAGCAGTAGCTTGGGAGTTGAGCTTGGGCTGTTGATAGAGGTACTTCCAGGATCGAGGTACCAGAGCTGGATGAATAAGTACATAGATCCAGAGTTGAGATTGAGTTGTGCTTGGGAGGTGCTTCCAGGATGGAAGTACCAGTAACGGTATCTGGTAGAGTATTTTATACATTAGATACACGCTTATTCATTGGGTACTCTCATGTGAGTACGTCTTTACGTGTATATGGAATGTATAAATGGGCATGGTCTTCTCTCTTCATTTATGGTTGCATGCAATTAATTACGGAATTGCTAAATGAACTGAGAGCACGTTAGTGTATCATAAGGGTGCATGCGATGTAGGTTATCTTGGTTGGGGAATTTGAATATTATGTGGATCAAATACAAGAAATTTTCTGGCTAGTATATGGTGTTACACTTGCATATGGCTTTTTCCCCATGATAGTATGTTTAAATGCACTAAGGGTATGGATTAATACACTAATAACGGGTTAAGGGCACGGGGGTCCTTACAAGAATCAGCAAGATCAAGTAGATCTTCCAAATTGGTTCTTTCCATTACTTGGTGGGAAGTACTGGTTCTCCTCGTAGGACTGCAGTCATTTTTTCAGTCTCCGTCAAAGGTCTTCGAACCTCCTCCGCTTTCCCTTTTGGAGTAAAAGGGTTATGTTCCATAGGACGGTGGTAACCACCCTCCTTGTCTTCTTCCCATCGGACTTGGTCTTGAATCCAACTCCTTTATTCGGGTTTGAACATCTCGAAGATTCTCAAGAATTTTCTCCTGGTGTTTAATCATAATTTCCATCTGACTTTGAATCTGGTGGACCTGTGCCGGGACATGGTATTGTATGTATCCATAACGATGCACTGTCTTCTGGATCTCTTTAAGATCTTGGGATATCTTAGAAGAATCCGGCTCGATTTCTCGAAAGGTTAGTTCTCCCATCCTAATCATCTGGTCCGGACCCTGTTGGATCATTGGGTCTGGAACAACGTCTTCATGCTCAGGATGATCATCTTACTGAAGTTTGGCTAACTCGAACTGTAGTTTGAGGTTCACTTCATGGAGCCGCTTAGACATTGTTGGAACCGAAGAGGGGGGTGAATGAGGTTCCTTGGCTACTTTAGCGTTTTAAAATGAGTTTGCAAAAATGTCGAGTTTGCGCTGCGGAAGACTTCAAGTCAATCGAACAATAAATAAAATGAAGTAATAAATAAATTCATAAATTAAATAAAGCGATAAATGACAAGAGAATTTGTTATAGAAGTTCGGCGATGAATCGCCTACGTCTCCTCTTCCCGGTTAGAAAACGATTAACCGAGGTTCTACTATAACGAAAATGATCTTGGCCTTAAGGGCTCCAAGTTAGCCACACCACAACTCTTCCCGAGTAAAAACAGCTCTTCACGAGCACACACTCTTCACGAGTCTTCTTGGCCTTAAGGGCTCCAAGGATAGCCACACACAACTCTTCCCGAGTTACCCACACTCTTCATGAGTCTTCTTGGCCTTAAGGGCTCCAAGGATAGCCACACACTTGCACCAACTTCACTTGTTGATGACTTATACAATTTTCCAACTTGCGTCGGTGTTGGAGGACCTTACAATAAATAAAAAACACCTTCACGGTGTAACAACACGAAGAACACAAGACTCTCACACAAGAAGTGAATCACAAACTCCAATACAACACAAATGTATGAAGTTTGCAATGCTAGATAGAATTTGAATAAGCAAAGCTTTCTTGTAGTTTATAGAAGTTTCTTGTCTTCAAAATGCTCCAAAACATCCATATTTATAGTGTATGAGGCCCCCAGGGCTCCTACTAGCCGTTGCTACACTTAAGGCTTTAATCACTCCAAGATCGCCTCGGACATCGCCTCGGGCGATCACCATCGCCGCGCCCCAACGGTCACCAAATTGTACAGATCCCCTCAGGCGATGTATGGATCGCCTCAGACGATCACCACCAAAAATCAATGACGTAGCTTCGGTTGCTCAGAAACTTTCACCGCCTCAGGCAAAACACCCATCGCCTCAGGCGTTCAGGAATCGCCTCAGGCGATCAAGCCATCGCCTCAGGCGAACGCGACCTGCGCGCGGGCCTTGGCATCGCTCCAGTCGATGTGCGTGGCGATGCTCCTCCTGGCTGCCATCGCCTGGGGCGACCCTGCCCAGACTTTGCACAATTGATTTTCTTCAAACAATCCACTTTTCAATCATTAAACCTGTACACTAAGTAGACACATTAGTATAACAAACACAAGTTTTGTTGATCATCAAAACTCATAAATAATCTGGAGATAAATTAAGCATTAAACTCAACCATGCGTTTAAGGCTCAACAATCTCCCATTTTTTGATGATCACAAAACTTGATAAACTTGAATATGTAGTATGCATGAAATGTGAGTAAACATGACTCCCCCTTAATAATTGCATAGCACATACAAGATTTAACCAAGTAAAGCATAATACAAACAACTCTCCCCCTCAAACCAGCATATAAAAAACTCTCCACCTCAAACTATGCATATATTAAACTTCAAGTTTATCACAAAATTTTCCCCCTTCTTGTGATAATCAAAAAACACAAAATTTAAATAATCATATCACAATTATATACACATAGCCATATTTTAACAATTTACACATGTTTCTCATCAAGCATGTAATAGCCATAACAAGCATAAGATTAAATCATTTAGAGGAAAAAACAAATATGCGTTTAAGGCAATCAATCAATGAATTCTAAATGTGCAAAATGTGCATATGTTCTACCAAGAGTTCATGCACTCATGCCCATTAAACATTAAAATTCTCAATGCATCATTAGATAAGTTAATAAAATTATTAAGTTCATGATAGCATTATATCAAAGATTGAGCATCCAAACAATTATAGCATGCTTAATCATATAATTTCACATTTTCACAATGCGTATTCAAATTTCAACTCAAAGCATATTAAGATATATACCATAAAGAGATCATGCATAAATCATGCATCAAAACAATTTATATGTGCATATGCTAAGGGGAAATGCTTTTTACTATCAATGAATATTAAGCTTCATTAATTTATTGGTCACAATTAATTTGAGCCAATGAAATTTTGAATTGCTCTTTTTAAATGCACAAAATAAATTTACTATTGATGACAAGAATGCATTCTTGTCATTGGTTCTATACCTCGCGCTTCTTCTATTGTGGTGCATAAGATGGTTTCCTCCCTTGAGGTGCTAGTCCCTTCATCATCCATCCCTTTGTTGTCCCTACAAAACAAATTTTTTATTTGGGATTCTTTTGTACCCATTTGATTTTGGGTCCTTGAGGGTTAGCTTTCATTGACGCCTTTGGAATCCATTTCCACCTCTTGTTAGGTTGGTATTGGATTTTAGCAAACCTACATTTATTCTTTGTATGACCATCTTTACAACAATAAGTGCAAGTAGAAGAATTATGCTTAGCTTTGGCCAACATGCTTGAAAATATTTTAGATTTGCTTGAGAAGCCTAGTCCAGCTTTATCAAAGCTACAACGTTGCAAGCCAAGCAATTCATTCATCTTTAAACTACTACTACTACTAAATTTGCAAAAAGATTTCTTCAAAGAACTTATTTCATTTTTCAATGAATTGTTTTCTTCATCTCTCTTGGCTACCTCACGTTTGAGTAATTTGTTACTCATCTTAGTTTTGCCAAGAACATCAGTAAGCTCATGATAAGAATCTAATAATTCATCAAAAGATGGTACCTCATCGTCGCTTTCATATTCTTCGTCATTTGCGTCATCTTTGGCCATGAGACAAAGGTCTGTTGCTTCTTCATCGGAGTCACTATCACTCAATGTGGCTATAAGAGCTTTCTTCTTCCCTTTGTCCTCATTCTTCTTCCTAGGACATTTATTAGCATAATGACCTTTATCTTGACAATTATAGCAAGTTACCTCTTGTTTGGAATCATGTTTGGTAGCACCGGAGGCCTTTGGCTTGTTGTGTTTGTTGAAGAATTTCTTGAACTTTCTTGTGAACAAGATCATCTCTTCATCATCTTCATCATCGGATTGATCTTTCCTCCTGACCAATGCTATCCCCTTTCTTATGAATCTATCATCCTCCTTTATTCCCTTCCTTGTTGACACTTCAAGCTCATGGGTCACCAATGTACCATGAAGTTCATCAAGATCATAAGATGCACTTTCTCCTTTGTTGGATTCGATGATGGCCGTCCTCTTTGCATCACATTCCTTTGGCAAGTCTCTTAGTGCTCTTCTCCATATTTTCTTTGGAGGATACTTCTCTCCAAGTTATGCAAGCTCATTTATGATTTAGGTGAGCCTTCTAAACATCGAGTCAACGTCTTCTCCGAATTCCATCTCAAATGTCTCATACTTGAGTTGTAGTAGATCTATCTTTATCTCATTCACTTGATTTGTGCCCTCATGACAAATTTGCAATTTGTCCCATATTTCCTTTGCGGTTGAGCACATCGAGATCCTGTTGTACTCCTTCATATCTAAAGCACAATATAAAATATTTATAGCTTTAGCATTTTACGAAATTAAAATCATATCCGCTCTTGTAAAATCGTCCATTTCTTTGGGAATACTTATTCTACCAACTTCCTTTAAAGGAATAAGAGGACATTTTACAATAATCTTCCATAGTTCATAATCAACTGATTGGATGTATAGAGAAATTCTATTTTTCCAATATCCGTAGTTATCAACCGTGAATAGTGGATATCTATTTGTCGATTGACCTTGAGCAAACTCAATTGCTAGATTAGCCATAGAAAATTTTTGATTTAAAACAAAAATCAAATGGCTCTGATACCACTTGTTGGAACCGAAGAGGGGGGTGAATGAGGTTCCTTGGCTACTTTAGCGTTTTAAAATGAGTTTGCAAAAATGTCGAGTTTGCGTTGCGGAAGACTTCAAGTCAATCGAACAATAAATAAAATGAAGTAATAAATAAATTCTTAAATTAAATAAAGCGATAAATGACAAGAGAATTTGTTATAGAAGTTCGGCGATGAATCGCCTACGTCTCTTCTTCCCCTGTTAGAAAACGTTTAACCGAGGTTCCACTAGAACGAAAATGATCTTGGCCTTAAGGGCTCCAAGTTAGCCACACCACAACTCTTCCCGAGTAAAAAAAGCTCTTCACGAGCACCACACTCTTCACGAGTCTTCTTGGCCTTAAGGGCTCCAAGGATAGCCACACACAACTCTTCCCGAGTTACCCACACTGTTCACGAGTCTTCTTGGCCTTAAGGGCTCCAAGGATAGTCACACACTTGCACCAACTTCACTTGTTGATGACTTATACAATTTTCCAACTTGCATCGGTGTTGGAGGACCTTACAATAAATAAAAAACACCTTCACGGTATAACAACACGAAGAACACAAGACTCTCACACAAGAAGTGAATCACAAACTCCAATACAACACAAATGTATGAAGTTTGCAATGCTAGATAGAATTTGAATAAGCAAAGCTTTCTTGTAGTTTATAGACTTGTTTCTTGCCTTCAAAATGCTCCAAAACATCCATATTTATAGTGTAGGAGGCCCCCAAGGCTCCTAATAGCCGTTGCTACACTTAAGGCTTGAATCACTCCAAGATCGCCTCGGACATCGCCTCGGGCGATCACCATCGCCGCGCCCCAACGGTCACCAAATTGCACAAATCGTCTCAGGTGTTCACCACCAAAAATCAATGTCGTAGCTTCGGTTGCTCAGAAACTTTCATCGCCTCAGGCGAAGCACCCATCGCCTCAGGCGTTCAGGACATCGCCTCAGGCGATCAAGCCATCGCCTCAGGCGATCAAGCCATCGCCTCAGGCGAATGCGCCCTGCGCGTGGGCCTCGGCGTCGCTCCAGTTGATGTGCGTGGCGATGCTCTTCCTGGCTGCCATCGCTTGGGGCGATGATCACCATCGCCTGGGGCGATCCTGCCCAGACTTTGTACAATTGATTTTCTTCAAACAGTCCACTTTTCAATCATTAAACATGTACACTAAGTAGACACATTAGTATAACAAACACAAGTTTTGTTGATCATCAAAACTCATAAATAATCCGGAGATAAATTAAGCATTAAACTCAATCATGCGTTTAAGGCTCAACATCCATCCTTTCTAGTTTCTTGTAATGGTTTATGCCGGGTGTGCATAATCATGTTCCTCGTAATAGTTTCCACTTATGGTTGAAGCGTTGAGCTTCTGCTATATGCTTCTGATTTAGTGCCTCTGATTTAGTGCCTCCAATTTTTTGAAGTGCCACCTGTATGAATGACACTTCAGACATTCGTTTGGGTCCATATTTTTCTTGAATCGTCTCCTCTGTATATGGTACAAATTAATATTAAAGATATTATTAAAATATTTCCAGAATAAACCTAGGTTCTGATGCCATTTTACGAAGATGGGTGTCGCGAAGGAAAAGGTTATTAGAAAAAATAGTAAAACTTTGGTGAGATTTGAAAAGTATTTAAAACTCTAGGGGGGATCATGAAATTAATCCATTTTAACTTTATAAGGGTAAATTGGTAAAAGTGTTGTGGGGTAGGAAGTTAGGATGAAGATGAAAGTATGATTGGGGAGTTAGAATATAGAATAATGGATAAGGGGAGTTAAGTTAAAGAAAGTTTAGGTTTAGGGATTTTATATGAGTTGACGCTTATTTTAACTATTTATTATTAAATTTTAATTTTAATTTTTATTAATTATCTAAATAAATTTTTAAAAATAAATTTAATATGTAAATATATATAAATGAGAAATTATTGTTTGTAATAGCCATCTTTACTAAACATTTTTAATTATAGCCTTGAATGTTTTGAAAAGCCTAAATTGCCCATTTTAACCCTTTTTCCACTATTAAAAATATAATTTTGAGTTGGGTTAGAATTATTAAATAAACCAAGAACTGATGGAAAAGCCTTGAGAACTCGACGGGGTTCTCAGCACAGACTTTGAAGCAGATCCTCCACTTATCTCCGATGTTCCGAAGCATTGCAATACCAACAAGAGAACCCAAAAAGAAAGTGTTGTCATCTTAACTGGGGCATAACAAGGCACCGCCAGAGGCCATGGGGTTGTTACGTTGCTGAAGTAAGGGATCCTCACACCAAAGAGAGGCAGTGACTTGGAACTTTGACATTACTTCTTTCTTCACAAATCTCTGATTTCTCTCATCCTTTATGAAAAAATCATGATTGTTTACATACGGTTATATTCCGGTGATAATTTCAACAAGATTCGTTTACAAAAAAGTTAATTCACTAGATTTGTGAAAGCAAATAACATAAATTAATTTTGTTAGAACTGAAATATGCCAATATTTCTATATTTACAATCTGAAAGAGACGAGCACAACCAACCAGAAACGTAAATGGAGTCTAAATGTTTGCCCATCATGGTGACTTGCAATGGGTCGAGGGAGCCGAAGGTCCTTGAAGCGGTGACGTTTGCTTGCTGGGTTTTGAGAGCACGCCATAGTTTTTTAGTGCATGGCGGTGGAGGGGTGAAAGGAAGTGAAAATGCCTTTTTAAAAAGATAAAGGATATATTTGTAACTTAAGGCTATTTTTAAAAATTAACTTAAGACCAAAATTCATCATATTATTTTATATGAGGCCTTTTTAGAAATGTCTTGATTGAATAAAAATTGTAAATGAAATTAAAAGGAATATAATATGTAATATTCCTTTGAAAAGAAAAATTTAGAGTAGATGAGTTTTGTGTTTTGATGCAAAAATTACTCTATTTTGATACAAAATCTACACTAAAATGAAGTAATGGTTTGGAGATAACCTTGAAGCACATCTCAACAAGGCGCTTGAAGCCCTAATCTTCCTAAATTTTCTTCAGAAATCGTACCTAAAAAATCTCTGCGAAAACCTCAACTTCAAAACTTTAAACATGGATGCCATGCATGACTCCATATACTGTATGTAACTCGGCCTATTAATTCAAGATTACGCGTAAAATATATATATACACACGTAAATACTTCACTACCTATTTCTGAAAGGGCCTTTTTTCCGTCAGAAATCTGAAGATGAGAAAGCGTCGCTCCGAGAAAGACAGGATATCTCAGTTGCCGGACCATATTTTACACAACATATTGTCCCTTCTTCCGACAAAAGACGCCACAAAAACTAGTGTTTTATCCAAGAGCTGGAATTCAATATGGAATTCGTTCCCGGTATTGGTTTTTAACCAACCCGCATTTGAGGGCTACAAGAAACTCTCCAAGAATCACAAGAAAATGGAAACAGACTTCTGCGACTATGTAGACCGTGCCATACAGCGTCGTTGTCAAGTAGATATATATATTCAGAGATTGGATATTTGTATCCGGAATGGATGGGGCAATGGCACGAGGGTTCGGAGACACGTTGACTCGTGGATAGACTCCGCGGTTAAGAGGAGGGTGAACCAGTTGATTCTTGAGCACTATAATGGTAAAAGGCGGATTAAAGATAGCTGGCACTATGTTTTACCACAATGTATTTGGAATTCTGAGTGGTTGAGGGTCTTGGAGTTGTATGGATGTGAGTTTTCGGGTTCGAATTTAAGTGAAAAGACTAGGATTGGGTTTTCTCTCAGGAAGCTTATGCTTGTGAATGTTAGGATTGATGAGAGTACTTTTCATAATGTGATATCTTCTTGCTTACTTTTGGAGGATCTAGGGATAAAATCATGCACAGGTTTTAAGGTATTGAATGTTGTTGGTTCATCAAGAATTCGTACTGTTGACTTGCATCTGATGATATCTGAATCTCAGAGTGTTTTCATCAAAGCGCCGTACCTTGAGTTTCTTCGTTATGAGGGTGATATTCCCAATGTCACAATGATTTTTGAGGCTTCTTTTCTTAAGAAACTCAAGGAGATATCTCTGGTTAATATGATTCCTGAGGCGGATAAGTTTTACAAATTAATTCTGAAGTTTCCATGGCTTGAAAAGTTGGAGTTGAATAATTGTAAGTTGAATGAAACTTTCAGGGTTTCAAATAGCCGGCTTATGAGTTTGACACTAATAGAATGCTACAACGTGAAGGATATTGAGCTTCATGCTTGTCGTTTGAATCGATTTCAATTCAGGGGTACTTATGAATTGAATGTCACTTGGATAGATGCTTCGGATAAGGTTGAAATTGATCTTTTCCTCGACCGTGACCGCATTAGTTTTGACAAAATAGCCATGTTTTTCCGTAACTTGGAATCTTGCAAAGTTTTGACAGTTATATGTGGTGAATCCAAATGGATCGCCTCAAAAGAACTTGATGTGCAAGGCAAAGAGAAGCCTTTTTCATGCAACATTGAGCAGCTGAGAATGAAAATAATGAGCCATTGTCAACAGAGAAGACACTCATTTGTGTCCATTTTGAAGGAGTTTCTGCAAATAAGTCATCGGCCATTTTCTGTATTGGCAGAACTAGGGGAGGAGGAGACTCTTGCTTATGTGAAACTTCAGTTTGTATACGAACAGAAAATCGATGAATGTGGAGGAAAAAGAACCTGTTGTGGTGACTCGTGCTGCTGGCGATGTTGTTTGAGAGAACTTCAAGTTTCGCGAAGCTGGGCTGCACTAAGAAGTAAAGATAAAGCAAAACTAGAGGAGTTTTTCAAGGCCAATGCAAAATCTTTGAAGAACATTAACATGGGGAAAATCGATTTTCATGTTCAAGAATTTGATTGGTCTGAAAGTCACAAAAGAAAACCACCTAGACATTAGGTACACAAGTTTTCAATGATATCCAACTTAGGAATGGCAAATATATTAGATGTGCTCTTTACTTTACAAATTTTAATCTTTACTGGCACAACTTATCTTGGTACAAAGAAGATTGTTGTAAATGAATACTTGATCTGCTTTCAGTGCTGCTTGTAAATGAATGCTTGTTATCCTTCAGTAGTTTGCGTCAGTCTCTAAAATTCCCAAGGATTGATTCCTTGAGTCCCACCAAAGCCAGATAAAACATATATGTACCTTGGGATTCAGTAGGTAAGAACTCCCCAACAGCCATGCACATTCCTCCACCCTTAGTAGAATGATCTGAAGATCCTGCGGAGGAATGAGGTAGGATAAGTTTTTTACCAGCATTGACATCCCAAATCTCCACCATGGATGACTCTTCCCCAGCTGCAGCAACATACTTAACTCCTACAACTTCCTCATCACCTTGTACCAATGTGAGTTTTGTTCCAGGCTATCCTTGACAAGTTTTGTTCCCTTGATTCTAGCTTTGGGGCAGTTGGACGCCTGCAAAAGTGAAAAGAACTGGCATGGAATGTACTAAACAGGGATTTTTCACAAGCCCTCTTCTCCAATATCCCAGCACTTGACAGTTCCATCCCTTCTCAGGCTAATAACACTGTCCTCTCCACCAACCACAACACTCACAAATCTCATAAGCTGCCCTTATATCTTTTAGAGTATCGCGACTTGGTGATTCACCATCTGCAGTGCCGATCAATAAGATATTAGACATCCGTAAATGAAGCGAGGTCGCATCTGAGAACCACCACCTGATCTGGCGACGATTGCACTTGCTTTTGTTCACCGTTGGTGCCGCAACATATCAAACTGTTATGACCTAGGATCGATCGATGAGATCCGTGATTACTTGCTTTTTATTCGTGTTTCGCCCTTGCTTCCCTATGGTTATAAGGTGGTAGATCAAAGGGGCTCGAAAGTGAGAACCAGACGATCCCTTTTCTATAATTATTTGAAGAAAAAAACATGATTTAAATTTTATTAATAACGAATCCTATAGTTATAGGAATAGAGTCCTAATTTTTTGAAAATTAAAATATCTAACTATATAACTCTTGATAAAAGATAGATTCTATCTAAAAATCAAACTTAGATAAACTCCCTAGATCTGAACCAATCATATCATTATCTAAACCCTCAATCTTTGTTGCGGTATTTGCCATGAGTGAAATGCTTGTAAACTTTATATCCCCTTTTATCTTGTCTGCAATTGAGGCCACAGGCTCCCAAGAAGCTTCAGCAGGTGACAGTCCTACCCAATGCACAACACTTCGGTTTGTTCGTGTCGTGGTCGAGTGTCGAACACAGCTTGGGGAAGTGGGCAGAACTCTTCACAATCAATGGGAGGAAGCGACGTATTGCCGGGGCACTTCCCATTGAACGTCTTTAAGACTGAAACATGAAAAACTGGGTGGAGTTTTGTCGCAGACGAAGTTCCAACTTGTAAGCATTAGAAACATTACATTCCAGAATCTTAAATGGTCCAAAGTAGCGGGGCACCAGCTTTTTATTCCTTCTGGTGGCCAGGTTTATCTGACGATATGGTTGGAGGCGCAGTAGCACCAACATATCAAATTCAACTCACTAACATATTAAATTTCAACTCTTATGCATGAATATTTGCCGGTTTATCCGACCCAAATATTCAAACTCCTTGGATTTTGACAGCAATCTCACAGAGATAGATACTCATGAAGCACAGCGTTTAGCGGGGAATCAACAGCGAAGTTTGAGATTCAGATGATAATTTGTTGTCAAATTAATATTGTGTCTCTAATTCACATTTTAAATAAGGCCTAATGTTCCATGTGTTATATAAGAATGTTTGTATAAACCTGTAAGTTTAATAATTGAATGTTATCGATATTTGAGGCCTAACTTTTAAAATAGTCAACCATATGATTTTCATTTTTTTTGTATTTTGTTCTAATATTCAAGCACCGATCTGGAAACACATTACTAAACCAATACTAGATATATGATAATAATCATAATTGAAGTCAGATTTCGTATTTATTTTTCGAACTTTTAGTTGAAAGTCGATATGGAGTGAAGCAGAGTGGGATACCTGAAAGTAAAAACACCCATTAGACAAATGAACATACTTTACAAGGAAACTGACCCCAGAGAAGCGTTACCAAGTAGAATGACACATATAAAACCAGAACAACGTTTTCCCCACACACCAGCACGCAGCAGACTAAAGAAATTGGAGCCAACAAGCATAATTCTTGATTCTTGAAGGGTACAAATAACGGGGATCTGATGCGACAGGCAGGCAACCGAGAGTTGCTCCTTTGGAGAGGGATCAAGAGAGCCACAAGATGAAACTTCTAGATTTTATCGAGCTTTTCTGCCTTGATGATCGGGTTGGCTTTCGCTATAGCATCCTGCCCTGCAGTGCGATAATCAAAGGGGCAGTCGTGCTTGTCAGAATAGCGATGTGCCCCACAGAAAAGATTACCACAACGACAGCTAAACCCAGTTAGGCCAACCCGTTTCTTGCAAGTGCTGCATCGATTGGGGCCCTCTTTCGTCTTAGGATCGACAGACTCAGCAGATCTTGTTATGTTAAGCAAAGGGGCAGGTTTTGCTGCTTCTACCAAATCAGTTCGAACAGTTGCCGCGCCTACAAGGGAAGACTCATTGTCATTGCTATTCGATGATACTTCGACAATGTTTTTGAATGATGATGCGGCAGGTGGTTGAGCTTGTTCTTGTTTTGAAGTCAGCTCCTTGTAACACTTGGAGCACATATTCATGTTCGCTGAACTCCCAAAGAAACCACAGTTGTTAACGCATAAAATAGGACCTTCTGGCGTGGTCTGGCATCCCATTTCATCATGTTCCATCTTGGTACTTCTGCTGCATTGAAGTGACACAAATTTGTGATACCATAATACCGTAAATTCAGTCTAATAAGCATCTTTCTACAAAGAGATGAGGAAAGAATAATCCAACAGGAACGGTTTCTGCATCTGTCAAACACGGTGGACAAATACTCCTCAAATTTTTCACCCCAGCCAAAATGGCAAGCATTAGCAAAGCATTGACATGCAAAAGAGGATTTAGAAACTAGAGGGCATTTAGAAGTGTTCATGGTTTTAACCTGTTGCTCAAGTGTCAAAACCGAGCGATGGGTGTTATAACACTTATTGTTAGGTCGAAGCATTTCCAAAGCAAAAATCAAGATCAAACAAAGCACAATACGCATGGTTACTCAAATAGAGGCAATTTCATGTCTCTTCAACATTCTTTAGCCCCAAAAGAACTTTTGTTTTAATAATAAATAAACACAATAATTTTAAAAAGTACTACTGCAATTTGCCATTTAATTATATATCAAATCACAATCCCTCCAAAACCTATCATTTAATCAAATCAAATCACCACTCCAAGCCGGATAAAGAATCAAACAGAACAGTTTCTGAGATAAAGAATAATAGATTTAAACAACCATTTCAGAGATACAATTAAAGATTCAAACTTTACCCAAAACATATTCGTCCAAAAATAACAAAATCCCAGTCCACAATTTCCCCCAATTCGAATCCAACGACCCACAAATAGCTAACACAGATGAAAACGCCAAGGTTTCTTTTATAAAAATGGTCTGAATTAAATACAAAACAAAGATAAATCACGAAAGAAAAAGGACCAACTATACAAACCACAATTAAAAGCAAAAAAATCAAATTAAATACCCAAACCCACAAGCAACGCAACACATATATGACAGATCCATCCACGATTCTACAAAAACACACATGATATCAGAAACGAAAACATAAAAAAAAGAAAATCAGAATAAGAATCAGACCGTGAAATGTAAGAGTCAGGAAAGGAGAGAACTTTTTCTCGTTTTCGCAACGCTTGTAAGAATTCGTTGAATGAAATTTATTATCGGCGAAAAAAATAACGTAATCAATGTGTGATAGAATTTTCCCAAATTGTCAATGATGAAAGAGATGGGAAGGAAGAAGAGTGTTGCTTGGACTTTTCCTCAGCAACTTTCCTCCAACGAACAATGCTTGTTGATTAGGTGAAAGTGGTGGATGATTCTTGTTTGTAGAAGAAAAAGTTGGGAATAATTAACAAATTAACCTTATATTGACCGTCAATTAGAATTATAACCTCCACACAGCCATTATCGCAGTCCCAAAATACCTTATTTCACGGGCATTCATCAAACAACACATGTGCTCTTTCCAATAGCATGTTTTAAGACATAGAACTCAATCAATACGCTGACAACAATATAAAAATTTGTTCATTTTAGGGGTTAAGACCTACCGTGTCAAATTATGATGTGTTCTATTCTCTGTTTTACAGTGTTCTCGGGTCCTATATTCTACATAACAGAAGCTACCGACACATAGAACACAATATACGCTAATGAGAATTACTATGTACTACTAATTGATTTTCACATATGCAATGTTTACCAACTAGATTAAGCCAAAATTGTATGGTTTTGTGTGGAAATATATAAAAACACAAAATCAAAATATGAAACATGAAACATAAGAAATAAATAACGAATCAATTGAAGGTAATTGCAGAAACGGAAATTATACTAAGATAGTTCATAAAATTTTAAATCTCCGACTTAAACAATTCTTCTTTCTGCTTGTAAATTCTCCAACAGAATGAATTCTTTTTTTTCTTTGCTCTCCCTTTGTACACTTTAACCTCGGGAAGTAGCACAATCATAGAACTAATGTCAGTAGGTATGTTACATTCATTAGAGTTGGGCACTGGGTAAATTGTTTCTGTATATGCCAAGGTCCATACCTTTGTAGTGTAGTAGTGCAAACACAATTCATATACATTCATATGATGGTGATTAGCGGCCGCAATAGCATATGTACATGGAAGTATATCAATGTCGAAAACTCGACAACCATGACATGTCTTCTATTTAAATCTACAACTGCATCATTACCAACTCCAGTGACGTGATATTCAAAAGCATTCATCTGAACAACTCCCATTTTCTGTGACTCAATAAATCTTGATCGTACGATCTTCTCAGCCCATGGAGTGAGATGTGTCGAAGCAGCGACAGCAGCTTTGCGGTGACAATTGTACCACGACATAATAAGGTTTTGAATCGCATCTAACAAAGCAATAACTAGAAGTTCACGTGAAAATACCAACATTGCATTAATTGACTCAGATCCATTGGTTGCCATAATATTGTACCGTGAACCATAAAAATATACCCGAGCCCATTTTTCTCGATCAATATTACCCTCGAGATACTCTGACTTGGATAACTATTCCTCATCTCATTGTACAAGTCACTAAATTTCGTCCTGTGAGCCTTGGCAGTACGCATTCGCTTGCTGATGCCTCCTCATTCTATTAGCCAGGTCACAAGTATGTTTATTGCAATAAGTTCTGACTCAAAAACGTGATGAGCCTTTTTTTTGTGCCACACACACTTTCTAACTACAAGTATCATCAACATGTCTCACTGCGTAAAGAGTCTTGGTGGATTTTAAAAAACGCATCTCAAATGAAGCTTTCATTGCAATATTATGCAGTTCTCTTTGACCATTTTTTTGGCTGTTGAACCCTTTACCAATTGTCAAATTAGACTCATATGTAAAAATGTATACATGCTCGCTGTTAGAACAAGAAACAACACAGTCTGGCCATCATTAACTACTGATTTACATTGATGGAACTCCAATTTGGCACTCTCTGTGGCCCTACAATTCACATTTTCATTTATATTATCATCAACATCATTCTCTATATTCCCATTATTTACTATAATGACACCATCAAAATGTTCATCAGGATAAAGATCAGTATTAGCATCATAGGAATCATTATAAACAAGTACACCAAATTCAAAACCACCAAAATCAGGATCAACATTGTTGTCACAAATATTTGATTTCTCTTCCCCATTTCCACGTGAAGCAAGGGCCTATGATTTGTATCACCGAGTAATAGATACGTCTGTAAATACTTTTGGCCAGTTAAATATATCGGTACAAGAATCTGATCACAAATATGTGTTAAATAACTGAATTTCAATCCAATCTCACTTTTGTTCAAGCCACACTTGATGGATACTTCATTTTTCAATGTTGATGTGGTTACTTCGAAATCATCAATATTTATTGCCCCATATCCACCATTCAACCCTAAGCACCATTTAGGTTTTTCATGCTCGTTATTTCTCAATATTCTACTATACCGAAACAAAATTATTATTTCCCTCATTAAAGCAATACTAACAAACAATATTAAACAAAATCCCACACGATTTTCATAATAAACCTTCAAAATTAAAACCATAACCCACACTCAGAGAAAAAAATGGATGCCTAATTGATGTGGAGATTAAGATCTTGATTGGTAACCAATTGCTGTGGATTTCACGTTATGATAATCATACAAATAAATTGAAGAATTGTTTAGAAGATAGGAAAGAAGGATAGACCTTGGCGCAAAAAAACAGGGGGAAATTGCAAAGAAGTGCTCACTTCTATTCAAATAGGTCTAATTTTTAAATTTTCAAATCAATTGGGTGTTTTATTTGACTCTTTTACCCTTCAATGGTTTGGTGAGATTGTATTCTATTCACTAGGCTTTTGTTTAACTTACAAAAAGGTCCCTATATAATATTTAATTATCGTTTATATCCTTAAACTTATAAAAAAATGCATTTAAATGTCTTCTTTTTACAGGTCCCCGTTTTTGCGATCCTTGGCACAAAATGGTATCAGAGCCTATGTTTATTCTGGAAATACTATGATAATATCTTGAATATTAATTTGTAACCTATACGGAAGAGACGATTCAAGAAAATCATGGACCCGAACGAATGTTCGAAGTGTCATTCTTACAGGTGGTATTTCCAAAAATTGAAAAAACTAAATCAGAAGCATATGGCAGAAGCTCAACACTTCAGCCATAAGTGGAAACTTTTACGAGGAACAGATTTAGACACACCAGGTATAAGCCATTACAAGAAACTCGAAAGGATGGCTAAGATGCTCCATCAAGTGAACCTCTGAGCACGCCCCATCATGTGTGACATTTTATAAGTCAAACACGTGGATTGATAACGTGGAGGACGGTGAGCATGTATGCGGAATAATCAATCACATGAAAAACTTGACTCTGATACCATGTTAAAAATTCATGTGGTTTCAACTCATAACCAGTTGGTTATTAGGAGAGTAACTCATGATCTTTTATAAGGAGCATATATAGCTTTTAAGTTTCAAATGCGGTACAACAACTCCCAACTAGTGCTCAAGCGAAAGAATCATGTGCAGTTACAGTATTTTTGTGTATTCAAATAGTTTTTATTTTGAATACAAAAATTTTTATTTTGATGTATTTTATGGTGTAGTTTTTTTGGCTCGAGAATTACTCTATAAACAATAAATTGTTAGCTAATCGATAATTGAATAGAGTTTATAGGGTCTCAACAATATTAATTTATTGAGATTATAGTTTCTGGACACTATCGTATATGATATTATTAAATGAAAAAATTATATTAAATTTCAAAAAAAATAATATTGTTATTCTTATGCTATTATCAATGAGTATTTTTTTTCATATATCATGTGCCATCTTGAAATTAAACAAACAACAAAAAAAGAGAAATAGAGTAAATCATAAAGTTTTTATAATGTTATATATTAAATTGGAGAAATTTTTTGTTACCATTACATATTTCTGTATATGAAATCAATAGATCGTTACACTGATAAAAAGAATTTAAATATTTAAATTCGTTTTGTTAAAATAACTTCCACCACACAAAAAAAAAATTAACTCCTCCCACTAAATGGTTTTTTTTGTGTTTAGGGACGACATCAAACGTATGATTATATAATTTGTATTAAAAGAAAAGAAAAATTACATAAAACATCCTATAGTTTGGTCCAAATTTCACTTTGCAACCATTATTTAAAAAATTACAGTTTGCATCCTCAATTTTCATGAATTGTAACACTTTACATCCTCTTAACTCAATTTTGTATTTTTATCGAAGTTTTATCGCCGCATTCGATCATCGGCTTTAATACTCAAACTTATATCTATTTAACCTAGTTATTCCAAATGTTTAAAAACAAAAATAATTTTTTTAGTATCGAAATTATCTAGTTAGCGATTACTGAAAATGTAATTTTGACACCCCAAATATTTATTTTAATTTTTTTAAAATTTGCAATTGCTAATTTAAGTGGCTCTAAGTTTGAATATGTAAGGCGATAATGAAATGCAGCAATGAATTTTCGATAAAAACGCAAAATCGAATCAAGAAGATGCAAAGTGTTACAATTCATAAAAGTTGAGGATGTAAACTATAATTATTTAAACAATGGTTGCAAAGTGAAATTTAGACCACACTATATGATGTTTTTGATAAAAATTTTCAAAATTTTTGTATAACGTATCACAAAATATAGCCCCAACACCTACATCAAACAAACCACTAAATTCGTTAGCTTCTAATCCACCACTATACCACACTTTATTTAGGTTCAATAAAAATAAATAAATAAATTTTCTATAAAACTTGCTCTAGACATTTAGAAGGACATGGCATATCAACCACCAAAGGGTGATTTATATCAAACTTAGCCTTTTCATTTAAAATTTAGACACCTTATTATCTACCTGATATGTATTTTGGAATTCCATAACTACCAAGTAGAATGATAGATTTGACATTTAAATAAAAAATTATAAAAAAAATATATTCATTAATTCTTATATTATCTCTTTTTCTGTAGAGGGCGATATGTGATGTTTGGATTGTTGTACGATTTAAAAAAAAAATTGAGTTGTATTATTACCATTAACTATAGCTTCTGGTAAAGCGACAATCGTTTTGATACTACAATTTATATCAGATCTAAGATCACGTCTTAGATTCACATGAATTGTAATTAGTACAGTTATTGAGAAATGGATTATTGGAATACATTAAATTCCCATGTGAAGAGAGTGATCAAACCGTGACGATTAAGTTGCCGTAAGATTTAAAAAGATTTTATAACTAAGGCCTAATAAAGGGTATGTGAAATCATTTTATCTGTATTTTGTATTTTAATTTGTGGGCTTGAAAATTGATGAATATTCGGGTGAAAACTTTTAATGTTTAGTAGATTTTGTTTTTGTGTTAGTACGAGTAGGACTGCACCGAGTCCTTCGTTTTCTTGAAAAGTATACATCAATAAACATTGGTTCCAATTTTCAGTATTTTAAGTGAGTTTTTTTTTGTAAAATCATATCTTGACAATTTATTTAGTATAAAAAATTCACTATTTTCAGTGTCTTTTTTATTTCAACATTGTAACAACGGGCAAAAATGAATTTTAGTCATTTAACTTTTCTGTATTATACGTCATTATGATTTTAAATCCACGATTTTAGTTAGGGATAATAACGGGTCTGGGTATAACCTAGACCCATATTAAACCTGTTCCGTTTAGATCGGTTATAAACCTGATCAAACAGATCTCGGGATGAGTCTGGACCCTATCAAACGGGTTTTGATAAAGAGCAAGGCGGGTCTTGGATTTAGCCAATCCCAACCCAACCCACCCTGCTATAAAAATTAATTAGAATTTTTATATTTATTTTTTCTAAATCCCAAGTCATAACCCTAATCAGCTTATCCCTAATTATTTTGTTCAGCTACTCCGTAATTATTTTGTTCCTCGTTCTTTTCATTCTCTCATTCAGTTGTACCCTCTCTTTCTACGAATTCACATCGACTGTCAATTTCACTTTCATCGCCAAAATTTCTATTTTACGACCATCAGACCCACCTTAAAGAAACCCATCAAAAACACGATATTTTTTCCACTATTTTCTATTCTTTCAGTGGGTTTTCCTTCTTGAACATGGATAAAATGTATGACTATCCTCTTTTGCTTGTTTGTTTGGTATCGTTCTATCTGTTTGAAGGAGATGCGTCTCGGATTGATTCAGAGTTACGCCATCTTGTTGAGGGGGAGATGAAGAGATTATAAAGCAATCTGCACATAAAGGGGAAAAAAAGGGTTCGCTTGTTGGAGTGGGAGGGGTGGGACGGGGAACATTTTTTGCAGCGGACGGGTTTCGGATTTAGCCAAACCCGTCATAGATCTATCTTATGTCAATATTTTGGTCTTTTATCTTTTATCACTTGTAATTTTAATCCTTTAATTATCAAAATCTCTGAATTTAGTCGTTCATATACAAATTTAATCCTTTATGTTGTATTATTCATAATTTTAGTCATTTTTTAAGTTTCCAATAAAATGGTTACAAATGAAATTATGTGAGCGGTGTATTTTCAATTAATATTTTCATTTTCTTTTATATTTTACGAAATAACATAAATAATCATTTATGCTGAATATATAATGTTGAAATAATCTTACTATATTATAAAGCCTAAGCCCCTTATACTAACTACCTTGGTATGTCAAATTTGAATTTACCAAACTATCCCCTCCAATGGTTTGTTGTGGCTCTTTGTTGCATCTTTTGAATTGTAATATTAATCAATGTATGTCTCATTTAATTCATTACACGTATCAATTCGTATGCATTATATATTACGTTAAACACGCAACGCGTGTGCGTCATCTGCTAGTATGTATAAAAGCGCTTCGTCGCTCCTCAGTTTTCTTCTCTGAACATCACTGTCGCTTCGCCGATTTTTCTTGTGCATGGTCGCTTCGTCTTTCTCTCCTTAAGATGATTTCTCCTCTGGCTTTTCTTTCCTCAGATTTTCTTGGCCTTGGTTTTGATTTTTTTTTCTCAGTTGGCTATGGTTTTGGTGGGGGTTTTAGGGGAAGTGGTTGTTATTTCGCCGGCCCGGGTTTTGTGGACTGTTCAGGTGGAGGTGACAGGGGCGGAGTTAAAAACGTTCTCAAAGGTCAGTATGTTTGGAAGTGTGGCGAGTGGCTTGGATTTGTAGCTACTTTCGGTGATTGTGATGGATGTGTTTTGGTGGGGGAGCAGATTATGGGGTAGCAGTGTTTTTGGAGGTTTGCATGGTGGTGGTCAACGGGAGGGTGGGTCTGGTACTGTTGGTTCGGTTGGTTCTGGTTGGATGTCCCTTTTCTGCTTGGGCTTTTTTGTACAGTGGTTGTGCAGAAACCCCTCCTCCCGTAATGAGTTGGTTTGGTTGGAGTCATGAGTTGGTTTGGTTGGAATGTTCGACGATTGGGAGATTGTCGAACGTTCCTTTGCTCACGATCATGGTTTCGTGCGCTTTCTCCCTCTTTGACTACCATATCTCCTACATGGTTCTCGTGCGCTTTCTCCCTCTCCTACATGGTTTTATTATGTCTTTATTTGCTTTATTGTGGTGTTTTACTGTTGGAGCTCCTGGCTTTCAAGCCATTTTGTTTCACTCTTACATCAGCTGAAGGTCTACTTTGTTGAACTCTTGTTTGCGTCTTTTGCCTTGATTTACTTTCCTGTCATTTTGGTTGTGGCATTGTAGTGCTTGTGCTTTCTCGTTGATGAGTTTTGGTCGGGTTTTGACCGTTGGAGGTTATGGTTTCGTGCCCGAGGTACTGCTTTCTTTTGGTCGTTTTTTCATGTTGCGGATTCTGGATTCGGGAGATTTGTATTTTGAGTCTGTGTCATCAGTTAATATCTTCCGTGTATCCTCTTGTATATCTTCCGGGCTCTTGGAAGACAATTCCTATTTCGACCTTGTTGTAGCATGCATGGGTAGAGGGGACTCAATTGGCTTTAGTGCTCCTTGACCTCTACTGGTCGCGGTCTTGCACTTCCGTTACGATGCTCTACCTGCATGACACTTTTAAGTTTACCTTTCAAGGGGTGTTTCTTGGCCCTATAGGGGCCCATATGTTTCAAGCTTTGTCGCATTTTGTTATGTTTTCTGTTATGAATTTTGGTTGGTTTCTACTTGTAAAAGATGTTCATTAATATGATGATTGGTTTATGCTCAAAATATGTTGAAATAATATTCACACTGTATACATATACATAAAATCTTTAATTATCAAGAAATATAAGAACGCTTCTGTTGGGATTAAAAATTGTTTTCAATTTTACTAAATGAATAGTAATATATAAAAATAAACTTGATAGTATATTATTAATTCGAATTTATAATGAAGCATTTAATGGAGGTTATAAACTTTAATTCAGATTCACTCGGATGATATATGTTGGAAAAATATGCTTAATGAATAGAAATTAAGCATATAAAATTCGAAAAAAACGGAACGATGAATACGGGACCTCGAAGCTGCTCAGGAAAAAGTCGGCAAAAGGGGAGTGCGCCTATGCGCCCTGGTAGGCTGTCCAAATCGTTTTTCTTAAGATTTTATGAAGAGTTGTTGTACCCTTTGGCGTAATACATCCTATAGGTGTAGCGTGACATCCACTTTTACAAGATCAAAATATAATTGACAGAAAATTTTCTGCATCTTCATCTTGTTCATCCCATTTATTTGTTGAGTGTCTTTAAACCTTTGTGGTTCGAGGATTTTTGATTTGACGTACTCCTATCACAAATCATAGTCGTTATATCTTGGGAAAAGAATGTCATTGCAACAATAAGCACCATATCGGGGTAATATCATTTCAGGGACAAATAGTTGAACTCTTGCCTCGACATTGAATCCGTCAAAGCCATTTGTCACTTTGCTTGCTACCAAGATACAAATCCAAACTAAGATACCTACAATCGTGAAACGACATCTAGTAACAAATGGATTCATCAAGTGGAACAACGACTACAATACATCATGGAGAAAGGCCTGAGAAGTTCAACGGAACCAACTTCAAAAGATGGCAACTGATCGCTTTTATTTTAAACAATTATTTCTCAATGTAGCGATTCTACCGCAACTGCACGGTGTCAAGTGTAGTATAGTGATATATAAGAAATGATGTCGAACCCATAGGGACTAACGTATAAGTACCAAATAAAATTAGCAAAACTATATTTAGCCTACGAAAAAGATGATTAATTAACTAATTAAACTAAAGACTCAAAAATAAAACAACTCCTTTGAAGATGCGAAGGAATTCCGCTCAAGAAATCTATCAAGATGTTTGTTCAATTGTGTTATCGTCAATGATTTGTTTGTTAAAACAAGTACTTATCAATCAATTCTTAAGGTGACGGATTTCCGAATATACTCAATACACTCTCTCGAGCTATATTGAAACTAGTAATAAATTGACACAAGTAACTCTCGTTCACTTAAACCAATTTAATACCGAATAAATCTCTATGAAAACCGTTGATCTTTAAATCTTTCAATTTAAAGTGACCACGTATGTGATTTAATCTCTCGATCTAAATCTTAAACATACAACATGAATTATTTTAGCATATTATAATTTCATCTCTCGATCTCAATTATAATTCACCAATTCAATCAAAGGTAGCTAGGCTTTGATAGCATTAAGCATATAATTCATGAACAAAAGAAATCAATCCACTCAAACACAACCAAATCAAAGATTCAAACACAAAATTCCTTAAACTTGATAAAATTAACTCAATTAAATTCAAATCAAATTAATAAGATGCTTAATCGTCTCTCAACCTCAAAAACATCAAATTAAATCTGAAAATCAAATTAACTAGAGTTTACAAATACGATAAACGTAGGAGCGACTCCGTGCGTTGACCGATGCTTCTTCTCTCGCTTCCTTCCTTGCACTTCAAAGGATTTCTCTTGCCTTGTTCTTCGAAGATGAAAGGCGGCTCAAGAATATTATTTAGGTCTGCTTATACTCTGAATATTGGATGCAATTTTCGTGCCCTAATTCCCATATTTATAGAGGAGGATGTGTATGGAAGAGTTTCCAAAAATCAAACCAAATCAAGTCTTTTATTTTCAGAAAATTCTGCGTCTCGATCGATCGGTTGATATGTCTCGATCGATCGAGCGCCTTCAGCTTCCGAGTCTGACTTTCTCTGCCTCGCTCGCTCGATCGAGCACGAGTGTCGATCGATCAAGCTTTCTTCCAAATTTCTTGTCAAGACTCTGCCAATGTCGATCGATCGAGAAAGTGTATCCGATCGATCGAGCTCTGAAATTTAGTGTTGGCCAAAACTTCTGCCTCTTTCGATCGATCGCCCTCCTTGTCCGATCGATCGAGCATGACAGAATTCAGTTTCTTCATTTCTTGGCTTGATTTGATCCGTTTTCTTCCTTGTAGCTCAATTCTTCCACATCCCACCTAGATTCCTGAAACAATCAAATAACTACCAAAAAGCATAACATCTTCCAGGAATCTACACGAAAATATATATAAATCAAAGCCCAAATACACGTAATAATCAACCCTATCAGCAACAAAAGATGCTCTTTTACTTTACCACAGTAAGTTTTGCAAGGTTCTTAACCGAGAATGCTCATACGGTTGAAGATGGAAAAAAAGAGACCAAAATAGAGCTGCTTCTGTTGAAACAAGTACAACAGGTACTAAACTACTTCGGGATATTGGTTCGAGCTTTGTTGGATCATGCCGCTTCCAGAAGCGTATATGAGTGTGGGTAAATAGGATACGCTATTTATTCAGTTAGATTGGTATTCATTTATTCGTTGCTCGTATGTGAGCAACTGGAAGCATGTATATGGTCTGTATAAGGGTGTTGAAGCCCACTTTTGTTTTCTTTTAAGTATTGTGTTTTTCCTGGCTGGGAACTTATTTAGGGTTTTGTTTTCTTTTAAGTATTGTGTTTTTCCCTAGCTGGGAGTTATTTTGGTGATGTGTTTTGTTTTGGGATAGCTCAATATATGGGGAGACTCTGCCCAAATTTTTATAAAAACCCACAAAGTAAAAGTGGTGTAATGGTGATGACAATGGGTGAACCTTGAGTCTTATTGCTGTAGAAGTAATCATACCATGTTGAGTATTATTTATGTTATGGAGAATACGTGAAGCATGCAATGATTCTTTTAAAGAATGAAATTTTTTATACTCATACGACGTCATAAATGCACAATGACGAGTTAAGGGTAGGGGTGGGAATCGGGACGGGTTTCGGAGAATCGGGATATTCGGGTTCGGGTAATCGGGTATCGGGAATACTAAAAGCATACCCGAACCCGAACCCGAATATGTCGGGTACCCGAAATTCGGGTTTCGGGTACCCGAACCCGAATAAATTTTCTCCCAAACCCCTACCCGAATCCCATCCTGAACCCGCCAATACCCGATCGGGGACTACCCGATTATCCCAAAAAACCCGATTATCCCGACCCGATCGGAAAATACCTGATCGGGTCGGGTCGGGACCCGACTTCCCGAACCCGTTTCCCAGCCCTAGTTAAGGGGTTGGGGCCTTACATTAGTGGTATCAGAGTCGTGGTTGCTCATTGGGACTGTTAAGGGCCTAGGAACTTTTTGATAGAAATTGGTAGCACATATTTATACATGATGGTATTAATGTTGTGTGACACAACTAATTGCTTATGTGCTTTTACGATATGGAAAATTGTATTACTAATCATTGTGGTTGCAGGAATCGTGCAGAGTGCGATGGGATGACATTAACGGTAATGTCTGGCCCTCCATATGTTATGTGCTAAGGAATCTGATTTTGTAGGAAAATCAGGAAATGAGAAACATGATGTGTTGTCTAAGGACAAGAATGGTTGACAGCAGACAGTGGAATATTGTGGTATGATTTCAATTGTTATTGAATATGCAATGTGTTACATTAGCGTCCTACTATGGGTATATCATCAGCGATGGATCATAATATTTGCCGCTGTCATGTCGAAGCGATGTACATACCGCTGTCATTGTCGAAGCGAGGGATATTATTGAGCCGCCGATATGACATAGTAGGATTTGTGAACTGTTGTATTAACCTTGATGCAGGTATATGGAACTAGTGGAAGATTCCGGTGGTTGTTATATTCGAGCGAGGGAGGTACTTTCGCTGTCATATGAAGCGATGGTAATATGATATTTGCCGCGGTCATGTCAAAGCGATGTACATGCCGCCGTCATTGTCGAAGCGAGGGATATCATATGATGCCGCTATATGTCGAAGCGAGGGGTCCTAAAAATTCCGCTGTTATAACAAGACCGGAACAGCCACATTATCGATATTCGAGCGAGGAATGAAGTACATACCACCGTCATGTCGAAGCGATGATGCCGCTGTCGTGTCGAAGCGATGATGCCGCTGTCGTGTCGAAGCGATGATACATGCCACTGTCACGTCGAAGTGATGATGCCGCTGTCATGACGTAGCGACGCGATCGGGAACAAAGTGCTGCATGTAATGTGAGCCACCTCTTGGGTCCGAAAGGAACAAAGTGCTACATGCATGTGAGTACCTCTTGAGTCCTTGATCTGTTCCGCTGATTTTATGGCGATGGTTCATGCCGCCAGGTATATCGATCGATGGTTCATGTCGCTATCTTATTGGCGATGGATATTCCGCCAGGTGTGTGTATAGCGATGCCTCTTTCCGCTATCTTATTGGTAATGATTCATGCCGCCAGGTATATCGAGCGATGGTTCATGCCGCTATATTATAGGCGATGGTTATTCCGCCAGGTACGTGTATAGCGATGTCTCTTTCCGCTATGTTATTGGCGATGGCTCATGCCGCCGGACATGTGTTTAGCGATGGTGCATTCCGCTGATTCCATGGCGATGGTTCTTGCCGCCGATTATATATATAGCGACGTCTCATTCCGCTATTATGTTGATGATGAGTATATCAATTTGTGTATTGATATGAAATCATATTTTGTGGAATATTTATGTTGGGAGCAGGGACAATTTAAAGGATCAAGTGTGGATCAACTGTGTACAATAAGTGTTATTACATCTTATCGTTTTAAGAATGTATATTCATTGTGATTATGGATATCATATGTATGCCCGTAGTGGCGATGAGATTATGGATGCCAGTGTTAGCAACGAGTATTGATATATTGCTATTGTGTTAGCAATAAATATTGTTGTACCGCTATTGTGTTAGCGATGAATATTAATGATATGTTGATTGCAGATAGTAGTGAATGTTGTGTTATACAAACCATATCATTATTTTTGGACACATGAGCTGTAGGCTCAAGGGAATATTGGAATGATCCATGGGAACGAGGAATTGAGGTAAACCATTTCGTTTGGTTTAACATGTTTAATATATGTGGATCGTGAATTATCTCAATTGATTTATATGGTTTATGATAATCAATTTAAATATGAGGAAGAATTGAGAATGAAATTAAAATGACATATAATATTGATAGGTTCATTGATTTTTGTGGCAGAGACGAGATAACAGTGGGGTAATGATGATCAAATTTAATGATATTGGTTTATGAAAACTTGATTGTTTTGTATATTGTGAGACTAATGACTTATTAATCATTTTATGTTGAGTTAAATATAACCATGTTGGAATGAGATTAATGAGTATGTCATGGGATGACGTGGGGTCATTATGAATGTCATATGTGGACATGTGATCATTGTGAACGTCACGAGTTGACGGGGAACTGTCGTGAATGTCATGGATAAGTATGAGATTATGATGTTATTCTCTGGTATATAATGACAACACTGATAAATAATCATTGAGGGATTAATGATGAGTTAGACATGATGTGGTAGACAATATAATGATGTCATAATGAGAATACATGGGATATAGGAGTATTCACTTTAGATGATTTATCATTTTGATATTGTGTTAGAAACTGTGAGGCATAATAAATGATGATATATGCGATGAGACTGATGTATGAGAAATCATGAATACACACTACACTATGATATGTGTGTGTATCCAGCATGTATCAGTGTGTGTAGGTGAAGTTTATACAAGAAAATGTGTATTCCAACATGTATTGGTATATGTACAAGACTTATATATATGTGTGTATGTGTTGTGGCTTGGGATGGAAAGGTGTTTCGATAATATAGAAGGCGGTTATGCGACTTTAATTAGAGTATGAATATTGTAATTGTGAGTTGGATAGCATGAGAAATGTTATTGATTGTTGGAAGTTAATTATGACTCACTTTGTTGAATGAAAAATTGTTAGAAGGGAATTGTTGATTTGTATTGGCTAGTATCATTGTTGGTTAAAAATATGAAGATTAAAATCATGCGTGGAAGGTGTTTGTATTATGCTTAAATGTGATTCAAGTGTGAGTCTAAGTCTTGTTAGTGGGGGAAAAAGGACTAACTCCTATGACTTGTAGCCATTGTGATATTTGGTAGGTGTTGAGCATGGTATGAGATGTGTTACAATTGGAAGCATGTGTAGTGTGTAAATAAATGAGTTAGATGCATGCTAGTATGTATTATAACATGGAATAGAGTTATGGTGATATTTATGCTCAAATGGATAGCATAGCATGTATTAATGATTTATGTTACTTTATTGAGTTATTTCTAAAGTGTGGAGACTAACTCGATTAGTATAGTTGATTAAAGTGAGTCTGTAAAGAGAATTCGAGTATGAAAATTATAACTGGAAATTCGGATAGTACGAGAAGTGTTATTGATTTGTGTATATCTTTTCTTAAGAAAGAGAGAATAATTCCAAGTATCAAGTGTAATATGTTAACTAGATGTTGAGACTGTTGAATGATTGAGCTAATGTGGAATGAACATTCGATTTATAAATACTCCATGAGCCTCCGGACATCTAGGGTGGCTTATTCACGTCGTCAACCTTAAGGTACGTGGCGACGTACGAGCAGGTATGCCCAGTATTTATATATTCGTGTATACATGTATTTTGAATGTGATGTTTAAGGCTAAGTGATTAAGTTTGGTAATTGAGTTTAATATACGTGGAATGGTGGATACGTAGATGTACGTGATCTGGGTATACGAGTTGAATATTGATGCATTTGGCATGATCGATATGAAAAATGGTTGAGAATGAGATTAATTGATAGGCATAATTGCCTTGGATATGAGATTCGTTGTGATTGAGCATAAAATGTTGAATTGTGATTATATTGAACTTATTGCATTGATGAGTACCATATTTTGAATAATGATACTGAACTTGATGTTTATGAAAGTGTATAAGATTGAACAGGAACAGTTCGTGATGGCTATGCCGGTTTGGAATTGTACAGGGAGTATATTTTATAGATTTTCAATAACCTTAATTGTTGCTTTACAATTTAGTATATTGATTTGTGAATGAATGTTGAGTTGGAGTATGATCACCCGTGTGGGGGCTGTTTCTGTTGAAACAGGTACAACAGGTACTAAATTACTTTGGGATATTGGTTCGAGCTTTGTTGGATCATGCCGCTTCCAGAAGCGTATATGAGTGTGGGTAAATAGGATACGCTATTTATTCAGTTAGATTGGTATTCATTTATTCGTTGCTCGTATGTGAGCAACTGGAAGCATGTATATGGACTGTATAAGTGTGTTGAAGCCCACTTTTGTTTTCTTTTAAGTATTGTGTTTTTCCCTGGCTGGGAACTTATTTAGGGTTTTGTTTTCTTTTAAGTATTGTGTTTTTCCCTGGCTCGGAGTTATTTTGGTGATGTGTTTTGTTTTGGGATAGCTCAATATATGTGGAGACTCTGCCCAAATTTTTATAAAAACCCACAAAGTAAAAATGGTGTAATGGTGATGACAATGGGTGAACCTTGTGTCTTATTGTTGTAGAAGTAATCATACCATGTTGAGTATTATTTATGTTATGGAGAATACGTGAAGCATGCAATAATTCTTTTAAAGAATGAAATTTTTTATACTCATACGACGTCATAAATGCACTAATGACGAGTTAAGGGGTTGGGGCCTTACATTAGTGGTATCAGAGCAGTGGTTGCTCATTGGGACTGTTAAGGGCCTAGGAACTTTTTGATAGGAATTGGTAGCACATATTTATACATGATGGTATTAATGTTGTGTGACACAACTAATTGCTTATGTGCTTTTACGATATGGAAAATGGTATTACTAATCATTGTGGTTGCAGGAATCGTGCAGAGTGCGATGGGATGGCATTAACGGTAAGGAATCTGATTTTGTAGGAAAATCAGGAAATGGGAAACATGATGTGCTGTCTAAGGACAGGAATGATTGACAGCAGATAGTGGAAAATTGTGGTATGATTTCAATTGTTATTGAATATGCAATGTGTTACATTAGCGTCCTACTACGAGTATATCATCAGCGATGGATCATAATATATACCGCTGTCATGTCGAAGCGATGTAGATGCCGCTGTCATTGTCGAAGCGAGGGATATTATTGAGCCGCCGATATGACGTAGTAGGATTTGTGAACTGTTGTATTAACCTTGATGCAGGTATATGGAACTAGTGGAAGATTCCGGTGGTTGTTATATTCGAGCGAGGGAGGTACTTGCCGCTGTCATACGAAGCGATGGTAATATGATATTTGCCGCTGTCATGTCGAAGGGATGTACATGCCGCTGTCATTGTCGAAGCGAGGGATATCATATGATGCCGCTATATGTCGAAGCGAGGGGTCCTAAAAATTCCGCTGTTATAACAAGACAGGAACAACCACATTATCGATATTCGAGCGAGGAATGAAGTACATACCACCATCATGTCGAAGCGATGATGCCGCTGTCGTGTCGAAGCGATGATACATGCCGCTGTCACGTCGAAGTGATGATGCCGCTGTCATGACGTAGCGACGCGATCGGGAACAAAGTGCTGCATGTAATGTGAGCCACCTCTTGGGTCCGAAAGGAACAAAGTGCTACATGCATGTGAGTAACTCTTGAGTCCTTGATCTGTTCCGCTGATTTTATGGCAATGATTCATGCCGCCAGGTATATCGAGCGATGGTTCATGCCGCTATATTATAGGCGATGGTTATTCCGCCAGGTACGTGTATAGCGATGTCTCTTTCCGCTATGTTATTGGCGATGGCTCATGCCGCCAGACATGTGTTTAGCGATGGTGCATTCCGTTGATTCCATGGCGATGGTTCTTGCCGCCGATTATATATATAGCGACGTCTTATTCCGCTATTCTGTTGATGATGAGTATATCAATTTGTGTATTGATATGAAATCGTATTTTGTGGAATATTTATGTTGAGAGCAGGGACAATTTAAGGGATCAAGTGTAGATCAACTGTGTACAGTAAGTGTTATTACATCTTATCGTTTTAAGAACGTATATTCATTGTGATTATGGATATCATATGTATGCCCGTAGTGGCGATGAGATTATGGATGCCAGTGTTAGCAACGAGTATTGATATATTGCTATTGTGTTAGCAATAAATATTGTTGTACCGCTATTGTGTTAGCGATGAATATTAATGATATGTTGATTGCAGATAGTAGTGAATGTTGTGTTATACAAACCATATCATTATTTCTTGGACACATGAGCTGTAGGCTCAAGGGAATATTGGAATGATCCATGGGAACGAGGAATTGAGGTAAACCATTTCGTTTGGTTTAACATGTTTAATATATGTGGATCATGAATTATCTCAATTGATTTATATGGTTTATGATAATCAATTTAAATATGAGGAAGAATTGAGAATGAAATTAAAATGACATATAATATTGATAGGTTCATTGATTTTTGTGGCAGAGACGAGATAACAGTGGGGTAATGATGATTAAATTAAATGATATTGGTTTATGAAAACTTGATTGTTTTGTATATTGTGAGACTAATGACTTATTAATCATTTTATGTTGAGTTAAATATAACCATGTTGGAATGAGATTAATGAGTATGTCATGGGATGACGTGGGGTCATTATGAATGTCATACGTGGACATGTGATCATTGTGAACGTCACGAGTTGACGGGGAACTATCGTGAATGTCATGGATAAGTATGAGATTATGATGTTATTCTCTGGTATATAATGACAACACTGATAAATAATCATTGAGGGATTAATGATGAGTTAGACATGATGTGGTAGACAATATAATGATGTCATAATGAGAATACATGGGATATAGGAGTATTCACTTTAGATGATTTATCATTTTGATATTGTGTTAGAAACTGTGAGGCATAATAAATGATGATATATGCGATGAGACTGATGTATGAGAAATCATGAATACACACTACACTATGATATGTTATTCATTCATGAAATAGTACTTTGTTGACTAACTGATCGAAAGGAATTACGTCATTAAGGAAAGAAATTGATTCTTATGTGGAATTTCAATCACACAGATATGTGATAGTTGTTGTAGCATGATGTGTACAGGATTGCGTGAAACTTTTGATGTAGGGATATTAATGTTTGATGACGGAAACATTATTAATATCAATAATGCGTAAATGATGAGGTACGTGGTTATGTTACGAGTATTTGAGAAATGCTAATGAGTTTATTTTGTACTTGTCCCATGACAGATGATAGTTGGGTGATGAAATGCGGAAGTTGATGCTTAAGAGCATGTGAGTACTTTGATGAACATGATATTATGATGCTATTGTGTATTGTAGTTGATTCCATCTACAAAGGTATGATACGAATTATTCAATATTGATGTTAGGCAATTCTTCATGAATTGATATTGATGATCTGTGGCTGTTGGTGCGTATAATGTGAATATATGTATGTGAGAATTACTAATGGGTTTTCTAGTAATTACTTTGCACCAGATAATAGCCAGGAGTGATATATGAGAGGTTGATGTGTAAGGACTCTAGAGTTCCACTATTTCATACAGACAATGGTGGTGATGTTGGTATAAGTTGCATACATTTGCAACAACACTGGTATGAAGTAATTTATACGATAAAATGTTGGTGTATGTCATACATTCTGATATACACATGATATACATGGATTGCATGATTTAGCAATTTTATGATGTGTACTATGATGAAAGTAAACTGTGACGGATTTAGATCTTGTGCAAGGAAACTATACCGATGCGACTACACAGGTACCGAAGTATGACAAGAAGTGCTTGATTGCTAAACACTGTAAGTGTTGGCTTTTATGAACTGTTAGCAATTTTCTTGATAGGTTAATTATAGGATGAGCTGTTGAAATGTAAACAAAATTGAACAGGCAAGTATGATGTTACCCTCGTATTGATTTACATGAATAGAGGAATTCATATGTTAGATTATTAAATACTAATGTTGGGATAGAGTAAAGTGATGTGATTTACAGTCTTACCATTGTTGGTGTGATGGGGGCACATGTGTGGGCCGTGATGATTCGGATGACTGTCATCCTACAGATGGTCAAATCACTATCTTGAGCTGTATACCAGTACGTGAATTTTTCTCTTGACTTTTATGGTAAGCATGCATTTTAATTTCGAGGTCGAAATTTTATTAGTCGGGGAGAATAGTGATTTCCGGAATAATTAATAATTATTTATTTGGTTTAATTATGATATTTATATGATATGCCGGGTTTTAATTCTTGAGTATCGGATTTTGGAATAAAGTTGGGATAAACGATTCCGGATAGAATTTATAATGTTAATTAAATTCAAGGAGATTCTTAAAATTCTTGGGAATTATAGTTTGGTCAGGAGTTGGAATAAATAATTAAGTGAGGGTTCTTGCAAATGATAAAGAAATTATAAATTGATTAAATTAATATTTGGGAGAGAGGATATTATTGGATGGCTTAGATTAAATCTAGGGCTTGGGTAAATCATAAACAAACATATCTCTACCTATCCTATACATTGTACGCCCCTCTCCTTTTCTACCCACCCTCTACGTCGATCAAGCAGCTGAGCAAGACAAGGCACTCTCCTTCATCGATTCTTCAAGGTGGGTATGTGTGATGTCTCTTGAACCGAATTCCTCTTGTCCCCTGAGTATCTTACTGCTGTTTTTACTCGATTTCCCCCTGCAAATTTATCGAAAAACTTGCTGCTGATTGGGTTCGAATTTCGTGATTCTTGGGTTCGAAAGGGTTGCTGCATTTGGTTCGAAATTCCTTCTACTTTTTGGCTCAATTTCTTGTTGTATGTAGTTCGATTCTTTTGCTGTTATGCGTAAGTGAGCTGCGCTCCTTGTCGTGCCTTCCCCTCCACTTCACATTTTATTGTCTAAGACTTGTTTCTCATTATTTTGGCCACTGAAATCAGTGTGCACAGCGTGTTCCAGTGTGTGTAATCTGGTGCAGGTGTGTGTGCGTCTCAGTGTGTGCGTGAGTGTCCGTGTTCTACGTGTGTGTGTATCCAGCATGTATCAGTGTGTGTAGGTGAAGTTTATACAAGAAAATGTGTATTCCAACATGTATTGGTATATGTACAAGACTTATATATATGTGTGTGTGTGTTGTGGCTTGGGATGGAAAGGTGTTTCGATAATATAGAAGGCGGTTATGCGACTTTAATTCGAGTATGAATATTGTAATTGTGAGTTGGATAGCATGAGAAATGTTATTGATTGTTGGAAGTTAATTATGACTCACTTTGTTGAATGAAAAATTGTTAGAAGGGAATTGTTGATTTGTGCATTGGCTAGTATCATTGTTGGTTAAAAATATGAAGATTAAAATCATGCGTGGAAGGTGTTTGTATTATGCTTAAATGTGATTCAAGTGTGAGTCTAAGTCTTGTTAGTGGGGGAAAAAGGACTAACTCCTATGGCTTGTAGCCATTGTGATATTTGGTAGGTGTTGAGCTATGGTATGAGATGTGTTACAATTGGAAGCATGTGTAGTGTGTAAATAAATGAGTTAGATGCATGCTAGTATGTATTATAACATGGAATAGAGTTATGGTGATATTTATGCTCAAATGGATAGCATAGCATGTATTAATGATTTATGTTACTTTATTGAGTTATTTCTAAAGTGTGGAGACTAACTCGATTAGTATAGTTGATTAAAGTGAGTCTGTAAAGAGAATCCGAGTATGAAAATTATAACCGGAAATTCGGATAGTAAGAGAAGTGTTATTGATTTGTGTATATCTTTTCTTAAGAAAGAGAGAATAATTCCAAGTATCAAGTGTAATATGTTAACTAGATGTTGAGACTGTTGAATGATTGAGCTAATGTAGAATGAACATTCGATTTATAGATACTCCATGAGCCTCCGGACATCTAGGGTGGCTTATTCACTTCGTCAACCTTAAGGTACGTGGTGCGTACGAGCAGGTATGCCCAGTATTTATATATTCATGTATACATGTATTTTGAATGTGATGTTTAAGGCTAAGTGATTAAGTTTGGTAATTGAGTTTAATATACGTGGAATGGTGGATACGTAGATGTACGTGATCCGGGTATACGAGTTGAATATTGATGCATTTGGCATGATCGATATGAAAAATGGTTGAGAATGAGATTAATTGATAGGCATAGTTGCCTTGGATATGAGATTCGTTGTGATTGAGCATAAAATGTTGAATTGTGATTATATTGAACTTTATGCATTGATGAGTACCATATTTTGAATAATGATACTGAACTTGATGTTTATGAAAGTGTATAAGATTGAACAGGAACAGTTCGTGATGGCTATGCCGGTTTGGAATTGTACAGGGAGTATTTTTTATAGATTTTCAATAACCTTAATTGTTGCTTTACAATTTCGTATATTGATTTGTGAATGAATGTTGAGTTGGAGTATGCTCACCCGTGTGGGGGCTGTTTCTGTTGAAACAGGTACAACATGTACTAAACTACTTTGGGATATTGGTTCGAGCTTTGTTGGATCATGCCGCTTCCAGAAGCGTATATGAGTGTGGGTAAATAGGATACGCTATTTATTCAGTTAGATTGGTATTCATTTATTCGTTGCTCGTATGTGAGCAACTGGAAGCATGTATATGGACTGTATAAGGGTGTTGAAGCCCACTTTTGTTTTCTTTTAGGTATTGTGTTTTTCCCTGGTTGGGAACTTATTTAGGGTTTTGTTTTCTTTTAAGTATTGTGTTTTTCCCTGGCTGGGAGTTATTTTGGTGATGTGTTTTGTTTTGGGATAGCTCAATATATGGGGAGACTCTGCCCAAATTTTTATAAAAACCCACAAAGTAAAAGTGGTGTAATGGTGATGACAATGGGTGAACCTTGAGTCTTATTGCTGTAGAAGTAATCATACCATGTTGCGTATTATTTATGTTATGGAGAATACGTGAAGCATGCAATGATTCTTTTAAAGAATTAATTTTTTTATACTCATACGACGTCATAAATGCACTAATGACGAGTTAAGGGGTTGGGGCCTTACATGAGAAAGTGTTTCCGATCGATCGAGCTCTGAAATTTAGTGTTGGCCAAAACTTCTGCCTCTTTCGATCGATCGCCCTCCTTGTCCGATCGATCGAGCATGCCAGAATTCAGTTTCTTCATTTCTTGGCTTGATTTGATCCGTTTTCTTCCTTGTAGCTCAATTCTTCCACATTCCACCTAGATTCCTGAAACAATCAAATAACTACAAAAAAGCATAACAGCTTCCAGGAATCTACACGAAAATATATATAAATCAAAGCCCAAATACACGTAATAATCAACCCTATCAACTCCCCCAAACTTAGATTTGATCGTCCTCGAGCAAACATTAAGATCAAAATGCAAAGTTCATCATCAATACTTTGAATGAATTAACTTAACAACTCAATCGTAAAAGCTCATAAATCCCACTAACACTTCAATCATAAATCAATCCAAAAATTAACAAGAAGTGTTTTCTCCTAAGCTAAGCAATATAACGCAAAATCGGAACGTGCGTGTGTGTTCATGTCAATCTTGAGTTTTATATATACTTTTAGGATCAAATAATGCCATAAAACTCAAAGTCAAGATTTACTATTAAACACTCCATAAGCCTACTTTTCAAGCACTTCTCCACCAATGTAATTATTCCCTAGACTTGGATTAATAGGTCTTTTAAAGCTTGTAATGTTTGGCCTAGGTGTTTGGCTTCAAAGAAAAGATAGGGAAATACAAAGAAGAGAGTATAATCATAGAAAATTAAGATTTTTAGCACACTTTGAGCTTCTCTTCTTTTTTCTAGCTTTGGCCACTTTGGGTCTTATTTATTCAATTTTTTTTCTCAAGGCTTTTTGACTATCTTTTTCTTTTCTCATTCAACAATTTTTTCAACAATAAGCTCATCTTAATGTAGCAATTCAAGTGCATGTAATGAGAATCATTATACTCCCTTAGGGTCAAGATAAAAATCTTCCATATAGGCTCAAATAGGTTGGTATAATGAGTTTGCCAAAGAATGTTGAATGGGGCTAATAGTATGTTAAACATACTCCATTCTTGTATCATTTAGGCTCAAATTAGGGATAGAGATTGATATAAACATGGTATGTTTGAAAGGCTCAAACGGTCCAAAGATCGCCTAAATCATTTCCAAGTCTAGTTCATAACTATAAAATTTCGTCTCAAAGTGCTCTCAACTAGGTTCTAAAGTGTTTCAAGATCATCAAGACAAATCATAGTTAACAAAATTTTTCCAACATATAATTCACTCAATCATGACTCAAAAGTGCTCAAAATGTTCCTCAAATTTGAAATATTAACTTACCCCAAGATATTCACAAACAAGCCAAAAATCTTCAAGACTTAAGTTGAGATGGGGATTAATATCATCATGTAATACCATTGCAAGTCTAATTCATTATTTCTAAATGATGAACTCATTTTCAAGAAAAAAAAATTTTATGTGCCCAAAAACGATCTAATCTCATTATAGACTAGTCATGCAATGAAGTACCACAAGACAACAACAGAAACCAGTAAACACCCCCCCAAACTTAGTACATGCATTGCCCTCAATGTATGGTAAACAATAAGTGGAAAGCAAAGCACATACCTCGACGACGATCGTCAGTGATCATCGTCCTCATCATGCTCCGGAGGTGGTACTGGGTAGTAAGAAAGAAAATAAACTAATGAAAAGATGAACTAACTACAAAAAAAACTTCGAAAAACAATCGAGAGATAGAGATAGGGAGAAAATTCTTAATTTATAGTCCCAAGCTGGACTGTCACCTCCGTCTCAGTGGTCCATTTTTGCTTGCTCCTTCCGGGTTTTCACCGTATCAGAAGGTAGTGTCCCTTGAGCTCGTCCATGAATTATATCTGCTAGTAGCCCCACCTGAACCTCCAAGTTTTTTATAGATGCATCCTGATTTTGCATCCTTGTTTCAGTCGATGAAATTAACTTGGTCAAGAGCTCCTCCATACTCGGCTTAGGCACGTTCCCCGGTTGTTGTTGTGGGTTCAACACGTTGTTTTGGTTGGACCATTGAAGTTCGGATGATTTCTCCATCCCGGGTTGTAAGTATTGGAGTATGGGTTATTGGGCTGCCTGTTTCCTACATAATTCACGGACTCATTAGACTGTATGAATGGATTACCTGCCTGGCACTCAGTGCTTGGATGATTGCTTCCACATAATTCGCAGTGATAATGTGATGGCCCAATCCTAATTATGTGATTAATGATCACACAATGATAATTATAGCGTAAACAGCGGAAGATTTGTTTAACATTTATTAATAATGGCCCTAAAAATTTCGGCATGACCTCGTCGCACGAGAAACATACCACCAATACCAATAGTCAAAATATATATAGATACCATCAGTTTCATCTCCATCATCACAAATCAAACTATGAAACACATATCCATACTGAGCAAAATAAACTAAATATACATAAACTCCCTACACTCCAGGGACACACCCCTGGTACATATATGACTGGGATAAGAAGGAAACTAAACCTCTCAAGTGCGGCTCCCACCGAATATACCTTCTCTGGATCCTGACCACCTGTACTGCCTGCCATTGTCCACACACAAAGACAACAACAGCCCCACCTTGGGGGTGAGCAAAAGCCCAATATGGAACGGTCATAGAATATACAACATGTATCTATAAAATGTGATATATGATGTAATGCAATGCATTGTCATGTCGGTATCATATTGTATACCCATCCACTAGGTATAACTGAATCAATAAACGAAAGTCCAACCATATCAGAATAGCTCGAGCCTGTCAAGCCTATAGGGTATCCAGACGGATGGACGTCGACAAAGCGCCACCAACCCCAGGTCCTGACATCACATAATCATATAGGGATATCCAGACGGATGACATCAGCAAGGTGCCACCAATCCCCGTCTCAACAAATCATACCAATCAAAGGGGACCACGATTCCCTATGCATATCGGGCCATGCAATGCCAACATAGTATCGCAGTACCAATCCCCAATGATCGATATCAGATCCAAGAAATATCAGGGTATTCAAGGATATAACTCAACGTGTATGTCATGCATCGATGTATGTATAAAAGTGATGTGTGTTAAAAAGCATTTATTTTTCATACACCGATATGCAATTATGAATGTCATGAATCCCACATAATTTTAAATAAAATCACGTAGCCACGTAACTCACATAATTCAACAACAAATCATATATCAAATGATACAGATACCTGTCGTATGTTACCCGATCGAACATACCTTATTTTTGTTACTCAATGGTATAACTGATATCGTCTTTGTAGTGCCTAATCTACAAAAATGAATACTATAAAAATTTAATTGAATATGAATTTACATTTCATCTACTTTTTATTTATCAAATATGAAATTGAAATTCATTATTAGTTTTGTCTTATCCTTTGGTTTAAAATTCCTTGTTACCGACATGGACTAAATATTTATTTGTCTACTAGTTAATTCCTTATTTTATTTACAACTTCCAACTTCTACTAGTTTAACCCTTTTTCTTAAGAGTTGTCTTAGTCTTACAGTACCATATTATGTCACTAAATCTGCCCTAATAGATTTACTTCCTCTGGTTAATATAAAATCTGATAATCCCTATTCAAATCTAAAGAGTTAACAACTAGCTAATTTCTTTAGTTTTCCCCCCTTTGTCATAATCACACATGCTAGTTGTACCGTCCAAGTATTCCTTCGTTTGATTCTTCAACAAAGATGCACTAATACTATTTATTTAAACTAGAAATCAGCAACATAGTCCTTAATTCAACATCATTACTTAAACTAAAAGCTTGATACAGTAATTAAATGTCACCTTCACACGCAGGGTTTTCAACTATTTTACGAAGTTAGACAACGTATACGCTGAAATCTGAAAGGAATTGAAATTCCTTGATTTTCTTTCTCTATGCTTTTGCTGAGTTTGAAGATGCTTTATGAATGAGCGACACACAACCGGCTGGTATTTATCTTTTAATATAAATCTATTTTTTTTTTAATTTAAAGTAGTCCAAATAAAATATGAAGTCAGGCACAATGTCAGCAAAATAATGGGCATGGTTCACGTGAACCACCTGCAAACATGCAATCAACTTTTCCTCATTCTTTGATACATAGTCAATTCTCTTGCATGACTAATATTTTATTAAATAATGAACTTATATAGACACAAACTAAAAGTATTATTATCGAACACTATTTGTAGCAAAAACAAGAAAATATAACTAAAATGGTTTCATTGTCAAATAAATTACTTGATGTTTAGTTATTTACTTTGGACATTATCAACTCTATTTCTTTTCACCAATCAATTAGTTTAAACTAATTAATTTTCAGGGTATTACAGATAACTTGAGCTTGCATTGCTGTCATGCTCATGCTATCTATCTTTTTGTTCAGCGCTTCCAACTGTGCTGAAAGAGCAGTGATGTCATCAATTTGGTGAACTCCAGCTGGTTTCTTTGGCACATTCCTCTCCGATTGCCATTGATAGCTGTTAGAAGCCATCTATTCTAAGAGTTCATACGCTGCTTCCGGTGTTTTGCGCATAATGGATCCTCCTGAGGCTGCATCAATCATAGAACGGTTAGATGAAAATAAACCGTTATAAAAAGTCTGTACCTGGAGCCAAATAGGAAGACCATGGTGTGGGCATCTCCTAAGCAAATCCTTGAAACGATCCCACGCCTCATATAACGTTTCAGGGTCATATTGCCCGAATGTGGTGATATCGTTCCTCATCTTTGCCGTTTTGGAAGGGGGAAAGTATTTGGACAAGAATGCTTGTGTCATCCCCTCCCACGTGGTGATAGATCCTGCAGGTAAAGAGTTCAACCAAGCTTTAGCTTTATCCTTTAATGAAAAGGGAAATAACATTAACCTGATGGTGTCGTCAGAAACGCCATTATGTTTGAAGTGTCACAAATCTCTAAGAAGTTGGAGATGTGAGCGTTCGGATCATCAGTGACTACTCCTCCAAACATCACTGAATGTTGGATCATCTGTATTATAGCTGGCTTAATCTCAAAATTGTTGGCTTGAATAGTTGGCCTCGTAATGCTTGACAATGATCCATGAAAAGCTGGTTGAGCATAATCCATCATCGATCTTGGATTCAGTGCTTCATTGTTCGCGCCCCCTTCTTGATTGTTGTTAGCCATTGCTCGAGCTTCCCTTCTTTTCCTTAGACACGTACGCTCAATTTCTGGGTCAAACGGTTCGAGTGCGGGGTTGCTACTCCTTAGCATGCACCAATAAGATGACTACCTGTAAAAATAAACCCAAAGGAAAAATACGAATGTAGTAAACCCAATGGTCAAGAGTGACAAACAAATAAAACAAAAATAAAAATTAATGGCTAAATTACAATTAACTAATCTCGTATGATATTATACAAATTAGTCCCCGGCAACGGCGCCAAAAACTTGATCGCTTTTATTTTAAACAATTATTTCTCAGTGTAGCGATTCTACCGCAAGTGCACGGTGTCAAGTTTTAGTATAGTGATATATAAGAAAGGATGTCGAACCCACAGGGACTAACGTATAAGTACCAAATAAAATTAGAAAAACTATATTTAGCCTACGAAAAAGATGATTAATTAACTAATTAAACTAAAGACTCAAAAATAAAACAACTCCTTTGAAGATGCGAAGGAATGCTGCTCAAGAAATCTATCAAGATGTTTGTTCAATTGTGTTATCGTCAATGATTTGTTTGTTAAAACTTATCAATCAATTCTTAAGGTGACGGATTTCCGAATATAATCAATACACTCTCTCGAGCTATATTGAAACTAGTAATAAATTGACACAAGTAACTCTCGTTCACTTAAACCAATTTAATACCGAATAAATCTCTATGAAAACCGTTGATCTTTAAATCTTTCAATTTAAAGTGACCATGTATGTGATTTAATCTCTCGATCTAAATCTTAAACATACAACATGAATTATTTTAGCGTATTATAATTTCATCTCTCGATCTCAATTATAATTCACCAATTCAATCAAAGGTAGCTAGGCTTTGATAGCATTAAGCATATAATTCATGAACAAAAGAAATCCATCCACTCAAACACAACCAAATCAAAGATTCAAACACAAAATTCATTAAACTTGATAAAATAAACTCAATTAAATTCAAATCAAATTAATAAGATGCTCAAAAACATCAAATAAAATCTGAAAATCAAATTAACTAGAGTTTAGAAATACGATAAATGTAGGAGCGACTCCGTGCGTTGACCGATGCTTCTTCTCTCGCTTCCTTCCTTGCACTTCAAAGGATTTCTCTTGCCTTGTTCTTCGGAGATGAAAGGCGGCTCAAGAATATTATTTAGGTCTGATTATACTCTGAATATTGGATGCAATTTTCGTGCCCTAATTCCCATATTTATAGAGGAGGATGTGTATGGAAGAGTTTCCAAAAATCAAACCAAATCAAGTCTTTTATTTTCAGAAAATTCTGCGTCTCGATCGATCGGTTGATATGTCTCGATCGATCGAGCGCCTTCAGCTTCCGAGTCTGACTTTCTCTGCCTCGCTCGATCGATCGAGCACGAGTTGACGATCGATCGAGCTTTCTTCCAAATTTCTTGTCAAGACTCTGCCAATGTCGATCGATCGAGAAAGTGTATCCGATCGATCGAGCTCTGAAATTTAGTGTTGGCCAAAACTTCTGCCTCTTTCGATCGATCGCCCTCCTTGTCCGATCGATCGAGCATGCCAGAATTCAGTTTCTTCATTTCTTGGCTTGATTTGATCCGTTTTCTTCCTTGTAGCTCAATTCTTCCACATTCCACCTAGATTCCTGAAACAATCAAATAACTACCAAAAAGCATAACATCTTCCAGGAATCTACACAAAAATATATATAAATCAAAGCTCAAATACACGTAATAATCAACCCTATCAGCAACAAAAGATGCTTTTTTACTTTACCACATTAAGTTTTGCAAGGTTCTTAACCGAGAATGCTCATACGGTTGAAGATGGAAAAAAAGACACTAAAATAGGGTTGCACTTGATGCATGGAATCAAAGTGACTTCCTTCGCAAGAACTACTTATTAAACGGGTTAGACAATAAATTAGATAATGTTTATTGTCTTATGAAAACAGCAAATGAACTTTGGGAATCTCTAGAAAAGAAGTGCAAATCCGAAGATACCAGCATGAAGAAATTCATTGTTGGACAGTTCCAGGATTCCAAGATGGTTTGACACCAAGCCTGTGATGGCGCAAGTGCAAGATATACAAGTGATTTTGCATTATATTCATGCGGAGGGAATGAGTCTAAGTGATTCATTCCAAGTGGCCTCGATGATTGAAAAGTTACCTCCTATATGGAAGGACTTTAAGAACTATCTCAAACACAAGTGAAATGAGATGAGTCCTGAAGACCTTGTGGTTCGATTGCGAATCGATAAGGACAACAAGATGTCCAAGAGGAAAGCGGGTAGACACCAAATGGAAGCATATGCAAACTTGGTTTAACAAAACCATTTTGTAATATCGGAACAAAGCGAAAGTTTGACGGTATGTTCTCTAAAAGTGGAAAGGCGAAAAAGTTCAAGGGAAAGTGCTACAAATGTGGTAAGCCAAATCACATGGCGAAGGATTGTCGTAACAAAGACGATCGTGGGAAAGCAAATGATCATGTCAATGTGACCGAGTATGATCGGATATCGGATGACTTGAATAATTTAATGCTAACCGACGTGGTCTTTGAGGCTAATTTGGTAGAAAATCCTAATGAATTGTTCGTCGATTCCGATGCGACCCGGCATGTGTGCTCGGACAAAACCATGTTCTCCACATACATGCCAATAAGCGGACGTCAACTCTACATGGGAAATTCTACAACATCTCTAGTAGTTGGATTGGGGAAGGTGGTTCTAAAGATGAATTCAGGAAAGGAATTAACTCTCATTGATGTTCTACATGTTCCTGACATCCGAAAGAACCTGATTTCTGGATCGGCACTAGTCAACGCGGGTTTTAGACTAATTTTAGAATCTGGAAAAATTGTACTATCCAAAAATAGAGTTTTGTTGGAAAATGCTATGTGGATAAAATCTTTTTCAAGATGAATGTAATGACGATTATACATCAGTTTGAAAGCAATAAAGTTAATGATTCTACTTATTTGATTGAGTATTGTTAATTATGGCATGATCGTTTGGGTCATGTGAATTATAATCCACTTAACAAATTAGTAAAATTTAATTTATTGTCTTCGTTGAATGTTAACTTAAAACATAAGTGTGAGACTTGTGTGGAGGCTAAGTTAACAAAACCATAATTTCATTCCATCGAAGGAACAACTACATCTCTTGAATTAATTCATACGGATATATGTAACCTAAAGTTTATGCAAACTAGAGGTGAGAAAAAATACTTCATTACTTTTATTGATGATAGTACAAGATATTGTTGTCTATTTGGTAAGAAGCAAATACGAGGTCTTGGAAGTGTTTAAACACTACAAGAATGAAGTTGAAAATCAACTAAGCAAAAAGATAAAGAAATATTCGAAGTGATAGGTGTGGAGAATATGGAGCACTGTTTGATGAATTTTGTTCCATTCATGGAATTTTGTACTCTAAAAGAGATGATGAATGCTATATTGATACGTTCTGGATTACACCAAAATTTACGGGGGGAGGCAATCATGTCGGCTAACTACATTCTAAACAAAATACCACACAAAAATAAGTATGAAACTCATTATGAGTTGTGGAAGGGTCACAAACCTTCATACAAATACTTGAAAGTCTGGGGGTGCTTGGCTAAGGTAGAAGTACCGAAGCCAAAACAAGTAAAGATTGAGCCTAAAATAATAGATTGTGTATTTATTGGTTATGCTAACAATAGTAGTGCATATCGATTTTTGGTACATAAATCTGAAATAAGTGATATGCATGAAGGTACAATCATTTAATCAAGAAATATGGTATTTTTTGAAGAAATATTTCCTTAGCATGCAAGGAAGTAGGTCATAAGAAAAGGAGGATTGAAGTAGCAGCGTTGGCTTAAATGAAATAGAAGAGCCACGACGTAGCAAGAAGACCAAAGTAACATGTTATAAAATGAACCAAGGTCGGTTAGTGACACATTATCCAGTTCCGATGCTCCTTGTGGAATGCCTAGATCAAATCCATAATGCAAAACCATGCGTGGGAATTGGTGGATCTTCCAACCGGAAGTAAACTATAAGAGTGCAAATGAATTTTGAAAAAGAAATATAAAACCGATGGTTCAATTGATAAGTACAATACAACACTTGTGGCAAAAGGATATAGACAAAAGAAGGCCGTGATTATTTTGACACATATTCGCCAGTAAGGATAACATCCATTAGAGTGATAATAGTTAGAGCTGCTCTAAACAATTTAGAGATCCATCAAATGGATGTTAAGACTGCATTCCTCAATAAGTAACTTGAGGAAGAAATATATATGCAACAACCAGAAGGGTTTGTTGTTCCCTGATAAGATAAAAATGTGTGTAGACTCGTTAAGTCATTGTACGACCTTAAACAAGCACCAAAACAATGACATGAAAATTTTGACAAAAATGCTTTCAAAATTAACATTGTGATAAATGTGTATATATGAAAAACACACCTAAAGCATATATGATAACATGATTGTATGTTGATGATATGATCATAGTGTGAAGCAATTTATAAATCATCAACTCAACAAAGAAAATGTTGGCTAAACATTTTGAAATGAAGGATATGGGTGAAGAAAATATTATACTTGGAATTAAAATTTCCAAGACACCCGAAAGACGAGTGTTGACGCAATCTCATTACGTTGAGAAAATGATGTAGAAGTTTCTCGCAAATGACACAACGTTGGTAAAAACCCTACGATCCAAATCTCCACTTAGTTAAAAATAATGGTGACCTTGTCATGCAATTGGAATACTCGAGGATAATTGACAGTCTAATATATCTCATGAAATTCACACGTCCTGGCATTGCATAGGCGGTTGGTAAACTGAATAGATTCACTAGTAATCCAAACAATAACCTTGGAAGACAAGGGTAAGGTACACCTTAAGTTATGGATTGCACTATACAAGATACCATGCTGTGTTAGAAGGATAAAGCAATGCGAATTAGATATCAAGCACAAAAGATTCAAAGTCCACAAGTGGCTGTGTTTACCATTAGAGGGGTTGTTGTGTCGTGAAAATCTACCAAGCAAACATGTATTGCTAGATCCACTATGGAATCTGAATTCATAGCATTGGATAAAGTGGGAGAAGAAGTCAATGACTTAGAAGTTTCTTGGAAGAAATTCCTTGCTGGGAAAAACATTTGCCTGCAATTAAGATAAATTGTGATATCCAATCTGCTATATAAAGGACACATAATAGCATGTATAATGGTAAGTCTAGGCAACCATTAAACAGTTGATCTCTAATGTAATTATATCCATTGACTACGTGAAGTCAAGGAATATATTACGGATCCGCTTACGAAAGTTTTGCATAGAGATCAAGTATATAGTTTATCGAAGGGAATACGATTAAAACCCTATAATCAAAATCTCATAGTGGATACCCGACCTTGTTGACTGGAGATCCCAAGATCTAGGTTCAAAATGGACAACTAAATTATGAGATTGTATAAACACCTTGGAGATCAATCTCCAACCCATTCCTATGATAAGGGGTAGCCTGCAAAAAGGGTACGAGGATATGGTTCCTAAGACATAAGAATAAGTTGGAGTATAGCTGGATACTCTTCTAGGAGATCACCTACGTAAGTGCAAAGTGAGACCGCTTCAAACAATGGAAATCACTTATGAAACCAAGCGTGGTCCAAGGCAGTCATTTGCACTATTGCATTAATTTTAATTCATTTGAGGGATTGTTGGAAAAAATATGCATAATGAAAAAATACGGAACGGTGAAAAAATGGGAAAAAAGGGGGACACTGAAGCTGCCTGGGAAAAACTCGGGTAGAAGGGGAGGCGCCTAGGTGCCTGTGGTGGCGCTTAGGCGCCCCTCTGCCTGGAAAAATTTCCTGGCAGAGTGTATTGCGCACAGGCGCATCAAATGCTGCGCCTCTGTGCCGGGTAGGCTGTCCAAATCATTTTTCTTCAGATTTTATGAATGGTTGTGTACCCTTTGGCGTAAAAAAGTATTTTGCATGTAAATGCATCCAAGAGGTGTATTTTTGTGGCATCTAATAGTGCACTATATATAGAACAACCCCCTTTTGAATTAGAAACACTTTTACAAGATCAGAATCACAGAATTGACAGAAAATTTTCTGCATCTTCATATTGTTCATCACATTTATTGGTTGAGTATCTTTAAACCTTTGTGGTTTGAGGATTAGTGATTTAGTGTGCTCCTATCACAAATCATAATCTTTGTATCTTGGGAAACGAATTGTCATTGCAACCGTAAACACCGTAGCATGACAATATCGTTTCAAGGACAAAAAAGTTGAACTCTTGCCTCGACATTAAATCCGTCAAAGCCATTTGTCACTTTGTTTGCTATACTCCAAGATACAAATCCAAACTAAGATACTTACAATATATTTGATCGATACATTTTTTTTAGCTGGAGATAGTTTTTATTTCAAATAGTTAAAATACGAATATTTGTTTTGTGGTAAAACACGTATAGGATTCGCCTTTCTTTCAAAATATTAGTCCTAATTTTTTTTTTAAGAAAAACAAAAATCAATTTTTTTTCGAAACATTTTAAAACACACATATGTTTCGATCTATTTTTTTCGATCTATTTCAAAATGGATCGGAACATATGCGTGTGTATTTATAAAACATGCTTCGAAAAAAATTGATTTTCATTATTACATGAGAGAAATAATAAATATTTTGAAAGAAAAGCTAAATTTTAACGTTAATTTTGAAAAAAAACAAATTTTAATTATATATATATATATTAAATAGCCCTAAAATGGTGGGTTTTTTAATCAAATATTCTATTTTTTAAAATGATTTAACAATTTAACCTTTTTTTTTATTATCAAACTAACCTAAGTCGCCATATCAGATGACGACTTCAAATGAAGTCGCCATCTGACATGGCGACTCACATAAAAATTATTAAAAAAATCTTATTTTTTTGAAGTCGCCATGTTAGATGGCGACTTCAAGTGAAGTCGCAATCTGACATGGCGACTTTCATAAAAATTCTTAAAAAAAATATTATTTTTCTGATGTCGCCATCTTACATGGCGACATCTTTAAAAAAATATATTTTTTTAAAGTCGCCATGTGTGATGGCGACATCATATTAAAAAAATAATTTTTCACCGGTGTCGGTATATAAAGACATAAATTTATTTTGTTTTTAAAAGTTGTCGCCATCTGAGATGGCGACAACAATCAGTTTCTTTCTCTATAAAACCGAACAAAATGTTACTCATTTTGAAATGTAAAGCAAAATCCCTTCGGCATTCGTAAACAACTTCTCTTCAGAATTCGTGACTATTCAAATTCTCTTCAGAATTCGTGAATATTATCTCTGCAGGTACGTTGTTATACAAATAATCAAATTTAACAATATTATATATAATGTACTAATTTATAAAATTTGTGTTTATTTTTTAAGGTATGTCAATTAAAGTTTTGTTGTATTAGGGAGGCGATATATTACAAGATTCAGAATCTGTTAGATATGATCGTGGTTCGTCGAAAGACATGACAATATCTCGCACTATTAATTATTTATAGTTATTGAACGACGTATATGATATTACTGGCATCGACCGTAACCGGTTCATACTGAAAATATATTGTAAATATATATTTAGTGATTTTTCTGGGATAAAACAAACAATGTTTCCCGTTGACAGTGATTACAATTTAGCATGGGTGTTGGATTCTGAACAAAATTATAGTTGTTTGGAGATGTATATACAAACAGAACGAAGAGCTTATGATTTTATTACAGAAATGCCAACAAGTGGTAGTGGTCCATTTGTAGTAGATACAGAAAGACCAACTACCTCTAGGATTCAAGATGATGCTCCTATAGTTGCTGACAATAATGTTCCCGAGCCACTAGCAGACAGTTTGTGGATTTTGGAGATGATATTCAGACTGAACCGGAGGGAATTCCATTTGAGGATGATTCTGATGACGATGAGGTTGATATTGAAGAAGTGCCAGATAATGTACCAGACACAACCACGACAAATACTCATGTCCTTTATCCAGCAATTCCATTCTTCTCAATGACACATCCCGAAGTATTCGGAGACTCATTAGACATTCCAACAGGTAGATGCGGGAGTTATTACGACTTCTCCAAAGGGGATATCCATCTAGATATGGTCTTCAAAAATAAAGCTCATTTGCAGGCAGCTGTAAATGATTACTCTGTACGTGTTGCAAAACGGGAGTACCGCGTTGTCAAGAGTACAAAAACATTGTGGAAAGTGGTGTGCAAACACATTACAGAAGATATGCCTTGTAGATGGTACTTGCGGGACTCGTTGAAGAAAAAAGTTGGATTATTCAAAATAAACAAGTATGGAGGTTCTCACACTTGCCTTTTGAGTGAACTGTCGGTCGATCATGCAAATTTGGACAAAAACATGATTGCTAGGTTGTTAGTGGGAATTGTTCGGCGTGATCCAGCTTACGAAATAAAGTATGTAATTCAAACAGTGAAAGATAAATATGGATTTGAGATCTCATATGCAAAAGGATGGTTTAGTTTGCGACGTGCTGTTGAGAATGTGTACGGAACATGGGAGAGCTCCGTGAAGAAATCGCCTTACTATATGGGAGCTTTGCAAAAATGGAATCCCGGCACCGTCGTTGAGTGGGTTCACCTTGAAAATGCCAGACCAAGAGAAAAGACTTTGAATTACGTGTTCTGGGCCTTCCATCCATGTGTACAAGGATTTCAACATTGCCGCCGGGTAATAAGTGTGGATGGAACACATATGTATACGAAATATCAACATAAGATGTTGATTGTCGTGGCAATGGACGCTAATAATCAAATCTTACCTTTGGCATTTGCAATTGTTGACGAAGAAAACTTTGTGTCATGGAGATGGTTTTTGGAGATTATTAGCAAGCATATTATGAGAAGATCTGAGGGTGGTGTATGTTTGATTTCTGACCGTCATCCAGGCCTCATTGCTGCAGCCGATTGTATTCCTGACTTCAAATCACCCCGTGGAGTACATCGATTTTGTTTGAGACATGTTTGTTCAAACTTTAATAGTCGCTACAAATCCGTTCATTTGAAAGACTTATGTTGGAGAGCGGGATCAGAAAATCAGGTCAGAAAATTTGATCGCACAATGGAAGAGATTAAACTTATAGAACCAAGGGCTTTTGATTACTTGAGTCGTATTGATAAGTGTCAATGGTTGCTTGCTCATGACAGAGGCTGGCGTTGTGGTATCATGACCACAAATATGTCAGAATGCATAAATGGAGTTATGAAAGGTGCTCGTCGACTTCCAATCACCGCCATTGTGCAATTAACTTTTGATCGTTGTGTGCTATATTTTTTCGAACGGCTTAAGAAGACGGAGCGAATGATTCAAAATAATCAAGAATGGCCAGATTATGTGTTCGAAAGATATGGTCGTGCTGACTATCATTCTATCCATCATGATGTCCAGATGTTCGATCGTAGACGTCTAACCGCTTCTGTTATCACAAGAGTACAACTAGAACGTGGGGGTAATACGCATGTTGTGTATTTAAAATCCGGGGAATGCTCTTGTGGAAAATGGAAAGAGTTCGGAATACCTTGCTCGCATGTGATCCAAGTGTGTCGAAGTATGGCTTAAACGCTAAAACTTTTGTGAAGCCATATTACAATATGAATGAATATTGGAGCACCTAGCAAGGACAATTCGAACCAATGTGGGGGGAGGAGCATTGGGACACCCCATGTTTTGAGTTGTACCACAACTCCACTCTGCGAAAAAGCAGAAGAGTAGGTTGAGATCGAACAACGCGCATTCAGAATGAGATGGACTGGCCAGAAGCCCGTGCAAGACGACAAATGGCTTCAACTTCTCGAAATCAATAAATTTTTTAACGTGTAATTGATTGTATGTTTATTGTGTAAATGATTTTACGTTATTGTGACATTATTGTATGTTTACGTTACGTTATTGTGACATTATTGTACGTTTAATTACAAAATTATTGTATGTTGATTGTATGCTCAAAGAACAAACATTTTTTTCAAATTTAATCTATAAGAATCGGTTACTATTTACAACAGAATGATGACTTCAACGACGACGACGAGCTAGATTTCCTCCAGTACCACAAGGATGAGGATTTGTCTGTCTTCTAACTCTTCGTTGTTGAACGACTTCTTCGCCCCTTTCCCTTGCCACATGTGTGTTGGCAGGCTGCTGAATTGCCGTCAATTGAGGGAATAGAACTGGCGAGACATCGAAAGGTGAAGTCATAGATGCATATGTCGCAAACCCAAGACTGACATCTGTATCCATGCTGCTGAAATGGGGTTGAGTGGACATGGGGGGATATGGCGTGAAGGGAGATAAATCATATGATGGTACAGGTACAGGAAAATAATAGTTTGTACACATATCTGGCCTTGTCCACGTTGATGGACCTGCAATATCTGTCTGCATATGTGCAGATGGACCGGCAATATCTGTCTGCATGTGTAGATGGAGTGCCTGCATGGAACCGACGTGTATCAACAGGCTGGACTTCATTGTATGCCGGAAGTTTCTGTCTCGTCGTTCACGAGCCACTCGCACCACATTGTCGAACATAGTCATGTGTTGCCTCATCGACTCTGTCGTAATAGGCACTCCATCAGCCAGATGTCGGTCATAGCTTGTAGTTAACTGCTCCATCTGCTCAATCTGCAAAGTCCAGAAGTCCATATAAAATTTATACATCTAAACACAAATATAAAAATAAAATTTCACGTAATTAACGTACCACATGCTGCCATGCCGGCCATCATCATGTTGATATCCTGTCTGTACAAAATATTCTTGACGTCCAATGTATCTACGTGTGACTTGTTCATACCACTCACTATATCCTCCAACAACGTAGTAACCACCGTCAGTCTGTCTACACGTAGATCATTTGCCTTCTCCCAGTAAAGTATGTATGCTCTATGCCTAGTGTTCCAGTTTTTGTTGACATTTCCCCTTCGACCAACATTATGCAATGCCTCATCCCCTGATTGTGGATTTTCTGGGATATCTTGTAGCATCCCAAATTGTCGCAGTACTCTATCAGACCGTTGCATTTCAACTATGTCGAAGAAAATCAACGGTCCCTTATATGTCTCTAACTCAGTGATTCCTCCAGTGTACTCATCAGGGTACGACTGCCAATTAAACTGCAAAACAACATTGCTTTACATACTATGAAAAGAGTGTTTTTTGTACAAACTAATTTAACAGCATGTTTACTTGAGTTACTGGCTGGTCATCGAGGATGTCCCTTATGATGCGTATGGAATGACTCCCAGTTTCTGTAAAGTTTAAATGACATGACCACCTGTATATATTCAAATAAATGATTAAATGCATTAACACATAAAATCAATTATAAAACAATGCATATTCGTATTACCTTACACCATATGGAGCAGAAGGTAACACATTGTCTGGGCCGGCCATTATTGGCCCAATATCAGATCTTTGGCTACCCAATTGCGGAGTCAAACTTGGGATTCGTGACCATGCCCAAATCTCATATATCGTAGTGACATCAATAATACAAGTTAGATTGACCAGAAACATATTTTAAATAAAACAAACAAACATATTATTTACTTGTAAGAGTTGCAATGCACCACCTATAACTTGTTTCCCTCTCTCTGATGACGTGCACAACTCACGATATAAGTATGCCAACACAGCACTGCCCCAACTATATGTACTGGCAGAGTCGATATCCTCCAACTTCTGTAAATACAATAACCTAACAAAATTGCCTGAGGAATCAGAGTACATAATCCCCCCTAACATCAATAACGCACAAACCCTTGTAAACTTAGCAACATCATCTGGCGTACTATGTACCCCAAGGGATTTTGCAGCAAATGATTTTTCAAAACAATTAATCTCAACCTCGCACCTTTAAAATCTTTGATATCTGGTATGAATCCTAAATATATATGGCAATATTCCTGCCATTCAGGTAGAGTCCTATCATAATCTATCCCAGACACTACGATGCCATCTACTGACAACGCCCATATTACTGCAATGTCTTGCAGTGTGATGGACGCTTCTCCCGATCTAAGATGAAATGTGTGTGTTTCACGGCGCCATCTCTCAACTAAAGCCGTGATCAGGTGCATGTCAAGTTCAATCTTACCACACCTATATATACCATAAAATCCAATAACGTGCAACAAATTAACAACACGTATATCTAATGGACACATATCCCAAAAATAGCTATCTGAGTTTCTCACACGAAGTATACTATCCATATCACCTCCCCATACATCCTCAGATCGATGTGAAGACTGCAACGACAAAAGATGTGTGTCAACCGGGCATGGTTGTCTCATTTGATCCATCTTGAAATATAATACAAAAATTAACAACATTAATCTCAACATTACAAAAACTACCTGGTAGCGCTTATCGTGTACGCCCAAATTAACCCCACTCAATCCTCAAGATTGATGACAATAATGTAGTAGTGTGAGTAGGGATCGATCCCACGAGGAGGTGTGAATCTTTGTGTTAATGAAAATCAAAACAAAAGAATAATAAAGGATGGGGTTGTGAGGTTGAATTATACTAATGAAAATTAAAAACAAAGATTAACTAATGAAAGCGATTCTTGGTATCGGTCGACTCTACCTTGGATATTATCATCTATTTCATCGATTCACAAAAGACTCAATTTTACTTGAATATTCATCAATTGGAAATCTAATTCCTCCCTCACCTTATTCATAGTCAATTAGTCCAAGCGTTCTAATTTAACTTTCACCAATCAATCAATCTCTATATGCATATTCAAGATTAAAATCATGACATCATTCAAAACTAGTGAGCGATGAATCTAAACAACATAAACACAAGCGGTTTATATAATTTAGTCAATGGTTTTCTCTAAGAATTTAATAACACCAACAGCAGGCAATTATCGATCTTAGTTGCTTCTTCAATTAGATTACTCAAACAATCTCTTATTTGATATCCAATTAGCAATAGATTATATGCAAGTTACTAGGTTGTCAATCCAATAAACAAACATCAATCATATCAACAAAATCAGAAAAACAATGAATTCAATAAAATCGATAAACAAAAGCGTATGAAATCTCCCCAAGATAAATAAATCCAAGGTTTTGTCTTCCTCAACCAAGAATTAAGACTAGCTACACATATTTAAAACAAAACTATAAATAAAAACAAGGGAAAGAAAACTAATCCGATCTCCGCTCGTCGAGGTGTCAATCCCGCCTTCGCTTCAATCTTCGTAGACGTTCTTCAACAAAATTGAAAAGAAAATATAAAACTAGTGTAAAATTATTCTACCCTAACTATCTAGATGTTTTTAGGTCTGATTTTCGTGCATATATGTATAGGGAGGCTGATGGAGTAGGTTAGAATCCATGTGGGAATGAAAGAAATCAAGTTTTTACACTTTCCAAAAGTCTTCTGGAGTAAATACGCGTAGAATGGCGTAGCTACACCTACAGATGCCGTAGCGTTGGCGTAATTACGCCTAATAATGGCGTAATTACGCCTGTCATTAATTTTTATGGCGAGTTTCGTATTTTGGCCGTAACTTTCTCGTCCAAACTCCGAATTCGATGAATCAGCTGTCCACGCGAAGATAACTCAAAGTTCTACAACGTTTCTATGGATCACATTTCCAAAACATGGCTCGAACATATAGAAATATGAGGAGAAAAGGGCAACATGTGTCTTGGATTCTGGTTTTTTTCCTCTTTTCTTCAACTTTATTTCTTCTTTCATCATTTTAGCTTGATTTCTTCACCTTTCCCTACATTTACACAAATACGATTAGGTAGCATATGTATCAATTTATCCATCAAAATATACCAAATCGTAGACAATTAAGCGCAATAGATGTGACTATTTCTAGTCACATCACTACCCGTCGACAGTCTACGACCGCCGCCCAGCGCCGCCAACCCACCCGAACTTAAACTTGATCGTCTTGAAACAAGAAATAAAATCATAAAGTAGAGTTCAATATTGAAGACTCAAATAAACCAATTCATAGTCAATCATGTAGCTCAGACATCTCATTTGCAGACGAAGAAGAATATATTAGAAAGTTTAACAAGTTGTGTTTTCTCCTAGATCAAGCAACATGTCTCCAAATCAGAACGTGCGTGTGTGCTATTGCCACTTTCAAGTTTCATGCAATTTTCATAGATCAAATCATGCTAGGCAATGAAAGTTAAGATTATCTTTGAGCACCCCTTAGTCATATTTTCAAACAACTTCTCCACTAATGTAGTCACTCCCTAGACTTGGATCAATAGGTCTTTTTAAGTTTGTAGTGTTAGACCTAGGTGTTGGCTTCAAAGAAAAGATAGGATAGCTCAAAGAAGAGAGTATAAGTATGTAATGTTCAAATTTTTAGCACAAAATCGAGCTTCTCTCTTCTTTTTTTCTTTTAGCCTTGGCCACTTTGGGTCTTAATTAGATATTTTTTTTTCAAGGCTTTATCTATCTTTTTCTTTTCTCATTCATAATTTTTTTCCAATTTAAGCTCAAATAGGTAGGTATAATGAGTTGCCAAAAAAAATGTTGAATGGGGCTAATAGTATGTTAAACATACACCATTCTTTTTCAATTAGGCTCAAAATGGATACTATAGATTGATAAATACATGGCAAGCTTGAAAGGCTCAAACGGTCCAAAGATCGCCTAGATCATCTCCTAATCAAGTTCATGACTATAAAATTTCGCCTCAAAGTGTCATCATCAAATAGTTTCTAAGGTACTCTAAGATGCTCACAAACAATTCATCAAGTTCACAAAAATTTTCACTACTACAAATGCAATTCACAAGATTATGACTCAAATGTGCTCAAAATATTCCTCATCTTTGACATGCTACTCAAAACAAGATATTCACAAACAAGTCTTACAATCATCAAAACTCAAGTTGGCATGCATAGTGAGAATAATATCATCATTGAATAGAGACCACTACTATGATTTATTTTTATCTTACTAATTGAACTCATAAAAAAAAAAAATAGCTCATAATTATCGGACGATTCAAGTGTCAATTAAGCACACACCATGTGGATAAAACAAGTAAACATGCAAGCCACTCCCCCAAACATAAATGAAACATTGTCCTCAATGTTTAAAAGAATCAAAAGGGAAAAAGTAAACTCCCCTGATCAAGACGCTTGCATGAGGGTTGATGAAGATTGACTCTTGAAAGTTCCACTGTTGTAGGGGTTCATCTCTTCAATTGAGTACCTAGCAAGAGAAGAACGCAAATAAAATAGTCGACATGAGAGATAAACAAACTAAATGCAAAAACTGAAAATAAACAAAACTAAATAGCAAAAGGATACGCTTGGGTTGCCTCCCAAGAAGCTCTGATTTTTAGTCGTCGGCTTGACCATCAGAAGCAACCATCAAGGAGCGGCTGCCGCCCATAGTAAGTATCGTATGATACCACGAATGGGTCTTCATTCAATATTCCCTCAAGCTTGGCAAGATTATAACAGTGTAAGCTCGTTGCTCCAACATCTTTCTTCATGAAATGGTAGGCATGGGAGAAGGATTCTTGACTTTGCTTCATATCTTCGAGGATATATTGTGGTGATGTTGGCATCCATGGGAAATACGGATCCACATATGGCATAGAACATGTCTCCATCGATGGGCTTAAGTCAGAATCTTCGAAGGTCTCTTCCTTTTCCAACATCACTCTCGACTCATCTTCACATGGGAACTCCTCAGATAATGTCTCTTGAGTAGGCTCAATCTCTTGAAGAGGCTCAAGTTCCCTTAAATCTTCCACAGTAGTAGGACCACTCCCCCAAACTTGGTTGTTTGAGTGATCATCGTCATGAAACCCAACTTGATTCGTCTCATCTTCTCTGGTAGGTATCGTCTCATTCTCTTGGCAGCTTGCTGATAAGGTTTCCATGAGGCTCACCATTTGCTGCTCCAGATGACGCATTGAGTTGGTCTGACTTTCAATCTTTGTCTCACATGATGCCATAAACCTGAGTAACGTATCCTCTAAATGAGCTCCGACTTCCGCAGAACTGTCACTCGTCTCTCCCTGATGTTCAAGTGGTGGGTCTGTAAAATGAGGGTCGTGAGGCTTTGGTGGGTATTGGTGGCTCCAACCCTGCAGTGAAGGATTCCAATGCCATCGGTAGTCGAAGTTCGCCATGTCAGTAAACAAGTGCAATACATTGTCTTCATCTCTATCAACCAAAGGACTACCAGTTGCCAAAGCTCAGTTGAATATCCATCCTTGTGTGTCCGCATCCAAACCACTGAAAAAATATTGCAGACGAGTGTAGTTTGGAAAGTCATTATACCGGCACGTGCTTGCCAAATCGTTGAATCTCCCCCACGCTGCATAGAACGGCTCGAATGGTTGTTGGCCAAATCTTGTGAATGCTTGTTGATGTAGCATCTCCAAGTACCTCACAAGACAAACAAAACAAAAACCAAAAATAAAAAAATAAAAAAAAAATGACTAAACTACAGTCAACTAATCTCGTTTGATATTATTAAAACTAGTCCCCGGCAACGGCGCCAAAAACTTGATCGCTATTATTTTAAACAGTATTTTCGAGTGTAGCGATTCTATACCGCAAGTGCACGGTTTCAAGTTTTAGTTTAATGATAATATAAGTACGGATTGTCGATCCCACGAGGACTAGTAAATAATTACAAAATTCCACTAGTTTAACTATATTTAGCCTACGAAAAATGGTTATGACTAATTAACTAAAATGACTAATTAATTAAATAATAAACCCAAACAAACGATAGAGAGTAAGAATAAAATCAATAGAGACAATATCAAGACTTTTGGTTCACCTATGTAATCCCCCACAATTCGCCTATTAGTTAAGAATTAAATTCAAACAATTTAAGGTGACGAGTTTTCCTAATTCACTTGCTATACCTTGGTCCGGCTATAACAAATCTAATATTAACGTAACAATAAGCCACTCTCGTACCCTTATTGAACAATTAATATTGTAAATCGATCTATGAAAACTACTAGCCTTCGATTTTGGTAAATCTATTGCTATCACACGTGTGCTAGATTTTACTTGGTCCGTCTCAACCTAAAACCCACGGCAAAGATCACTTTATCGAATCACAATATCCTATGGTCAATTCAATTGCAATTTAATATCATTCAAGGATGGCCAAACCCTTAAAAGCATGAAGAACAATGATCTAAACACATAGATATATAAGAATCAATCAAAACATTGAAATTAAATAATGGGTTCATAACATTGGATCCCCTAAGTCTTGACAATAAACTTAGCCTAGCAACATATTCAATATCAAATGCAAAATTATGTTTTTCAACATCAAAAGCATAAGAAAATTAAATAGGAACAAACAAAGTTTAAAAATACGTATAAACTAGCGATGTTGAATCGCGTCGTCGACTCCGTATCTCTCGTCTCTTCCTTAGGCTTTGCTTCACTGTACTGTACGTGAACTTCTTCGTCCGATATTACGTGAATTTCTTCACTCCTTGCTGCCTCTTCTCTCGAATTCCTCCCGCTCTTCCTCTTCTGTACGTCTCTTCTTCCTCCTCAATTCTCTTGCTGCTCTCTTGCTGCTCTCGTTTAATATTCTCACGTGAATCCTCTTTTGTTACGTCCCTTCCAATCTGTTCTCCTCCCTTCAATCTGTTCTTCTTAATCTGATCACCTTTGTAATTCTTCTGTTCTCTTCTCTTCCTTCGCACCTTCCCGTGTTCAGACGTTGCTGCTCTTCTACTTCCTCTCTGTATGTTTCTGCACTTTCCTCTCCTCTCTTTTCTTCTGTCTTGTTCACCCGCTTCTTCCCGTCACTTCTCTTGTCTCCCCCTCTATCTGATATCTCACGTCTTCTCCTCACTCTTCCCGTCAACTCCCGTTTCTTTATTCTCTTCTCCAAGTCCGTGCGTTTCCTTCAATGTTCAGACCTGGATTTTGTTCTTTTGTATTATAATATATTCGCTGCTCACGTACGTTCCTATCTGTCTCCTTCATCCTTAATCTGATCACTTTTCTCTTTTTCTACGTAAATCCCCCTCTGTTCACGTACGTCTTCTTCTGGTTCCTCCGCTTCTTCCCTGATCTCGTTTTCTGTTCTCGTAATTCTTCTGATCTCCCTTTGTTATCTACCTCTATTTCCTTCTTATCTTACTCACGTCTCCTAACTATCTGGTTAATCTCCTTGTTCTCGCTCCCTCTATTTTATCTCCTTTGCTCCACGTCTCTTTCTCCTCGTTTTATCAATTATATCATATATTATAATATAATATTTCATCCATGTTCGCTAATATCCGGTTGTGCTCGGTTTTGTCCTTTTTCATTAATTAAAGCTCATTTTCTCCAATTTTATGCATTTTGACCTGGATTCCTGAAATATACAAATATATACCAGAAAGCGTAATATTTTTCAGGAATCACTAAAAACGCCTCTAATTATATATCAAATTAAGTGTAAAAATCACACTTATCACCACCCTCGGCCGGCGCCGCCATCGGCCGCCGCCGCCGCAGGCCACCCCCGCCCTCCGGAGCCAACTTGAATTTTAATCATTCACATCATCAAAATATACACCAACAAATAATATACTCCCACTAAATATATCAAAATCATAATTTATCTACAATACACAAATAACAAAATAAAAAAGCTTACCTTAAATATTTTGGAAAGAAATGGCTTGATTTTTGCAGAGATGTTCGATTTTCGCAGCACGGAAGAAATTTTCGCAGCAGGGAAGAAAGAAAATGAGAATGAGATGCGAGTGCGGCGGGCGTGTTTTTGGCTAGGGTTAAATTACATTGGTGTCGCCATCTCAGATGGCGACATCAATAAATTACATTGGTGTCGCCAACTCAGATGGCGACATCAAAATTTTTTTTTTATTTATTAAAGTCGCCATGTCAGATGGCGACTTCAAATGAAGTCGCCATCTGACATGGCGACTTAAGTTAGTTTGATAATAAAAAAAAAATCGGTTAAATTGTTAAATCATTTTAAAAAATAGAATATTTGATTAAAAAACCCCTAAAATGGTTGCTTAAAATTAGGCAATAGACAATTTCATGAGTATAACCATCCACTTGTTTTGCGTTCTTTATTAGAAGTTGAATGAAATTAAAGGAAAAAAAACATAGAGCTCCAAAATTATTGATTTGAAACCATAAGAACATATAATGTAGAGTAACTAAAGTTAGAGATCTAAAAATGCAGTTTTCCTTGTAATAATGTTTTGTGGTAAAACACACATATGTGATTCTCTTTTGTTTCAAAATATTTGTCCTAAATGTTTTTTGAAAAAAACGAAAATCAATTTTTTTCGGAACACACATATGTTTCGACCTAATTTTTTTTAATCTATTTTCAAAATAAATCAGAACATATGCGTTTATTTATAAAACATGCTTCGAAAAAAATTTGATTTCCAATATTACATGAGAGAAATAACAAATATTTTGAAAGAAAAGCCAAATTTTAACGTTAATTTTGAAGAAAAAAAATTTATATTGATGTCACCAAAAAGTGTGATCTTCAATAAATATCAAGCGTTGATGCAACAAAGAGTTTATCTTCAATTAAACCGAATTGAATCGTCCCCCAAAAATGTCTGTGTATCGAAGAAAAATGGTGAGATGAATCCGCCCGTAGGTGAAGCCACTCCGACTCTCAAGTTAGTATATGTTTCAATAGAAAAAGTATTGAAATTGTAGATTTTGGCATAAGTAATCGCGTAAGTCATCGCGTAAGTAACTGTGTAAGTGATTGCATACCTCAATGAGGGTTATGAGCCCTCTATTTATAGATGTGGAAATAGAGTCCCAATCAAAATTGGATAAGAGTTCTAGTCAATATGGAATTGCATTGTATATGGCAAGATAGATGTAGAGTCCCAATCAACATAGGATAAGAGTTCTAGTCAATATGAAATTGTATTGTATATGGCAACTAGATCCATGTCTATCCCGAGAATATTGAGAGATATCTTCCAAAACACTACAACTCCTTTTTGTTTAAGAAAATGTGCCCTTGCAAATGGGCATCAGTCAACGGGCAAGACTAGATGATTTTATTTGAATAAGCGGGGTAAATGAGCTTTAGCTTGCTTAATCAGATTGAGTCGGTTAAAACACATTAGGTAGATAGATCCTCCATCGAGGGGTATCATATATATATATATATATTAAATTAGCCCTAAATGCTTGCTTTAAATTAGGCAATAGACAATTTCATGAGCAAAACCATCCACTTGTTTTGCGTTCTTTATTGTAAGTTGAATGAAATTAAATGATCAAAATTGCTGACACAAGAAGCATATAGCACCAAAATCATAGATTTGAAACCATAAGAACGTATAATGTATAGTAATTAAAGTTAGAGGTCTAAAAATACATTTCCCCCTTGTAATAACCAAGCTCCAGATTAAGGCTTTGGGTCCATTGGTCTCACAGTGGATTAGAGAGTATTTTGCATTACCAGAACAAATTGAACAAGAAAATTAGCTCAAAAATGCCTATTGCCTCTTCTCTTTTAAGCAGAAACATTTCCTTTATGTATTATACTAGTATTTTTCTACTTTTAGTTGGATCACTTGAATGTGAGATTCCATTGTTATGATCGTAAATTAACTTCAAGAATTGTTTGCATCAATTTGGAAGAAAATTAAGAGTCGGAGGAAATTGCTCGAATTGTCTATATTGCTTTTGATACCCCGATCCTGTGCGGTTTGGACCCGAATTCTTTGGGCTCGACCCGGTCTCATAAGAACGATGGATAATCCTACATTGGCCCATTTTCCTAGGCCCATTATGCTTAGGGCCCATTTGTAATTGCCCATTTTCAATTAATGATGGAGGTCCATCTTCTTTATTTATGAGAGGCCTATAATGGGAGCCATTAACAAGGAATAAATGGATGTAACAGTAGGTTAGAGAGGGCGGCGGTTTTTTGATCGGCTGGGAGGGCAGCCATCCTTCTTCCCATTCCAGATTTTATTGTTTGCTCAAGCTTTGTATGAAACTATTGTAAATTCTTGGTATTAAAGTGAAGATTCATGCTAGACTAGGTCCCGTGGTTTTTCCCCTCAGGGTTTCCACGTAAAAAATCTTGATGTCCATTTATGTTAGGACCGGAGAAGTGTTTAGAAGGGGGGGGGGGGGGGGGGGGGGGGGGGGGGGGGGGGGGGGGGGGAGGGGGGTTGAATAAACACTTAACTCAAATTTGATTTTTCTTTGTTACTACAGACACTCTAAGTACTGCCGTAGCTTCTCAATTAGTTGCAATTCAAGAGACACTGATGATAGTGCGGAAGACGTCCGCTGAACTTTTGAGTAGTAATAACTGATTGGTAAATGTAGAAAGTAAATGACACAAGAATTATTTCTGGAAGTTCGAAGCACAACGCTTCTACGTCCCCCCTTCTTCCTTTGCAGGAAGGATTCACTAGAAGACTTTGAGTAATTCAATCCTGTTGTACAACCCCGATTCAGCTGGATTTACCCCGCTACCAGACTGAAACTCCTAGTCTCTCAATTTGTTCAGACACAATCCGTCTGACAGTTACAAGAGCTCACTCTTCTATCTTAGAACAAATACAATTGATAGAGTGAATAAATCTAAGCACAAATGATCCTTAAGCGATCAAATAAAACAATAAGCCGTGCTTGTAATTTTGAGCAGATCGATATGATGAAGTCTTTCGATGATAGTGTTCTGCTCAACTGAATACTCAAATAAAGTTGCACCTATATATAAGCATCTCTGCCAACGACAATATTTCCTTTTGTGTGCAACTCTATACTTTGGTCAATATCTGAACAAGCTGCAGTCTTCTATTTTAGACACTTTCCCTTCTGGTATGTTCTTTCGGCGCTTGTCAGATAAGATTTCCTTTGTCTATTTACCATTTAAGATAATCTTCAGTTCTTGGTCTTTTTCAGCATTAAATGGTTCAATAAATAGCCGTTGATTATTCGGACTAATGAATGAAGCTTACTAACTTAGTCTGTTATGATCTGATCTGCATTAATCTGCGTTGATCTGGTATGTTCTAATCTGGTTGACATCGATCTGGTCTGTTTCGATCTGGTCTGTATCGATCCGGTCTGTTTTGTCATTGACTTTATCAGTCTGGTCTGTTTTGTCATCTTTAAAATCCGTAACCAACAAATTCCCTATTTTTGATGATGACAAAACCTAGATTCTTAATCCTTTTATTAAGTCCCTTTTCTTGTAGAAATTTCGTTTAGATCGATTAAGTCTTTTTGTTCAAAATAAATGAACTATTCAAAATAAATGAATAAGACTGAGAATTCAGATCGAATGACTTTTTATAAACTTGTCTAATGAATACATTTACATATGTTATTCATTACAGGCAGTTATTTATGTCTTCTATATGGGCTGCTGTTCTGGTCTGTTGTTCCCCCTTTTTGTCAGCAGCAATCTCCTGAAAGAAATCTACGATCTGCGTAAGCTGAGCGCATAAATCCAGGCGATGATCTTGGGTAAGGAGGGATTTTGCAACTGCAGTTTTGACTTCGGAAGCCAGCTCGATCTGTTCTTTTCTCAGGCTGGTCTTATAGGATGCTTATTGAGAGAACAGATCGTTCAGACCACGCTGAATACTGTTGATTATCTTCATCATCATGTCCTTGAATGAATCAAAATCCAGAGAGGTAGTCCGTTGGCTTTGATGTACTTCTCTTACTCGTTGGGAGAGAAAGAGGAAGTTATCAGATAACTCGCGAAGGGACTTGGCCACTGATGGAGCATCATCAAGGTAATATGGAATTTCGTCAGCAGGTGACACAGTGTTAGTTCCGGACCTTATCGATGAGATTTTAAAGATGACAAAACAGTTCAGACCGGATCGATAGAAATCAGGTTGACCAGATCGATCGGACTCAACAGAGCAAGATGACAAAGCATTTCAGACCGGATCGATGGAAATTAGGCATACCAGATCGATCGGACATATCAGAGCAAACTGATAAAGAATATTGCATATCAGACCGGATCGATGGATTCCAGAATGAATAGATCGATGTTTCAGATCGATCTCAACCTTTATCAGATCAGAGCAGTCTAGGATACATAAAGGATGGCTTCTCAGTCCGAATCATCAACGGATATTTATTGTAGCATTTAATGCTGCAATTAATGCTACAAAGGACCAAAGACTGAAGATTGCCATAATAGGTAAGAAGACAAAGAAGAGCTTACCTGACAGTCGCCGAAAGCATATACCAGAACGGCAAGTGTCCTGAAGAAGAAGACTGTAGCTTTCTCAGAGTTTAAAAAGAGTCATAGCTGCACATTAAGGGAAACAATGCCGTTGCTACCTTCAACTATAAAAGGATGCAACAAACAGATGCAAAACTCTGGACTCGATAACTCGCTGATCAATTGAAAAATATACAAGAAAGCAAAACAGCACACGCCTACAAAGTTCAGAAGCCTTCGAGCTGAAGTTATTTATTTAAGCGCAATTACTTTGTAACATTTGATCATTGAAGGATCACTGTGCGCATTGTGTATTGAAAAATAGAAGTAAGCAACATATCGTAACTGTCAGACAGAGTGAGTCTGAGCAGGTTGAGTGACTAGGAGTTTCAGACTGGTAGTGAGGTAAATCCAGCCTGAATCGGGTTTGTACAAAAGGATTGTATAAATCAAAGTCTTCTAGTATAAACCTTCCTTAATTGGAAGAAGGGGAGACGTAGAAGGATTACACCACCTTCGAACTTCCAGAAACATATCCTGTGTCTTGTCATTCTGCACTTAGCCATCGAGCTGCTCTTACTTACACAAGAGCAGACCGTTTCCTCCGCACTTACTTATTAGTGGTCTGTTCTGTTCAAAGAGTTGATTAAGTAACAGATTTCTTTCACTAATCAGAAAGAAATCACAAGGGATAAATTTTGTAAGGAGTGTTCATTCACCCCCCCCCCCTCTAAACACTCCGGACCGATCCTAACAAGTGGTATCAGAGCAGGTCGTCTTAATCAGCACAAAGAATATTAAGCTGATGGCAATCATTCAACAAAATCCCCATGTTCTCAAAAGAAGATTATGATGACTGGAGAATCAGAATGCAAGCTCACCTGGCAGCTCAGGATGACGATATGTGGTTCGTCATCACCGATGGACCAATGAAGATCCTAAAAATAAATACAGCAGTCGCCACTACCAGTGGAGAACCACAAATGGTAGAAAAAGACAGATCCCTCTGGACGAATGAGGATAGAAAGAAAGCAAACCTCGACAATGTGGCCAAAGACATCTTGTTCAAAACTTTGGACAAGAACATGTTCAGCAAAATCAAAATGTGCTCTACTGCCAAAGAAAATTTGGGGAGAAGATAGCACAACTATGTGAAGGCAACGACCAGACCAAAGAAAACAAGTTAACTGTGGCTCTTCAAAGATTTGAGAGCATAAAGATGAAAAGTGGTGAAACTCTAAATGAGTTTGATGAAAGAGTCACCAGCATCATAAATGAACTAAATGGTCTGGGGAAGGAATATTCTAACAGAGAGATCGCTCTGAAAGTAATGAGAGCTCTGCCAAAGGAATGGGATGTAAAGACAATTGCCATGAGGGAATCAAAAGACCTTAACAAGGTTGAACTTCATGATCTGTTTGCAGATCTCAAGGCCTATGAGTTTGAACTAATAAGCAGAGGTGAAGCAGAGCCATTCATCTCTCAACCCAACAAGGCCCTGGCAGCCATCCCAGACCAGATCGCTTCAACATCAGACCGATCTGCTGAACAGATGAGTAACGATGCTATGTCATTATTTATAAAGAAATTCGGTAAATTTATGTCTAAAAATAAGAGGAACTTCAAACCCTCTCATCATTATAAATCAAGAAAAGATGATAATGTTAACGATCAGGCTTGCTACAATTGTGGTAAGACCGGACACTTTATTGCAGACTGCACCAGACCGAAGAAAGAAGAAAGGAAAGAGAAGCATCGAGATGATAGAAAGAAGAAGCAACCACCAAGACCGCAAGAATCATGGAAAATCCCAAAAAGTCTTAGTTGCTGAGGAAGGAAACAGCAAATGGGCTCAGACTGATTCCGATTCAGACAGCTCTGATACTCTTCCAGCGAAAGCGAAGAAGAGGTTCAATGTCTGATGGCAGATGAAGAATGAGTCAGACAGATGAGGTATTCGAATTTGAATCAAATGATTTTACACGAGAAGAGCTCATGTCCGCACTGCAAGACATGGCAAATGATTATAGGATCTTAGCTGAATCATTTGAGAAGAATAAAGCCAAAATCAGTACTCAAATGGATGAGCACAACAAACCAAGCTGCTCTGAGCAGGGTGAGTGCAAAAATCTCCAGAACGAGCTGAATAAGCTGAAAATCTCTTATGATCAGCTCCATGAAGAAAAATAAGAGAATTAGCACACAAAATGCTAAGCTCTCACATATATTCAAAACATGGACAAAATCCAGAACTTCCTTGGAAGAATTACAAGAAGCTCAAAGAAATGTCGGTGATTTCACCGGCATAGGCTTTGACACCAAAGATGAGTCTGAGCTGTTGCTGGTACAGAATCAAGTCAAAACAAATGACATTTGTTAAATCCAGCACAGTATATGAAACTGAAGCACCTAAGATTCAACAGGAGTCTCTTACGTGAATCAAAATTTGAGAAAAGGGATTGGTTATGTCAACCAAGCCAACGATAAGGCACCAGCAAGATTTGTGTCTGTGAGACCAAATCCAAAAGTGCAAAATCTGAGGCAAGGAAGACAATACAATTACTATAACTCAAAACCGATTCAACGAAGATATAGACTACCTTATGAAAATCAAAGGTTTTCACAGCGCACACATTATCACACACAACATCGAGACAGACCAGCACATAGCACACCCTACACACACAAGCCACTAAAGCTGATACAGGTGTGGGTTCCCAAAGGGCTAATCCGTTCTGGACCCAAATAGGATTGGGTACCAACAATAAATATGTGTGATGACAGGTACAGAAGAATCTCGCATCAGATTGGTACTTGGACAGCGGGTGCTCTCGTCACATGACTGGAAACATCAAGCTGCTGTCTGAAGTCACAGAATGCACTGGACCCAAGATCATCTTCGGAGATAACTCAAAGGGTAAGACCGTGGGCAAGGGTAAGATTGTCCATGGTAACATTATTATCAATGATGTGCTGTTAGTTGAAAATCTGTGCTATAATCTGATTAGTATCAGTCAACTCTGTGATAATGGTTATGCTGTAGAATTTCATAAACACACTTGCACTGTTAAATCATCAGACGGTATAACCTTGCTCGTAGGAATCAGGAATGGAAACACATATAAGATTAACTGGAATCATGCTCAACCTGATAATCCTACCTGCTTCATCGCTAACAATGATAATAAACACTGGTTATGGCATAAGCGCTTGAATCATATCAACTTTAAGACCATTGCTAGCCTGTGTAAACATGATTTAGTTATCGGTCTGCCCAAGATCGACTTTGCCAAGGATAAGATCTGCGAAGCTTGCCAAATGGGCAAACAGATCAGATCATCCTTCAAAAACAAGAATGCCAAATCCTCCTCCCGCTGTCTAGAATTACTGCATATGGACTTGTTTGGTCCTATACCAATAACAAGTTTAGGGGGAATGCGGTATACACTTGTTGTTATTGATGATTACTCACGCTTTACATGGACTATATTTTTTAGCAGTAAAGATCAGACCGGTCCGAAGTTGATCAAGCTGCTGAAACGCACTCAGAACGAGAAATCATCCACAATAGACAGGATTCGAAGTGACAAAGGCACTGAGTTTTCAATCAGAATCTTGAATCCTTTCTAGAAGATCATGGAATCAAGCATGAGTTTTCAGCCGCCAGAACTCCCCAACAGAATGGAGTTGCAGAACGAAGAAACAGAACGCTCAAGGAAGCAGCAAGAACAATGCTTGCTGATTCTGGAATCTCTCAAAGTTCTGGGCAGAAGCTGTAAATACTGCTTGCTACACTCAAAACCGATCTATGATTAACAAGAAGCTGAATCTCACTCCATATGAAATATGGACTGGTAACAGACCATCTGTTTCTCACTTTCATGTATTTGGCTGTAATGCTTCGTTCACAACAATGGTAAGAGTCATCTTACAGCATTTGAAGCTAAGTCAGATAATGGTATATTCTTAGGATATTCATCAATTAGCAAAGCTTATCGAGTGTTTAATAATCGAACTTTAACTGTAGAAGAATCTGTTCATATAGTTTTTGATGAATCATTATGTGTTGAGGGCAACAAGGATTCAATTCAAAATCAGATGGAAAATATCCATCTCGAAGCTAACAGTGATGATGAGATTGTAGCTAACAGGTCAAGAGACAATCCACCAGAACCAGAAGTGCCAGACAGACCGGATCAGGCCATTGAAGCTTCTTCAGATCGAGCTGATCCAGATGCTCCTGACTCAAATATTAAAGTAGATACAGATCATGCTGCTACTATTCATCCGACCGAACCAGACTATCCAGAGTCAAGCTATCGATGGACTAAGAAGCATCCACCTAATCTAGTGATTGGTAGTCCGTCTGCACCAATTAGAACCAGAGGACAGATGATGGATGAATTCACTCATGCTGCTTTCATCTCAACTCTGGAACCCAAGAAGATCGATGAAGCTCTGACTGACTTCAACTGGATTAAAGCAATGCAAGAAGAGCTTAATCAATTCGAAACAAATCCAAGTTTGGAGTCTAACTCCCAGACCAAGCGATCTGCCTGTTATTGGAACCAGATGGGTTTTCAGAAATAAGCTAGACGCCGATGGAACTGTGGTTAGAAACAAAGCAAGACTGGTGGCACAGGGATTCAGACAAGAAGAAGGAATCGACTTTCGATGAATCATTTGCACCAGTCGCCAGACTTGAAGCAATCCGAATCTTTTTGCATATGCTGCCTTTAAAGACTCAAAAGTATATCAGATGGACGTCAAGAGCGCCTTTTTAATGGAAAGCTTCAGGAATGAAGTCTACTTGCAAACCACCTGGATTTCAGAACATTCGTATCCTAATCATGTATATCTACTGAATAAAGCAGTGTATGGTCTGAACAACTCTAAGAGCCTGGTATGACCTCTATCTCACT